>OY755074.1:2402500-3602500 GCA_963576755.1 Noctua janthina
CGAGTGCGAGTAGCACAAAGGGCCATGGAGCGAGCCATGCTCGGCATAACCCTCTTAGATCGAGTGCGTAACACCGAAATCCGCCGTCGGACGAAAGTCCACGACGTCGGGGACCGGGCGGTGCGCCACAAGTTGACCTAGGCAGGACATCTGGCTAGACGCGGAGATGGCTGATGGAGTAAGGCTTTGACCGAGTGGTGGCCATGGTTTGGCCAAAGACATCAGGGCCATCCTAAAGCTCGTTGGGTTGACGATATCGTCAAAGTCGTAGGAAACACCTGAATAAGGGACGCACAAAACCGGGAAGTGTGGCAGAAAAAAGGGGAGGCCGATACAAAGCAGTATGTGAGTCCGAGCTGATATGATGATGATGATGATGAATATTATTTTAGGTGTATGAGGAACGGGGTGTAAAGTTCCTCAATACTCAATAGAAAGGAGAGGTCTGGTGGGCTACGCCCGACAGAGTTTATTGTTTTTTAAACTCAAAGCATTTATTATAATTAGTCCATTACAGGCACTTTTGAATGCTAGAAAAACAAAGAAAGCGAAGCCTAATAACTTGTGAAAGTACTGTAGTTGCTCATTCCAAAGCGTAGATCTCTATGGAGAAGAATAGGCAAGAAACTCCAGGGACACTATTTTGTATCAAAATATTGTTTTATTCATGTTGAGATTATAATTATGGACATGTGAGAACGATGTAGAATGACGTACAAGTTAAGAGCATCTGGAGTAAAAAGATGATTATTAACAATTCAAAATAAAGTTATTAATATATTCACTTAAGTAGTGGATAACTTTAATAGCCAAATAAAGACTTTTGATTGATTGAAATTTGAATGTCGATTTTAGTTCTTCATTTGTGTCATAGATGGCGCTGTAGTGCTTTTTGTACCGTGTTGCTGTATTACTTTTAGTAGTGCCGCTACATTACGAATTGGTAAGTATAGATCAAAGGGGTACTCTTTGGAACTGATTCCCAAAAATTATTTCACGCATGGGAAACTACATTATCCCCGAGTGTTCAAAACGAGCATAACGCCAGTGAAGCCGCTAAAAGACTGACAAACCGGCCAACACTTACTATAAGCCAAAAGCTAAAAAAGCTTAAAAAAAAACAAAATAGTAAAAAACAAAAAAACTAAAAAAAAAACAAAGCTAAATAAAAAAAAGCTAAAATGTCAACCACCTAAGCCTACCCTAAGGAATGCAATAAAGAATTGAGTATTGGAAGCTGAAAAAAGAGCTACTATGGAAAACAAACCTAAAGAGTTACACCAACCATTATCATATTCAAAGATAGAGCTACAAACTCTCAGCAATTGCTATTACTTGAACGGATGTACAATCTCTCGCCCAAGCGGCCACAAATGATAAGAACTTTAGCTAAAAAACTTTGAACGAAAGCTTTTTGGAAGAAAAACTCTTTTGCTGCGGGGATTTTCGTACCTGATGAAGAGGTGTGATTATAAAGTTTTTAGGGTTCCGTATCAAAAGGGTGTTATAGAGGACTTATTTCTAAGGCTTCGCTGTCTGTCAGTCATTTCGGTGAACTATACTTGTTTTATTTTTTTAAGTAAACAAGTAATTTTATTGTATTTTTCCTAGAACTCCTAATAACTAACTAAAGTATCATTGACATGGTTCTAAAATACTGTTGTTGAAAAAATTAACAAGTGCAAGTAGAACTCGTACCTTGTGAGCAAAGAAAAGAAAATACAAAACATCACGCCTGTAATCCCCAAAGGGTAACACAGAGGCGTACCTAATCGTGCACCCACATTCGCCAGTTATGTTTTAACACCCATGTAATAGGGAGGGAGCTTATTGCCATCAACCGGGCAGGATTTCTGACTACGCAGTCCCAGAGTCAGAAATCCTCAAAAAAATAATTTCTCAAAAAAATAAAACCGACTTAAAAAACACAAAAAGTGAAAAATAACTGTAGCTTCAGAAGTCGGTGACTTTTGTTTGTTTAATTCAGTTTTTTTTTGCCACTGTTTTATTTTTTAATACTTACATAATTTATTAATTTCAACTTGATACTTCTATCCAATCCGGAGAAACTGGTCCGGAAAAACAAGGCCCAGTTCACACTGGCGGTTCGGCTTGGTAGGTAATCCTTCTGCATCCCTAGAAGTTAAGCTCTGGTTTCCTCCAATAGCGGTGCCGTCATATAGCGGTCGAAATACAGACGACCGCTATATGACGCCACAAGATGACCGCTATATGATGCCACAAGATGACCGCTATATGATGGCTAGGGTGTCGTGGTGACTGACGTCACAAGAACGTTGTCTATGTAAACAAAATGGCGTGGTTTCCTAGAGAGCGGTATTTGTCACCGTCATAAACCGTTGCTGTCATTTGCACGACGGCCGTCTTTGCGGAGGCGAAGAGTCCTCGAACGTTTTTTTTTTCAAAAGCAGTGAACAATTTTCCAAAATGGAATCCACATGGAGCAGCGAAGATGACGAAATCTTAAAAGATTTTGTGCGGGTTCATGACATTTTATATTAAAATAAGGGGGAAATCTTGCTACTATTATAAATGCAAAAGTTAGTGAGGATGTGTGGATGTGTTGTTCCTCATCCACGCAAAAACGGTTGAACGGATTTGGGTGAAATTTAGCACTCAGATACTTTTTAACTTGAATTAACATATACTGCCTGAATTAATACTTTTTACCCCGGTAGTACGATCCCATGGGATAATTATTACCGAACTCGACGCAGGCGAAGCTGGTATTTAGTAAAATTTAAAATTTTCAAACTATTTTTAGACCGCTTGTTGATATCCAACTGAGCTGAAATCTTGCATACACCTTTAGTTGTGGTAACAATACATTTTTATGACAGACAACACTTGATTCTGCAGCCAGGTTATCAACGGTTAATCGTCTCCTCTCATGAGGAGACGATCTCCTCACGAGAGGAGACGATTAACCCTTGAGGAGTTCTCTCGTGTTCTCCTCAACCCGTTCAATTTTGATAGCTCAACCAATTTTCTTCTCTTCATTTTACAAAAGCCTGTGTTTTTTTTAAGTTTATTTTATTTTTATTTTGTTTGTTGTCATGCAATATAATACTTTCGAACTAGAGATGGCCGATTTTTTTGCTTTGAATCGATCTTCCAGAAGATCGATTCAGATCGGGCATTCCTATTACGAAGTTAGTTTAGTTCCATAAAAATGCTGAAGCATTTTGTCCGTCCAGAATTTTTACTTTATTGTCATACACTTCAGCTTTATTATTCTTATTCATTACCTAAAAATCCCTTGCCATGCCATGTCATTGTGCACCGGGCCTAAGTGATTCTATAAGCGTCAGTTTTTTTTTTACTTTTGAGACTCGAAACTCTACAAATAAACAGGTTTTTTGGAGGCATTCTTGCATGAATCGGACGATGGTTGTGGAACGTTTGCTCATGCAATAATTATTAGTCCACCAACAGTCTTGGAAGCCACACCTATATACGCGTTGACTAATAAGATTAAATTGATTATTATTCATGGAACTGTGCAAGTGACGTCCGTAACGCCTAACAACGACCCACTAGTGCATGGGTCTGCAGAGGGGGAGAACACTGAAGAACTATTACGCATTGTCGCGACCACTGTGTTCTACTTTTGGTGCGCAATGACATCAGCAGCGCTGATATACGGAGTGACATCATGTTGCATCATTAGGAAGTTTCGTAATTACAGAAACTATGTGTTTCTTAACGCAATTTTGGTAAATTTCTTCGTCTTTGTAATATTATATACTGACTTCGTTAGTACTGGCAACCAGGTCAGGCCTAACATACGGTTACCAGACATGGTCACTGAGAAAAGAAGATAAAGAAAGAATTGCTATCTGCCAACGTAAAATGGATAGAAGTATGCTTGGTCTAAAACTATCAGTAAGGTTAAAAATTACGACGTCAGGAAAGAAACAAGAATAATGGATGTGAGAGCAGCGTTGGCCCAGAGGTGGCGGTTCCGACTTACGGGCAGTAAGTCGTGGGTTCG
This sequence comes from Noctua janthina, assembly GCA_963576755.1. Taxonomy (NCBI): domain Eukaryota; kingdom Metazoa; phylum Arthropoda; class Insecta; order Lepidoptera; family Noctuidae; genus Noctua; species Noctua janthina. The sequence goes on from OY755074.1 coordinate 2,406,516, forward strand.
AACCCAGGCAGAAGCATTACTTTGTGAAATTTATTTCATCACCACTGCTCTCAAATCGGTGAAGGAAAACATCGTGAGGAAACCGGCATGTCCTAGAACCTAAAATTTGAAGACATGACAACATCTACCAACCCGCACTTGACCCGCGTGGTGGATTATAGCCCATTCAATCTCATAGAGAGGAGGCCTGTGTCCCAGCAGTGGGGACATTATAGGCTGCTGCTATGCTATGCTATGCTAGATGTGAGGAAACGAGCTAGCTCAAGTGGCATTGGACAGGACACATTTGTAGGATGAATAATAATAAAAGAACAAAACGTTTAACAGACTGGGTACCAAGAGACAGGATAAAGAAAAAAGGGACACCAAGTAAAAGGTGGAGAGACATCTGTAACCAGAGACGTGGACTCTTATGGATACGTAAGGCACGGGAAAGATATGTATGGAAATGTTTAGGACAGGTCTATGCCGCAGAGGCGACTACTAATTATATAAGGTACCATTAAAATAGATGGACAAATTTTAACACAGTGTTCAGTACGTCTAACCAAAGCTATCCATAAAATCATTGGGTAACCTACATTTTTAGTGTATTTTCGTTAGCTGATATTTTTTCTTGTAAGAATCTAATGCGTTTTTTTTATTTTATTTTTTACCATTGTACTTATTTTGGTGTTCTGAATGATTTCTAAAAGTTTCTCCATCTATTTTAATGGTACCTTATATAAATTAGCTTAGTTATACAGGGTGAATTTTTCAAGTTTACGTGTATGGCCAAATTCGAAACTATGAGGAGTAGTGAAAAATACTCAAAGGAGTCTCGAGTCCGAGTTTGATGAAAACTAAAACTGCATCATTAGATTTTTGAAAAATCAATATTCCTAGCCAGGAATCGAACCCATTGATTTACACACCACCACCACCATTATTATTACACCATTGGATAGTGTCGCTAATAAGGATCAAATTCTGGGAAGTAATGACATACGGCAAACTTAAGAAAAATGTTGCATATTATGTTTTTTTCACAATTTAATCTATTGTCCGTGATTGTTGAGACCAGCAGCGCAGTCGGTCTTCATTCTTCTTATTTCAATTTTATTGACGCTTCGCGATTAAAGGCCACAGTAAAAGAAAACAATTGTAAACAATTGAAATTAGAACTTACAAGTGAGTTGGCACCAATAGTGGTTTTATTCGACGTTTCGTTAATTACTGCTGTTTGCATACTGTTATGTATTGTATCAAAAAAGAAGTCTTTCCTTTAGTTTGCCGTAAGTCATTGTTTCCCAGAATTTGATCCTTATTAGCGAGACTTTCGAATGATGTAATAATACAGTGTGTGTTTTTTTTACAGCATTCAATGGGTTCGATTCCAGAATCAAATTTTGAAAAATAAATATTACTAGCCTGGGCTAGGAAAATTTATTTAAAAAAATTTAATGATGCAATTTTAGTTTCCATCAAAATCGGGCTCAAGACTCCTTTCAGTATTTTTCGTTATTCCTCATAATTTTGGATTTAGCCATCCACGCCTTCTTGAAAAATTTCCTCCTGTATATAAGGTCTATCTTTTTATACACGAAATATTTTAAGAGTAACTTCTATAAGTCGTAAAGTCACAGTTAGATGATTCCCTGATAATATTTCGTGTATGAATAGTTAGACCCTATTATACATAATTATACGTTAGGTTTAGAATAAAGGCAAATAAAGACTGTTTTTATTTTTTACTTATTTATTTATACTGACTTCGGAGACTTATCTAGATGTATAAATAACGAAATCATAAGATCACTAATAACACTGTTTTAAGTCATGTACAGACGCCAGCACATCAAACTTTTCAAGTTTATCGCAAAAGCATTAGGCTCAAGGTTGATGGGGAGAATTTGACTGTTTCGATTAGCTTGATGTGCTGACATTCTAACAGTATAGCTCTTCTGGTTGATAGTTATATTCCACAAGTTTTACGTGGACATTGTAAAAGCTTTCAATGGACATATGTCAAGAAGATATTTGACAAGTGGCCTATTTGGCCGGGGTGCGTCTTTATTAACTAGCCTTGGTTTTATTTGTATAAGTTTTTTTTAAACGTTCCAGTGATGTAATATATAATTTATTAAATATGATAATATTTTTTTTTATTTTTTATTTAATTTATTTTATGGGGAGCTCGTGGCTAAATAATCACAGCCGCTCGGATCGATCTTTAGGTTAAGCCGTGCTTGCCTAGGTTAGTCTGTGGATGGGTGACCACCCATTACATACGAATTTCCTCTGTGCGTCGGAAAGCACGTTAAGCCGTTGGTCCCGGGTGTCATTTGTAGATCTTTGACAGTCGTTAGGTAGTCAGTGGCCCAAAAAGTCTGACAACCAGTCTTACCAAGGGGTATCGTATAACCCAGTACTAACTGGGTTGTGGAGGTCAGATAGGCAGTCGCTCCATGTAAAATACTGGTATTCAGCTGCGTCCGGTTAGACTGGAAGCCGACCCCAATATAGTTGGGAAAAGGCTAGGCAGATGATGATTAAATTTATTTATTATATCCATGACATTAAAAAGTTTACTTTACATTATAATAATTATTTGTACACTATATACGTTTTTAAACTGACTTGGTCAACATTATCATTAAAACTGAAAACGGGATTTTTACCATGTTTACTAAATATTTGTTTTGAGTTCCCGATATTTCGGCACTGTTGCAAGCACCATGATCAATGATAAACTAAAATTATTGCGGGTTGGTGTTTGACTGATAAGAGAAGCTGCAAGCAGGAGGATGGGTTTCAACTGTCGAGAGCCTGAAACGCCTAATAGTACACCTAACTAACTGAAACCAACACGTTGACAACTATTCATTTAATCTGAGAAAATTTATTAATTTGTTTTATATTCTATTTACCTTTTTATTATTCCCTACCTTATATTAGTCATCATCCGTTTTGCAAACATGCACGAATGCACGATGCAAATTCGGTTGACTAACAAAGGATATATTAACAAACAGGAAAAATAAAGTTCGTAATACAACAAAATTGTCTTTCATTAGTTTAGTTGCGTTTGGTTTCAACTATTGTTACATCGTCCAGTTTTGGAAAACATTATTTAATTAAAAATAATGCCAACGTCCAATAGTTACAGTACCATGATTATGAACGATAATCAATATACGTGTGCTTCAACTGACTTACATGTGCTAATCAAAACTAGTTTTTGGATAGGCAAGATGTCTTATGCTCGAGAATTATACGAAGATCTAGAGTTTTCAACATACTATATCATGTTTGTTCTGACCCTAACTACGCTGATCTATGGACTAATATCATGGTACGTGCTAAAAAAATTTCGACATTACAGAAATTTTGTGTGCCTCAACGCAATTTTAGCAAACTTCTTCGTCTCTTTGATGATACACATTACACAAGATACCATTCAACATGGACTTCATTTTCTTGTACTTGTAGATAAAAAAAATAAAAGCCCACTAATTGCAATAACTGGATGTTGGTTTTCCATTATTTCTATAAATCTATTAATGTACTTAGCAACGGCCAAACACCACTGGTTAATAGTGATATGTCACATGTTTTACTTAGACATTGTTGAAGTTTTCAATGTGAATATCCGATGGAAATATGTAAAAAGTAGCCTCTTTGGTTGGGGTACGCCTGTAATAATAACGTTAATTCATATTTTTGTTACTTCTGGTTATTTTTTTGACTCTGTTGTAAATCCTGGCGATGTAGGATTTATTATTTTTGTTTCAACTGCGACATTAAATTGCTTGCTTTACTTACGAATTGTATACTCACTCTGTCGTAGTTCGAACGCGAGCGCACATACGGCTATAAACAAATGGCGTCGGTTGTACATCGCCACGTTGATATTTATATTGAGTGACGTCTTATTGTTGTCTTTTCATGTCATTTCGTTAATTAACGATAAAAATAAAAGCATACATGGCTTTAAGAAACTTATAATTCGTTCAAATTATCCAAAAGATAACAGTAACAAACTCATACATGCTCTACAGGTATTAACATATAACATAAACCCATTCTTATTGAACGTTTATCTAGTTGTCGTAAAGAGTAATCGAGATTTGTGGTACGAATTTTATTTAAATAAATTTAATCGTCGGTCGTTACCAGCAAGGGACACGGAACACGACATCAATATGCAAGAAAGAGTTACTCGTGACTCTGGTGATGTCCAACCTGCGACCATTGATGGATAAATATGTTAATGTATGTTTATATTAAATGTTATGTAATAGATGTAAAAATATCCTTAACAAAGCCGAAAGGAACTTGTTCTCCCCGTCAAGTTCCAACTTTTTCACAAGTTTTTTTTTAAATACATGTTTTTAATGTAAGATTTTTACTTTACACACCTCCACGACACTCGTACTATTCAATCCATTCATCAGCACAATGCTATGAGTGCTTTCCATCGAGTCCAACCGTAAAACGTGATTTTTCACCAAAAAAAATGTCGATTCCCAGCAATAATTTTTGCGTAAAGTTACTTAGTTTGATGTCCAGAATGCTTGGTTGACGGTTTCGTGAAGGATCGGTTTACACCCTGGTTTTATTAAACATTAACACAAAACATTTTGTAGTAGGTAATTGATGTTTTGTTTCATTTTTTTTTTAATATATTTTTTGATACAATGTATTTACTATTTTACGCTAAATGAGCGTTCCTTATTAATTTGTCATTTGTTTGAAGATGACTGAGGTAAATTAATGGTGTTTTTCAATATGTTAGAATAAGAATATTGTTGTGCCCTTATTTTCGACTCCACATTATTTAAGTAACTTGATTTCTTTAAAATATTTGCAAGCCAGTCCTTGGCCAGACATGTAAATCAAAAGCATATTTTAAAGACTATTATTGTACCATTTTAAGTTTTTTTTATTTTTGTGAATGATAATTAATTATTTTAATGATTTTTATTGACGTTTATTTTGTAAAGTATTATTAATTTTATTTGATTATTGTCAATGTGAGAACCATGTGAGTCATTTTCTTTTTGTTTGTTTTTTTCCCTTTGGTTTTAACGATTGTCTGACAGTTTGAGTACTACAACATGTAACATAATTAACGCACATCCTGAAATTAGTTTGTTCAGAATCGTTTACTGAATCGATTTCTATAATTTTTATTATAGGTATAGTTTTTTCCCAAAAATAATTAAAACCACGTAAATTACAGTAAAAACTCGTTAACTCGTTTCGAACGCGAGCGAATAGCTACTAGGCTAACAAGACCCTCATACCAACGTGTGCGACTGTCTGCGTTCGTGGATTTGTACTGTGACCACAACATTCTTCCGGAATTAGTGTAACTAAATCAATCAATAATCAATGCTCATATATGTTTAACTAAAAATTCAGTGTATGTATTATGATAATAACATAATATACTAATTGGTGTGTCTGAGGGTGTGCGTTAATTACGTTACATGTTGTATAAGCCACCTACTCAAATGTCCTTTCTTTAGTATTGAGCTCCTTGAGTTATAAGTCGAGCTACACGATCACTGACAAATGCATGCACTGACTGACTGGTTCACCCAAACCTGTGTGGTTCTTTTTTCAAAAGCCCGTTTCAGACACTAATCTGCACAGTCCTCATGTGAGCTGACTAAGATTATGTCTGGACTTTAAAAGACACTATGATCTTTAAGTTTGTTTCAGCTGTTTTTTCTCAGAGTAGTCAGGTACGAAACACCGGACCCCTAGTTTAAAAAAAAATTACGTGTAAGAGTGTTTGTAAAAACCTATTTGCATAATAAACATCATTTATTATTTACCTTGTGTCAATGCAAATAATTTTATTAAATATTTATGTTTACATCTAAATGTTTTTAATTTAAAATGAAACTGGGTTTCAGTATATAGATGGTTAAGCCAAACAACTTTCAATCAAAAATTAAATGAAAGTTAACGATTTATAACTTTAAATAGCTTAGGTTGCAGTTTTGATGACAGTAATTAACATAACATAACATCACGCGTGTAATCCCCGAAGGGTTAAACAGAGGTGTACGTAATAGTACAACGGCATTTTGCGAGTTATATTTAAAGCCCCATGTATTAGGGGGTACGCCTATTGCCAACAACCGGGCAAAAATTCAGACTCCGTGACTGCTACTGCGAAATTCCTGATGGAAAAACCGAATAACACTTTGCCCGACTTGGGAATCGAACGCAAGACCTTATGCTCAGCAGTCGCGCTTGCACCACTAGACCAACGAGAGGACCCTCTGATCTCGAATGGAAAACGATTGACAAATCTGCTGTCAAAACTCATGTAGCTGATAAAAGATTGAACGAAACAAAGACAGCCGATCAAATAATTTCATCAACAACTTATTAAATTGAAAAGGCGTCTGAAAAGAGGAAAAGCTTGTAAGTAATAATAAATCAATCACAAACCGACATCTGAAAGCGAAATCTTCAGAGGAGCTGTCAAAGATTGAACGTTATTTCGATTTCGTAACTTTGGGAGCATAGGAGCTCTTAGAAACATACTTGTGGAGTCATCATCTGCCTAGCCTTTTCCCAACTATGTTGGGGTCGGCTTCCAGTCTACCCGGATGCAGCTGAATACCAGTATTTTACATGGAGCACTGCCTATCTGACCTCCACAACCCAGTTAGTACTGGGTAATACGATACCCCGTGGTAAGACTGGTTGTCAGACTTTTTGGGCCACCGACTACCTGAAACGACTGTCAAAGATCTACAGATGCCAGCCGGGACCAATGGCTTAACGTGCTTTCCGAGGCACGGAGGAAACTCGGTATGTAATGGATGGTCACACTGGATGGGCTCGATATTGATGAAAACAAAACTGCAGCTTTGGATATTTGAAAAATTAATAACCCTCTTTTTGTAATTTGAACTGAAGAGTATATACACAAATTTACAAGTCAATCGATCCTGAGAATAAAAAGTTTCACAGAAAATTCAAACCCCCATTCCACCCTCTTAGGGGTGGTATTTCGAAAAACCCTTTCTTAGTGGATACCTACTCTTCACAAAGAATTCACCCTCCAAATTTCATGTCTCTAGGACCAGCGGTTTGGGCTGTGCGTTTTTTAAATGCCTATGGCATTAAGTCCGCCTCTGTACTTAAATATATCAGTCAGTCAGTCAGTCAGGACTTTGAATTTTATATGTATAGACTAGCTATTGCCCGCGGCATCGCTCGCGTTAATTTACAATTTGACTATAAATTCGGGTTCTACTGTGCTTAATTGTAATCATATAATTAAATCGTGATTCGAAAGACACGTGGCGCCATCTATTATCATAAGAACGTTATTGTTGTTGTCTTCGAGAACAGTACTTTTTTTCGGGATGAAAGTACTTTATTTTTCTGTACACCTGACAACGTATAAAGGGATTAAAAATACCATTTACGAAGCCGAAAGGAACTGGTTCTCCCCGTCATTGCGATATTTTTTTTTAACTAGACCAAACCTGGGAAACTTTTAATTACAGAGATATTGGGGGTCAAAGTTCCAACTTTTACACGAGTTTTTTTTTAATACTTGTTTTGTTAGATTTTTACTTTAAACACCTTCACGACCCCCGTACTATTCATATATTAGCACAATGTTTTGAGTGCTTACATTGAGTCCTACCGTGAAACGTGATTTTTCACCTTAAAAAAAGTCATTTCACAACAATAATTTTTGCGTAGAGTTACTTAGTTTGATGTGCAGAATGCTTGGTTGACGGCTTCGTGCAGGGTCCGTTTACACCCTGTATGTAAAATTTCAGGATGATCGGTTCAGTGCTTTAGGCGTGAAAAGGTAGCAAACAAACTTATACTTTCGCATTTATAATATTAGTTAGGAAGTTAAGATTGGAGGGGCTTGTGGCTAAATAATAACAGCCGCCCGGATCGATCTTTAGGTTAAGCCGAGCTTGCCTAGGTGGTCTGTTGATGGGTGACCACCCATTACACACCGAGTTTCCTCCGTGCCTCGGAAAGCACGTTAAGCCGTTGGTCCCGGGTGTCATTTGTAGATCTTTGACAGTCGTTATAGGTAGTCCAAAAAGTCTGACAACCAGTCTTACCAAGAGGTATCGTATTACCCAGTACTAGCTGGGTTGTGGAGGTCAGATAAGCAGTCGCTCCATGTAAAATACTGGTATTCAGCTGCATCCGGTCAGACTGGAAGCCGACCCCGACATATTTTCCGGCCGTCTTATGACGACAGGCCGTGTCGACGGCGCGTTCGACCGTTCGTGTTCCACGCGCGCCTCAAAGGGATGTCAGCAATCAAGTAGGGGTCCGCATGGGCCGATGCCTGCCAGGGCTGCGGGACTGTTCGAAAGAGATACCGTGGCCCTGGAACACAAAGGGCAAAAAAAAAAACCCCCAACATAGTTGGGAAAAGGCTGGGCAGATGATGATGAGGAAGTCAGGCTTGGGACTGCGCCTGTTTTTGTCTCTTAGCATTTAAATTGTTTTTCGACAATAACTCGTTGACTCACTCCATAACTTCGGTTCTTGAAAATATGTGTTCGTTCATAATTCCTTAAGATGTGAATAGCTTTTTACTAAGTAATTTCTATCTTATTTAATAATAGAGTGCAGAGGGCTGGCTCTTTTTTAAGCCAAAGAATTACCATTGCCATTCAGCGTGGCAATGCTGCCAGTCTTCTGGGCCCGTTTTCAGAAAACAGCGATGCGAAGGATTGTCGTCGTTGTATATATATGTATAGGTACTTACTTTTAGTCTTCTTTTTATCATTATGTCAGTTCTATTTGTAGTCTGTATATAATGTACATAATTAATAATATTTATTTTAAATCCCAGAATTCCTGGAATGTCCATATTAACATCAACGTTTGCGGTCATTGAACCAAAGTAGCGCTACCTACTATGATCACTGGTAATGACAATACAGACAACTTAAGGAAAATTATGTAAATTCTAAATTTGAAATACCGATGAATATGTCACGTATTCGATTAATGACGAATCGGTACTCAGAAGACAAAAATTTTTGAAACAGTTGTGACTCGCGGTCTTTTGTTTTTCGATGACGAGTTGGAACAGTGACGAGTCGGGCATAAGCCACTGATATAAATGCTTTAAACACTTTTTTTAATTTGTTTGCCAAGAGACCTGTTATAGGTTCTTGATTTTTCAACGGACCCCTAAATTCGTTATACTTCGTTAAATACGACAAGGCAACAGACGCAACAGTTTACATCAGGTACACATCATGTGTGTGTTACTTTGACGAGTCGTTGTCAGTTTGATATTTATTTTGACAATCTGACGCAAGGATCATAAAAAGCTTACAATTGTCAATCTTTTTATTCGTGTGAAAATTCTCAATGGATGTCGTCCGCCGTGGGGCCGGCTGTCAGATTCCTACCGACTAAACCCACACGGTTTTCCTTCTCTTCACTTAGGGCTGGGGTGCGGGGACACAATTGCATTCTCCACAATCATTTTTCATTACATTTACTTCAGTAATTTTTTTTACATTGTATCGAAATTTTACACTAAATTATGAAATTAAAGGAATTACAATAGCAATCATTATTATAACAGTAACTCAATAAATTAATTAAAAAGTAAAACATTTGCAATTATGTTATTATGTTAAATAGCAAAATAAAAAATATAAAACAAATTAAGATTCCACTATTACAAAAAAACTCAAAAAAAAAAAAAATTCAGTCGACTTAATAACCTAATCTTTTTGGAAGTCGGTTAAAAAGTATAATATAATGTCAATAAAATTAGTAACGTTATAAAATAATGTATGTATAATAAATAATGTAAAAATCAATTAAATCAGATTCATTTATTACAAAATAATAATCAAAATTAATAATGCGAAAATCATCTCAGCAGTGACGGTTTGATTACGACAAGCGTCATCTCAGGTACAGGGGAGGGTGAGCTGGTCCTCGCCCTGTCATTTCATGTAAGAGGCGCGCGGAAACACCACGCGACACCAACTCGGGGCAATTACCCACCTAACCTTACCTAATAATAATACCAGCCTTTTACTGTCCCAGTGCTGGCCAAAGGCCTCTTCTATTTATTTATTTATTATTTATTTAAACTTCATGTACAATAGTGATACATAGGCGGACTTAATGCCACAAGGCATTCTCTACCAGTCAACCTTTGGGTTAAATAAGAAAACATTGTGATAGGGTACAAAATAAATATATAAAAATAACTTCTTGCTATCGAAAATTTATATAGGCACTTATAATGACACTAATACTTATATACAAATAAAATAAACTAATACATACAACATCTCCACTCTCTCATCTCTCATCTCTCTCTCTTCTCTTTCTTCTCATACAGAGAAGGCACGGGCATTGCTCAAAGTCACGCTGTTTCGAGCATACTGTACTTCATTATACACGTGCAGCCTGTGGGCTAGATGTTCGCAAAAATCTTACAGTGCTCTCCGCCTTCAGTATAATTATGCGTTTAGGATGCTGGTCGGGTTGCCTCACTTCTGTAGTGCATCGGGGATGTTCGCGGACGTGCATATAGATTGTTTTTAAGCAACAATGCGTAAAAGATGCGCTTCCCTGGTGCGCAGGGTGTGGGGAAGCGCCAACAGTATCTTAAACATGATTGCCAGTCGCCTGGACTGTGTGTATGTGGGTCGCTGTTGTGCTATCACTCATGGGTTGTCGCAGTAGTGATCCACCGTTATTTCTTGTGTTGTTTTGTTTTTTATCAGTGTTTACTAACATAGTCGTAAGTTTTACTAACAGATTTTGAGTCATGGATACTCGATTAAAGAGAATTCTATTCTATTCTATTGATCACCACGCTTGCTCCAGACGGGTTAGCGATTTCCGACTTACATAAATTACTAATTTTTTCCCGCGGCTTCGCGCACACATACATACATCATCATCATCATCATTTCACCCGAAAGACGTCCACTGCTGGACATAGGCCTCCCCCAAGTGTCGCCACATTGACCGATCCCGTGCGTCTCGCATCCAGCGGATCCCCGCAACCTTTACCAGGATCGGTCCACCTAGTGGGAGGCCTTCCAACGCGACGTCTTCCAGTTCGCGGTCGCCACTCCAGAACTTTCCGGCCCCATCGGCCATCCGTTCTGCGAGAACAACATACATACACTCACGCTTTTTTCTTATGGGGGTAGGCAGAAGGTCAACTGCGGCGGTACTTACATACTCCTTTCATATCGTCCACGTTCATATATCTGGTTAATCACGGACGCCGGTTGCGAGTACTACGCAGGACAGCGCACCTAACCTTTATAAAAAACATCACCAAAAAGGTCATTATTGTCCTTCTAATGCGTCTCCTCTCGGTGTTGCCACTCACATCTGCCTGTTAAATACCTTTTGTTAGTCACCTTTCACTCATCTTCTCAGCATGGTCTAATTTACTAAGCATCTAACTTCAACAAAAACCAATATCACGTATTCCTAATAGCAAAAAGAACTGATCGATAATGCTGTTGCCAGTTCGCAACAATAGTCTAAAAAAAACCAAAAAAGAAAACGGTTCTTAATTTAAATTTTCTACAAAAAAACGATAAAGAAAACGAATTAATTAAATAAACACACAATAATTCAATTACTCCAACCGCGAAGTCTTGCTCTAATAACACTTTCTAATTTTCCGTCTCTTTCACGCACGGCCTTCGCGGAAATGTGAGCCGCTTCGCGGGTGGCACAAGTGAAGCGCGTGTGGCAATAAAATGATTTTATTTTTCATTATCATAACATCACGCCTGAAATCCCTGAAGGATTAGGTAGAGGTGTACCTAATATTATAGTACACCCACATTTCGAGAGTTGTTTAAGTCCCTGTAAATGCAGACTCCGTGGCTGCAACTGGGTACAAATTCAGACTCCAGCATTGACTCCGACTCACAGACTTGTAAAACTCCAAACGAAAATGTATTTTTTTTATTTTTTTTTCTCATTAGGCAAACAGTGTACTGTTGAATGTTGGCTGATTTGCAGCGAAATAACGCGGAAAATTTGCTCCAGTCGGCAGCGAAGTATGCTCGTCCTTCTTTGCAAAAACTTCGCCACAGTTCTTCATATCTCATTTTTTTCTTCTTCTGGTCTTCAAAATTGCATCTTCGGATTATTTGGGGTCAGCTTCGTCGTATCTTAGCGAATCTCATAACCGTTTTTCTCCGAAGGTCTTTTCTTGGCCGTCAATGGGTCAATCGCTATATCCTAAGTCTTTCTTAACAACGGACATCAACATAAGTCGGGGTCTTCCGCCCTATTTCGGTCCTGACTTGTATTCTACCACTTTCCTGGTCATGTGATCTACCACAATACAATATTTTGATTGAAAAGAGTGTCTATGGAGTTTCTTGCCCGTTCTTTTCCATAGAGATCTACGCCTTGGAACGGGCAACTACAGTACTTTCACAAGTTATTATGACTTGTGTCCGTGACTGTAGCTTTGCTTTCTTTCTTTTTCTAACATCCAAAAGTGCCTGTAATGATCCAACTGAAATTAAAAAAAAAAACCATCCTCGTCATGGCATGACCGTATCATCGCAGTCGTGTTTTTGCTAACGCAGTGTCCTGCTTGAGCGACGAATACGACGCGACGCGACGCGGCACGACACGATGCAATGCGACGCGATGCTACGTGCGACAAAATTGTCCTACGTGATTTTGGTCAATACTTCGCGAATCATGAAAAAGTACAGTACTATTTTGCTTGAAAGTTCATATTGAAAGTATAGACTTAAAAAAAAATATCGTATAAAACACAGAAAGAAATTAAATATTATATTTTTACAACCAACCATTTCAACCATTTCGTAGTTTGGTATATCACGTCTGGTCGCCCTCAAAACAAGTACGCGCTACGTCGCGTCTCGCCGCAGACTGCCATATGGGCCGCAAGCAGAGCATGCCGTTGAGTTGATAGCGTTCGTCGCGTTCGCAGCGTCGCGTCGCGTCGTATTCGTCGCTCACGCAGGACACCCTGTAACAGTTCTTAAAATCATTTTTTTTAACTCTATAATCTCAATCGCTTATAACTTGGACTACCTCACAAAGACAATAAGCGCAGATCGCGTCGCGATTACATACCGGCTCGTATAAGATATTCGGTCAAGTTTAATACAAGAGAACAAGCGCTTACTTTAAATGTTTTATTTATGTTATCGTTTTTGTTGAGAAATTGTCGTGGATTCTGTGATGAATAAATATTTCATGAGAAAGTTATTCAATGGGGTTAAATGAACTGACGAGGTTTTATTGATGATTTTAATAATTATTATCATTTGTTAGCATAAGGACAGATTCGCTTTACGCCAGATTCGCGTCAGGTCAGATATGCATTAGGTCAGATTGGCTTAAAGACAGAAGCACCGTCAGATAAAAAGTAATTTTATTTATTAATACGAAACGACGACGGCACGGTTGGCGCAGTGGCTGAGCGATTGGCTGCTGCGCTGCGTGTCGAAGGTTCGATTCCCGCACGGAACTAATATTTATTTATTTATTTATTTATTTAACACTTCAAGCACAGAAGTACAGAGGCGGACTTAATGCCATAGGCATTTTCTACCAGTCAACCTTTGGGTGATGCAAAGACAAGCAGTGGTAGGTGTAAATCAGATAATAATTTTAAATAATAATAAGATAACTACAAGGATATATAAAATACTATAAATATATATCAAATACTATAAATATATATCAAAATTTAAATTAATGTAAATAAACATTTCCACGAATATACCAAAATAAAAACACAAACCATGGGGAAAACATTACCGTTGTGACGAAACTGCCAGCTTCTTCCGAATGTACTCACGAACTTTAATTTTAAAAGATAAGCGATTGGTTGCCATCCTGATTTCCTGGGGAAGCGAATTCCACAGAGAAATAGACTGGACAAAGAAAGATCGGTGAATGAAATCAGTGCGGTGAGAGGGACATTGAAGCATACGGTTTTGCGATGATCGCAGGCTCCTAATATTTGTATGATCTACAGGTAGTTGTTCCGGGTCTGGCTGTTTGTGTATGTGAGTTTAAATGTTTGGAAACGCACCCACGAAACAGGAGAAATTCCTAGTGTGGTTCAAAGTTTAAAAAAATAAAATAAAACAAAACCTATTTTTTTTTATTTGTCCTTGTAACGCATTGTTGACAATTGTTTTCAATCTTTTTGTCCTTTTTTAAGTATAGCCTTCGTCTTTGCCCTTGATTGAAAACAGTAAATTAATGGCTCAAAATGATTAAACTCTCCTTCATTTGTTGTTGTATTAACAAGTAACGAATAAATTTGGTAAATTGCGCAAATCACATTTTTATCAACATACAACCTGACCTGAAATATTGATTTTGAAATGCAATACATAATATCGTAACACCGAATGTTTAGTTTTATATTATGTAAAGAAAAAGTATTTGGAAACGTTCCAAATGCTTTTTTTACACCTAAAACGGTTACAACATCTAATTCAGTGTTTTATTTCAATTCAATATTAATATTCTAGTGCACTAGTTAGCCGTATTTCTTATTTACATACAGTAATATTGCCAAATTAACTGAAACAGGTAAACATTTGACAGGTATTTGCGATGTTGCCAAGTTTTTGAATGGATTAAATTGAGACAGAAATCTTTAACTTATCACTAACGTAGCGTCTCAGATCGATGTAATAGAGGAACGAGCTTAAAAAGATATTTATTGTCATTTTTAAACCCCGACCCTAAAAGAGGGGTGTTATAAGTTTGACCGCAATGTGTGTGTGTGTCTGTCTCTGGCAACGTAGCTCTTAAACGAGTGAACCGATTGAAATGCAGTTTGTTTTTATTTGAAAGCTAGTTTCTTGGTGATGGTTCTTAGATACGTTTTATACAAGTCGGTGCAGCCATTTACTAGTTATGGGGGATCAAATTGGGCCCAAGTGCGTTTTCAAATGAAAGTACATGATGTGTATGTCACAATTAGACATGTTTTATCAAAACCGGCTCAGCCATTTTATTGACTTTTCAAAAGTTTGTTCGCTTTTCTTTGATGGTTTTTTAAATTTTAAATTTAATCATTAATTGTTGTTTTTAGCACATACTAAAAAGGTTGGGATTTTTGAAGGATGAATTCAATTTTTTTATTAGAATCCTGACTCGCATATTTTTTTATTATTTTTACTGAAACTTTAGTACAATATCCAAAGAGATTTATAGAGCGGTCTTTGGGAATATACAAAAACAACAACAACAACACACAAAAACACAAACACAACACACAAAAACTTACAAAAACAACAAAAACACACAAACACACAAAAACAACACACAAAAACTTACATACATAAACTTTGATCCCGAACATTTTCGATTTTGACACACGTAACAGTGCTACCTGTCAAGCGGGCGTATTGCTGCTTTTACACGAGGGCAGAACAGTGGGCAGCACAGTTCTGGTACTGTTTCAACGCACAGATCAGAACAGAACAGTACTGTCTTTACAGTAACCAAGGCAGAACAGTTAATAGCTCGCCGGTCAATTCTTTCGGGGCAGTTTGCTCCCCCTACCTCCTTTCTCGCTCGTCTGTCTTTTTGCTGGACTCGTGTGAACGCGAGGGCAGCGCAGTGCAAAGAGCAAGACAGTGTGAGTGCGCACATCCTGACTTGTTTTAAGTTTTTCTTTCATATTTATTAATTTTTTTACTACTTCAATTAGCTCATCCAAAGCATTTAGTGCTGCAATTTTGAGGATGTGGCGTAAATGTTGCCGTTGTCATCGTCGATGCTCCATCGCTAACACTCCCAGACTGTCCTATATTTAAACGCCACTGTCCTTCCAAACTGTTCTGTCTCACTGTTCTGCCTTCGTGTGAAACCAGCATATAAATAATAATAATAAAATAATAAATTTATTCAAAAATATAAGGTATACATTTACAGTTTTTCTTAAATTTATGTCAAGTTCACCTTTGATTTGTGCCTGAACTAATCAATCAAAAGTCTTTATTTGTAAACATAGGTTACAACAGTGTGCAAGATGTTACAGTAATTGTTATACATAATATAGTTTCTCTATGTTTCGCCATTTGGCGTACAAATATACATTTAAAGGAGGCTTTTACCAGTTAGGTAAATCAATAAGTCAATCAACTAGGTAATCAACTATGACACTAGATAGAAGGACTTGTTACTAAGTAGTAACAAGTATTCGATTAAACATTTTTTCGTATTGTCCCGTCTATTGCTCGATAATATTTAATTTCTTTGATAATATCTAAAACCATTTACCACGTCAGAAAAACAGCACCAAGATCCCAGAAGCCAGTTCGTTACGTAAAAACTCTTAAGTTGCAGCAACGTTCCGGTCTGGCAGCAGTCTATAGGCTGCCTATTTCTTTACGAAACATATTTATCTCAGTGTCTGATTGGATTTTATTGTAATTCCTAAATGAAAGAACTTTTGTCAGATACCTAATATTTTTAACCGACTTCAAAAAAAGAAAGCGGTTCCCAAATTCGGTTGTATTTTTTTTATAACTCCGTTATTCATAAACTAGTTAAAAAAATCTTTTTTTTTATGTGAAAGGATAAATTTTCCGATTGGTCCCATGGAAATTTAATCAAAATCGGTTCAGTAATTTGTTTTTTTTCTTCTTGGCCTGTGTTGATTCTAGTTAAGTAAATAGAATTTATAAATGACCGATGACGGCCGAGGGCTTTTTTTCTATTTTTTTTTTCTAAAATAAGTCTTGTTGTTTGTGATGTAGATTTTTTTCAGAACCATACTCTAAAGAGTGAAAATGTGTTTAGAATCCTACACCCTTATGCATATCTACCTAAGGGCACTTTAAAGGACATATTCAAGGCGGTTTGCAGATGAAGCAACTTTACTTGAGGCAACGATCAACTTTAGTTGAGGCAACGATCAACTTTACTTGAGGCAACGATCAACTTTACTTGAGGCAACGATCAACTTTAGTTGAGGTAACTATCAACTTTAGTTGAGGCAACGAGCAACTTTAGTTAAGGCAACGATCAACTTTAGTTTAGGCAATGATCAACTTTTTAAAAGTTCCTTTCTAAAGTTACCAGTTGCTACAACCAAATAGCCCGGTTTACGGTTGCCGCAATTATATGGCAATCTGTGAACAACTTTGATAGCTTAGTTGTTATCTACGCTACGTACAGTGTCATAATGGATATCGAAGAAGTGGCACTTGTTCTCGATTGTATAACGGGCTGGTGTCCGCAACTCCACATCAAAGCGCGTATTTTGCGTGCGGAATCACCCATACCATTTTTTGAAACACGACAACATAATCGCTATTATTATTTTAATGTTGTACATTTTAATGAAGTTATTAAATGCTTACAGGTCCCATTAGAGATTAAAATAATAATAAGAAGCATTTATCATTAATTTAATGGGACGCAGTATCGTTTTGTTTGTACCGTAATGTCCAGTCCCTATTAAATTAATAGCACACTCATCATCTGCCTAGCCTTTTCGCAACGATGTTGGGGTCGGTTTCCAGTTTAAGTGGATGCTCAGCTGAATACCAGTATTTTGCATGTAGCGACGGCCTGTCTGACCTCCACAACCCAGTTAGTACTTAATACGATACTCCTTGGCAAGACTGGTTCTCAGTTTTACGAACCACTGACTACCTGTAACTGCCAAAGATCTACAAATAACGTCCTTTCCAAGGCACGGAGTAAATTACGGCCTATCTGACCTCCAGTTAGTACTGGGTAATACAATACTTTTAGGTTAGGTTAGAGCTGTGACCAAACGTGCGAGAGCCGAGCGAGCAGAGCAAGCCAATTTGGTTGTATCAAGTCACCAGTAAACAAGAGGCTAAACCTAGTGAATGAATCCGGTTGTACCTAGTATTACATACATATCATCTCGCCTGTAATCCCCGAAGGGTTAGCCAGAGGTGTACCTAATAGTATACCCACATTTCACCAGTTATGTTTAAATTCCATGGCCTATTGCCATCAACCGGACACAAATATAACTCCGTGGCTGCTACTGAGAAATTCCTGATGGAAAAATCCAATAATTATTAAACAACCTAGTAGGTATTAGTCGTGAATAAATAGAATATGATTTGGACGCGCATCACAAGGGCTGGTTCGAGGTGGCGCAGGAGAGCTGTACCTGGAGGGATATGGGGGAGGCCTTTGCCCAGCAGTGGGACATACCAGGCCAATAAAAAAAAAAAAAAAAATAGGATATGATACGATACGATATGCTATTCTAAATAGAATACAACGAAGTTTTAATAACTGCTACCGGTCGCACCAAGTAGCAAGCTAGAACTAGGAGTAGCCGTACCGCACCGGGATAGCACTAGTCCGGGCCAGCAGAAGTCGCATTAAATCCCGCTGCCCCCCCGACGCAAGTGTGCGTGGGAACACCGGTGTGGTTTTAGTCAGTATGGGTCTAACAGACCCCTCCGCTCACAGGGCGGAGGGCATCCATTTGAGGAATTCCACATCGATAACAAAAAATATAAAATAATAAATTTAAAAAAATATAAAATAATAAATTTAATAAAATATAAAATAATAAATTATTGTAAAATAATAAATTATATTGTATTTTGACTTTTAGCCGTAACATAATAATACAGCAGTCATAGTGCCGATAGTCGTGTGGGCTAATGGCTTAATAGCCAATAGCATCGACCTGAGGAGGCTCTCACTTGGCAGATGCATCAAGAGCTTGATTCAGAAAGCAGTACTTCTGGACACGGCGCGTATAATAGGAGGTTCCTCTCTCAAAAGCTCGGACCCTGTTCCCGATGCCGGTGGGCTACTATTTTCTATATTTTGTGTGTGTTAATATGAATTGTGTTGATAAAAAATAC
This sequence comes from Noctua janthina, assembly GCA_963576755.1. Taxonomy (NCBI): domain Eukaryota; kingdom Metazoa; phylum Arthropoda; class Insecta; order Lepidoptera; family Noctuidae; genus Noctua; species Noctua janthina. The sequence continues at coordinate 2,425,403 of OY755074.1, forward strand.
AGGGTGTAAACAGACCCTTCACGAAGCCGTCAACCAAGCATTCTGTACATCAAACTAAGTAACTTTACTTAATAATTATTGCTGGGAAACGACTTTTTTTTTACTTTGACCCCCAATATCTCCGTAACTGGAAGGTTCCCAGTTATGGTCTAGAACAAAAAAATATCGCAAAAACGGGGAGAACAAGTGCCATTCGGCTTCGTTAAGGGTCTAAAAAATGTAAATGATAATGTAAAAAAATGAATAAAGAATATAAAACTCCAATTTCCTCTGAAATGAAAAATAAATCCTTTGGGGGATTTGAACGCAGGATCTTATGTTCAGCAAACAAACTTACTACTACTAATCACACAGTCCTTTTAATATTCTTTACCCACAAAACATACAGTTGACCACGTAACACAAATTCCTTTAATACCACTTAACATAGAATAGTAAATACCTCTACACTCGGTAAGCCGGAACGTTGCAAGATGTTTTGCAATGAGCCAGTAATCCTACCAGCCCTGTAATACATACCTGATGTTCGTTTACTTAATGTACAAATACACACACAACATCACGCCTCTAATCCTCGAAGACTTAGGCTGAGGTGTAGCTAAATAATCCTAATAATATTATAAATGCGAAAGTTTGTCAGGATGGATGGATGTTTGTTACTCTTTCACGCAAAAAATTCTAAACGGATTTGAATGAAATTTAGCACAATGATAGTTTATAGCCTGGTTTAACACATAAGATAATATTTATCGCGGTAATTTGATCCCGTGGGACAATTATTGAACTCCACGTGAAGCCACGGGGACACAAGCAATCTGGTACATCCACATTTCACCAGTTATTGTTAAATCCCATATAATAGGGGGCGGGCATATTTCTATCGACGGGGAACAAATTCAGACTTCGTGGCTGAAAAATTCCTGAAAACCTAATAATAATGTGCCCGACCTGAGAGTCGAATCCACGACCACTAGAACTCAATAATACTATCTATATAAGGTCTATCTTTTCATACACGAAATATTTTAAGAGTAACTTCTATAAGTCGTAAAGTCGCCAGAGCAACGAAAAAAAAAAATATATGAGTGTTTTTTTTATAAAATTATTTTAAGTCTAAAATTTTTTGAGACTTTTTGTATAAAACCTTTACTCCCATATTCTAACAATGGCAGTAGGTAAATACGACGTAGTAAACTAGCGTAATGGATGCTTAAAAATAAGGAGCCAGTATTTATTTTGTGGGTCAAGTAATTTTAAATTATATATTTTTTATCAAATATACTCAGATAAAAAAAAAATCCCTTGAAATGGCTTTGTTATAGCCGTTAGATAATTCCCTGAAAATATTTCGTGTATGAATAGTTAGACCCTATATATAAAATGGTAAACTGACTGACCGACTGACTGGGTGATATATCAACACACAGCCCAAACCGCTGGTTCTAGAGACATGAAACTTGGAGGATCTGTTCTTTGTAAAGAGTAAGTATTCACAAAGAAAGGATTTTTGGGAATTCCACCTCTAAAGGGATAAAATAGGGGGTGGAAGTTTGTATGAAAGTCTGTCAGTTTTGAAGTTAGGATCTTCAAATTTTGTGTTTAAGCTGCCGATTGAAAATTAATTTATACGTGTCTCAGCGTTTTTGATAATTCTACCCCCGAAGGGTTAAAAAGGGGGATGAAGGTAAGTAATCGGATATTTTTCTACATCCACGCGGGCGAAGCGGCGGGCAAAATCTAGTGACACATAAAACCTTGATAAAAAACGTAAACGATCATTCAGTAAAAATCTTTGCATTTCCGGCATCCAGTAGGTAGTAATTAAAAAACATGAGAGGATAATTTTCAGCATGATATCGGAATATCCGACAGTTTATTTACGAAAGATGTGAAACCATGAATATGATTTTTTAATTTGTTCAAAAATTATTTTTTATCCGTCCCTTTGGGGTCCCGTAAGTCTAGGATCCCTTTGTTGTCCGTCTACTGTCCGTGTGTCAAGATCCTTTTTCAGGACCGCGTCGAGGTATCAAGCTGAAATTAATATCAAATACTAAAGTCTGCTACCTCAAACTTACAAGTCAACGCGATCAAAGGATATGATCGATTATATCGCATAATTTACTACTCCACAAGGGAATCAAAAGCTATAGGGTACTTCCCGTTAACCTAGAATCATGAAATTTTTCAATCAGCAATGTCTTACAGCACATGTAAAGGAAAACATCTAAAAACCGTAAATATGTATTTTAATAAAAAAATACCTACAAGTTTACACGGAACTCTCGGTGCGCGAGTAAAACTCGCACTTGGCCGGTTTTTTTAGAGATGGTATATGTTTATTTATTAGCCGGTTCGGTGAAAAAGAAAATTAAAGCCCATGTTCACATACAAGGTGTAACCCCTCACGAAACCGTCAATCAATAAATCTGGACATCAAACTTAGTAATCCTATGCGAAAATTCTGGCTGGGGCACGGTTTTTTTTTAAAAACCAATGCACTTAAAATATTGTGCTGGCGTAAGATGTGTGATGTATTGAATAGTTTAGCAGTCATGGAGGTATTTATCATCATCATCATCATCATCATCATTTCAGCCGAAAGACGTCCACTGCTGGACATAGACCCCCCCCAAGTGTCGCCACATTGACCGGTCCCGTGCGTCTCGCATCCTGCGGATCCCTGCAACCTTTACCAGGTCATTGGTCAACCTAGTGGAAGGCCTTCCAACGCAACTTCTTCCAGTTCGCGGTCGCCACTTAAGAACTTTCCGGCCCCATCGGCCATCCATTCTGCGAGCAATGTGCCCTGCCCGCTGCCACTTAAGTTTGGCTATTCTTCGGGCTACATCGGTAACCTTGGTTCTCTTACGGATTTCCTCATTTCTGATTTGATCACGCAAGGAAACTCCGAGCATAGCCCTCTCCATTGCCCTTTGGGTGACTTTAAGCCTTCTGACGAGGCCCATTGTGAGCGACCACGTTTCGGTCCCGTATGTAATCACTGGCAACACACACTGGTCATAGACTTTCGTCTTGAGACACTGAGGTATTTATAGTATAATAATATAACATTTCTTATAAAATTACTAATATAAAATACAAAACAACAAAGTTGGAAGTTTAGCTTCCAATATCTCCGTAACTAGAAGGTTCCCAGGTATGGTCCGGAACAAAAACAATATCGCAATAGCGGTGAAGAGAAGGAATGCCTTTCTGCTTCGTTAAGGGTCTTGGGCTGCGGGGCTGTTCGAGGGCTGCGGGACTGTTCGAAAGAGATACCGTGGCCCTGGAACACAAACGGCAAAGAAGGAACATGGATAGGTTTTAGTCTCCGCCCAGAGTGGGGGGGGGGGTCATTTGATGACTTCCCATCCGAAAAATCCGAAAAAAAAAGGTTAAGAGTCTTTACACCTATTATATTATAGCAATAGGTACGTACAAATTGGAAGGGCCTTGAATACGAAATATCACTGTTTGGCAATAAAAAGTGCTAATTTTGTTATACCTACTTATTAAATTAATTTCACTAATTGTAATGCTTAATGTAATTGCTTATTTTATAAATAAAATTACGCATTGATTATAAATTCTGCAACTTTTGGCCCTGCCTCGTTACTCTATTGCACACTTGCGACTACTGAGCGTGATTTGAGGTGCTGGGTTCGATATCAAGGCTGGGAAAAGTGTTCGTCCGTCTGTAATTTTTCAGCAGCTGCCCAAAACCGTACCTAACACCGTAACAATGGATAAAGTAAGGAACGAGTATATTAGAGGAAGTTTGAAAGTGGTGCCTGTTACAGAAAAAAAAGGAAGGAAGGAAAGGAAGTCGTTTGTCTTGGTATGGATATATGATGAGGAGGGATGAAACGCATGTGACTAATAAAATGATAGACATGAATATTGATAAACAGAGAGGGAGAGGGAGATGAAGGCCAAAGAAAAGATGGATGGATTGTGTGAGCAATGATATGAAGTAGAAAGGAGTAAATGATGTCGTGACGTCTGACAGGGGAGAATGGAGGAAGAAAACGTGTTGCGCCGACCCCAAGTAGAATGGGACAAGTGCAGGAAAATGATGATAGGCTTGGATTGGGCCGCAACTCACCTGATCTTGCCTAGTAGAAACCAATACATTCGAACTTTGAACAGATCCATTTTACAATGATACAGAGAAAGCGGCAGTGAATTCCATAGACTGGCGGTTCGGACAAAAAATGTTGAAGCAAAGTGCTTTGTTTGGGTCGTGAGACCTCAACCATATAACGGTGACGCTTTGCCGTATATCTGCTCGTCCGATGATAGAATCGGGATGGGGAATTAGATTGTGTAATTCCAAAGCACACTCTCTAAAATGTATCCAAACAATGGCATAAGACATTGCGGCGATGTTCAAGCTGTTGAAGCATGGCTTTGACAAGGGAGTCGTTTGTCACACAATAGCTTCTTACAGCTGGGGCTCTGAGCTTGCCCCCTATTACAAAGGACATGTCCAGAGAAATATGGGAGCACTGAATGGACTTACACCTCTTTTTTATTCTTCCGAAAAAACTGGCTTGGTAAAGGGAATTATGTAAGTAGGTTTTGGCAATCTTCTTTTTATCGTGGTTAGTGTCTAACCAGGTGTCAGAGTTTCTATGCCACCCAAGAGCCTCTAACTTCGTTTTACATGCCGTCGAAAAATATCGCATGCTGGTTTGGTTACTTCCCAATGTTTTCCTTCACCGAAGCTAGTAATAATACAATACGCACATTAATCCGAAAAATCAGACGTGTCTTGCGTTTGAACTCGAGACCTACATGAGTTGGCAGTCCGAAGGTCTATCACTGCTTGTTTTGGCAATTAAAATTGCAGATGGAACGGCGAAACAAAAAGCAATATAATGATGTTATTGGAAACTAAAGTTTAATAATGCAGTTGTCACATAAGTTATATGCATGAGTAGCGGTTGCAAAGGAATGATGTTATAACGAAACCAAAAATAGAAAGTAACAAAGAATGATATTTGGCAACATACTAACAACAGCTCGGATGCGTCTGCAGCTTAAGCCGCGCTTGCCTACGTTGATCCGTAGATGGGTGACCACCCATTAAATACCGAGTTTCAGCTGTCTATACCATAATATAACATCACGTCTGAGTAATCGTCAAAGATTGAGGCAGTGGTGTACCTGTTAGTACAGCCATATTTCGCCATACTGCGAGAAGATTATCATCCGTGGCTGCTATTGAGAAATTCTTGATGGAAACACCCAATAACACTTAGTACGACCTAGGTATCTAAACCAAGACCTCATGCTCGACAGTCCCGCTTGCAATCTAACAAATCATAAAAAAATCTTTACCGACTTCAAAAACACAGAAAAGTGAAAAATAACTTTAGCTTCAGAAGACACGGCGGTGCTCCGCCCAAGCGGGGCAGACCTCTACGGTGTGCTCCACCGTGTCCTCCGGACGATCCTCGCAGTGGAAACACCCGGGCGTCTCCTTCCGCCCAATTCGGTGCAGGAACCTCCCGAAACAACCGTGTCCGGTGAGGATCTGCGTCAGACGGTAGGTGAGGGCGCCGTGGCGCCTCTCTAGCCACTCCTCAAAGAGGGGACTTATCGCCACTATGGTAGCGTGCCCTGCACGGGGTTGCAACAGTCGCTCTTTCCATGTCGCCATGAGATCACGCCGGAGGTCTGTCCGCTGAGCGGCAATTTGTCGCGGCAGCGGAGTTTCCCCCCGACGTAGTGCCTCCGCGCGCCATTCATGCAGGCGCGCGAGGACTATCGCCTCCAGATCCCATGGCGGCAATCCGGCAAGGAGGCTAGCCGCCTCGCCGGAGATCATGCGGTACCCCCGGATTAGCCTTATGGCTATCACCTTTTGGGGCGCGTTCAGGTAGTGGGCGGCTTGCCGCCTCAAAGAACGCGCCCACACCGGGGCCCCGTAAAGGGCCATGGACCGCACGACCCCCGCGTAGAGCCTCCGGCAGGAGGCGTTTGGACCCCTCAGGTTGGGCAAGAGCCGCTTGAAGGCAGCCCCTGTCCGTTCCAGTTTGGATCTGGGTACCCCTCAGAGCATACAGCCGTTATGTTATGATATTGTGTAAACAATAAACATCCAAGCGATTGCAGCAATCACGACAGATTTGCAGTCTACTATTGAAGAGTTCCATTGTATAACTCCGAAGATCAGCTTCACCAAATTTTAACAGGACCACCGCGGAATAATATTCTTCCAAATAAAAAAATAAAAAAATCGGCGAAATAGGTTCACAATTGTCGAAGATATCGATCAGATAAAATTTGGAGAGTCCCCTCGATTTCTCCAGGATCCCATCATTAGATCCTGACCTGATGACTATGGGACCACAAGGAGAGTATACTGTTTCAAACAATGCCCATACAATTTGAGGGTTGCACTTAATTTTACTGGGATTCCATCATCTGATCCTGACTTATACCTTCCATCATCAGCTCAGCAACATTAGATGACCAGGCACAAATATCTGAATTGCGTTAGAGAATATATGAAACACATTGTATGTGCCTATAAAATTTGAGGGTTGCCCTCAATTTCCCTGGGATTCCATCATCAGATTCTGATTTGGTGACAATGGGACTACCTCATTAGTCGGTCTACAATTGGCGGAGAAATCGGTGAAAACAAATAAAACGAGCGAGCTCGGTTTTTAAAAGTGTGCGTGGGGCACATCAATTATCATATACCAATATATAGTCATCATTCATGATGCTGAAGGGGATATAATATTTTGCATAATGTTACTGTAGCAATCATGTGACAATGGCTATCGTTTTTGGTCACTGAACTAGAAGCATCGCGCATGCAACAATAATATATTCTTTTACTTTTTGAATTCATTATTTTCTTAAAACATTACTTAAAGTAGAATTTATAACGATTCGATCTGGTTCATGGTTGTGTAATGAAGTCTCCAACGTTTGAGACAAACATGGAATTCTCAGGCCATTTTATTTTGACTGTTTAGAAAATAACTACCGACAATTTAAAAATATTGTTTTCAAACACCTTCATTTATTACAAATGTGCGTTCTTAGTTGTCAATCTACGAGTATTTGCATTACACGTTTTAAATTTCAATTTTACACGTTAAGCTTAAACTAGTGAGTACATGACCCTGTTAGGGCGCAAGATATATATAGCAAGATAACTTAAAACTAATATTGCAGAGTATCTATTATTGTTTATAATATGACTTACATAGATCATTAGGAACTTTCACATTTAAACATTATATTAATTAAACTTAGAAGTTTGAAAGTTCCAGTCTAGCATTTTAACATAATACTTAAATTAATAAAATCACAATAATAAAGAATGTCAACATAATATTTAAATTAATAAAATGAAAATAATAAAACAATCTCAACTTATCTAAATAAAACCATTACAATATTCAAAGGTGTCATACCAAAACTTCATCGAACGTCAAAAATTAAAATCATAATACACAAAATCCAATAAAAATGTCACATAAAATAATAAATAACCACAAATAGCTGTTTTACATAAAAAATAACCTGTATTAAAATGAACACATACATAAATATATTAGAACTCTATTTTAACATTTTATCTTTTATAAATTCTTGGATAATATAATAACACTTTTCTAAGAGCAATGAATTTAGCTTTAAATACACATGGTGTTCTCGTGGACCGTATAACATTTTAAAAAGTTGACATCTGGCCCGCAGGCCAGTTTTTACGTGGGCGAGATGTCCCATAACCCATATTTTCAGGTAATTTGTTGTATATCTGTATGCTTCGATATTCTGGGCTATTTTTGTTCATTTGTAGTCTAGGTGTTGGAAATATTATTAATTCAAATTTTTCGGCGCTCGTTTTTATCAAAATTAAACATTTTTATGTTTTTCTTAACAAAAGTGGCTACTTTTAATATATAAATGGAGGGCAGAGTTAACATTTTTTCTTTTATAAAATGGGGTTTGCTGCTATCTCTCATCTCTACTCGAGACTGCGTTAATGTTAAAGTCACCTCCTATTATTATATGCTTTTGTAGTGGTGTGATTTTAGTTTTTGGAGTAACAGTTGGAGAAATATAAAAAATTGGTCAATTTTACGGTCCGTTCTGTACAAGGTAATGAGAAATATATTAGGTTTTATTTCTACCGCACAACATTCGATGACATATTCTATAGTTAATTTTCTAAGGTCTGACCTCTCAGTATACGTAGTTCCGGATGGCAGCAGGAAGGCGACGCCACCACCACGGCGCTGTCGGCGACAATATGCCGCAGCGACCTCGTAGCCGTCGATTTGCACGTAGCGGTGTTGTTCAGTGACCAAAGTTTCAGTTAAGCATACAGCTTGGTATTGTTGTTCTTGAAGTGGGTTTTCTAGTAAATGGGTCTTGTTTTTTATGCTTTGTACATTTTGAAGTATAATATTGTATTTAGTTTCGAAAGGAACGATCTGCTGAGTTGTAAGCAGAGTTGCTCCTGGATTAGTTGTTGAAGTCGTTGTTGTTAATTAATGTCATATTAACTTTGTTGGTACCCGGGTCTTTTTCGGGAAGGTTCGTCATTTGTGTATTTGGTGAGTGTTCAGTTTCCATCTTATTTTGTGCATGGCCGTTAATTATGAGTTGGTTATTTCTGATCACCGCATGGTGGACCTCTTTTCTGCTTCGTATAACATTTCCATTAATTTATTTCGTTTTTGGAGTGCCTCATTTTCCAAGAATTCATCTGCCTAGCCTTTTCCCAACTATGTTGGGGTCGGCTTCCAGTCTAACCGGATGCAGCTGAATACCAGTATTTTACATGAAGCGACTGCCTATCTGACCTCCATAACCCAGTTAGTACTGGGTAATACGATACCCCTTGGTAAGACTGGTTGTCAGACTTTTCGGGCCACTGACTACCTAACGACTGTCAAAGATCTACAAATGACACCCGGGACCAACGGCTTAACGTGCTTTCCTAGGCACGGAGGAAACTCGGTATGTAATGGGTGGTCACCCATCCACAGACCAACCTAGGCAAGCACGGCTTAACCTAAAGATCGATCCAAGCGGCTGTTATTATTTAGCCACGAGCTCCTCCTCATTTTCCAAGAATTCGCCAATCATAACTCCAGATCCCTTTAGAAATTGTCTGTTTTGGAGGATATACCTGGTCATTTGTTTGCTAATTAACTCTATCACGATTGGTCTGCGAAGTCCTTGTTTTCCTAGTCGTATTAGTTCATCAATATGTCCTAAATTGACTGTCAGATTATCATAAAAAATGTGTAGGATGCGGTCATAGAGTACGTCTTCTAACTCCCATTTAAATTCTTGTCAATTTCAGTTCAAGTCCATATAAAACCAGTTTCTTAGTGTTGTTGTTATTATTGTTGCGCTCATGTAATGTTGGATGGAGAGGGTTCGCTGGCGGGATGTCGACTGGAGAGAGTGCGGTGGTGGAGTAATAATAACACTAGTCTTCAGAACTTCTTATTTATTCTTGTTGCTTCTTCAAGTTCTTCATAATACTGCTGGATTCGGAATGCCTGATCACGGAAAAATGCTCCTTTTTATAGGCAGCTCTGACCAATCACAGTCTCCCAATTTTGCACACGGCACTAATCTCCGCCCTTCGACCAATCAGAGCGCAGGTGGCTTTTCTATAGAAATCTTGAACTATGTTGTTTCTCGTGATCAGACATCCCTTACAATATTCCCTTACTTTCCTGACTTCAGGATGAGTTTAATTTCCTTAAATTAATAAAAAACAATACAATATTCTCTTATTTAACACCTTAAAATAACAAAAATGTGAAACGGCTCTCGTTACGGTAAAGTTTTCAGGTACTTAAGTCTTTTAATACAAGTAGCGCCGCCAGGTGGCAGGAATGCGCAACACTTAAACTACTAATTAGAAAAAATCAACACTTATCATCCTACTGGACTAACGTCTTATTAGATTAATATCACAATAAAATAGGAACTAATTAGAGATCACGTTATTTACTCGTATCGTCGCTAACAATTATTGTAGGTAGGTTTATAGTTGTTGTGGTTCTGTAGATATTTGAATTCATTGTTTAGGTGGTCGCATTCGTTTTGCAAATTATTTATTTTCCCTGTTATTATTTGTATGTCATGGCTTAGTTTCTGTTGTTCCGTGGTTACATTATTAAGTTTGTTTGATAATTCAGTTAATTCGCCATGAATGTTTTTATTTCTTCCTGTATAAGAATATAAAAGTTTAAGTTCTGTTTTGATTATTGTAACTATTTTCTTTTAGTTACTCTCAAGTTTTTATCCAAAAGTTGGCTGAGTTGATCAAGTGTGAATGTAGGCACAGGTGCTCGTTCTTAGGTTGATGACACTGCCTGGGTGTTTATCGTGTCTCCTAGGAGGCTTACATCGTCGTAAACGTTGCGCCGACCCCAAATGTAATGGGACAAGGACAGGATGATGATGATGACGACTATCAGCCAACCTTGACACCCATAACCACCTTTTCACAACGCCCTTAAAAGCAGGCCATTTATATTTACCCAAACCACACCAGCATACTCACATGAATAATTAAATGATTTCAATGTCTACAAATTACTGAACTTTCTGCTTTAGCCCCCTTCTTATGGAGGCACTTCACTTGGTATATTTGACAAAATTTTCGCGATATTTGATCATATTTGATCAATACAAAATGTTCTCTCTGTCTCCTGTGATAGAGTTCAGTTTGTATTGATGATATCAGGCGAATTACTGGACTTTACGCTTTAGCCCCCTTCTTGCATGTCTGTTGCGAAAATTTTAGATGCGCGTCGCTTACGCTGTGTTCGCGACAGTTAGACTTAGTGCGTAAGAACGATGTGGTGGTTTCTAGTGTTCTGTGTTGTTGGTGTTATTGGACAAAATGTCACGGAGAAAGGTAAGAGCATATTGTTTTTTGAACAAAACATTTAGAGTCTAAAGGGTTCCGTGTATTTTTTTTTCCGTTAAATATTCTTGACCTATTTTTTTTCGATAATGTGGTTCAATGTATCCAACCTTTCTTTTTTATAACAGTTACCTATTTGAATTGATATACATGAACGTTTTTGTCGGGCAGCTGGTTGAAATTTTTTTTTTCTTATTTGCAATCATAATTAATGGGTGTAAAAGTACCCTTAGCGAAGTCGAATAGCTCGTGTTCCTCCCGTCATTGCGATAATTTTTTTGTTATAGACCATACCTTTTTCACAAGTTTTTTTTTAAATGCATGTATTTAATGTAAGATTTTTACTATTAACACCTCCAGGACCCCGATGTATACTGTCGTTCAAAACCTGCTGACAAATAATTATTGCTATTATATCTACAAAATTATCTAGGATCTATGTCTAGCATACTACCCTCCTACCAAATACTCGGGTTGTTGCGAAAATATTAGAAGTACGGTGTCTACGCGAGTTTCGTGGCAGTAGTTGAACTAAGTCTTGTGAATAGAATGCCTGAGCGGGGATAGTGACGATATTAGTGAATTATTTAATTTTGTGAATCAAGAAAGAAATGTGGTGGTTCATAGTTTTCTGTGTTGTTAGTGCTTTTGCACAAAATGTTACCAAAAGAGGTAGGTGAATTTCACTGAATATTCCCGCGAATAATTTTCAAATTTTGACAGTTTCTTCATACATATATATTTATATATATTTTGGACTGCCTCGTTGGTCTAGACTGCTGAGCATTAGGTCCTGGGTTCGATTCCCAGGTCGGGCAAAGTGTTATTGGGTTTTTCCATCAGGAATTTCTCAGTAGCACCCACGGGTATTTTTGCTAGGTTGATGGCAATAGGCTCGCCCTCTATTACATGGGACTTAAACATAACTGACGAAATCCCCTTCGGGGTTTACCGGCGAGATGTTATGTGATGTGTGTAATTTTATTTCGCGGATATTATAATGGTTTTAGTAAAATCAACCCTAAGAAGACTTGATAGTAAAAAAATCTGATGCTAAAAAGTATGAAAAAAAATCAACAGCGTAAAGCACTATTTTTCAAAATCTTTGTCTCTCCAAATCCTACGATATCAACCACTTCTAAAAAATCTGGGTTTACCTGTCTTGGTCATTCTCTGTTTTACAATTATTATGAGAGACCCATCAGCTGTTTGTGTAGTTATTGTAGATTTTTTTTTTAATGTGTGCCTAATTCCATTGTTACATATTGTTCGATTTAATAATAGAAGTGAAACCCATTGTTATTAATTTAATCGTGACCATTGAACGTAACGTGTGACCAGCAATTGTCAATACATTTTTTAATTGGCAAACACACAATAATGTATCCAACTTACCGTGCATATGAAGGCTCCACACTAAAATATGGTATCTTATTCTGGGGTAATTCATCGAACAGAGAGTGCTCTAAAAGCACAAAAAAGTGCATTAAAAGGATGTGTGGACAGATTGATTTATTTATTTAGAATAGAATAGAATAGAATAGAATAATATTTATTAAAGTTTTATTTAAAACTTTATGCACCAGTAAAAACTGTACAAAGGCAGACTTAATGCCATAGGCATTTTCTACCAGTCTACCTTAGGGTGATGCAGAGACAATACACAGTAGGTGCAATAACAGAAAAAAAAGACTAGAAAATGTTTATAACTAAAACATATAAGAATAAATACTTATATACATACATACACACATACATTGATTCATGTAGACCAGTTTTCAAAAGGTTGATAATATTAACACTACCATCAATAAACATTTTGAAGCTTCAATGATGATAAAACGCGATGTAGATAAGTATGAAACGTTGAGAAGTGCGAGACACAAAACTGAACTTAAAGGCATTAAATATAGAACAGTAAAATTTAAATCGAGTGTTTTAGGTATTGGAGTTAAAATATATAACAAACTCCCAAACTGCATCAAGAATATCTCATCATTAAATGTTTTTAAATTAAAGCTAAAAGAATTTCTCATAATTATGTAAAACATATTATTCAATTTATGAATTTCTAAATGACCGAATTGTTGACTAAAATTTGTTTTTCACTTATTTAATGTAAACAATATGACCGTTAGAATTATTTCTAAGGATGAATGTAGTACGAGGTTGACTAAATCTTGACAATTTAAACTTATTTTTATTTATTTTTTGACTTATTCAATGTAAATCGCATGACCGACTTAATTATGTATTTTAATAAATGTTTCATGATGTTGACAAAAAATTGACATGTTATACTTACTTTTTTATTAATTTTTGACTTATTTAAACGTAAATTGTATGTCCCTAATAATTGTGTAATAATGAACGTAAAATGAATTTGACGAAAACAATCAATGTAACGGATAAAATGTGTAAAATTTGTATTATTATTAAATATTTTTTTACATGATATTGACATATATACAAATGTTGTACACCTCATGGGTATGTTACAGTGATACAATAACGGTAATAATAAGATCTGCCTTTTCACCTTTGACAAACAATAAATAAATGAATTAATGAATTAACTCTGGCATAATCCTAGAAATATAAAAAAATAAAGTGGGTCGTAAAAAAGGCATTCCGCGATTACTCGCGCAAAGGACAATGGGCAATAGTGGTCCATGTCCCTCCACTGATGAGACTTGTGGGGAATGAAAGTACATATTTGTCACATCGTTGTGACAAAAAATTATCATAATCCGTCCCAGGATTCTTTTTTTATGATCATGTTGATCTGACTAACCTTTTTTTTTTGTTTCGGGGTGGAAAATCCTCATGGATGTTTTCCACCTGTATTCCTTTCCCACACTTGCACCGGGGATCATAGCAGCATAGCTTAATAATTTATTTTACATTCACCAGCATTCTCCAGTCAACCCGCGATCATGGCACTTGCGTCGAAATATCGGGAGCTCAAAATAATAAACAATCACGAAAGATATCCCGTAACTGACAGTTAAGATTACCGAGACATTTGGAGGTAAAGTTTTCGTGCAGAAATCTTTACCAATAGATTTTGAACAAGTAACCAATCTAAAGAGTATTGATCAACAAAGTATGCAACAATGCATCTAACTGGCACTTTTGGTAGTTCTTTTTTTAAAAATGCTATTGTTACCGGCCTGTCATTTATTTTCTTTTTTTATGTTTTAGCGAATGACCCAATGTAGTAATCGTTTTGTAAGTTTTACTCGAGAAATTCTCTGAAAGGTGTTGTAAATGATTTTGTATGTTTTATCACCTTTTTTAAATTCTATGAATTATTTGAGGTTATAGAGAATGCATGTGGTAAAAATGTTTAAGGATTCCGTAGAAAAACAGAATCAAAGAAATATCGTTCGCCGTATGATTAAGCATGGCGTCTTGTTATTAGAGCTGATATTATTGTAGATCTTTTTGCTCACAAGTTTATTATTCAAATAATTTTACAAAAAAAATGAGTTATATTGTACTTGAACAGTCAACGGTATGTCAAATACTTAATTAACGAGTGCAGTTTTATTCATTTATTTAATAATAAAACCCTGCTAAGCGTTCATTTACCGCATTAATTAAAAAAGGTTTATTTTGAACATAAAGGGTGTAAATAGACCCCTAACGATGCCGAAAGGCACTTGCTCTCCCCGTCTTTGCAATCAATTTTTTGTTCTAAACCATACCTGGGAATCTTCTAGTTACAGAGATATTAGGGGTCAAAGTTCCGACTTTTTCACATTTTTTAAAATAAAAAGTCCATCAGGGCAGTGCCCCCTGTACCCAGACAAGCCATAGCCAGGCCCGGCAGTGGTTGGAATGGCACTTGGCACACAGAGTGTGTGCCAAGTGCCATTCGGCTTTGCCCCGTCTTTGCAATTATTTTTTTGTTTTAGACCATATCTAGGAACCTCCTAGTTACGGAGATATTAGGGGTCAAAGTTCCGACTTTTTCACATTTTTTTTTTAAATACATTTTTTTAATGTAAGATTTTTACTTTAAACACCTGCACGTCCCCCGTACTATTCAATCCACCAATTAGCACAATGCTTTAAATGCCTTCCATCGAGTCTTACAGTAAAACGGGAAACGACTTTTTTTTTTTGGGGTGATTTTGCACCCCAAAAAAAAAAGTCGTTTCCCAGCAATAATTTTTGCATAAAGTTATTTACTTAGGTTGACGGCTTCGTGAAGGGTCTGTTAACACTCTGTACATGTACTATAATTGTACGTGTTTTTTTTTTACTCAATGTAAAAAAATTGCGTACACAATACAAGAGAGAGTCGCTACTAATCACCTACTGCCTCGTTGGTCGAGAGACCGCAAGCGCGACTGTTGAGCATGAGGTCTTGAGTTACATTTCCGGTTCGGGCAAAGTGTTACTGGATATTTCCATCAGGAATTTCTCAGTATCAGCCACGGCGTCTGGATTTGTGTCCGGTTGATGGCAATAGGCTCGCCACCTTTTACATGGGATTTAAAACATAACTGGCGAAATCTGGGTGTACTATTAGGTACACCTCTACTTATCCCTTCCGGGATAATAAGCGTGATATTATGAATTATAATTAAAACACTAAACTTATAATTAAAGGATATTGCAAGTTAATAGTGCGAACATGTGGCGTGTTCCATCATCTGCCTAGCCATTTCCCAACTATGTTAGGGCAAGCTTCCAGTCTAAGCGGATGCAGCTGAATACCAGTTTTTTACATGGAGCCTATCTGACCTCCTCAACCCAGTTAGTACTGGGTAATATAATACGTCGTGGTAAGACTGGTTGTCAGACTTTTTGGGCCACTGACTACTTGTAACGACTGTCAAAGATCTACAAATGACAGCCGGGACCAACGGCTTAACCGAGGTTTCCGAGGCACGGAGGAAATTCGGTATGTAATGGGTGGTTTAAAAAAATTACAAAAGTCTATCATCACTTGTCAAGGTGTAAATGTACATAATCCTTCCAGAAACCACTAGATATTGTATATTACTAAACACGACTGCTTACAAAGTCGAGCCTTGTACTATATTTTACAATTTGTACTTACCTATTAAAATAATTTCGTCACTATTTACCATAATAATTGCATAACGATAGTAACCTCGAGGTATATGAAATTACCAACATAGAATAATATGTCGTCATAGCCCTATTCTTTACATTTTTTTTCTGATGTCAGATATTTTATCATAGTCGGCTTAATGTTGTCAAATAACAGTGATGATAAATACGATGGCTACATCTTTATGTTAGCTGGACGCCTCTATTTACTTGATATGTCCTGGCCTACGTATTAATATAGTTTGGCACACTTAGTCTATAAAAGTGTAGATTTACCACAAACTGTCAAATTTAGCCAAATGATTTTAAACCATAAAAATGTTAACGGTTTAGTTCAAAATCGAATGAGAACTTTCAACCTTATAAGTCACTAGCTCTAGCAGTTGCCAGCGACCTTGCTTCGCGTGAAATTTTATAGCCTATAACCTTCCTTAATAAATGGGATATCCAACACTAAAAGAATTTTTCAAATCGAACCAGTAGTTCCTGAGATTAGCACGTTCAACCAAATAAACAACTCTTCAGCTTTATAATATTAGTATAGATTAACTTTTGCCCGCGGCTTCGCTCGCGTAAAGTTAGAATTCTAAACTCATAGCATATATAATTTAATCATGATTCGAAAGACACGTTGTGGCATCTTTTATCATAAGAACGTTATTGTTGTTTCACTCGGGAACAGTCCTTTTTTTCGGGATAAAAGGTACGCTAAGTCGGTTTCTGTACACTGGACAACATAGCATAGCATAGCTTAATCAGCCTATTAATGTTCCCACTGCTGGGACGCAGGCCTCCTCTCTATGAGAGGAAATGGGCTATAATCCACCACGCGGGCCCAGTACGGGTTGGTAGATGTCACATGTCTTCGAATTTTTGGTTCTAGGACATGCCGGTTTCCTCACGATGTTTTCCTTCACCGTTTTTTAGAGCAGTGGTGATGAAATAACTTACACAAAGTAATGCGCCTGGCTGGGTTCGAACCCACGACTTACTGCTCGTAAGTCGGGGTCTCCACCACTGGGACACCTTTGCTCTCCACCAGACAACGTATATGCAAAATTTTAGGATGATCGGTTCACTGGTTTAGGCGTGAAAATGTAACAAACAAACCAACTTACTTTCGTATTTATAATATTAGTCTTAGGATTATTGAACCACTTTTTCTATTAATATATTGTATTGATTACAATTGCTAATTCTGAACTATCCATAAAAACTCTTGGTTTCTCCTCTGTGCGGTAAATGTGTAAGAACCTAAGTTTGTTGATGCATCACCTGCCTAGCCTTTTCCCAACTATGTTTGGGTCGATTTCCATTCTTACCGGATTACACTGTAATACCAGTATTTTACATGAAACGACTGCAGTGCTTATCTGACTTCCACAACCCTGTTATTACTGGGTAATAGGATACCCTGATAGGTAAGACTGGTTGTACGATTTTCGGGTTACTGACTACCTGTAGTGACTGTCAAAGATCTAGGACAATCGAGACCAATGGCTTAACGTGTTTTCCGAGGCACGGATAAAACTCTCTGAGTATCTTATGTTCTTCATTCAATAATTTGGCAAGACATTATAACTGTAATTAAAATGGCGCAAACTGCTGCTATTCATTCAATTTCAAAATCGTTGAAAATTATTCCTACTTTACAGGTCCAAGTAAAGTAGGAATAATTTTCAACGATTTTGAAATTGAATGAATAGCAGCAGTTTTTTCAAAATTTCAGTGTTGGTTCCATAGGAAAAGTCGTTTTTTTTTTTTTTTATTTATTCGTGAAAATAAAAACTTAAACATTAAAATCTTATACCTACGACATTTTCCACAACATATTAAAAGTTATATCTAACAGTGCGCTATTTTAAGCTGTTAAAACGGACAAGTAGATAATTAATAGTGAACTTAAACATAGACAGGCATGCAAACAACAAAAAAGGAGAGAGCTTGAGTAAATATTAAAATAACTATTATAATCTAAAGAAGAAGGATCAAAATTCACCCACGTCGTGCAGTAACGAGAAGTATCTCAAAAAAAAAAAGATAAAAATAGGTATAAAAAGATGTCATATTTCCAAACTCCATCCTTAAAGTCTAACATATAAAAAAAATTGCTATCTAAATTCGTCCAGGGGAATATCTACAATGAATATACTACATGATTATTATTTGAGAAATACTTGGCTATCTTGACTTGACTTCAATTATTGAGTTCCATCATCGAACAACAGAGGCTTTTTTCACTTGTTCGACCACCGAACATTGAACTACTGAGAACTATAACTTGATTGTTTAATCGTTAGCATTGTTAAATAGAATAGAGCTGACTAAGATAGAGCAGGGTAGACTATGTTACTACTATAGATACTGTTTTTTTTTTTTAATTATTTAATCAAACAATCAAGTTATACCTAATTCTCACTAGTTCGATGTTCGGTGGTCGAACTAGTGTAAAAAATCTCTGTTGCTCGATGATGGAACTCAATAATTGAAGTCAAGTCAAGATAGCCAAGTATTTCGCAATATTGTAGTACATTCATTGTAGAAATTACTGCCTCTGAAATAATTTTCTTAGCAATTTTTTTTAATTTTAGACTGTAAGGATGGAGTTTGGAAGTATGCCATCTTTTTATACCATATTTTTACCAATTTTTTGAGATACTTTTCTTTGCTTTAGGACGTGAGTTAATTTTGTATGAACCGTTCTCCTTCTTTGTTTTGTAGATAAGACTTCTAAATTTTTTTTCCAGAGACAGAAAAGAAGTCGATCTGTTCAAAGATCTTGTTGTATTGATTGGTAAGGCGATAATGATGAGGTTTCGGGTCTAACATTGTAGTTACATCTGGTCAAGAAATTATGCAACTTTCACTGTGGAGCGTAGGTTCCTGCGTTCTGTTATCTTATTGTGGGAAATTTTATCCGGATTTACCATGAGGAGAATATAAAAACACGTTTCAGAGCAGTTTTTTTTTAATTTGGTATACATATAATATTAATCGTGTTGTTACCATACAAACAGCTGATTAGTTTTTAACAGTCTACCGTACATCATTGTTAACACTTGCACTACTAAAATTATTCTAAGGCTGTTCTCAAACGACACCGCTTGTTTGCGGTCAGGCGGAGAGGCGGTGAGCGCTCGTCCGCTTATTTTCGTACAGACTAATGCGACGTGGGATCCGCCTCACCGCAAGACTGCGCGGGCGAGCGGTGTCGTGTGTGAATCGCTTTACCGACATGGCCTAAAGGTGCTGTCAATGCAATTTTTTACCAGTGATATTTGGTTGACTATACAAAAAAATGTAAAATTAAAATAATTTGCATTTTGAATGTCACTAAAATGTTTACATAATAATCATAACATACATATTTCAAGTTTTATCTTTATTTTTTTGACCTTTTAAAAGTGAGTCAATAACCTTATTAAAACAAAATATCCAGTTCGTGTCTCTGAAAAACATTAATTTGGTTTTATTTTTTTTCTTTCCGGTGTTATGCATAACTTCAATGCTTGAAATGAGTAATATAACATTTAAATACGTCAAACATTACTTAAACATTTAGCAAGTTTGTCCAAAAATTGACTGGAGGTAAATATGTCACAAAAGAGAGTAGACTCCTCAGTAGAGGATGGAATAAATCTGACAATGTTGATGATGAAGACACAAAATTCTCCACATCACAAGCCCCTCATAACACTAACAAACCACAGTCCCAAACACACCACTTAATAACTATAAATCCTAGGGTCATAACCTTTTCCAACGACCTTGTCGTCTATCCAATCTCTGAGCACGGAGACATCCACGTAAACCCCAGGAGTACCGTCTTCACCACAGCCTATACCCCAAGCTACAATACCACTTTGAACGTAGCGGTCTCTTTCATAGTCTATGGGACAGGATAAGGGAGCACCGCCGTCTCCTCTACAAGTATCCTTGCCTGGCTCCCCGCCTGCACACATGAAAGTGGAATGCAATATGAAATTTTTGCCAAGACGAGTTCTTCGTAGTGCAGCCTGACATTTATCATGATTCACCACAGGCAGTTCCACCTTCTTTAACTGAGTTTGGTACCGTCCTTCTTTACCAAACTTGTCTTTACCCCAACCTGTAGCTATACATCTGGTGTTCTCTCTTTGAGGAATTCGCGCGGGTGCTAAACAGGCGACTCCAACATTCGGAGCTAAATCCATAGGTGTATCCAAGAAGAGGACTGCGATATCGTAGAATATGTTGGCTTTATTGAAGTCTTTGTGTATTACGACTGATACAACATCTCTTTCTTGATGAGGAAAAGGCTCTGAGGTGATCTGTGTGTCCCATTCTCCAGCCCTGACCCTTAGAGGTCTCGAACTGTCAACATAGTGAGCAACTGTTAGTACCACGCTTGGATGGATTAAGGAACCCCCTCCAATATAAACCATGAGTCTTCTTCCTTTTGGGTCATCATAATTTAAAGGATCAACTCTGAGGACAGCAACCACCCATGGCAACTCACCGAACTTCGTAGTTTCGTTGCTAGGGCTTGGTATTCGTGAATCAAGACCGTCAGGGTTAGCCCAGCCGCATCCCTCACGTAAATCAGGTTTTGATTCTAATTTAGGAGGTTGATTTGGAGAATATTGATCAGATATTTGACAACAGACATCGAGATACGAGTGGCAATCGTTACTTGGGCGATCCAAATTGATAAGTTTATTGCCGCCATTTTGAGCGTTGAGAACACTGTCCCCGCATTGGTGGTAGGGAATACATTCTCCCTCCCGACCGTTAGGCATCGTGCATGCTGTGACATGTCCAGTGATTTCTGTCACAGTTTGGATGGGAGGCACGACAGGGTTCCTACCAAGAGGTTTCACTTGAACCTGATTGTTCTCTACCGGTTGTTTAGGCCCATACATAAGAGTCAACGTATGTGATAAGTTAATAAGATCTTCAGTGCTCTGGCAATGGGCTAATGTCACCAGTAGGAGTACAAGTAGTATTTTCAGCATCTTAACATCCAAGAATATTCTTTAAATGCACTGTAATATCACAATATTTCACAAAACTGGCACAAATTGTTCTCTGGCAGCGGGTTTTTTGTATTTTCGAACTTATTATCCTCGTTTAACGAGTTTGCGTGTTGCGATGGTCAACTCTCGTTGTAAACTGGATGCGATTCTACGATTCTGTAGGACCTTATTATTAGCATTCTTTATTTTTGTATAAATAATAGCTTAAGTTGGGCCTGTGGCTTCGCCTTCATAGAAGTCGGAAATTATCCCGCAGAAACGTACTACTGGAATAAAAAGTATCCTAAGTCCTAAACTAGGTCATGGTCTACCTACTAGCCTTTAAATTAAGATAAGATAAAATGAGATAATTTATCTTCGTCAAACATGGTATACATACTCGTAGGTGTTATTAAAGCATAATGTATAATTTAATTTTGAATAACTTGCAATTTAATATTTTCATTACATTAAGTAGTTTATTATAAATACGGACACTCATAGCCAGATAGCTTTTATTATATTTACCTCACCTAGGGAGCTCATATAGCAAAAAGTTAATCGAAATCCGTTCAACGGTAAAGGAGTACAAAACGGTTACAGACAAACTGACAAACGGAGTTGCATAGCATAATCAGCCTATTAATGATCCCACTGCTGGGACGCAGGCCTCATCTCTATGAGAGGGCTATAAAACACCATGCGGGCCCAGTGCGGGTTGGTAGATGTCACATGTCTTCGAATTTTTGGTTCTAGGTCATGCCGGTTTCCTCACGATGTTTTCCTTCACCGTTTTGAGAGCAGTGGTGATGAAATAACTTACACAAAGTAATGCGCCTGGCTGAGTTCGAACCCACGACTTACTGCTCGTAAGTCGGGGTCTCCACCACTGGGCCACCGCTGCTCTCTACGGAGAACGGAGTTGAATTTTGCATAATTTGTATGTTTAAAATTATTAGTATGGATCTGTAACCCGCCCCTACTTTCCAATGGTGAAATGTCACACAAACAAGATTTCTGAGCATTAACAAAATTAAATATGAAAGCATTACACAATAACCTTCCAGAATAAATCTTCATAACGATGGTAGAAACCGCATCAAATCCATTGTGTAGTTTAGGAGATGTAAGCGATCACACAGACAGACACGAAGAGTTTGATATATTTTAAGTAACTGATGTTTGTCTAGTGGTCGCCGGAGCAACAGCTGAATTTGAATTTCAAGGTTCAATCAATGTTTGACAATGTTTGGGTATTTCCATCAGGTATTTGATGATGATATTATGATGATATCAGGTGCCAAGTAAACTGGTGTATATTAAATAAATAATATTGAGTTCGAACTTAGGCCATACTTTGTATAATTACTAGCAACAACAACAACTAGTTTGAGGTAATATTTTAAGCCACTTGTAACATCTCCTCTATACGAAAGTATGTATGTGTGTATGTTTGTTACTCATTCACGCTCAAACGGCTTAATGGATTTGGATGAAATTTGGTATCGAGATAGCTTGTATTCTGGATTAACACATAGGCTACTTTTGATTCCGGAAATAGTAGTGGGTAGGTAGTGGGTAAGTAGGGGGTAGGTAATGGGTAAGTAGTGGGTAGGTAGTGGGTAGGTAGTAGGTAGGTAGTGGGTAGGTAGTGGGTAGGTAGTGGGTAGGTAGTGGGTTAAAAGCTGCATTACAATGCATGCCGGGTACAGCTAGTCTCTTGTATATAATATAATTGTACCTACTTATGTATTACCGAGATAATAAACAATTATATAAGATTTTAAACTCTCATGGTCACTAAAATTATTATAACTAGAAGACGGGATATTTACCATGTTTATTGTTTACAATAAACATGGTAAATATCCCGTCTTCTAGCTATAATAAACAATTATAATGTTTCTATTCTAAGTCATTTAACCACTCGCTATTTAATCGCTCTCAAAACGTCCGCCGCGTTGGTCTAGTGATCGCAAGAGCGACTGCTGTGCGTGAGGTCCTAGGTTCGATTCCCAGCTCGGGTTAAGTAGTATTGGGTTTGTCCATCAGAAATGTCTCATTAGCAGCCACGGAGTTTGGGTTTGTGCTCGGTTTATGGCCATAAGCTCGCCTCCTATTACATGGGTCATCAACATTGCTGGCGAAAACTTCTGCCTGCGAGCAGTGGTGATGAAATAACTTACAAAAAGTAAGGGGCCTGGCTGGGTTCGAACCCACGATTTACTGCTCGTAAATCTGGGTCTCCACTACTGGGCCACCGCTGCTCTCATAAATAATTGTAATGAAGTAATTAATCAAACCGTAACCAGTTTTTAAATGGCGAATCGATTTCCTGAATCGTACTAATATTATAATTGCGTAAGTTTGAATGAATGTGTGTTCCTCTCCCACGCAATAATGGTTGAACAGGTTTGGATGAAATTTGGCACACATAGGATACTTTTTATCTTGACAATATGATCCTAAGGGACAACTATCGAACTCCAAGCGAGCGAAGCCGCGAGCATAGATTTATAACATAGGATATCTTTTTTTTTAAAAAAAAACGTTGCCCCACACTAGGAATTTCTCCTGTATCGTGGGTGCGTTTACAAACATTTAAGCTCACATACACAAACAGCCAGACCCGGAACAACTACCTGTAGGCCATACAAATATTTGTTTCGTGCGGGAATCGAACCCGCGACACGAAGCGCAGCAGTCAATCGCTCAGCCACTGCGCCAACCGTGCCGTCAAAAGAGCTGTCTTTGAAATCAACATCTTTCTGCTCTTAACTGGTTTTATTTGGAGTTGGTGAAACATATCTTCTTCTTTTAAACTTCTATTAGGTCACCCCACTCTTACAAGCTATATTATATTTTTAAACAACTCACATTTTTTAGATGGAAACAAACACAACTTGCAATTTTTAAATCAATTTTAATTCAATTGTACAATTAGTAGTGGTTAGTGTTGTTGTTAGTTTGTGTTGTTTGTTGTATTTGAAATGATTAACATTAAAAGTCAAATAGAACAAAAAAAGGGCCTTGAAACAAATGAATATGCTATTATAACCCATTAAACATTAACAAAGCACATATGTACAGGCACATAACAGTCTATCACAACAGCAAAACTGATACTGGGAAAGTACAAATGGCAGTGTTTTAGGAGCGTTAACGTCTTACGGCATTTCAAACAAAATGACTGAACCGATTTTAATGAAACTTCGTACGCATAAGCAGGATACATAAGTATAAAAATAAAGATAGAATTTATAAAGCGGTTTCCATAAAATTTTTAAGAATCTAAAACTCGAAAACTATCAAGAATCGAGGAACATTTGCGGGATATTTTCCAAAAACCCCTGGGCGTAAAGAATATAATATTTCGTATGACGTCACAATTTGGACTACCATGTATAGCTCAAGTTTATTTTCAAGTCCCTTGAACTATTCCTTGTCCGATTCTCGACAGCAAACATCGAGATACGCAGGACAATTATTTTTATCAGTCTCACCTTTCTCGGATTTGCATTTATAATAAACAATACAGTCTCCTTTTGAGCCATCGGGTAGAGAGCAAGACTTGTTAGGCTCATAGTTTTCCGTCTTCGTTTGTTTTGGTTCCGATTCATCTTTGTTCTGAGTGTGTCTGGTAGACGCACCGGCACCGAAGACTTCATCTATTACTGAATCCAGATCGTCCCCGCAGTAGACTATTCCGACCAATAGGAGGATGGGTAGTATTTTGATCATCTTGACGGCCATTTGTCTTCTTGTACTTATATTTCACAAAATTTTGCACAAGAATAATCTTTAAAGGAGTCGATTTTGTACGTATTTTTGTATTTATTTTCCTTGTTATTCGTCTGTTGCCACGGTCAACTCTGAGCGTATACTGGTTTGGGATCAGCAATGCTGTTTGTTATATAGTATATCTATACATATATAGAGATATATATTATATATCTATACATCTTCCATACAAATAAATAAAATTGTAGTGTCTGTTTATAATTTTAAAATAATAGCTTTTTACTGAATGCATACGAAAGTCTGTCTGCTTGTTTGTTCCGGCTAATCTCCGAAACGTCTGTACCGATTTTGACAGGATTTTTACTGGCAGATAGCTGATGTTATAAGGAGTAATTAAGGCTACTTTTATTTTACAAAAAGGATTAGAGATCCGTGCAAAAAATTAAAACCCTTGTAATTGTTAACAAAATCCGATGCAAAGAGGGAAGTAATATTTTTATATTATAATTTCACACGAATGAGAGCGGGTAACAGCTAGTTTTAAATTAAAAAAATCGATGCAGCAGGATAATGGATAGAAGTTGAAGCTCCCACAAAGCAGCCACTACAAAATAATGTCAGATTCTGGACAGCAGACATCGAGAAACGCAGGGCAGTTTGTTTCATCGATCACATCATTTCTCGATTTGCAGAGATAGTAACCAATACATGCTCCTTTTGAGCCATCGGTTAGAGAGCATGGCTTATATAGCTTATCATAGTTGTCCGTATTCGTTCCATTGGTGCAGATTCACGTTTGTTCTGACCGTAATTTATAGACGCCTCAGGGCCGTAGACTTCATCTATTATTGGGTCCAGTTCGTCCCCGCAGTATACTACTCCAACCAAAAGGAGGATGTATAGTATTTTGAGCATCTTGCCGGCCATTTGTCTTTAAAGTCCAACGTCTCACTAGTATTCACAACACTTATCACAGTATTAATGTTCTGTAGGAGTCAGTTTTACATTTATTTCTGGTTTTATTTTCCTTGTTGGTCTGTTGTGACGGTCAACTTTGAGCGTAAACTGGTTGGGACTGGCTGATGCTGTTTGTTATTTAGTACTATTTTATTTATCCACCGTGTCACGTTATATTTAGCTTCACATTATCGTCATGTACCCTTATAGATACAGGAAAACGGTCTACGAGGACTATCCACAACTTCTTGAGATATTTCGGTATGCATTCATAGATATTCGAAGAGCTCGTGGCTAAATAATAACAGCCGCTCGGGTCGATCTTTAGGTTAAGCCGTGCTTGCCTAGGTTGGTCTGTGGATGGGTGACCGCCCATTACATACCGAGTTTCCTCCGTGCCTCGGAAAGCACGTTAAGCCGTTGGTCCCGGCTGTCATTTGTAGATCTTTGACAGTCGTTAGGCAGTCAGTGGCCCAAAAAGTCTGACAACCAGTCTTACCAAGGGGTATCGTATTACCCAGTACTAACTGGGTTGTGGAGGTCAGATAGGCAGTCGCTCCATGTAAAATACTGGTATTCAGCTGCATCCGGTTAGACTGAAAGCCGACCCCAATATAGTTGGGAAAATGATGATGCTAGGCAGATGATGATGATTCATAGATATTGGAAAACATGTACAACAACAAATTTTTTTTTTACAATAGAAAATTTTATGCCAATCGATCCTCTTTCATAAGGACAGAAAAAAATCTCTGGGACCAACTTAGGTTAGAGTATAAGAAAACATAAAAATAAAAATAACTTTTCCCATACATTTTATAGGAAATGAAACTCGAGCATTCCTGTAGATAATTTTATTATTAAGGTTGATTCTTCAACCTGTAAATGCACAAGGAAAAGAATAAAAAACGAACAATTAAAGTAGTAAAATAAATTGAAAAAAATGTTAATTGCTAATGTATTTTATAATCTGCATGAGTTCTTTGAGAAAAAATAATATTTGTATGCACCTAAATCCTTAAAATACCATTGCATATCCGACTTGGGTAAACTGTTGAAACTAAAAATGTAATGTTTACTAATAAGAACTTAATGTACACAGTTATGCAAAAAATATATCTTTATCTTTATCTTTATCTTATCTTTATCTTTAGTTTTTTCAACATCAGTTTTATTCGAGTACTAGAAGATTACATTATGTTAGTAAACCAGTACACATATCTTTAAAAGGTCCTTTAGAGCTGGTTCTGTCAAGGGCTCGTTAAGTTAAGATACCAGTTTAAGCAGCTACTCAGGAGGAATTTAACCAGATACTGGACAGCAGACACCGATGTACGAAGGGGAAGAATTATCATAAATGATATCTCATCATCATCCACAGCCTCGCTTCACCCACTGTTGGGTATAGGCCTCTCTTTGCTTGTGCCAAACTTCTAGTTCTTGTGCCAGCCTCATGCAGGATATTCCGCGATGGCAACAATATCGTTTGCCCATCAGTGATATCTACGACTCTAACATTTATGAGCTCACGTTAGTAGTAGCTGACGCATTCTCGTTAGTAACCATCAGGTAGGGTTTATGACTTGTAATCCTCTGATGTTCCTCTGTTATTCCTGATTGTTAGCCCAGTAACTGTTGATTCTTGAGAAACCGTTACTCCAAAGCTCGGATTCAGTACTGAAAATACCTCATCATCCAGGGTCCCGTCTGATGGTGTTACAGTTGAAGTCCTGGTGTTATCCTGTGTTTCTTTGTGTGTAGGTTTAAAGATATTATCCCATACTGAATCTTTATTGGTTGTTGTTGACGGTGCAGTAGAAGCTGAACTTTTATCCTGGTTTTGATTGGCCGTTGGTTTGAAGAATTGGAGCAGCATTGCATCAAGATTATTATCGCAGCTAACAAGAGATACTGTTTTGAACATTCTCACATTTTTCTTCTTCCTTCGTATCGATAGTATGACTAATTTAAATTTCTAGCGCCCAGTATTTGGCTACGTTTATTGTGACGTCTGTGGAATTTTGGTACTGCCTTCAAACTCAAACGCTGCTCAACTATCACAAAACAATTTGCAAATTTTTTTCAAGAGACTTCGGATTTTACCCGTTCTAAGTAAAATTGAGAAAAAATAATTACGTTCCTTTAAAGGTTCCTTTTTTTCCTGGTTCCTCAATAGTGGTCCTGGTCAGAATTAGGGTTAGGTTAATTCAACATTTTATCAGATTCTTCTCGAGAAATCTTATCGGATACCAAACAACAGATTTCAATGTACTCGGGGCAAAACCCGATTGGGTTTTCAGTTTTTCCTTCGACGTATTTGCAGAGGTAATAGGGTACACATTCTCTCTCTTGATCATCAACCAGCGAACATTCCTTGTCTTCTTTAGTTTCTCTTCTAGTCCTGACTGTAGCCTGAGAATTTTCTTTTGCCTCAACGTCCGGGGGAGGTCCAAATAACTCTGTAAGTATTTCATCTAGATCTTTATCAGATAAAAACTCCTGTGTTCCATTGGATGTAAATTTGTTGTGCGATTCCAATACTGTATCGAGATCTTTGGAGTAAGCTCCTCCCACCAAAGTAAGGATGCATAGTATTTTTAACATTTTCAAGTCCTGCGATTGTTTGCTTTGCACTATTATAACACAGATAATCACAATATAGTTAAATAATTTACAGTTTATTCTTGTTTTAACTAGTTTATTTGCTGTTGGTTGTCGATGCATACTGAATATGGTTCAGCGATGTCTGTTATTATGTAGCTACCATTTTAATGTTATTCATAAATTATATTGCAAGAAACAAGTTTACTTGACGCTCTCAAGCTGTTCGAGGAAAATACCGTCTAATAAATAAAAAAAAAGACGTGACAATATTCTACTTGCATGAGACCCGCGTAGTAGATAGAGTTTGGCTCACTCCTTGCCGTGCATAGAGAAAGCTAACTCCCATCACAGGGATCATTATTTTAATGTCAAATTCTTACGCTATCTCTACTATAAAGTTCTGGAACGCATTAAAACAAAGATCTACAAACGTTAGCCGGGACTAACAGCTTAACGTGCTTTCCGAGGCAAGGAAGAAACTCGGTATGTAATGGGCGGTCACCCATCCACGGGCCGACCTAGGCAAGCGTGGCTTAACCTGAAGATGGACCCGAGTCGCTGCGCTGTTCGTGTGTTGTCACGCGATGAAATACTTACCAAATATCATTCTTCGTTGCATTATAAAATCTTTCCTTTAGATCGACCCGAGCGGCTGTTATTATTGAGCCACGGGCTCCTTAAAAAAAAAGGAATCTGTCTGTTTGTTGTAGCTTGGCACCTTATGGTCTGACCTGTATTAGACATTTGGCACTGTACGGTTTACGTACATTCCGTCAGGCTGCAAACGCAGCAACCTACTTTTCTCTTTGGTATTTAAAACAATGTTTAATATGATTTTAAGTTAGTTGACGAATTACATACTTACGCGAACACCGCGGATTAGCATCCAACCCACTTTTACTTTGTTGTGATCGGTACTCTAATAAACCTTTAGTGTTACCAAATCTGTGTGTGTTTACATCAACTCGCCTAACTCCAAGTACTGACTTACCACTTCTCACTTAAAGCTACAAGTGTAAGGTACCAACTACTACGGGACCTTACATTTAATGGTCCTTCGAGTATTTCACAGTTTGGGGTAATTGTATCTCTTGGAACGACAGCGAATCGGCTTGGCTGGCCTTCCACAAGCGGAGCTCACCAGTCAAGTTGAGAAAGCGCGCATATTCGTAAAAAGAGTACAAGAGCTCTGAGCAATCAACGAAGAGGGGATACTTTGGAACTTCTTCGTGAATCAAGCGGAAAAACAAGACTCAACTGCGGCAACAAGCCAACTACTACTACGACTACTGCTACTACAGCTTCCGGACTACAACGTGAACTGCGGGTAATACGAGGCCTACAAACTAGAAGACACCGAACTACGTGTTCTTCAATACCTACTTTACTACTACATCTTACTACTACTACTACTTTCGATTACCGAAACGACTACATCAAGATGAGCGAAATCACTGCACAAAACGAAGTCTTCGAGTCAATCAAACGTCTCTGTACTAACTACCAAAAGGAACTGGAACTAACTACAACTATTAGAAGAGCCTTCGACTACTGGAAGAGCCTTCAACTACTGGAACTAACTACAACTATTAGAAGAGCCTTCGACTACTGGAAGAGCCTTCAACTACTGGAACTAACTACAACTATTGGAAGAGCCTTCGATTACTGGAAGAGTTTTCAACTACTGGAACTAACTACAACTATTGGAAGAGCCTTCGACTACTGGAAGAGCCTTCAACTACTGGAACTAACTACAACTACTGGAAGAGCCTTCGACTACTGGAAGAGCCTTCAACTACTGGAATTAACTACAACTACTGGAAGAGCCTTCGACTACTGGAAGAGCCTTCGACTACTGGAAGAGCCTTCGACTACTGGAACAGCCTTCGACTACTGGAAGAGCCTTCAACTACTGGAAGAGCCTTCGATTATTGGAAGAGCCTTCGACTACTGGAAGAGCCTTCAACTACTGGAACTAACTCAACTGCTGGAAGAGCCGTCGACGATAACTAGAACAGTCTTCAACTACAAGGAGAATCTTCGGGACTTTTCAAAAAGGTATTTTTTGAACTACAAGGAAGCTATCATCTACAATCAAGATGAATAAGCTAGCGCTACATTCAACATGTTTTGAAAACTTCAAAACATTATGCACCAACTATAAAAAGGATAACAAAACGAAATTTAACTCCAATAAACCATCATATGAACCACATAGAAAAGACACATCAAGAATATACCATGCGTCATACGGTAAATGCCTTCTGTGCAGCGGTTTTCACGTGATCATGCAGTGTCCAAAGTTCATTGAAATGGACACACGGCAACGGAATGACACAGTAAGGAAATTACAAATATGCAAAAACTGTTTGTATAAGCATGGAGACACAGAATGCACGTCGAACAAAACTTGCAAAGAGTGCAATAAACCACATCATACGATGTTACACTATTCAGCGCAAAAACTGTCGCCAAGTTCCAATATGAACAATATGGGTCAACGTTCTCAACAACGGGAACATCAACCTTCAACATCAACAAACCAACATAGTTCGAACCATTTATCAAACAACTACATTATGGAAATATTACTTACTACAGTAGAACTTCAAGTAAAGACATCAACAGGAGACTTTATAACGTTACGAGCTTTACTGGACCAAGGATCTCAAGTAAACCTCATCATGGAGAAAGCAACCAAAAGACAATTTACAAGAATATCAACTGCAAACATTAACATATGAGACAAAAAGTGCTCCATGGCTAGCAATGCGAACACTCAAACAGCTTGCTATCGATGACGGCCACAAATACCCAAAGGCCGCTGAAATATTGCTAAATCAGTTCTACGTCGATGACCTAATCAGCGGCCACAACTCTACAAAACAAGCAAAGGAAATTCAAACATCGATCATAAAACTACTGAAGGGAGGCGGAATGAATCTGCGAAAATGGTCAAGCAACGATCCTGAGCTTCTACGACACTTAGACGAAGATCAAATATCGAAAAGTACATTTGATTTTAGAGGCGACGAATCAATGAAAACGTTGGGGTTGAGTTGGAATCCAAAAGATGACGTTTTCATATTCAACTGGTCCATAGACGACTACAACAACGAACCACTAACTAAAAGAAACCTGCTATCACAAATATCCAAACTATACGACCCCTTGGGTTGGCTGGCGCCTATAACTGTGTCAGCTAAACTACTATTCCAAAGGGTGTGGCTAACTAAAATAAACTGGGATGCTGAACTACCTACTGAGTTACAAGACGAATGGCGGCATCTAAACAAAGAACTACATCTAATTAAAAACATTAAAATAAACAGATGGATTGGCAGTACGCAGAAAAATATCCAACTACATGGATTTTGTGACGCAAGCGAAAAGGCATACGCTTGCTCTAAGTATAAGGTGACCTCTATACCCAACAATCAACCTATTTATTTCGATGAAGCCGGAAAACTGCAACTTATACATGATGAATGGACTCTACTGATCTATTACAACCTAACGTCCTACTGGCAAGCTGCGAATAACATGAACGACTACATAAACCAAATTGATAAACTCTGTCAAAGAATCGCGCACGAGTTTACACCATGCGAAGCAGTTGTCAGACACCTACGTCATGAAATGCATCACCTTGAGAATTATAACACTATGTTACTTTCTCAGCATTCGCGACAAAAACGAGGCTACTTTGATGGAATCGGAAAATTAGCCAGAACACTTTTCGGGGTTTTGGATGAAGACTTTGCGCAAAAGTACGAGAAGGATATCCAAAACTTGCAAATCAACGATAATTACTTGTTACAGTTGATGAAGAATCAAACTTTGATCATAGAGGCTGAAAACAATGAAATTAAAAACAATACGGAATTTATGGACAAACAATTTCACGCAATACAAACCTACATAAATCAGACTTGCAACATAATCACAAAAATTGAGAACAGAGCACAAATTTTATACACAGCAAATGACGTGAACTCTGCCGCTTTATCATCAACTTTAATTTTGAGCGACTTGCATAGAATTCAAGAAATGCTAATGAATGCTCTCGCCAACATTTATCGAGGTCATTTGGATACACACTTGTTTCCTGCATCTCAAATAATAGAACAGCTGAACATCATCTCTGGAAAACTTCCACAAGGACTAGCCTTACCGATAAAGGACATACAAAAAGATTTCCGTGACATCTACGAACTAATCCATGTCAAGGCTCGGATTACAAACAACTTTCTACTTTTCGAATTGCATATTCCACTTTTGAGCGATGAGGACTACAAAATATACCGGGTAATACCTATACCATTCCAGAAACAAGGACAATTGAGAATCGTGCAGCCTTTCTCCAATTATATCGCCATAAACTTCGTGAAAAATTCGTACATCACTATGGAAGAGCAAGACATGCGCCAATGCACGCCATACGGAGAAGACGAGTACACATGCATTTTACGTCAGCCGGTATTTAGCTTACAAGACAAGGACGCACCTTGCGAGGCCAAGGTATTCAGTCAACAAACTTCATTATCCTGTGTCATCAATGATGTAACTTGCAAAGAAACTTGGATCCAATTACATAAACCTAACTGGTGGTTGTTTACATTATGCGACAGACAGCTGATGCGCGTCATATGTAGCGATCAAGTTACGCCAGCAGTCATCAACGGTACTGGGGTGATTGCCTTGAAACCAAAATGCATACTACAAAAGAAAGATGCGACAATATTCACCTATAACCACTTAGGAAGCAAATTTCACATGGAGGCGGATATTGAAGTACCTACACTCAACACGACTATCAACAATTTATTTGATCTAAGTTGGAAAAACGCACAGCTGAATATGACAGAACTGGATACATCTGCAATAAATATCAGAAACATAGATAAGCAAATAATTCAGCAGAAAGAGCAGGAAAGACTACCACAAGGGATAGATATATCGTGTCACGATATATATCTCTACTCTGTGACTTCTCTGCTGTTGGGAGGAGCTGCTTCGTTTGCTGTCTACATTTGGATTAGGAGACTATGGCATAAGAAAACTAAAAGGCCACCTACAAGACAACCTACAGGAATCGACAACAAAGTCGAAATCGAGATGCAAGAAATACGCCATTCGACACCGCCGGAGCCACTATACAGCGACGCGAGGCCGAAACAACTGTTTCACTTTGAGGAGCAGTAAAGCTTATTGTTTTTATGTGTACATGTTTAATTTTACTTACTTACTAATGTTTACTTTACTGTCTTTACTTTTTATTGTGACGTTCTGGGATGTCTTACTTTTATATTTTTACTTACTTAACCTACTTTTATACGGTCTATACTTTTTTATTATTGCGTTTTGGAATTTTTACTTTAAAACGTTTTATGTACTGGATGCTCATCCCGCCTTTTCCCTCGGGAGCATGTACGGTTTACGTACATTCCGTCAGGCTGCAAACGCAGCAACCTACTTTTCTCTTTGGTATTTAAAACAATGTTTAATATGATTTTAAGTTAGTTGACGAATTACATACTTACGCGAACACCGCGGATTAGCATCCAACCCACTTTTACTTTGTTGTGATCGGTACTCTAATAAACCTTTAGTGTTACCAAATCTGTGTGTGTTTACATCAACTCGCCTAACTCCAAGTACTGACTTACCACTTCTCACTTAAAGCTACAAGTGTAAGGTACCAACTACTACGGGACCTTACAGGCACATTGGTAGACCACAACTGGGGTTTGGACTCAGAATATTTTTTTATCATCATCATCATCATCAAATATTTCATATCGAAATATACAACATTAGTTTTAATATATGCGAAACCTGAAACACGTGTCTAGTAATTTTATGTAAAGTATATACAGTTTTGAAATTTTGTACATAGATTATGTACATAATTTCAAAACTGTATCATGAAAAATCACAAAGTTAAAAGCTTGTTCCGTTACCTGATTGTCCGCACAAAAACGTGGTCACCACGCAGCGCGCCCGCGCGAGCGTCTCCAGCGTCGTCTTGAGCTCATTGATAATAATAATTTGGCAGTAGGTATCTAAATGAATGCGATAGGTACTTAATGTCGCTCGGTGTCCAACTTGTATTTTTTTTTTTTTTTGGGACAAAACATAACATGATTTAAAAATTATTGGAATCGATTCAGTTACTTATTCTGAACAAACTATATTCAAGTTTCACATATACTAAAAATAATGTTGTATACCTTATTTTTACAGCATCAAAATGCAGTAAGAATAATTTCTAAGCATTTTAGTTTCCAGTACACATTATAGAAAAATATACTGAGATATTTCTCCTAAAATATTAGAAACGGCTTCTATAAAGATTTCTAATGGCGAAAATATTTTAAGGTTTATGAAACTGAAAAATACTTTTAAAAAGATTGCTCCTATTGAAATGCGATATGGCTTCGATATTTGTAAGTACTGCAAGCTAGTGGTTACAATTTTTGCTCGATGTGCTCGATAAGTGAATTTAAAATGAGTGGACCGGCAGCACGGTTGGATCGGTCAAATCTTAAAGTACGATGGCCGATGTCGGTTCGTAGATGGGTTATCAACCATTATAAATAAATCTATTCTAATATTATAATGAGAGCAGCGGTGGCCCAGTGGTGGCGATCCCGACTTACGAGCAGTATGTCGTGCGTTTGAACCCAGCCAGGCGCATTACTTTGTGTAAATTATTTCATAACCACTGCTCTCAAAACGGTGAAGAAAAACATCGTGAGGACACCGGCATGTCCTAGAACCTAAAATTCGAAGACAAGTGACATCTACCAACCCGCACTGGGCCCGCGTGGTGGATTATAGCCCATTCCCTCTCATGTAGAGGAGGCCTGTGTCCCAGCAGTGGGAACATTATAGGCTGCTGCTATGCTATGCTAATATTATAAAGCTGGAGAGTTTGTTTGTTTGGTTAAACACGCTAATCTCAGGAACTACTGGTTCGATTTGAAAAATTCTTTTAGTGTTGGATAGCCCAGTTATCAAGGAAGGTTATAGGCTATAAAATTTAACGCGGACGAAAGTCGCGGGCAACAGCTAGTTAATAATATAGGGGGTAGAACGGACACCGACGCTTCGCTCGCTTTGCTCACGACTTTGCTCTCGTTAATTTAGAATTTGACAATTAATTCGGGTTGTACTATGCTTAGTATAATCGGTTAGTAATATAATTCAATCATGATTCAAAAGACACGTGGCGCCATCTATTATCAAAAGAACGTTAATCTTGTTTTCCTCGGGAACTCTATGTCCGTTTCTGTACACCTGACAACGTATACGCACAATTTCAGGATGATCGGTTGGTTTAGGCGTGAAAAGGTAACAAACAAACTTACTTCCACATTTATAATATTAGTTAGGAAGTTAAGATTGGCTTAAGTTTGCATAATTACTCATACCACGTTTCTTCCCCAGATGAACCACCAGAATCGATACTCGACTACCACTCGATGCCGGCACTGTCAGACCTGGATGACTTCGACCTGTGCTTGAAGAAACCTGACGCCGTCTACTGCATAGTAGACCTGGTGCTTCTTGAAGATGAGACGCCGCTGTATCAGTTTATAAAGGTATGGTTTAAAAAAATTGGCAAAGAGCTGGCCAAGGTCTTTTATTTAATGATCAAAATCAAACTTCACTAAGCACTGACGAATCTGTGAAAAGGTCGCTGGTATACCTTAATTACTGTAATGCGCAGAATTTATAATAAACCGGAGCTAGCTTCTAGACTATAATAAAAATGACAAAGCACATCAAATAACGTAGTAAAATGTGACTAACATTTAAGCTTTTAGTCACATTTTTTCATATGAAAAATCTTTGTTTATCGCATATACTAAAACTAATATTGTATATTAAATTTGGCTACTCTTGACCTCAATCTAGTCCTGAGGATGGATGATGGAACGAGCTAACCCATACGAAGCCTATTAACTCGCGACTTAAATAGATTGGGGTCATATGAACTTGGGAACACCGACGCAGGCAGGGAATTCTACTCCTTGGCTGTGCGCTTAATAAACGATGTAGCAAAGCGCCCTGTGCGAATGTGTGCAACATCGATAAAGCATGGGTTTCTTTTCACCTGCATTACTTCTGGACTCCCGATGGAAGAGATGAGATGGTGGAATGAGCTCGATGATCTTTGATTCTTTATTTCTTCAAAAGACCATCTCAGACATTAATCTACATGGTCCTCATATGACTTGAGCAATGTCTGGACTTTAAAAGAGACGGTGACCTCTGAGTTTGTTTCGGATGTTTCTTCTCAGAGTAGTCAGGTACGAAACACCGGCCCCATCTAGTTTTAAAACAGAACATGTTGTGACATGTAGAAGAGTTTTGTAAACCAATTTACAGAAATAAATATGATTTATGATGATTTATGATTTACGAGACATACAAACAAGAACAAATGAGGTTGTACTGGTTCCGATTTTCCTTTACAAAAGACTCCTTGAAGGTCTGAAGAACGAACATAAAACGTGTTTCTAATGGCAGTTTGTTTAATTTTATACACGTTAATTTTCATTCGATTCCAAGGCATCAGCTAAAATATAAACAAACGAAACTAATCAGGCAAGTGTAGGATGCACTTGCCTAAATATGCAGCGAAAACTTTGACTTATTTTCACCTGTAATACTTTTAAATATCTTTGAAAGTACCTTTGACACGTGGAGTCATCTCAAAAACTTGAGAGTGCTTTGTCTTGACGATGCATAATTATGGAGTTAACTCATAATTGAAGTTATCAACCAACAAATCGAGCAAACATAATATATAAACGCACGAATACCGTGTCAAGGCAATGTTTACAAGCTTACTGAGCAATAGACGTAACCTAGCCAAACAAATTAAGTGCCTACGTGTTGTGGTATTTGCGTTAAGCCTTAAAGTTTAACAATCACTAAAGCGCTGATAATCATATCTCTATCGAACACAGAATATTATAGAAGGACGGCTTACAACGAGCAAAAACACACACAAACACAGACACCCTTCATCTACAGCGAGTGTAAACGTATTCGCGAGCGGCATTTGTTTGAAATCGCCGTACGTACGCGTCTGTGTGAATGCGCTTGTTTTCGCCAGTTGCATAGAGCTGAACTTCTGTATTTCATTGTATCAAGCTGTTGGCTGTAATTTAGTACAAAGAGCGAACATTTTTATGGTTAGTCATTTCTGGGTCTATCGCTGAATAAAGAAAAAGTTTTTATCATTATTGAGCACGTAGCATAGTAAGGCAAAGATTTTTTTTTTTGTATGTCTGTTGGGGTCTCCTAACAGGTTTTTTATCACAAAAAACTTAATTACTCTCTGTCCACATAGACGAAGGAGAAAAAAAAAGGCATATAACAGAAGAGTACCGAAGCAAAGTTAATATTTATATTGAGCCACTGCGCCAGCTTCCTCTACCAAATGAGTATCACTTAAATCGGACCAGTAATAACAGAGAAATAGAAGAACAAACATGAAAAAAAAGAAGTTGGTGGAATACATAACCTCCTCCTTTTTAGAAGTCGATTAAAAAGAAGCTGTGTTTTGTTTTTTTTTTAGATTTTTATTGTATAACGAGCTGGTGTCCACAACTCAACGTTTATTTTATTTTTTTTTCGGATGGGAAATCATCAAATGACCCCCCCCACTCTGGGCGGAGCGGAAGGGAGTGTCAGACTTGTACTGACTAAAACCCATCCATGTTCCTTCTTTACCCTTTGTGTTCCAGGGCCACGGTATCTCTTTCGAACAGTCCCGCAGCTCTGGCAGGGCAACTCCACGTTCAAAGCGCGTATTTTACGTGCGAAAATATAATACAAATAGAAAAAAAAAAAAAATATATATATATATGTTTTCTTTTTTTATCGATTAAGATGTGCTTGTGCTTGTGCGTCCTCTAAATTAATCTGTTCAGGCACTGCTTTTCTAGCGATAAGCACCACCTTGATTCAGTCCTCATGAGTGATCAGAGCAAAAACAGCATTATAACGATATACGCCATTTAATATTAGTATTTTTTTCTGTCCAGAATTTCTCCTCACTATCCTACAAGAACTACGAGCATTCGAAGCTGCATCGAGGAGTGTGTGGATCCAAGCATTGCGGTATGAACACCAGCCATGCTGACGGTGGGGAGTCAACGGCCGAAGCTTTGAAGAACTGCCTGAACGCTAGCATACATCAAGGGTATGGATTGCAGGTATGAATTATAAAAAAATCAGGTTCTTCAGATAGATTGCTAGTGTTGCTGAGGAGTTGGAAGCCTAAAACAATAGTAAGTGGCGAAAGGCGGGCAATTTAGGGGACTGTTTATGTAATTTACAACGTTCAAAAAGATTACAAGTACCTACAGGTATTTCACGAGAAAATCGCTTCTGAATTTAGCTAGGTGTATAATAATCCTTTTTGGAGAAAAGTAAAAAAAAAATGCCCGATGAAAATTAAATAAAATGTACTAAAATGAGGAAACTCCT
The DNA here is from genome assembly GCA_963576755.1 of Noctua janthina. NCBI lineage: Eukaryota > Metazoa > Arthropoda > Insecta > Lepidoptera > Noctuidae > Noctua > Noctua janthina. Next base: position 2,464,226 of record OY755074.1, read on the forward strand.
ATGGCAACACACGGGTGCGAGCGGTCGCTTCTCGGGTAGTGACGTCATAAAAAAACAATTGACGATCGAACATAGTTATGTCAAAGTTGGTGTTGTCACGTTTTAAAACATTGTTAAAAATTAGGGAGACGGTGGTAAATTGGGACAAAAATCATGCATTTTTAAATTCATTAATATTTTTACTTTCATGAATATTTTATGTTTCTTATTCTATATGGCAATGCCATTGGTATACTTCTATGCCCTTTTCCAACTATTACTGAGCAGAGTTCATAAAACAAAATTCCCATGACAAAAACAAAAGAGGTTGGAAACAAAAACGTTAGAAAAACTGTAAAAAACGTAGAAAACTAGATTGCATTGTTTATGATTCTGGTTTCGGCAATTATTGGTTTAAATTACGACTAGCATCTGTTACTAATAGTGTTAAACCGATTAAAAAACTTTTAGCTTAGATATTCTGTATTTTCAGAAATGGAAAATATTTTTTCGTATTTTCTTTTAAAGATTTATTTAACTTCGTTCAAAAGGGCGTAACTTTTTAAAAGAGTCAATGAAAATATTGTCAATACTGAACTGCACTTCAACAGTCTGAATCAATGAAATAATGATGAAATGAAAGTGGACAATACAAGTTTTATTTATTCACACTGCTAAAGTGTTAAAATTGGAACTGCATTTATAGCAATAAAAGCTTTATTATGCTACCTGTATTTTTTATGAATACTAAAGAATGCATGGTATTAACAGCGGACGCCATTTTTAAATAAAAAATGGCATTCAAACAATTTTTTAAATAATTGCTTACAATCTAGCATAAACAAAATAATAAGCAATTTAACTCTAACTTAAAATTATTTACTCTAGTCTACGAATAGTGTCAATTTGCACTTTTACACAGTTCCGTAGCACTTTTTTAAAATCTGATACGTTAAAACGCTTTATTTTGCTGCCTGTATTTTTTATGATTACTGGTATAAAAGCGGACGCTATTTTTTTAAAATAAAAGCATGGCATTCAAACAATTTTTTTTTTAAATTGTTGTTTACAATCTAGGCTAAAAAATGAACTTATAAAAAAACTCTAACTTAATATTAATGAGTACGAGTAGTGTCAATTTGCACTTTTACACACTTCTGTAGCACTTTTTTAAAGTGTGATACGTTAAAACCACTTAGTTCAAGTCTTGCATGTATAGCACAGTATTGGTATAAAGTTCTTCATCCCCCATAGAAAAGGGAGGATCCTCCGACCAAACAGGTGTTGTGTCTGGTAGGCTACTACCGTAAAACGGGGTGAACAGGACCGCAGGGGTGAATAGAGACAAATTTTGAAAGGGATTTTAACATCAACCTTCAACCTAATGCTTTAAAGATAAAGTTGATAATCTATTAAAGAAATTTGACAGATTGTAGTAGGTTGAGGTGCTGGCGTCTGTATTATGTTAATGTAGTGCTTTTTGCCACTACACTGTCGTAAATCGACGCAGTTTGGTTGCATCCTATGTAAAGGATCAGTTAAATTGTGGACCGTCTGCGCACCGCGGACACTGAGGCATGTTGCATTAGTGTCTGGAGCTGCGTCCCCAAATTGACCGCACCGCTTTTAATCTATTGACGCCATTTTTGTGGTGCAACTGTGGCGCAACCAACACGCTACAAAGATCTCCTGCTAACTATAAATCCTTTCTTTAAACCAGGTGGATTCTCTATCAGTCCGATACTGCAAGACCCAAGACGACTACATACCACCTGACGTCCTGGATTACGTCATCGGTGTTCTTCTGCTGGGATTACTGCTGGTCAACTTGGGTTGCTCTGCGTATTACTTCTTGTGGCCTGTGGAGAAAGGAGAAGGTGAGTTCTGTAATTCTGATTGGAGTTTTTTTTTAATACTAATGTCTGTAGAATGCATCAGGACCGATGGGCCAGAGTCGTCACGTAGTGGGTGCCAGAAGACGGGCGTCGTCGCCAAGGGAGGCCTAGAAAACGCTGGTTTGGCGACTTAGAAGCATTTGTGACAGATTGGCCGAAGCAAACCGCATAGAGAGCAGAATGGAAGGCTATGAGGGAGGCCTTTGCCCAGCAGTGGGACAATACAGAATAAGAAAAAAAAAAATTTTGCATTTACCCGCAACTCGCCTGATGTGATGCGGCCTAGGATCGACCACGTTTGCCTAGAAAAACCGTTTCACTCGAATTTTGAATAGATCCAGATTATAATAATCAGAGAACATAGAAGACGTCAATGAATTCCACAGACTGGCGGTGCGTACAATAAATGTAGAAGCATGGCACTTTGTTCGGGTCCGTGGAACTTCAACCATATTACGGTGACGTATTGCCGTATCTCTGTTCGTAACATGATAGCTATAAAACTTTGTCATTTTAGCCTTGTATCGTAGCATGGGATGTCCCCAACTGGATGGATCGACGACCTTTAAAAGGTTAGGACAGAATGTATATGAAAGATGGGAACCCTTTTGAGGCGCAGCAAAAAACATCAGAAGTTGCGAATGGGGCCCTACTAATTACTAATCAGGACTTATGCGTCATCTTTTGTTTTTAATTTTAAACTAGCTCCTGTGCGTGGCTTCGCCCGTGTGGTACCTGGATAACAGTAGCCTATATCCAAAATATTTTACCTTTCAAATGGTGACAAATTTTTTAAAATAGGTGGCGTGGTTCCGGAGATTGTCCTTAAAATACATACAAAATTCACACTCTCTCTTTATTAATTTAGTAGGATAGATAAATCGTTAGGTCAATAAATGAAGCCGCGTTTAGTTCTGTAGGTAATAATAAACTTTGTATTTTACGTCAGAGGCGCAGCAATTCAAATCATGATATCTAGATTCCGCCATTTTGAATTTTCTTTGAAATTAAAAAGGCTTTATTCAGGTTTACGTATTGTCAGGAAACCTAAACACATTACCATTTTTAATTGTTTCTTAACTTACTAATAAATAATTTTGTTGCAGCTAATAGATTCATGCTGGCTTTCTGCGTACAAAAGAACTGGAAAGCTTTGAAACATGGAGGCAGCGCTGAGGGTGGTTTATTCAAATGTTTTCAGGCGTTGAGGTAGGTCAATTATTACTATTATCATCATCATTCTCTTGCCTTTATTTATTTGTGTTTGGTGCAGGCCATTCATCACTTTATTATACCATTTATTTTTTGTTTTATTTTAAGATTTTTTTTCTTGTATTTTTTTTTAAATATTGTGTACACTCGTGTCATGTGCCAAATAAATGTATTTTCTTTCTTTCTTTCAATTATTTTTTTCTACGTGACTCTTGTAGCCAATTATTCTACATTGAAGCAGGAATCCTTCAGAATTCCAGCTCCAGAATTGGATATCTCGCGTATTTGTATTCAATTCTTTGCATTGCTGGTCCAGTGTCTATCTAGACCATGATGACAGGTTTTCACTGAATTTTTCAGTCGCTGTTGCCACTTTCAGACTTTCTTTTGTTTAAATGTATACTAATTTCTGATTCTAAAAATGTACATAATTAATTAGTTTAATCTAGAGAATTAAAATAGAAATTAAGAAGTAGTAATTTGCAGGAAAATGTGCTTGACTGTTATTTATATATTTATTTATTTAAAATTATGTAAATAACACCTTTACAGCTATAACGCCAATGCGATGTTACCACTACCAAGATACGATAACTTACATAAGCTAACAAAAATACAATTAAAACACAATCAGAATACATTATAAAAAAGAAAACCACTATTAAAATACCTACAATAGGAACACCTCTAAATATTTTCAATGCACTTCAGTGCTACTCCTGTGAACTTCATCAGACTGCAGTGAAATACATCTACCTCATCTGAGATAATATGGCACCACAGGTTCATTATTTTGAGAGAAGCGGTGATGAAATTATTTGGAGGCATAGTACTTACAGTAACCAATTCTATAAACGCTATATCAGTGATACATCGAATACCAGCTGACCGCAATAACCACAGTGCAATCATCTCGATTTTAATCGCGAGGGAATATTCGTTAATGTTTCTTGCACGATTTTAATCACGGATGAGACTAGTGTCTGATTGAGGTGGCGAGAATCATAGATAAAAGTAGGCTGAGGTATTAACTCGGCTAGATTATTGTGAAAGTACTTTGCAAATGCAGGAAAGGCATAATATTTATTACCATCGTCATCTGCCTAGCCATTTCCCAACTATGTTGGGATCGGCTTCCAGTCTAACCGGATGCAGCTGAATACCAGTATTTTACATGGAGCGACTGCCTATCTGACCTCCATAACCCAGTACTGGGTAATACGATACCCCTTGGTAAGACTAGTTGTCAGACATTTTGGGCCACAGACAACCTGTAACGACTGTCAAAGATCTCTGGCAATTGACAGCCGGGACCAACGGCTTAACATGCTTTCCGAGGCACGGAGGAAACTCGGTATATAATGGGTAGTCACCCCTCCAGATTCAAAATCAGATAAAAAAAAAAAAAGAAGTATTTTATTACCTGAAATAATTGTATAAGAAACACTTATCTAAGCACTATGCAGTGTTACAGCTAGGGAAAAGAGTGGTTTCGATGGGCTCTGGCACCCAATGTAAGATTTAACTTGTGTTTAGGGGATGAGAGATGATGATGGGGGGGAGATCAACCTAGGCAAGCACGACTTAACCTAAAGATCGTTCCGAGCAGCTGTTACTATTTAGCCACGAGCTCCTCATGATATTTATTACCATGGTAAGAAATAATGACATGAGTAGTCGTGGTTCCGTGAAAACGACTCAAAGTCACTTGAACCTTGTCAGGCACGTTACTTGGTTCAATTTATATCCTCACCTGTCATCCTTTTCCAAACGATGTTGATTTTGGCTTTCAGTCCAACCAATGTCTAAACCGGTTGCGGAAAAAGTCAGCCGCTATATATATAACCTGGAAGAATGGGGTACCCTCGATCCATGCCAAACATAATGCCAGTTTGTGCCTTTGCATTATATGCTTCACCTCCTGTCCTGCCCATCCTGGACAACCACCTGCACCTTTCAGGGTTATGTCGAAGCAAATGTTAGAGCCGTGCAGGTGGCTATGTACTGGTCTAACACAATTTCTATTTTAATCGACACGTAAAGAAGAAGAAGTCCAACTGAATTCAGCTAAATACCTGTATTTGTTGCATGGAGCAAATTCCTATGTGGCCTCCGTAACCCAGTTAATGGAAAATACGATCTTCATCTGCCTAGCCTTTTCCCAACTATGTTGGGTTGACTTCCAGTCTAACCGGTTGCAGGTGGATACCAGTATTTTACATAGAGTAACATATGACTATCTGGCCTCCACAACACAATTAGTACTGGTTAATACGATATCCCTTGGTAAAACTGGTTGTCTGATTTTCGGACTTCTAAATTTAAAAGACCTACAAACGACAGCTGCTGCTTAGCATGTTTTTTTTTCGGCACAGGTCAATATGTAATGGATGACCCATCCACGGACGGGTCTGTCGAAGACTAAGCTTTGCTCAATGAGGTCGTCAAGCCTAACTTAATCTTCGACAGACCCGTGGATTAATATATATTCCAACTCCACTGCTCTCAAAACGGTCAAGTAAAACATAGTGAGGAAACCGGCATGCCATCACACTTGTGTTTCTTCTAACGATGAAATAGTACCAATGCCTATCGTATCATAAAATTGAAGTAATCAATTACAAAATATAGAAATTTTAGGCAAGCGTATTGTAAAATCGTATTTGTACTGCAGTGACTGTGGTTAGCCGCTAGTACTCGATGCATCCTCGATACAAAGATACATAGTACGATAAATAGGTACAAAAGGTCAACATCATACAACGAGTGAAAACGGACGCACACATAGACACGCTTCACGAACAGCGAGTTCAACTGCACTCGCGACTGTCATTTTTTTGAGATCGCCTTACGTACGCATCTATGTGTGTGTGTGCCTGTTGTCGCTTGATACATGGAGTCGACCTTCTATGCCAATCTATGTTGTGATAGTACTTTTGGTAGGAAAGTACTTCACGTTATACGTGGCTTACCATGCGTGAAAATGTACGGGAAAAATGGTTGAGTAATTGCAAATTGGGTTTACAGTTCCTGGCAATAAGGCTCTACTCGACTATTTTTACACTGATTACAGCGATTAAAAATAATACAGAAACCTCGATTAGGCAAATAAAGCAATTAATTATATTAATTTATTTTTTGTCAATTTAAGTGATCTTTTCTTCTGATAGCTAACGTAACATAATATCAAATCCTTATTTCAATGGTGCTAGTTATTACTTAAATACCAGTGTTAAAGGAGTCTGTTCACTCGTACCATACCAAAACCGTGCTATGAACGTATCCAGCACGGAAATAAACGGAGTACACGGAGTACTACGAGCACTAGAACGAATCAATAGCGTATCATACTCGTTTATATCGGGTTTAGAACGGTCATAATACGCGGATATATCGGGTTTAGAACGGTCATAATACGCGGATATATCGGGTTTAGAACGGTCATAATACGAGTTTAATCCTAATATTTTTGTTTTGTAAATTATGAAACTATGCCCACAAGACCGTTCCATCACCGTCGCGTGCCATCCACGGAGCGTCAACAATTTGTTGGCGAGGATATTTTGCCGGTGCCGGATTCATGGTACGCGGTGTTGTTGGTCATGGCATGGTACGATGTAGTGGGCAGAATCCTTAACAGCTGGTACAACCTGTCCTTTATTCTGCACGTTACAGGATCTGATAGATTTTACTGAAAGAATGAAACTAATTCCCAAATGTTGGATTGATTCCATGTAGACACGCTAACAAGAATACTTCCTATGATAGAAAAGATTTTGAGGATTGTGTTTGGTTTCAGATTCTACACAATGGTGATGATTCTCGGTCTTCACTCAATGATCTTCATCGGCTATGGATACACGGCTAACCCCGAGTTTATTGAACATGTAAGTAATTTGTATTATATTTCTAGTATATTTTAGAGAACGGCTGCCTCGTTCGTCTAGTGGTTGTAAGCATGACTGCTGAGCATGAGGTCCTGGGTTCGATTCCCGGGCCGGGCAAAGCGTTATTGGGTTTTTTCATCTGGATTCCTCAGTAGCAGCCTCGGAGTCCTGAGTAAAAGGGCCTTGACAGACGGACCGACAGACAGACAGACAACAAAGTGGTCCAAGGGTTCTGTTTTTACCGACTGAGATACGGAACCCTAAAAAATTAATCTTTTTTATTTTATAGTCTATTAAAAATGTTATCACTCTTTTTCACAAAGCCAACATATCCACAAAAAGCATGTAAACTGACCGTTAAATGTTAAATGCATGTCACAGACCTCTGACATCGAAAACCGCGGAATATCACCGATTTAACAAAACATTATTTGAATGAATCCGTATCAGAGCCATTAATAACTGATGACGTGATTAATTGAAATGCAATTGGTTTGCAATTCATTGAGGATTGTGATACATAGTAATGTCTATTATTGAGCTGGTGGTCGTTGAACCAAACGGAAAATGGTCATCATCATCTGCCTAGCCTTTTTCCAACTATGTTGGGGTCGGCTTCTAGTCTAACCGGATGCAGCTAAATGCCAGTATTTTACATGGAGCGACTGCCTATCTGACCTCCACTACCCAGGTAGGTATTACTGGGTAAGACTGGCTGTCAGACCTGCAACGACTATACGACAAATGACAGCTGGGACCAACGGTTTAACGTGCTTTCTGAGACACGGAGGAAACTCGGTAAGTAATGGATGCTCACCCATCCACGGACCGACCTTGGCAAGCACGGCTTAACCTCGAAGACCGTTATTATGTAGCCACGAGCTCCTCCAGCTCCATGTAATGCGGGTATTTGGCTAGATTCTAAAATACGAGAAACAGGGTAATTTTGTAAAGACTTCTCAACATTACGAGATATTAAGTTTAACAAACTAAACCGAAGTAAAAGTACTTAACTAAACGTTTCACAACTTTAGTGCATTAACTGCGCTATAATAAACCTGCATTTAGTTATATTCCTCGCAGTTAACTCGTTTGTGCAAACTTTAAGGCCTTGTATAAAACAGATAGAGTAAATGCCAAAGAGTGATTGTTGCAGTAGGTACCTGCATTGTTGGCGAAGCCATATTTACTCAACTGTGTATTAAATTGAGTAAACTAACTGTAAAGGGTGTTACAAGACCCTTAGCGAAGCCGAAAGGCGCTTATTCTCCTCGTCATTGCGATATTTTTTTTGTTCTAGACCATACCTGGGAATCTTCTAGTTACGGAGATATTGGGGGTCAAAGTTCCAACTTTTTCACAAGTGTTTTTTTTTAATACATATTTTTAATGTTTTTTTTTTTATTTTAAACACCTCCACGACTCCCGTACTATTCAATCTACCCATCAGCACAATGTTTCGAGTGCGTTACATTGAGTCCTACAATAAAACGTGATTTTTCACCCCAAAAAAAAAGTCGTTTCCCAGCAATAATTTTTACGTAAAGTTACTGGACTGTACTGTGTTGCTGTTACTTAGCTTGATGTACTGAGGCCACAGTACATCAAGCTACTACAATCTGTCAAATTTCTTTAATAGATTTTCAACTTTATCGCTAAAGCATTAGTTTCAAGGTTGATTGGGAAAATTTGTCAGTTTCGGGTAGCCTGATGTGCTGGCGTCTGTACTTAATGCTTGGTGGACGGCTTCGTAAAGGGTCCGTTTACACCTTGTAGGTATACTTATTAAATAAACCAACAACAAACTTTAAAAGGCATTCAAAAACTCCTTCTCAACGCTGTCAGCTTGTAATGTGCCTAAGTGACTAGCGGCGTTGCCACGTTTTATGGCAACACTTGGTCTCTGATCAAAGTAAAATCCAGCCCTTAAGTCACGGGAAGCGTTAAACTAGGCGTTTCAAAATTTCCTTGAACAGGCTTTGGGCACTCGGACCCAGAGTTTCAACCCCAAATGGCTCGAAAATATAGTTTACACAAAGGTAACTATATTTACGCCTCGAGGTTCTCTGCAGCCGCAGTAGTAACGCCAGGTCAGCACGATGAGCTTGGAAGATGTGATACACAATATGTAGGGGCAGTTCTAATGATTCAATTCTAAAAATTTAGTCAATTTCACTGGCAGAAAGCTACATTATTCGTGGGTGCTGGCTATAAATTATATTTATATCATGCATATTAACCGAGCTATAACTATTTTTGCGGACTAAGTCACGGGCGAAGTGCTAGTGGTAAATATTAGGTCTTTACCTATGAAATTGGAGATTTGTATGAAAATTTTAAAAACAAAAATTTTTGTATTTTTTTTAGCTTATCTAGCTTTTTTATCTTTCTGATTTGACGCAAGTGCTTCAATGTCGTTTTGACACTAACTCCAAGGCCCGCAGCAAGCTCAGCCGTAGATTGAGTTGGATCCGTTTGCACTACCGCCTTCAATTCGTCGTTGTCGACAATGGTTACCGGCCGACCGCGAGGCTCATTCTTCAACTCAAAATTTCCAGATTTAAAACGATTGAACTAATAATGGACCGTGTTTATGCAAGCAGTGTTAGGCCCGTACACGTCGTTAAAGTTTCGTGTTGTTTGCGCAGAGGTATGTCCACGTAGGAACTCATATTCTAAAATTGTACGAATTTTCAGTTTATCCATGGCGCCAAAAACTATTACAATTTCGCAAAAACAAAAAACTGTCTAAAAACAAATGACTGAATTTGAAATTAAAAGAACATGGCTTTCGAATAAAATTTCTTTGAATTTCGAATTGCACGCCAATCCACAGATAAATAAATCTGAAAATGCTGGTTATTAAATCTCTAATTACATAGGTAAAGACCTATTAAATTGTTAGGTGCATACAAATCAGTCTACCCTCTTTCTCCTTTAGCCTTTTGCCTACTGATTACTAGGTAAACATAAAATCGTGTAGACTATTCCAAACACTTGGCTAAGTAAAACAGGTTATACCGCTCATATGCAATAGTTCAACGTGCTATTTATACAGCATTGCGTTAAACCGACAGGTTGCTGGCCGCCTAGTACTACGTTTTCCTTTTACAAGTTGTTATTTCCTATACCTGTGTGTATGTGCCTCATTGGTCTAATCGTCGCAAGCGCAACTGCTGAGCATGAGATCCTGGGTTCAATTCTCGGTCCGGGCAAAGTTTTATTGGGTTTTTTGGAATTTGTGTCCGGTTGCTGGCAATCCCCTATTACATGGGACTTAAACTAGCAAAATTTGAGTGTACTATTAGGTACACCTCTGCCAAACCCTTCGGGGATTACAGGCGTGATGCTATGCTGTATTGTAGATAACGTACTGAAGTATCTGTCAAAGTCCGCAGCCAGTCCGGTTACCGGTCCAGTCAGTTTGACAGAACGGTAAGTTCATTCTTGAGTAGATTCCTACTCAAGAATGTAAATTTGTAAAATTCATTAAAAGTTGAGCAACTTAGAAATAAATAAAACTGATATGACATGAATCATCTGCCTAGCCTTTTCCCAACTATGTCAACTATATTGGGGTTGGCTTTCAGTCTAACCAAAGCAGCTGAATACCGGTATTTTGCATGGAGCGACTGTCTATCTGACCTCAAAATCCAGTTAGCTGGTAATACGATACCCCTTGGTAAGACCGGTTGTCAGACTTTCGGGCCCCTTACTACCTGTAACGACTGTCAAAGATCTACAAATGACAACCGGGACCAACGGCTTAACTAGCTTTCCGAGGCACGGACGAAAGTCGGTATGAAATGGGTGGTCACCCATCCACGGACCAACCTAGGCAAGCGCTCAGCCTTACAATCGACCCGAGCGGCTGTTATTATTTAGCGACGAGCTGATATGACATTCAAAAACATTGAAATAGTAGGTACTAACATAAGTCGACGTGCCACCAATGACCTATTTTACCACACAAATAAAAATCAAAATAAACAAACTTGTCACGCAACATAACCGCGAAAACTGTTGACCTCGACAAGTCAATGATCTGTTGCTTAACGAAACCGGTTGGAACTGGATTCCGGTTGAGTGTTTATTTTTGTTTGGTTAGTTGGCAAAGTAAATGGTTCTGATATTTTGATTACCGATTGTTTCTTTTTAGAGATCCGTACGTATGAAAGAAAAAAATCCGGCCAAGGTAGAGTCTGACTCGCGCATGAAAGGTACTATCGTGGTAGGGGAGCCTCCTATATTTTTTTAATTTTTTGCTGTTATAGCGGCGAGAGGAGCGAATGGCTAAATAATAACAGCCGCTCGGGTCGATCTTTAGGTTAAGCCATGCTTAACCTAAAGATGCCGTGCTACGTGTTGGTCTGTGGATGGGTGTCCGCCCATTACATACCGAGTTTCCTCCGTGCCTCGGAAAGCACGTTAAGCCGTTGGTCCCGGCTGTCATTTGTAGATCTTTGACAGTCGTTAGGCAGTCAGTGGCCAAAACAGTCTGACAACCAGTCTTACCAAGGGGTATCGCATTACCCAGTACTAACTGGATTGCGGAGGTCAGATAGGCAGTCGCTCCATGTAAAATACTGGTATTTAGCTGCATCCGGTTAGACTGGAAGCTGACCCCAATATAGTTGGGAAAAGGCTAGGCAGATGATGCTGTTATAGCGGCAATGGAATAGACATTCTGTCAAAAAAAAAAAGTTTCTGTGAAAAATTCAACTGTCTATCTATTACCGATCATGAGACAGACAGACGGACGGATGGACGGACAGTGGAGGCTTAGTAATAGGGTCCCGTTGGTTACCCTTTGGGTACGGAACCCTTATAGGAATCACACGTGTGTCTGTATCTCTATCCGTCCCTCTATCACAGAAAATTTGCTCCGAATCTACTGGACCGTCTCAGTTAAAGTTTAGTGAGTTTATAATTACACATATGAATTTCTGTGAACGGAATACAGACGTATAACGTAAATAAATAGATTTTGAATAAAGGGGCCACATACAGGGTGAAAAACAACAAAAACATTTTATACAATTAAAATTCTAAGTTTAGTCCTAACTGATGCTACAGAACCAGCAAAGACACCGAATGGATTTGGCAAGAGAAAGCATTACTTATATTAGTAGTTAGTTAGTATTTTGTAATTTCTCCGTAGCAGCCACGGAGTCTGGATTTGTGCCCGGTTGATGGCAATTGGCTAGTCCCCTATTACATGGAACTTAAACATAACTGGCGAAATGTTGGTGTGCTATAAGATTCACCTCTGTCTAACCCTTCGGGGATTACAGGCGTGATGTTATGTCATCATCATCATCACCATTTCAGCCGAAAGACGTCCACTGCTGGACATAGGCTTCCCCCAAGTGTCGCCACATTGACCGGTCCCGTCGTTATGTAATGTAATTATATTAAAAGCCAAAACTTAAGCAACAATTACAATACCACATTAAATACTTAAACTAAACTGCAATCAATTACATTAACCACTTGACGTACGTAACTACCAGGTAAAAGTGGTTGAGTAACCGCAAAACAGCAATCATTTAATAAAGTGTATTGCTTCCGTTCTGCGCGTGCGCATGTTAGCCATTGCGTTGGGAAAAATCATTGCGGTTTTAATTATACTAATACATATTATAAAGTTGTTTTAATATATACGTTATTTTAATACGGACTTATTCTGTTTTTCTCGGGGTGAATTCACAAGGAATGATTTTATTTATTTATTTATTTATAAATAGGAGAACCAACATTATTTTGTTGAAACCACCCACCCAACCCAACCATACCCTGATCGTCTCGTCAACGGACCCCCAACTCACTAGAGATAACGTGGTCGAAAGGATAAGGACTGCCCTGGACCTTAAAGCAAGCGGAGCCCGGGTTGACACAGTCCGAAAGGCGCGGAACCAGAAAGTGGTTCTGAGGTGCGCCAGTAAGTTGGACCTGAACCTGATCACAGATCAGTTCAAGTTGAACGCAGGGCTAAAGGCCCAGGAGCCGAAACCCCAAAACCCCCTAGTGTGCATCCAGGGAGTGCTGTCCAGCTACAGCGAGGAGGAGATAGTTGAACTCATACAGGCGCAGAATAAACACCATCTGCAGGACGTCGCTGTCGCTGGGCTCACCATAAAGGTGCGCCACAGGAAGCGCGCGAGGAACCCCCATGAGTGCCACCCTGTTCTGGAGCTCTCCCCGGAGCTCTGGAAGTGTTACACGCAGGTGCAGAAGGTGCACGTGGGCATCAAGCGGTGCTCGATTGTGGACCAGTATTTTACAGTGCTCAAAGTGCCTTGCCTATGGTCACAATAGGTCCTTATGTAAGGCCGGCAAAGAAGCTTGCAGTTACTGCAGTGGAGCGCACAGCAGTAGGGACTGCCTCACTCGGGCTGACGGAAAACTGCCCACCTGCATCAACTGTAAGGTGGCACAAAGGACGGACAGTGACCTGGCACACACAGCGTTCAGCGAAGACTGTCCGGAACGCCAAAAATGGGATAGTATAGCGAGGTCGCGCGTTTCCTATTGCTAAGGGCGACCAAGAGAACGCAAACAGTCAACCAGTCACCCTTCAAAACACAATAAGACCGAAACCAAGACTAAATTTCATCCAAGTTAATCTTCAGCGCTCCAAGCTGGCCACAGAAGAACTCCACATGGCGGCTCAGGCAAATGGAGTTTCACTAGCACTTGTTCAAGAGTCCTACGTAGAAAGAACAGGTGTGATGAAACAAAACCCCGGCACACAAGTCAGCCAGTGAAGCCTCAACCTTCCAAAACCAGTAAAGGTGGCGATCGTTATCTTCGGAAACAACCTGGAGGTCACCCACGACCCCCAGCTTGTGACCGGAAACATCTCCGCCGTCCTGCTGAAGGTCGGCCTTTGTTTTTGTTTTTTTAATCGGCTTATCTAGGGTATGTTCAATGAAATGCTAATATTTTTGAATCTAAGAGACCTAGAGACGTGCAAATGATCTTATTGCAAGGGTAAACGCCGAGATTATCGAATTAAATAAAAAAAAGCTTAAACAAATACGAAATTTTAAAAAAATGGCTATAACTCTTAAAATAATCGGTGTTGAGTATTTTGATATTTTTTGTAGGTTAACTAAAATACTTCTGATTTAAGATAAAAACTAAAATTTCGTAATTTCTTATTTTCTGGGTTTTTTTTATTGAATTTACTACACTGTATCCTGTGCATCTTGTAAAGTCAGTGCCGCTACACGCAGACTACAGACTGAATCTTACTAACTGTTCATCATCTGGCTAGCCTCATCCCAACTATGTTGGCGTCAACTTCCAATCTAACCGGATGTTGCTGAATACCAGTATTTTACATGGAGCGACTGCCTTCTGACTCTAAACAACCCAGTAAGTACTGGGTAGTACGATACTCTTACGTAAGACTGGTTGTCAGATATTCGGGCCACTGTCTGCCTGTAACGACTGTCAGGGATCTACAAATGACAGCCGGGACCAACGGCTTAACGGGCTTCCCGAGGCACGGAGGAAACTCTGGTCACCCATCCAATGACCAACCTAGGCAAGCGTGGCTTAACCCGAGCGGCTGTTATTATTTAGCCACGAGCTCCTTACCAACTCCTGTGAAATAAAACACGACCAGGTGATCATAATTCTTCGGTCCACCAAAAATATTGCAAATCGGCTAAAACAAGCAATTCAATGCATTATGACGTCATATTATTGCATAGCATCGCAATGTTTTTCGTAAAACCATTAACCGTAAAGAAGGTTGGCAAATCATCAGTATTTTTTTTGTGACGTTAATCGGTTGATCGATTTGTTCGTATATTTCTTTTGCGTCATGTTTAGAGAATTATTGTTATACAGACAACATTGAACAAATATTGTGTTTGTCATAATGTTTTATTGAGAAATCTGGCTACTTCACTACATAATAAAAAACAAAGTCGCTTCCCGCTGTCTGTCTGTCCCTATGTATGCTTAGATCGTTAAAACTGCGCAACGGATTATGATGCGGATAATTTTTTTTTAAAAGACATTTCGAAAAGTCTTCTGTCAAGTTTTTAGACTTATCTATCCTGCTTATGCGTACGAAGTTTCATTAAAATCGGTTCAGTTATTTCGAAAAAAAAATCATTATGCGCAAAAAAATAAATAAATCATAGTGCGACGATGTCGTCTCGCCATCGTTGCAATGGTCTGCCGCGGCGTCTGTTTCCGTCTCGTGGATACCAGTGCTGGACGCGCTCGTTCCACCTGTTGTCTGTAGTCCTCGCGATGTGGTTTGCCCAACTCCACTTCAGTTTCTGAGCCATATACAAAGCATCAGTGACTTTGGTCTTCGCTCTGATGTCGCTGTTCTTTATGCGGGCGCTTATCTTTAGGACAAGCATGCTTCTTACTGCAGCTCTTTGAAATGACCTAAATTTTATTTTCACTAAGAACTTAATTCGTACTCTGTTAAGATCCATTTAGCATCGAGTGTCTCTTTACCATTCGGTCTCCCGAATGCAATAAAAGTCATTTTAGATATTTCAAAAAGGTTCACCAAGACACTTACCTCTGATTTTTCGAATTCATCTGCGTATTCTATAATTATCACTTGATTCGGTGATGGGAAACATCGTGAGGAAACCAGCATGCCTGAGAAATATTACTCGACGGCATGTAAAGTCAAGTCAGAGACCCGTGGGTGGCATAAAAACTCTGACACCAGGTTAGGCACTAACCACACGATAAAGTGGAAGAACAAGGTTCTCAAGCCTCAAATGCAGGCTGAATTTGAGTGTAAAAAAGCTAACTGTAAGCAAATCCTGTTGAACAACAGTACTTTAAATGGATCTACTGCTTATCTGGCCTCCACTGCCCAGTACTGACGAGCACGATACCCCTTGGAGCAAGCTCCTAATAAACAAATAACTAATTGTATTCCTCTCTTCCAGTCTTACGACGACTTCTTCAAGTCCCTTCTCTTCAACGCCCGCGTGATTGTTCAGATCTTCTTCGTGATGGGAGGGTTCCTGATGGCCTACAAGATGCTAGTGTATGCTGAAACTCATCAGTTCACGCTGAAGACTGTTCCTATGGCGCTGGTGAATAGGTGGCTCAGGTAAGATAACAAATTAATAACATATTGAATTGTTTTTGTATATTATACACAAACTACAAATAGATCTCAAATAATAGTAATAAAGACTAAGAAGTAAGTATAAATATACAACGATGACAATAGGACACTTAGACGTCAAAGTACTTCTCCGCATCGCTGTCATCCGCGAAAGTACCCAGAAGACTGGCCACGTTGAATGGAAATACTAATTCTTTGGCCTAAGATGAAGCCAGCCCTCTGATCGCGCGATGTGTCGCCCAGTCGGCGACAGATTTACTTAAAATGGAGACGCGCACTCTGACCCCATGACCCGAGCGTTTCGACCAATGTGGACCGCTGATCGCTGGTCTTGTGCAGATCGTCCCGCCATCTTCTACGAAGCTCTAGAAAGTAGCTATTTTACCCCACGGCTCATTGGGTATACGGAAGATGTGGCCAGTCGTCTTCCAAATATAAAATTAATAGTAAGTGTCTTTCTTTCACAGATTAATGCCAGCAGTCCTAGTAGTGATGGGCCTGGCGATGACCTGGGTACCTCACCTAGGCTCTGGACCGATGTGGGACGCAGTGGTGAGGAGAGAACGAGATATGTGCCGCATGAACTGGTGGCAGCTGGTCATCTTGAGCCCTAATCTGTTCCCGTTTGAGAACCTGTGTTTGCCTCAGGCTTGGTGAGTTTTATTACAATATAATTCTTATTATATACTAGCGATCCATCCTTGATTCGCATGGCGCCACCTATCGGATCCAAAACTATATCTAATGTAGCCTATATTTTATTTAGGTTAAATATCTAGTAGTAGAGCGATGAAAACTGTGTTAAAATGTATGCAGTAGTTTTTGCGTGATGCGAGTACAAAAATACAGATAGAAAGACAGACAGACAAAATTCTAAAAACTGTTGTTTTGGCTTCTGTTGCTATAATAAAAACTCCCCATATATATATATATATTTAATATCTTCAATGTGCAGACATCGGCCTGTTACAATTTTATTATATGTATAGATTAGTAACCTGTGGTAATGGAAAGAGGTGAGACTTAGCAGGGCTTACCAAGGTCAGTCTATCGATGATCACCAGTCCAGACTAGCAGAGCCCAATCTTACAGGAGAATTGGGTCTGAAAACCAGTCTTACCGACCGTCCGGGGGTAACGTTACCCAATACTGTGTTGTCGAGGTCAAATTGGCAGTCACTCCATGTCTTACAATTATTATCTTGAAAATATTGTAAACACTGTGACTTTTTAGTCATCTTACAACGGCAGCCCACTTCATGTATCCAATGACTACTAAACATTCACAAAAAAAATAGGTAGGTATTTATGAGATTTTAATAATTTAAAAATAAAATTTTTATTCAGTATTATGACTCATGACGTAGTTAAAACACCCTGTTGCGAGCGATGATGTACTGGACTCGAGCGCTGGGTAGGTATGTTCTCCCGTTTGACACTTAAAAATCATTAACAAGATGTTTCATAATTTTATTCTAATATATTATTTATTTTGTACCTATTATGGTAAGTAAAAAAAAAACAAATCGCGCCTAGAGCTATTTTATGTTGGGTACATTGAGTGGACCACCTTCGTAAGACGACTAAAAAGTCACAGTGTATATGGACGAAACGTAATATTATAGCCGGCTTACAAAGTAAAGCAGTCATGAAAATGTAGTTTACATTAATCAACTACCAAATAAACGTAATTATCATTAAAAACAGACATTGAACGCAACCATACATAACACACATAACACCACGCCTATAACCCCGAAAGGTTAGGCAGAGCTGTACCTAATAGAACACCCACATTTCGCCAGTTATATTTAAGTCCCATTTAATAGGGGGCGAGCCTATTGCCATTAACCGGGCATGTACCCAGAATCCGTGGCTGTTACTGAGAAATTCCTGATGGAAAAACCCAATAACATTTTGGCTGACCCGGGAATTGAATCCAGGACTTCATGCTCAGCAGTAGTGCTTGCGACCACTAGTACAACTTTAAACAAACAATTAATTCTAAAGGAAAAGGAAAACGCTTATGTTAATCAGAGACGCGTAAACTGCAAATGTGGCAATTTATTCGCTGTGTCCATGAAATAGTTAGGTTTAATGCAATCGCAATGACGCAGAACGGAGGGACTGGTCTTTTTAGCCCAATTACTTACTTTTGGCCAATCTAATTATAAAAAAAAAATGTAATTTGTTGTTGAGGAGCTCGTTGCTAAATAACAATGATAAGCCGCTCGCCAATGTTGGTCCGCGAATAGGTGACCTTCCATTAGTGGCGAATGTTCCATTGAACTCGATTCCTACCAGCTTCCCTTTGAAAAATGGCACAGTCAGTATTCTACAACATTAGTGTCTAGTATTTTATGTAAAGAATCTATGTACAAAATTTCAAAACTATTTCATGACAAATCACAAAGTTATAAGCTTGTTCTGTTACCTGGTTGTCCGCACAAAAACGTGGTCTACACGCGGCGCCGCCGCGCGCGCGCCTCCAGCGTCGTCTTGAGCTCATTGATAATAATAATTTGGCCGTAGGTACCTAAATGATTGCCATAGGTACTTAGGGTCGCTCGGTGTCCAACTTGAAACCCCTTATAAATATTTTTGGGACAAAATATAACATGGTTTAAAAATTATTGGATTAGTTTAGAGATTAGATTATCGATTCAGTTACTAATTCTTAACAAAATATATTCAGGTTTCGCATATACTAAAAATAATGTTGTATAGACAAATAATATAATCACATTAAAGATATGTACTCCAGCTTACCTCTAACAAAAATTGACCCTTCGCTACTGCCATCCATAACATTCTAAGTGGTCCTTCATGTATCAGAAAGCACAATTATCTGCTGGTTCCGGCTGTTATTTGAAGAAGATCAGAAGCCCGAAGGTCTGACAACCAGTATCACCAAGGGGTATCGTCTTGCCTAGTCCTGGTCTCCAAAATCCAGTTAAGTTGAGGAAGTCAGAAAAGCAGTCGCCCTGTTAAATTCTGGCATTTAGCTGCATGTACCGGAAGTTTAAAGTCCAAGTCAGAGGCCCATGGGTGGCATAAAAATTCTGACACCAGGTTCTGCACTAACCACACAATAAAGAGAGAAGAAGACCAGAAGTTGGGAAAAGAAAGAGAGAAACAAACAACAGAGACGTGTAAACTGCAAATGTGGCAATTTATTCGCTGTGTCCATGAAATGGTTGAGTTGTCTGCAATTGCAATTGGAACGGAGGGACTGGAATTTTTAGCATAATTACTTAATAACTGGCCAAATTAAAATATAGTTGTTAATTATTAATGTGCAATTACGACAGTAAATGACTTAATTTTATTTGATTGTTACCGTCTACAGTTTTGTATGGACACTTAGGGAATGACTGGGCTAGTTTAGGGGTATCGTATTACCCAGTACTAACTGGGTTGCGGGAACAGATAGGAAGTCGCTCCATGTAAAATACTGGTATTCAGCTGAATCCGGTATCACTGGAAGTCGAACCCAACATAGTTGGGAAAAGGCTAGGCAGATGATGATGACTGGGCTAGTTTTAGGGATCCAGAGATGGTCAAGCGGCTTGAAACCAGCCCGTGAATTTTCACTTGAGCAAAGTACGAGTATGTTTGACCATTTACAATGTTTGCTTGATGCTTGAGTTAAACATCTAAGTGCTTGCTCCTTTCTTGAATATGTTTTGCTTGACGTGATGGCTGGAAACGCTTTGTCAATATTCGCGACCAGCTTGATCTTGATAGACACTACATCATGCAATTTGGCTTTCATCAATAATTCATCCTTGAAAATCATGAGACCATGCAGTTTGGCTATCATCAATTCCTTCTTGAAAATGACTAAATCATGCATTTTGGTTATCATCAATTCATCCTTCAAAATCATCACAAATTGCATCTTGGCTAACATCAATTGATTTTTGAAAATCAGCACACAAAAGATTTCTTTAGTCTTTTAGGTTTCTGTAACTAATGAAGGCTTTGAAGCTAATTAAATAATGCGCTAGCCCTCATAGCTAGTAAACTACCTAACATTTTGTGCAACCTGCTAGTCTTTGCATTGATGGATGTGTTCCTTCCTGCCAAGCCGACAATTCAACGTGAATTATTGCGGTCAGTTAGGTACGTAGCTAGTTTGCTATGTGCTATACCTATTCAAGTGTGCTTACGTAGAAAAATCACTACTCACTTGAAATCATGGAAAATGTTTTCATTAATAGGATTATTTTTGTCGTTTATAGGAAGAGCCTAGGAGCTCGTGGCTAAATAACAACAGCCCGCTCGGGTCGATTTTCAGGTTAAACTCTGCTTGCTTAGGTTGGTCTGTGGATGGGTGACCCCCCATTACATTCCAAGTTTTCCCCGTGCCTCGGAAAGCACGTTAAGCTGTTAGTCGTTGGCCAACAGCTTAACGTGCATTTGTATATCTTTGACAGTCGTTGCAGGTAGTCAGTGGCCTGAAAGTTTGACAACCAGTCTTACCGAGGGGTACCATATTACCCGGTACGAACCGGATTGTGGAGGTCAGATATGCGGTCGTTCTTGTAAAATACTGGTATTCAGCTGAATCCTGTAAGACAGGAAGCCAACCCCAACAAACCCAACATAGTTGGGAAAAGACTACACATTTTACATGGGGCGACTGACTATCTGACCTCCAAAACCCAGTTAGTCCTGGGTAGTACGATACCCATTGGTAAGACTGGTTGTCAGACTTTCGTTCCAGACTACTGTCAAAGATCTACAAATGACAGCCGGGACCACGGCTGCAACGGCTTAACATTCTTTCCGAGGCACGGAAGAAACTCGGCAATGGGTGGTCACCCATCCACAACCCAACCTAGGCAAGCGCGACTTAACCTGAAGATTGATCCGAGTGGCAGCTATTATTTAGCCAAGAGCTCCTCCAGTAACTTTCGATATTAGGTACCAGTTATTTTAAATTAAGAAAATATAAGTAATTCCTTTTTCTCGTTGAACGTTCCCTGTCTCAAGTTATCTTCTAATTCCTCTCTGTCTAGACAATTTGCCCCTTAAAGCGTTTTGGGGAAATCCGATTAGTGAGAAGACATCGCTTATCCAACATAAGATTACTATTGCTTTTTCTATGATAATATTATTACTTTCGTTTAACGAAGAGGCTTGAGGAAATCTAGAAGATTATTTTTTCAGTAATCTTGCATTGCCTCAAACAGGTCTGTTTTTAACCCCCGACGTTAAAACAGGGGTGTTTAACCGCAATGTGTGTGTGTGTGTTTCTGTCTCTGGCACCGTAGCTCTTAAACGAGTGAACCGATTTGGATGCAGTTTTTTTTATTTGAAAGCTAGTTTTATCAAAATCGGTCCAGCCATTTGCTAGTTATGGGGGATGAAAGTGGGTATGAAAAATTTTCAAATATTTTTAATTATACCCAAGTGGGGTATCAAATGAAAGTGCATGATGTGTATATTACAATTAGACATGTTTTATCAAAATTGGTGTAGCCATTTATTAGATTTGGGGGATGAATAATCGGATATTTTCAAATATAACCAAGTGGGGTATCAAATGATAGGCCATGATGTGTATATTACAATTAGACATGTTTTATCTAAACCGGCTCAGCCATTTTATTGACTTTTCAAATGTTTGTTCGCTTTTTTTGTTGCGATGGGGGTTTTTTAAATTTTAAATTTAATTCTTATATTGTACAACTAAGCATAATTTACAGCATAAATTAAATAGGCATTGAGTTGACTGCCTCGTTAGTCTAGTGGTCACAAGCGTAACTGCTGAGCATGAGGTCCTGGGTTCGATTCCCGGGTAGAGCAAAGTGTTATTGGGTTTTTCCATCAGGAATTTCTCAGAACACCAACGGAGGAGTATGAATTTGTGCCCTATTCATCGACTTCGACGAAATTCCTTTTTTTTTTGGGGTGAAATATCACATTTTACGGTAAAACTCTATGTGATGAAAACATTGTGCTGATGGATGCATTGAATAGGAAACGGGTAATGAAGGTATTTAAAAAAAAAACTTGTGAAAAACTTGGTACTTTCACCTCCAATATCTCCGTAACTAGAAGGTTCACAGGTATTGTCCAGAACAAAAAAGTGATCACAATGACGGGGTTAATGTGAAGGGTCTTTTTACACCCTTTATTTATTTTTCAGATAAACGCTAACTATCTGGCGATTGCAAAAACAGCAAAATGCATAAAAAATCTTATAAAAAAAACATAAAACGTCCCAACCGTCTCCCTGCACAGACTTCTGCGTAACTAAATTACGCAAAACAAAGACAAGTAATGGCCTAAGATTACTAGGTCATGTTTTATTTTCGTATCTTTTTACTATGACCAACACTTCGAAGGCTAATCCGCTTTCCATCAATATCACTCGACCTCCAAACATTGCATCAAGCAAGCGTTTTTTCATACAAATATTTAAAGTCGCACACATAAAGTAAATAGTAAAAATCACTCTTATTGCGTAAGCAGCAAGGTTTATGTTACTATTGCGTAATTCAGGGTAAATATTGTCTTAGCACAAGCCTTGGTTTGGTTGCATTTGTAATTGCAGTTGAGAAATTTTAAGAAAGAGGGTATCTACGTCTTAATCGTGCTCTGTCGGGAGGGTAATAAAACTAAAGACTTTTCCTTGACACACTTGATGGTAAGCGGTGACAATTTTATTACTTTAGATGGGGTAAATAAGTTACGTCACGTAAAGCTGTTGGTCCCGGCTGTCATTTGTAGATCTTTGACAGTCGTTACAGATAGTCAGTGGCCCAAAAAGTCTGATAACCAGTCTTACCAGTGGGTATCGTATTACCCAGTACTAACTGGGTTGTGGAGGTCAGATAGGCAGTCGTCTCATGTGAAATACCGGTATTTAACTGCATGTTTTAAACTGGAGTGGTTGGACTTGAGCAGTGGTGGCCCATTGGTGGTGGTCCCGACTTACGAACAGTAAGTCGTGGGTTCAAACTCAGGCAGGCGCATTACTTTGTGTAATTTATTTCATCACCACTGCTCTCTAAACGGTGAAGGAAACCATCGTGAGGAATGTCTTAGAACCAAAATCTCTATCGATATCTACCAACCCTCACTGGGTCCGCGTGGTAGATTATAGCCCATTCCCTCTCACAGAGGGAGGCCGTGTGTCCCAGCAGTGGGAATATTATAGGCCGATTATGCTTATGCTATAGACTGGAAGCCGACCCCGACATATTGGGAAAAAGTTAGGCCAGATGATAAACTTCTATAAACATATGTTTTTTTCCTTCCAGGTACCTCGGCACGGACACTCAGCTCTTCCTTATCACCCTGGTAGTCCTACTTATCATCTGGAGATGGCCCAAGAGCGGGGTCCCTGTGCTGACAGCTGTCATGATCATCAGTCTACTCATACCGTTCCTGCAGAGCTACTTCATGAATCTACTGCCGATTAGAGTTAGCATATTCCCTGAGTAAGTATTCATTTTACGATGCCTTATTTTTTTCAACTACAAGATGCGGTTCGCGATATCCAGGACAGATACAGATGTCAAAACATCGTCAAACAGAAGATGACTTCACGTCAGAAGAAACACGATCCTAGTCAGAAATATAGATATACCTGGATTACGATAGAGCACCTACTTCGTGTGCCCGACTTAAGCATTTTATGCTTAACGTGGCTATAGTTGCAGCAAGCTAATTTGTTTAAAAAACAATGTTGTAACTCAAGAACTCCATTCTAGACATCTAAAGAACAAAAACGTAATCTATTTTGTATTATAACTTGTTTGTATAGTAACTAAATAGTACTTATGACATAGTAATACGTAGTTAAACAAGAATTTTTATTGTATACTACAACTAAAAAACCTGACTACTGAAAAATCACGCTCTTATTTAATTCGGGGTTTACAAGGTAAACTTCAACGGTAGGAGGAGTCGATACTCCTCCTACTGTTGAAGTCGGTTAATACAGGCTATGTTACCCGGGCAATATTAACCAATCGATTGACACCTTATTCATCAAAATCGGATGAATAGTTTAGGCGCTACGGATGAACATACGTAAATACATGCATTCATAGACTGCTAAAATCATAACCCTTCCTTTTAGCTTCGCCGTAGTCGGGTAAAAAGGGCACGCTTGGTTTTCATAAAATCAAAATCAAAATCAAAGTATTTATTTCAAGTAGGCCAGTTACAGGCACTTTTGAATTGTCGAAACAAAGGCAACAGTAAAATAAAGCTACAGTCCCAGTCACAAGGCACAAAAACTGTGAAAGTACTGTAGTTGCCCATTCCCTAACGTAAATCTCTATGGAGAAGAACGGGCAAGAAACTCCATGGACACCCTTTTAAATCAGAATACTTTAACAAAACCTTGGTTACATCATTCATTTTGAGATGGTACATTATGTGAGAACGATGCAGCAAGATGTGTACGTTAAAAGAGTCCATAGTAAAAACAATTAAAAATTAAATAATTAACCAGGATCGGTATTGAGCCAAACATTTTTATCAGTGATATAATCGTCCAACTTGTAATATGCTTTCTTACATAGTGTGCGTTTAATGCATGTTTTAAATTTCGTTTCATTCAGTTCAAGAATACTTTGTGGAATTTTATTATAGCATCTCAAACAGTACCCCATGAAAGATGAGTCTACTTTAGCGAGTCTGAAGCCTGGCTGAACTAATTGGTCTCTATTTCTAGTACTGTAACTGTGTCTGTCACCTCTTTGATTAAAAGATGTAGATTTTTTCTTACATACATTATGTTTTCGTAGATGTATTGACAATGTAGCGTCATGATGTTAATTTTCTTAAACAGTTCCCTTAGAGAATCGCACCTACGAAGATTATATATGGCTCTGATGGCTCTTTTTTGCAGAATAAATATAGACTCAATGTCTGCAGCCCGTCCCCACATTAAAATGCCATAAGACATAATACTATGAAAGTAACTAAAATAGACCAGTCTAGCGGTATCTACATCAGTATATTGACGGATTTTTCTTATAGCATACGCTGCTGAACTTAGCCACCCCGCAAGAGATGTTAAATGAGAACCCCATTGTAGCCTTGAATCAAGCGTAATCCCCAGGAAAACCGTTTTATCTACAAATTCAAGTTTCTCTTTATTCAATACTATATCACAATCGCTACTTTTAACATTCGGTAAAGCAAATCTTACGCATTTCGTTTTTTTTTCATTTAACACTAAATTGTTTGCTGTGAACCAATTATGGACCTGAAGTAGGGCATTATTCACGTCATCTAGATTTTGGGCCCATCTATTTATCTTAAAAATTAGGGAAGTGTCATCAGCGAATAACACCATATTTTGAGGTTGGTTTTTCAATAAATAGGGGAGATCATTTATATATACTAGAAAGAGGAAAGGACCCAATATTGAGCCTTGTGGTACCCCCATTTTTACTTTTAAACCCTGTGAATTAACACCATTTATTTGCACATGTTGTTGTCTATCACTCAAATAAGATTTTACCAAACTAAGTGCAAGTTTCCCTAGTCCGTAATGCTCAAGTTTCAAAAGTAATGTGTCGTGATTTACGCAATCAAATGATTTGGAGAGGTCACAAAAAATTCCAATGGCGTCTTGGGACTCTTCCCACGCAGTAAATATGTGCTTCAATAAGGTTACACCGGCGTCAGTTGTACAACGTCCCTTGGTGAAACCATACTGTTGATCGTGTAAGATTCTGTTGGTGTTAAAATGATTGAGCATTTGATTTAACATTACCTTTTCAAACACTTTGCTAAAAACTGGCATTACGGATACAGGTCTATAATTATTTGTATCTTTACTATCTCCGGATTTAAACAGAGGTATGACTTTACTGTATTTCATTAAGTCCGGGAAAACTCCTTGATCTACACACAAATTAAAAATTAAAGCTAAGTATGGTGCTATAGTCTCAACTATGGATGTACAAACTTTGATAGACATTCCCCAAAGATCTTCGGTCAGTTTGACTTTTATTTGCCGGAAAGCTTTCATAACTATCATAGGGTTTATGTGTTTAAATTTAAATTCAGCCGGGCAGTCAGACACATTCGCCTTTAATAAACCAATTGAGACTTCAGGAGAGGAATTAAGAGCCTCCGTAGTTTTTAACGGTATTTCGTTAAAGAAGTTTACAAACTCATGAGCTACTTCCTGATTAGAGCTTTTAGGACCACATGCTGTATCTAATGTGTAGCTAGTGTTACGTATTTTCTTCCTGTTAGTCTCGTTATTTATGACTTTCCAAACTGTCTTAATTTTGTTTTCTGCTGTTTTGATCTTGTTGCTAATGTGCAAGGCTTTGGCAACCTTGCATGTATTTCTAAAATTTTTTGAATACTTAGCAACATACTTGTTAAAAGTTTCAGAGTTTATATAAGGCTTAAGCCCATAAAGCTCAAATAGTCTTTCCCTACTTTTTCTGATACCTTTAGTTGCCCAATCACTAAATATAAATTTAGGGCAAATACATTTTGTCTTCTTCTCAAAAGTTTTGTTAAATTCAGTGTGAACTACTCGTATTGAAAAGAAATTATCATACAATTGATTTATATTAATATCGTCCATATGATGGCTCATAACACTTAAGTTGTTCTGTAGGGAAATATTATACCTCTTTAAATTATTAGTAGTTATAGGTCTAAATTGAATCTGAACTTTTTGCAATGGTATGTTACACCTAAAAGTTACAGTTTGTCCGCTATGGTCAGACGGCAAACAATTTACTATGGTTTTATCTAAGTAATCACAATTGCAGAAAACATTATCTATACAAGTAGCAGAAGATGAAGTGACTCTCGTAGGTTCAATAAAAATGTTAGTCAAGTCAAATGACTTGAAAAGATTTAATAATCGACTGCTATTAGAATTTTCTTCTAAAATATTGATACTGAAATCACCACAAATAATTATAGGTTTATCACTGGCTGCAAGTTTTGCCAGGACATCTTCCATTATTGATTCAAATAAGGAAAAGTTTTGATAGTTTGGGGGTCTGTACACACACACAATTACATGCTTATCTAGCTCAACACAAGACAGTTCGACGCAATGTTCCGCCGAGAGACCTACTATGTCATTACGTTGCTTATATTTAACACAATTTTTCAATAATATTAGGGAATCTCCACGCAGCATAGATTTACGGTTAAAACAGCTACCCACCGCATAGTTCTCATAATTAAAAAGCTTTTGGTAATCCTTTAGCCAATCTTCAGTAAAACAAATAACATAAAAAAACATATTTCTTTCTAAAAATAATTCAATTTCTAATAATTTTTAAGAAATGCCTTGAATATTTTGGTGGAATAATTTTAAGGTGTTCTGAGGCCCTTTTTTAATATTTAAATGAGTGCAAGAAGGTACCTCGATGTTGGTAGGTTTAACAAAATTGTTAATGGTACCTTCTGTTGTCTCACTTCCTAGTTTAAATTAATATTAATATCTGGAGTGAGCCCCGAGACTCCCGTGCCATCACCAGACAATAAAATCCTATTACTAATATACCCTAATTGAGAATTTTCCATGGTGACACATGGATCCTCCTCAGTACAATTTTTGTAAACATTTATAGCACTAATGCTATGTTTATTGAAGGTCGCAGTGTTAATAATATAACTAAACTTCGACATACTACTTATGTCTGAGTGAATATTAAAAGCTAATAGCCGAGCTATTTTGTGTCTACATCTAATAGGTAGATACACTTTACCCCGAGTCGACTGAAGTTTATCAACAAAAGTGTTGATATCAAGATATATAAGTTTGTCACTATAGTGACCTACAACATCGAAGCCGTTGGTGAGCTGACAACACTTGCGCTGTTTACTTCACCCGCGTATTTAAATAACTTTAATAAATAATATAACAACAAAACTACTATAAATAGTTGTGAAATAGACTATAATTACCCTGATTGACAAGTGATATTGATTGTGACTATTTATGTTAAGTGTGATGAACATAATAACAAGTTTTCTCAAAACATCTAAAACTGTGCTAAAACGATTTATAAACAACTAAACAGTGCTAATAATAACATTTGCAACGTTCTGCCTTAAAACTACAGCTTAACAACAAGTTCCTACACAGTTTACATCAAGGTTAGTGAATTACGTTGAAAAAACAAAACAAAGAATACCGTTTTCGTCAAAATATTCAAAATATGACCTTTGGACTCGGCATATTGTACGACAACTAGCGCCAAAGACTGCGAACGGTGAATATACTAACTACAAATATTGCTACTCGCCGCTAGAGGGCGCGCATAGTAATACCAGTGTAAAAAATAAAATTGTATTTGGTGGAAAATTATTATTTTTTGAAAACTATATAATAAAATAAACATGGATGAAAACATAACATACCGTAATAATAACCTATTTAGAACAAGCTCTTTGCCTGATATTACTGCAGACAATTCAGATCTTTTTGATCAAACTATGGCGAGTTTACCGAATACTTCATTGAATATGAGTCAAACAATATTAGATCTACAAGAAAAAGTTAAGCAACTATCCAGTGACTTACAAAGCGCTCACTTAGAAATTGAAAACTTAAACTCAGAAAACTTTAGACTAAAAACTGACGTCCAAAAATATATTAAAACGATTAGTGTTTACAAGAAAATAAATGATATTGACCTAAATAACATGACTCCATGCTCAGAACGTAAACACAAATCAAACCAAAATAATAAAGTAACGCCTATAAGGAAAAATAAGCAATCAATCACACCTGTGCAACATGGAAAATATAAGGAATCAACTGAGGCTGTTAGAAACTCAGTAACAAAAATGACCAAATCAGCAAACAGATTGGAATGTAACTCGACGCCAACCTCTGAACTGAACTCAACGCCTATCCACAAGGTCATTCGAGCGGAACTACCAGCTAGAAATTCAGACCAAAATATCGCAACAGATGTGTTAGACTGTAGGCCAGAAACAAGCACAGAATTGAACCATACGACCACGAATACCTTAATAACATTACCAAAACACGAGATGAAACCAGAAGTACGCAAAAAGAAAGTTATTATCATAGCCGATCAACAGGGACGATACATACAGAGAATCCTTCAAAGACTTTTAGGTGAAGATTTCATAGTAAGATGTTTCTGGAAACCAGGAGCATGCCTGCAAGAAATCTTGACAACGGAAACAACAGAAATAGGTTTGTTAAATAAAGATGACTACGTAATTGTCTTAGGAGGTGTAAATGATGCCAACCCAGTCCTCACTAAATTATGCCTAAGTAACTTTTTACATAATACAAAAAATACGAATGTTATGGTCTCTGAAGTACTTTTTAATACCCATTTAAATGAAAAAATGTTAAATTATAAACTGAAATTTATTTGTTCTCACTACAATCATTCAACTTACGTAGACATGAACTACTCAGAATATGTGCCAAAGTATCGCTTTTTACCGTTACATATATGTCAGTTAATTCTGAAAGAAATACTAAGAAATGTTTATAAACGAAACTATGACAGATATGCTAAGGAAAAGCTCAACCCTGACATTGCAACTACTATTTATAAAGACAAATGTACTCAGACAGAACTCAATTATGACGATAACGACAATTCTCCTACAAATAATGACTTTTTTCGTGTATAAACATATAAACATACTTCATCAAAACATAAACGGTTTAATAAGTAAATCAGATGAGCTGACAGTACATTTACACTCGCTAAGTAATAATAAACACTACAACCCTATCGACATTCTATGTATAACTGAACACAACATGACAATTGGTGATAGTAAACTATTTAAATTACCAAACTTTATGTTAGGAGACATTTTTTCCCGAAACAAAAGACATGGAGGGTCCTGCATTTTATTAAAATCAAGCCATAAATTTAAAACTTTACCTGAAGCCAAGAGCCTCAGTATCAATGGTATTTTTGAATGTAGTGGCATTGAACTAACGGATCACAGAATTATAATATTATGTGTTTATAGACCACCTAAGAATAAAAAGGACTGCATGGATTTATTTTTTGCTGCCTTAACAAACGTACTGAACAAAATATGCTACTCAAATAAAAAATTAATAATGTGTGGTGATTTTAATATTAATAGTTTAGAAAGTAATAACGTATCTCAACAATTTGAACAATTACTTGCAAGTTACAACTTAAAATTAACTATAAATAAACCGACCAGATTAAGCAGCATGACTTGTATTGACAATATAGCCCATAATATAAGAGGGTCAAAATCTTGTGTTCTGGAACTTTCGCTTTCTGATCATACTGCACAAGTGTTAAGGTGCCCAGTAAAAAAAAGTTACCTTATTAAACACTGGTTCAAAACAAAGCGTGACTATTGTGAGCATAATATTAAAAAATTTGAAAACTGTATTAAAAATCTTAAATTTACGGAATGCTACTTAGAAAGTAACCCTGAAACAGCTTATAATACCTTCCATGATTTATTTAAATTATTTTATGACTTATGTTTTCCTATCATTAATATTAAAATACCGACTTCTAAGAGACCGATGTGGTTAAGTAAAGGTATTAGGACGTGCTCTAAACGAAAACGTCAACTCCTTTGGAAGTACCGTTTAAATTCAAATCCTAAGGACAAAATGTACTTTAAAGAATATGCGGGAAGACTAAAGACAATTATTAAAAAAACCCAAAAATCACAAAATAACTTCTTCATAAACTCATCTACTAATAAAAGCAAAGCGATATGGAAAATCATAAACAACTACAAAACAGTAACACCAAAGGAGAATGTTAGTCAAATAAAAGTGACTGATAAATTAGTTACAGCACCGAAGGAAATAGCTCAGGCATTTAATAATTACTTTATTGACGATATTAAACCGACGCTAAAAGGAAATAATAACTCTTTTATAAATACACTGACGTACAATAATGCCAATTCAATATTTTTAAGTCCGACAAATCCAAATGATATTGATCAAATAATCAAACTGCTTAATAATACAAACAGTACAGGTTATGACAGCATAAGTACAAAGATAATTAAAAGGGTATCTCAGCTTATCGCTCCCATACTAAGTCATATTATTAATCTTTGTCTTGAAAAGGGAGTGTTTCCGTCCAAGCTAAAATTTACAGTTATAAATCCCTTATTCAAAAAAGAAAACAAAGAGGAGATGAAATATTACAGACCAATCGCTTTAATACCAGTTTTTGCCAAAATCTTTGAGAGAGTTATTTACAATATTTTTTATAGTTACTTTGAATTCAACAACATACTGGCGAACGAACAATTTGGTTTCAGGAAAGATAGATCTACAAGTGATGCATTGTTTAATTTTTTAAAGACTATAATGACAGGGCTAGATAATAAACAACAATTAACTGCGATTTTTATGGACATGTCCAAAGCCTTTGATCATGTCGATCATCAGATACTTTTGACTAAGCTTGAAAAATATGGAGTAAGAGGAAATGCTTTAAATCTTATAAGATCATACCTCACAAATAGATATCAAATGACACAAATAACACAAATCACAAAGATTACAAGGTTTGAACAGACTTACTCATCTGATCCAAAAATTGTTCAGTATGGAGTGCCCCAAGGAAGCATCCTAGGGCCTCTTTTGTTTATAATTTACATAAATGACCTCCCAAAAGTTATAAACCAGCAGATGGTATTATTTGCGGATGATAGCACGGCCATTTTTAGTGACATTGATAAAAATGAATATGAGACAAATATTAATAAATCATTAGAAACTATTATTGATTGGTTGACTCTAAATAATCTTAAAATAAATCTTGACAAAACAAATTACATGACATTTACAAATAAAAACACAAAAACGGAAAAAATGCAAATAAGTTACAAAGGTGAAATAGTAAAAGAAGTCAATGTCACGAAATTTTTGGGTATACATATTGACCGTGGACTGAATTGGAAACATCATGTTGACCAGGTCTGTAAAAAATTGAACCAACATTCATACGCCCTGTACATGCTTAGGAAAGTTGCGAACGAGAGTGCATTATTAAACGCATATCATGCTTATGTGGGCTCTACACTAAAGTATGGCCTTCTGTTCTGGGGAAACTCCTCCAACAGAGAATATGCTCTTAAAGCCCAGAAGAAATGTTTGAGAAGCATAACTGGGCTGAAACAGACTGACTCATGCCGGGAAGTGTTCAAGAGTTTAAAAATTTTAACTCTGCCTTCATTATATATTTATGAAGCGGCAGTAATGATAAAAAGTGATATAAGTAAATATGAAACACTTAGAAGTGCACGGCACAAAAACGAACTATCGGGAATTAGATGTAGAACGGTTAAATTTAAATCAAGTATATTTGGAATGGGAGTAAAAATTTATAACACATTACCAAACGATGTTAAATGTATTTCAGCGATCAATATTTTTAAACATAAGCTAAAGGAATTCCTGTTAAGTAAAGCGTACTACTCTATAAACGAGTTTTTTAACGACAAAAATTTGGGTTAGTTTAAATATTTTGTTTTTTCTTTACCATGACGACTGTTGTATGACTTATATTTTATTTATAATTTGACATGTACCTATAATATTTTCAATGTTTCAACTTGACTAATGAATGTATGTTATTATGACTTTTTATTTTATGTATAATTTGACATGTATAATTTGACTAATCCAAAATATTTTTTTACAATACTTTATTATGGTACAATTTTATACTAATGCAAAGAGTGATAAAGTGGGGATAAAGTGTAAATGTATATTATATTAACGTAAGTCAACAACAAAGCGCCAAAAATATTGTACACCTTATAGGTATGTTACATTGCTCCTATAATTATTATGACTATGACATCTTTATCTACATGTGACAAACAATAAATGATTTGAATTTGAATTTGAATTTGAATTTGAAAAAAAATGGACATGTTTATTTAACATGTGTATGTAATTGTTTTTTCTATTAGATACATTTTCAAAGTATGGAAAAGCACACAATATGATTTTATTACAATTTAACTTTAACAACTCTGATACCCAGTCAGTGATGTCTTCCTTTTTAATCTTAGAACTATTACCAACACATATAGTAATGGTGGTATTAGGATAACAAACAGTTTTAGTTACTGATGCCATAATTTGTTTGTATATAATAATTGTTTTGGGTACAATAACTCAGGTTATTACTAATTAATTTACCTAGCCCTCTACCTATACTGTCAGAGAACATGACTGAATGATTACAATCATGACTATTAGGTGAGACAAAATTACCAATCTCAGGCTGTACTACTTGTGAAACATGAAGTGTAATGTCAGGTATTATATCTTGGTTGATGATGATACCATCCTGAGCACTCACAGCCTGGGACGGGTCCTCCGTTGCCTCAGGCTGGAGAGCATCAAAACTGGGTTCACTCCGACAAGTACAAGTGTCAATCAACTCGTTTGTGGCAAGAATATGCTCCTTAATTTGCTTTTTAGAACTATCATACTTAATTTACAAAGACTTTAGTGACATATTCAGAGCCTGAATTTCAGATTGCAAGCGCTGAGTGTCTATTTCATAAATATTTATACTATCTTCCAATTTAATCTGATAGTTATTTAATCTATTAATAAGAGAAACACGTTCTTTCCTTAATTGAATATTTTTGGAATAGTGCTTTTGTTGTTTCTTGTAATTACATTTTTTAATGAATTTATTCAATCTTGCATATTTCTTAATTTTATTTTTACAAATTTTACACATACGGAGTCTTAATTTTTTTTTTTTTTTTTATACATACGGAGCGTGATACTTGCGTTATCTAGGTATATCTGTGATCCTAGTAATGAGTAATGCGATGTAGTAGGAGGATTTTATTTAAGCTCGTATTTTTCCAATTGTATGTCGAGGACCTATGGGCTAAAGTAATAACACAATGGGTCCCAAACAGCAGCAAACGGCAACGCGGCAGGCCCAAAAGGAGATGGCGGGACGAACTCGACTCTTTTCAAAAAGATTGGCAAACAACAGCACTGGATAGGGATAAGTAGAAGGAGGGAAGGGAGGCCTTTGCCCAACAGTGGGACACAAATGGCTGATGATAAATAATAAAATGTCGAGGACCTACTTAGTCTAGTTACACTGTTTTTTGTTTATTTATTTATTTGCATCAGACACAACGATCCATAATTTAGTTAGTAAGTACACTTAAAAATAATGTTAGTTTTATATCCCATAATCAAAGACAAATACACACCACACAATAATGTTTATAACTAAGTAGTACACAAAATAAAATTACAATCATTTTTCGTCAAATAACAATATACAATGTAAAAAGTAACTAGAGCAGCAGGCGGGGCAGGCAGGGTAGTTTAGAGCTGCTAAGATAAACAAATAAGATTAAAATGTCAGATACGCATCATTGGACTGATGCTTGATTCATGTCGTATGACAGTCGAGCAACTTGCAATATTTTTTTTTTTGATAGCCTACGTTGTGTCCCACTGCTGGGATAAGGCCTCCTATTTCTTCCTCCAAACCTCTCTGTTAGTTCTGTGCAATTTCTGGCCACTTGAAACATAAGATCACGAAATCGTCTATACATAGCAGACACATATTACGCAAAATAAATTCAAATGTCCAATATCCATTTGGATACGATCACCCTGAAATCACCAACATTAATCTTTGAAATAAGTTTTATTGGTCGTGAAATCTTGAATCCATTCGTTTCATAGAGCAACACGAAGTTTCATGTTATACCTACCTTTTTACTTTACTTACTTTGAACAAACAGGTAAAAAAAAAAATCTTTACAAAATTGAAGTGTCTGTTTGTAATTTCAAAATAACAGTTTTTTAGTGAATGCATATTATGAAAGTATATACGGTTCAAACACCTATTTATTTATTTTTTAATAATTAAAATGAAACAAAAAATAAAAACATTTATTTTTATTTTTGTCTGTCTGTCTGTTAATTAGTTCCGGTTAATGTCCGAAAAGGCTAGACCGATTTTAATCGGACTTTTACTAGCAGACAACTGATGTTATAAGAAGTAGTCTGAACTTAGGCTACTTTTATTTCAGAAAAAGGTTTAGGGTTCCGTGCAAAAAATATAAATTCCAAAAATTAAAGTTACTAAATAAATAAATAAACAACATCAACGAAAACTTTAGCACAGCCGCACACACTAAAAGAACGTGAATAAGTCTCACACTTCAAAAACACGGTTCACACCAATATACTTACAGTACTTGAATCTCTGCTTATCCCATAATAGAAATCGTGACACACATTACTCTTGTACGTGACTCCGAATGATATCCAAAATTTTTCTCATAACTTGCCCCATGTCTCCCGCCAAAAGATTGGAACTACCTATTTTTCTCCCATTCAATTTCAGTCTGTGTTTCCTGCTCCGTAAAACATATTTTCGGGTACAATAACATTTTATACCATGCTCACTTGCCTCAATCCCAAATCAAAAGATCGCATCAACCATTTTTTTTCTCATGCAAATTTTCTCTGTATTTCCAGATCGATAAGAGATATATTCGGGTACAATGACACGTTCTACCACGCGTATGTGTCCGCTCAGGGTAACTGGGCTGGTTATCACCTTGGAGTGCTGACTGCCTATTTCTATCACAAAGCACAACAGAAGAAATGGGACCTGAGGGAATCTATCGTAAGTTTGATATGTATTTGAAAATGCTTTCAAAACTTTTAATTTAGTCGAGTGTATGATATCCTGTCTGAGGGATCGCATACGGAATGAGGTGATCTGAGAGAATCAGAGTTGTGGACATAGCTCACAGAATTAATAAGCTGAAGTGACAACATATTAGCCGTAGAACCAATGACCGTTGAGGTAGACGTGTTCTTTAGTGGAGACCGCGAATCGGCAAACGTAAAGTGGGACACTTTCAGAGCGACATGCTTCGCAGGATGGCTGATGGCAACTGAATGAGAGTTGCTGAAAATCGAGTTGAGTGGCGTGCGGTTGAGGAGACCTATGTCCAGCAGTGGACTGCTGTAGGCTAAAGATGATGATTATATCGTTTACTTTAGAAGTCTTGCAACCTTGGCCACGTACTACACGATCAAGCGACACGCGTGTTGCAACAGAATGTTTGCTTAGGGCGTGCCACAAATCAAAGCAATGCGACTTGCGTTAACTTACGTAAAAGAAAGCAAGTGACATATCTATCTGTGTTGCGTGACGCCAGTCAGCAAAACGCATCGCCCGAGGTTACGAACGGGTATCAAAGCTACCATAATCAGCCAATAATGTTCCACAACGTAAAGAAATGTCTCTACAGCTGGTCCCACCAGTGGGGACAAGTGAGGAGGGTACTAAAATTATATTTTGACGCTTGCATGACATTAATGATGCTTAAGGCCAACATTTTTTTCACTACATTTTCCTCATACCTCCATATCACATGGCCATACGACGACAACCGATTATCACACAACTTTTCAGTCACCGGCGCCACGTTTAGACTTCCACACTCATTCTTTATTTTATCTAGTTGCCTTTCATTCATCCTTTTTGTGGATCCATACAAAACAGCAAGTCTAACCATGGTTTTATAAATCTTCCCCTTGAGTTTAAGGGGAATGCGGGAGTTGTATTTTGTTCCCGTGACCTGCCGCCATTTTATCCATCCAGTGTTACTTCACTTTGCACGAGTGAACCGTATATTGAATTGACAACGCAAAGGATGGCGTCGTTAGGCTACAATTTTCGACATTCGTCAAAAGATCTGTGTAATTTTTCACTTAGCTATTGAATATGACTAAAAAGCAGAAGTTCAACGGTGACATATTCTATTTTCCAGGTCATGAAACTCCTCTTCCTGTCCTCAATTCCCATCGCAGCTGGAGCAGTCCTCATGGGCTGGGATCTCCATCAACGTGAGGCTTCGGCCTTCGAATCAGCAATCTTCAACGCATTGAACCAGAACTTCTTTGCTCTAGCCATCTGTGTCTTCATCATTGGATACTTCTACAAGTGTAACAGTAAGTTTAAAGTTATATGTTTACAGGCCATAACGACTGAACAAATTTCGATAAAATTTTGCACGCTAGAAGACCATGACTCAGGTTAGGGCATATCTAGTAACTAAAAGGCCAGAAATTGTGACTTTGCTATCACAGTGCAATAATATAATGTTCCCACTGTTGGGACACACGGCCTTCTTTCTATGAGAAGGGCTATAATCCACCACGCGGGCCCAGTGTGGGTTGGTAGATGTCACGTCTTCGAATTTTTGGTTCCTAGGCCATGCCGGTTTCCTCACGATGTTTAATTCCTTCACCGTTTTTGAGAGCAGCGGTGATGAAATAAATTACACAAAGTAATGCGCCTGCCTGGATTCAAACCCATGAGTTACTGTTCGTAAGTCGGGGCCGCCACCACTGGGCCACCGCTGCTATCACAGTGACATCCAGAAATTGTCTCCCTATTATCGTGGTGAAATTCTAGAGCTTGGTAATTCGCTATCTTGGTGAAAGGCAGAAACTATGTAGTATTTTCATTTGCATTCCTAGTCATATTTATTTTCCTACAGGAATCTACGTGGGCTCAGTAGAATGGGGTCCTCTGCAGCCACTTGGCAGGATGTCTTACTGCGCCATGTTGCTCCATGCCACAGTCTTGAGGACCTACGGTGGACAGATGAGGAGGTCCTTTTATGCTACTGATTATACTGCTGTGAGTATCAAACATAACATCACGCCTGTAATTCCCGAAGGGTTAGGCAGAGGTGTACCTTATATTAGACTCACATTTCTGTTTGTATCGCATGTAATAGAGGGCGAGCCTATGCTGATGGGTATAAGAGTAGAGGATGACCAAAAAAACGATAGATGGACTGTGTGAAGGATGGTATGGCAAGAACAGTATCGAATGAGTTGAAGAAATAAAATAAATATTTATATATATATTTAATATTGTTATGTAAAAGAGCGCCTCTCGCCATCAAACGTAAAAGTTTGGCGAGTTTAGAATTAAGCAACACCTCTGTACTATAGTATCATTAAATAAATTTAAAAAAAAAAAACTAAAAAAAAAATTAAAGAAGTATGGAAGATGAAGATATGCTGCGCCGGGGTATTCCTCAAAGCGCAACTATTTTTAAGCGCAACTAAATTATTCCCCAATAAACGCAACCATCAGTTGCGCTCACAAATTCAAATTAAAAATGTTATTATGTTTATTCCTCAAAGCGCAACCATGATAAAAATTGAAAGGGGTATGTTGCGCTTAGAGGAATAGTTTATTTATTTATTTATATATATTTTTAATTTATATATATTTTACAGTTTGTTGTTAGGTTATTTAATAGTTTTTAATTAATAATGTATTTAGTTAGTTTATTCAAATTAATAATAATATTTATTTAGAAAGATAAACAATTCAAATATCTAGATCTGGCTCGCGAGGTTGTCGACATGTGGGACGTGAGTACAGCAGTCATTGTGCCGATAGTCGTGTCGGCCAATGGCTTAATAGCCAATAGCCTCGAGCAACATCTGAGGAGGCTCTCGCTTGGCAGCTGGATCAAGGGCTTGATTCAGAAAGCAGTACTTCTGGACACGGCGCGTATCGTTAGGAGGTTCCTCTCTCAAGAGCCCTGACCACCGGTATTTCGGACCCAGTGGGCTACTATTTTTTATATTTTTAAATATTTTTTTGATATTACTTTGTATAGAAATATTTAAAAATGTAAATTATATATGTAAAAATAAATAAAGGAAATAATAATATTTATTCAAATAATAACTATATTTAATTTTCCAGATAATGTTGTACGCCGGTATCGTGAGCACTACCTATCTCTTCGCCCTACCTCTATACCTCTTCGTGGAAGCCCCGGCCTGTCAGCTCCAGAAACTTCTCCTGGGTCCTAAGAGGAGGCCCGAAGGAAGGAACGAGAAGGAAGATAATAACGCCAACCATGTCAAACCTGGGATCTCTAACGTTTCTGTGAATACTGTTTCTACTCATATATAGATGTGATCATTGTATATTTGTACCAGGGCTCCGAAACCGGTTGAAATTCTTTACCGGTTACGGTAATTGACCCCAAACCGAATAAGATTTAGGTTAAAAGTTGGAATTTACCGGTTTTTTCCGGTTTATGTGGAGAACCGGTATTTCATTTTTTTTTTGTTAGAAAAAATTAACCGGTTAAAACCAAGTTTGATACCCGGTCCCGCCACCCTCACTCGCACGGTCTGGACGTTGGAAAACTTGAAAAATTTACGAATAACGGAATTAACCGGTTAATTTGGGTGTCAAAACCGTTTGTGCGTATGTAACTGGTAACCTTTATCATTTGGGTTACATAAAAGCAGTTCAGTTGTTTAACCGGTAAATGAAAGACCGATATATTTACCGGTATTTAATCGATACTAACCGCTCTTTTTAAACCGGTTCCGAGCCTTGATTTGTACACACGGCGACGTATCAAGCTATACATTTCCCGTAAAATGACAGCTCCGTTTATACTAGTTTTGCATTGGTTGATTGGTCGCAGCGTGCACAATGTCCTTAAGAAAACGTTTAGGACTTTGTCAGTTTATGTAGCGGTCATAAAGTTTGGCTCTTGGTGATCCTTTAATTACTTCAGCCGTATCGTTTTTTTATTTGACCAGTTTGTACTGAGTGGTCCAAATTGTGACGTCATAAAAAAAATTATTCCTCACGCATCGAGTATCCGAAAATACTCCATGTATGATCCGCGATTCTTTATAGTTTTCGAGTTACAGCTTGTTGAAAATTGTATAGGAACCGCTTTAAAAAAAAACTATCTTTATTTTTACAAGGCTTTTTGTTACTCTCGAAGCTAATGAGATTAAAAAAATGCTTCTAGTTAACGTTAAAAAATGTGAAAAAGCTGTGTATGTATATTTATATAGTATTATAAGTTAAGTTAGTTAAGGCACATATTATACACATTATTCTCTTTCCTTTTACACACTGTTGTCTACATTTCTTTTTCATTTCTCCTTTTTGCGGGTCTGCTGGCAGAAATTTCTTTTGAAATAAGCAGTACCTTTGTACTCATATATTATAATGTTATTTTCCTGTGTTGTTTTCTGTGTGTATAATAGTTAAATAAATAAATAAAAAATTTGCCCGACCCCGGAATCGGACCCAGGACCTTATGCTCAGCAGCCGCGATTGCCACGACTAGACCAACGAGGCAGTTTGTATATAATATTTCAAAGTAAAATGTGGTTAATTTTCATAGGCTGTAAGTTGAATGTGTAGTTGAGGTCCAAGAGTATTAACACTTACTTTCTACTGTATTATAATATTATTTTTAAGGCTGAACAGGGGTAAACTTGAGATTGTAGCAAGTAATACGTAAGAAAGTATAGAAATTGCGATTTTAAACCGGTATGATAAACGAACAGTGAACAAAATAACTTAATATCAGTACTAAGTAAACTAAATAATTAAACTTGTTAAATTTTAAACCTAAGTCGTATTTACCTCTGAACAAGATTCAATTTACCTAACTGACAACTAATTTCATTCAAATTCAAATGCGCTAAACTATCCTGAGTGAAAATCTTTGAGCTTTTCAGTGTCTCCTCTCATAAGGCCACAGCTTGTATCCCACACATCACACTTCATGGGTAATAGCTTGAGCGTTAGGGCCCGAACACACTGTAAAGGCAAATTTTTCACATCACATATAAAATCTCCTTGAGGTGTCGGCCGGTAGAAACCGATGTCAAACGCTTCACTTTTTGTTCATTTTTGCTAGAAGTGAAAAGTTTGCACACAAAATGAGCTAATAATGAAAATATAGAAAAAATAATGATTCAGAGAGATTTAAGCGGTACTGGAGACGGCTCGTTTTGTTATGAGGTTCCTTTCTCTGGAGCCCTGACTACCGGTCGCTTGGATTCTGTACCCAATAACGGTGGCCTACAGTTTTTTATATTTTTAAATGATTTTTTATAATTTTTTTCTGAAAAATTGAAAAATTTGTAACTGATCCAACGCTGTTAGATTTCGCTACTCCGCAGGTGACTCCGGAATCGAAAAATAAATGAAAGAATCAGAATAACGTTCATTTATATGTATCATTGTCGGTGTTGTGTGAACACGGAATGAAATAAAAATGAACAGACTTCGGAATGAACTGTTCACTTAAGTGAATCATCTGATATCTGTTTAATCAGTGTGTTTTCAACCTTATGATGACGATAGATGTTTGTCATCGTGATTATAAGAATATTAGTGTATTCAACCATAGAGGTTAAGAAAATGTATTACAATTAAAAGATAAACCAAGACTTTGTACATAGTGTTAAAGTTTAGTATTACATGATATCTTTTTTTTAATAAATGTTTTTATATAAAGGTTTTTTTTACTCAAAGACAAGACATGCGCTCTATGTCAATTCCCTATTTAACTCTCTTGTAGGATGGGGATTCAGATATAATTTTTTTTATACTAAATGGGCTTACTCTTGGCCTCAATCTAATCCTGAGGACAGAGATGAGGTCGACGATGGAACCCAAAAAAAGCCAATTAACTCGCGACTTAAATAGATTGGGGTCATATGCACTTGGGAACACCGACGCAGGCAGGGAATTCCACTCCATGGCTGTGCACATAATAAATGATGTAGCAAAGCGCTTCGTGCGAATGTGTGGAACATCGACAAGGTATGGGTGATAACCTGCAATATGTCTGGACTCCTGATGGAAGAAGAGATTTGGTGGAATGAGCTCGTGGAGCTCTTGGGCACACTCACTGAAGTACAATCTGTAGAATACCGACGAACATGCAACTTTGGGCCAGTGTGCAAGGCATTGAAGCCTGGTACCAACCAGCTTATCGTCACCAATATTCGATAAAATGTTTTAAGACCACAGATTAGCATAATAGCATAATCAGCCTATTAATGTTCCCACTGCTGGGACGAAGGCCTCCTCCCTTTGAGAGGGAATGGGCTATAATCCACCACGCAGGCCCAGTGCGGGTTGGTAGATGTCACATGTCTTCGAATGTTTGGTTCTAGGACATGCCGGTTTCCTCACGATGTTTTCCTTCACCGTTTTGAGAGCAGTGGTGATGAAATAACTTACACAAAGTAATGCGCCTGGCTGGGTTCGAACCCACGACTTACTCACACTCACAGATTGAGATTTAAATAAATACAAGGTGTAAACGGACCCTCTGTTTCTCGTTTTCTCTCAACAACATCAAATTAAGTAACTCTACGAAAAAATATTGCTGACAAATGACCGTTTTTGGTGAATGTTTATCATCTGCCTAGCTTTTTCCCGACTATGTTGGGGTCGGCTTCCAGTCCAACCGCATGCAGTTGAATGCTAGTATTTCACATGGACCGTCTGCCTATCTGACCTCCACA
This sequence comes from Noctua janthina, assembly GCA_963576755.1. NCBI lineage: Eukaryota > Metazoa > Arthropoda > Insecta > Lepidoptera > Noctuidae > Noctua > Noctua janthina. The sequence continues at coordinate 2,506,702 of OY755074.1, forward strand.
TCCCAGTTAGTACTGGGTAATAACCCTTGGTAAGACTGGTTGTCAGACTTTCGGGCCACTGACTACCTGCAACGACTGTCAAAGATCTACATATGACTGCCGGTACCGGAACCGTTTGTGCATCGATGTTCCTTCCACTCCTAGGGATCCAGCCCTTTTTTTAGGATGGTAAATCATCAAATGACCTTGCCCTTTGTGTTCCAGGGCCGCGGTATCTCTTTCGAACAGTCCCGCAGCCTCGGCAGGCATCGGCCTTTGCGGACACCTTCTTGGTTCTCGAAATCTCTTTGAGAGGCGCGTGGAACACGAACGCGCCGTCGACACGGCCTGTCGTCATAAAACGGCCGAACGCGTCCACAGGCCCGCGAAGGGGGGAGATCCAGCCTTATTACTCAAATTGCAACTCTCACACACTTATCAGAAGACCTCTGCAAAGCTTGCAGAATGTAAACTAATCTCACTAACAACCCTGTTTACATTCCTGGACATATCTAACTTGCACATCATTGTAATATCAACCTTCACTTTACGGAGCCAAGGTTGAATGTCTGATGGCAAGGTGTCATGGCTATGCCTGAACACTACATATCGATTATCGGGATGGCGATTAAGTATGTCACTTGCATAGGATTTGCCTAATTCATTGCATGTGTCGACGCGTCAGTGTGTGATGTGGGATGCTTTTACACCGGAGCGTATACAATGGTAAAAGTTTTTAGATAAGAAAATCGAAAAAGGTTCCTAATTTTCCTAATCTGTCAAACAACAACTTATTTAGTTTGATAACGTTTTGCAGGAGTTTTGTCTTGTTAAATAAGTTCGTTTTCGGTCGGTTTTATTTTTTGCAAAAAAGTTTTTTTTTTCAAAAGTAAAAAACCCGACTGAAAATCAAAAAAACGAGCGCATTGGCAGCAGGCGGTACCCATTGAAAAATAAAATAAATTATTAAAACATGGAATGGGTCTGCTTCCGATGCGCTTGTTTTTTGCTTTTCAATCGGGTTTTTTTAGTTCTTATAATCACTTTTTTTCATATGATTGGTTAGTTTGGTATCTTAAAATTTTATTGATTACCATCACCTGTATCAACTCGACAGCCACCGAGGGCATATCTCTTGCTTTCTTACACTGCTGCTGTTTTTTACACTCCGGTGTGACAATCATACTCTATAACCCCACAACATTGTACCAGCGACAATCACTCGATCACAGCTATTGCTACTATATTATCGAGAAGATCCCGTCACGTGGCAGCTTACATTACACAATGATCTTTATTTCAATAACTGTAAGGCTGGAGTTAGATTGTTGCAGTTTACAGGGTTAGATTTCAGCCATGTTAATCGAGTTATCAATTCGTAGTTGGATACAGACTTAGGTTGACGGAGGCGAAATTCAGAACCACAGCACATTTGTAAGACTGGTTGACAGACTTTCGGGGTTCGACTACCCATAACGGCTCATCATCATCATCAGCGTATAGCAGTCCACTGCTGGACATAGGCCTCCTCAATCGAACGCCACTCAAATCGATTCTTAGCAACTCTCATCCAGTTACTACCAGCCACCCTGCGAAGATCGTCACTCCACCGAGCCTGAGGGCATCCCATCTGCGTTTGCCTCCACTCAAGAACTTGCCTACCTCAACGGTCATCGGTTTTACGGCTTATATGACCGGCCCATTGCCAATTCAGTTTACTTATTCTGTGAGCTATGTCGACAACTCTGGTTCTCTGACAGATCACTTCGTTTCGGATGCGATTCTTCAGAGAGACTCCAAGCATAGCGCGTTCCATAGCTCGCTGAGCTACCTTCAATTTATGGACCAGCCGTACCGTGAGTGTAACGACTGTTAAAGATATAATACAAATGACAGCCGAGACCAACATCCATACAAAATTGTTACAATTTTACTAATACAAAAATGGGTGACATTTTGATTTACGTTGGTACAACCGAAGACACTGAAGGTCGACTACTCTTATGCCCTGAGTCATCATCTGCCTAGCCTTTTCCCAACTATGTTGGGGTCGGCTTCCAGTCTAACCGGATGCAGCTGAATACCAGTATTTTACATGGAGCGACTGCCTATCTGACCTCCACAACCCAGTTAGTACTGGGTAATACGATACCCCTTGGTAAGACTGGTTGTCAGACTTTTTGCGGCACTGACTACCTAACGACTGTCAAAGATCTACAAATGACACCCGGGACCAACGGCTTAACGTGCTTTCCGAGGCACGGAGGAAACTCGGTATGTAATGGGTGGACCCATCCACAGACCAACCTAGGCAAGCACGGCTTAACCTAAAGATCGATCCGAACGGCTGTTACTATTTAGCCACGAGCTCCTCTGCCTCTACTCTTATGCCCTGAGTGATAAGGTTAAAAACCGCCCAAGTACGGACTCGCGCATGAAGGGTTCCGAACCATCGTAGTAGGGTAGCAGCCTTTAATTTTTAATGTTTTGAGTGCGTTACATTGAGTCCTACCGTAAAACATCATTTTTCACCCCAAAAAACAAAAATTCGTTTCGCAGCAATAATTTTTGCGTGAAGTTACTTAGTTTGATGTACTGCTTGGTTGACGGCTTCATGAAGGGTCCGTTTACACCCTGTATTTAGCTGTATCCAGTTAGACTGGAAAACCCTAACATAGTTGGAAAAAGGCTCGGTAGATACAATAATGAACTCTCAAAAAAAAACAAAAAGAGAAACTCCGATGCCGTCTTAGACGCGTCACGTTCGGAACTACAACTATGATTACACCAACAGACAAAAAAAAAAGTTGTTTACATACATAACACATCACGCCTGTAATCCTCGAAGGTTTAGGCAGAGTTGTTGTACCCCACATTTCGTCAGTTATATATGTCTCATGCAATAGGGGGCGACATTATTGCCATCAACCGAGCACAAATCCAGACAGCTGCTACTGAGAAATTCCTGATATAAAACCCCAATAACACTATGCCCGACCTGGGAATCGAACACAGGACCTCATGCTCAGCAGTCGCGCTTGCGTCCACTGGACCGACGAAGCAGTTTATATTTTTAATAAATACAGGAAAATAAAATCTAAGCGTCATGGAATGACGTGAGTATTATGGAGCAAAAAAGCTACAATGTGCGTCATTGAGTAAACACCAAGATGCTGCTTGACCAGTTACGAATGGATTTTCTAAGTAACCTGTTGTTTATTTAAGAAAATACATTACAAAAAGTAATCAAAAAATAATTTAATTCAGTATAATTGACCAACATTGCTAATTATTGAATAATCTTGATGCCTCGAAAAATAAAGATATTAAATCATATTTTGTGTCTTATTTGAAATAATTGGGTGCGGAATTTAAAAAGGGTGAGTAATGCGTGTTTTTATATTATCCTTACTTACATCATTAAATACATTTATTTTAATTTTGTGTTCGTTTTTCCTGTTATTAGTTGCATTTTCGATGTGATTCCTAACTTAGTGAGTTTTGAAAGGATCCGACCTGTATCTCTTATTTCGATAGTAAACCTATTGCATGGTTTAAAACTAAGTCCCTTTTTAGGGTTCCGTACCCATAGGGTAATCAACAGGACACTACCATCATTTAGAAAATTATTTCCAAAAATAAAATATTTTTCGGATTTGAAAAAAATATTTTTGTATTTCATAGCCCAATCTTAAGGAAGGTAATGAGCTATTTAAAATCACGCCATGGCTCTTAGGAGCCGGGCAAAATAAAAAACAGCGGGCACTGCTAGAACTTAAAAAAACTGGCCAAGTGCGAGTCGGACTCGTGCATGAAGGGTTCACTTACGGACTTACATTGTTATTTTCCAGAATACCATCACTACAGAAACAATGATTTGGTTACTTTTACTCCTGTCCACACCTGATTGGACAAATCAAGTTGACCTAGTAGGCCACCTTCCAGCCCATTACCATCTTTGCAGTGGTAAAAGCAATATGTCAGCTGCTTTTGAATCCAAAATACTACTCAGTGAAGAGAATCAGTATAATTTGAATATTACAGCGACTCATTCCCAGATGATCAATTTAAGGTTTGATTCGAATTCTACTGCCATTTTGGTAAGTTACTTTTTTACTAAATCAAAATAAAAATATTTTATTTCACATAGGCCTAGATGGGTGCTTATAAAACATCGACAAAAAGGTGCACGGTTCGGGTTGGTCGTTTCCTATGAAGAAGAACCGGCAAGAAACTCCATGGTTACTCTTTTCAAATCATTTGGTATTACAGTATTATGGTTACGGCATTTGTACTTAAGTATGGGGGGACAGCGTAGGCCCGACAATAAGTCGTTGCTTACTACACAAAAGATGTAAAACAAGAAAATTTAAGTTTCTATTATTGATAGTAGAAAATAATAATTTACATAATACGCCACGCATCACGCCTGTAAACCCCCAAGGGTTGCAGAGGTGTTATGAAAAGTGTTAACAGACCCTTCACGAAGCCGTCAACCAAGCATTCTATACATACGCTAGCACATCTAGCTACTGCAATCTGTCAAATTTATTTAATAGATTTCCAACTTAATCGCAAAAACATTAGGTTCAAGGTTCTTTGGGAAAAAATGACAGTTTCGGGTGGCTTGATGTGTTGGCGTCTGTACATTAAGCTAAGGGAGCCTACGCGCGTGTACGTGTGGTATGTGTGTCACGAGTGAGTGTGCGAGTGAGTATGGGTGTGAATGTGAGTAGTGAGGTTGTGTGGTATATGAGTTATAATAAGCAACGGTTATTAATAATTATTATTTTGACATTTAATATTAATGATTTTCTAGGTATTCGAAATAATTGTCCAATCTGCATTCGACATGAAAACATTGAATAATGACATAGCTTTACTGGAATTGAAGTCTGAAGATGTTTTTGAAGATAACGTACAACCAACTTACTTGTGGCACATAAATAATAATACACTACTTAATAAAGCTGTTTTTGCGAAGGTGAGTGACGTTTTTTAACCGATTTCTATAAAAAGAAGGAAATTATGTATTCGGCGCTTATTTTTTTTTCATTTGCACTAATTTTTCATTGATTACTGACCCAGTTTCAGTGATTTCCTTTTAGTTTGATAAAGCCCGCGAGGTGGTCCTAATTATGTAATATTTGCTTTGAGTTGTTTATGTGTTCGATTCTTTAAAACATAATATTTTTTTATTCTTCGTCTATGTTGTTGATCTCCTAAATATTTTGTACATGACAAGCTCAAGCGTGCCGTCATGTTGTTAACGAACGTAAAAAAATATTGAATAATGCTTCATTTGCGAAGTTTTTATTTCTCGACCATTCCTGACTCCCTTCTAGTTACTGAGATAGTGGAGGTCAAAAATCCAAGTTTTTATAAGTTTTTTTTTTTTTTTAAATCATCCATGACCCCTGTACTATTCAACGCGTGACCCGTGACCCGGAATCCAGAACAAAACAAATATCGTAATGATGGGGAGAACAAGTACAGTGAGGTATAGCGATTAACTGAAAAACGAATCGATAGAATTTTATAATTCTTTTATAATTTATTTACTTTGCTCAAATAAATAAAATATAAAGGAATTATAAAATTCTATCGACTCGTTTTCTAAAAAATCTTAACCATTGAAGCAAAGGTGGGTCAGCTAATTGCTATCACTAACTGTACTTTTCGGGATCTTTTGACATCCATTATATTTTCTTTCTTTTTTATAAATACAGGAAGTAGGATGGGGTACCAGCCACCGAGACGTTTTGTCATCAACACTACAACAAATAACCGTTCCTATGGCATCAGAAGTGACCTTCTTCAAGAATAACCTGTTTTTCTTAAATAAAAAACTGCACTCTGACAATTGTTTTGTCAATTCTGGTTAGTATTGTCTGTTATACATATTATTCACTACTTATGCCAACAGCTAACAGAGAGAGAGAGAGCAACATTGCTGCAGAGGTGTACAGCTGTAAACTTTGTCAGGATTAATTATTTTAGATGTATTTTTTTTATATGGTATGTCTTATAGCATCGTATTGGACGAGACTGTAATGATGTTATAATTGGTGGTAAATAAATAAATAATAATAATAAATAGCTCCACACGAGTGGAAGTGGACAAAATATCTGGAAATCTCTTAACCGATTGCGGGCCCAGGTTGGCCGCTGTAGACATAATCTGCCCAAATGGGGTACCCTCGATTCATCACAAACAGAATGCCATAACTGGTAACAAGTGGGTGTACCATCTGGTATACCTCTGCCTAACCCTTTGAGGATTACAAGGGGTGATGTTGTGTTAAATTACATCTTTTTATTTTACAGAAAAGACAACCTGCCACGGCGACAGTGGCGGTGTGTTAACTGGTTGGGGGGTCGCGACTACAACAAAGGTCAAGAAATGCCATTGGCCAGCTTTCTGGCTCGTAGTATGTCCATGGTATGGTATGCACCACTGTCAGTCCAGATGAAGCAGCATGATCAGTCTATAATGTATGTGTATGTGTGTATGTGTGTGGGTGTGGGTGTGTAATGTATGTTTGTGTGTGTGTGTATGTTTTTTTTATAATGCTCCCACTGCTGGGACACAGGGCTCCTCTTTATAAAAGGGAGTGGGCTGTAATCCACTACGCGGATCCAGTCTGGGTTGGTAATGAAATGTCACATCTCTTCGAATGTTTGGGTGTAGGACATATCGGTTTCCTCTCGATGTTTTCCATAACCGTATTAAGAGCAGCTGTGGTGAAATGAATTACACAAAGTAATGCGTCTGCCTGGATTCGAACCCATGTTTTACAAGGTGTAAACGGACCCTTCACGAAGCCGTCAAACAATTATTCTGTACATCAAACTAAGTAACTCTACGCAAAAATTATTGCTGGGAAACGACTTTTTTTTTGGGGTGGAAAATTACGTTTTACGGTAGAAGTCAACATAACGCACTCAAAACATTGTGCTGATGGATGAATGTAATAGTACTGGGGTCGTGGAGGTATTTAAAGTAAAGTTACAAGATTAAAAACTTGTATAAACAAGATTTTGAAAAAGTTGGAACTCGGACCACCAATATCTCCGTAACTAGAAAGTTCCCAAGTTTGGTCTAGAACAAAACAAATGATCGCAATGACAGAGAGAACAAAATGCTTTTCGGCATCGTTAAGGGTACTTTTACAGCCATTATAAATCGTAAGTCGGGGCCGTTACTACTGAGCCACCACCGCTCTCTACAACAAGAAAAAGACTTAAACAAAAACATTAAAAAATAGAAAATAATTTTACTTTCGGTCTGTGACTTTTGTTTGTGTCATTGACTTTTTTGCCAGCGTTATTTTCTACTTTTTAGTGTTTTTGTTTAGGAAGTCGGTTTTTTTTATTTTTCAAAATATTATATTATTTTATCCTTTTTAGTTGAGATATCTCATATAAATTTTACTTTGTTACTAGAATTTATCATGAGGTCATCATATCTTCAACATGGCCTATGTTAAAATATCATATAAAAAGACAGAATAAATATTAAAGGAGCCAACTCATAAACTGCTCAACCATAGTAGATCAAATTTATATGGAACTAAAATGAATCAATCAGCCCAGTTATCACGGAGAAATCGGTGTACGTACATTAAAAAAAAATTACTGCCGAGTACATAACCACCTGCTTTTTTTAAATCTATTAAGAATAATTATCAATATATAATGTCCCCACTGCTTGAGAATATTTTATTTCCTGACAGGGGTTTAACAGGCCATAGAACATCTAAACATCATCTGCCTAGCCTTTTCCCAACTATGTTGGGGTCGGCTTCCAGTCTAACCGGATTCAGCTGAATACCAGTATTTTACATGGAGCGACTGCCTATCTGACCTCCACAACCCAGTTAGTACTGGGTAATACGATACCTCTTGGTAAGACTGGTTGTCAGACTTTTTTGTTTAGGCCACTGACTACCTAACGACTGTCAAAGATCTACAAATGACACCCGGGACCAACGGCTTAACGTGTTTTCCGAGGCACGGAGGAAACTCGGTATGTAATGGGTCACCCATCCACAGACCAACCTAGGCAAGCACGGCTTAACCTAAAGATCGTTCCGAGCGGCTGTTATTATTTAGCCACGAGCTCCTCCAAACATCTAAACAAATAAATAAAATTGAAGTATCTGTGTGTAATTTCAAAATAACAGCTTTTTGCATATGAAAGTATATTAGATACGGTACTTGTAACAAAAAAAAAATATTTTTCAATTCTGTCTGCATATCTGTCTGTTTGTTCCGGCTAATCTCCGAAACGGCTCGACCGATTTTGACGGGACTTTTACTGGCCTATAGCTGATTTTATAAGGAATAACTTTAGTTTCTTTTATTTTAGAAAAAAGATTAGGGTTCCGTGCAAAAGAAAAGGTTAAAACCCTTGGAACTGTTAACGAAAAGCGATTCAAACAGGAAAGTAATATTTTTTATAATAATTTCACGTGGACGAAGTTCGCGGGCAAAAGCTAGTTGTTTAATAAATTAACCATCAACTTAAAACTGTCATAATACCGTATGCTCTCTATAAATAAGAGATCGGTATGAAATACCTGTGACCATTGCCACGACAAATTGACGCAGACCTACAATCTGCTAAGCAATTATTTCACTGACTGTACTTTTGGGAATTTGGCAGTTTTTTATTATTTATTTTATTTTTTTAAAAAACGTTGCCCCAAACTAGGAATTTCTCCTGTATCGTGGGTGCGTTTACAAACATTTAAACTCAGATACAGGAACTGCCAGACCCGGAACAACTACCTGTAGATCATACAAATATTTGTTCCGTGCGGGGATCGAACCCGCGACACGCAGCGCAGCAGCCGAACGCTCAGTCACTGCGCCAACCGTGACGTCAAAGTTCGGCAACGGTGAAGGTCATGAGGACACCGGCATTTCCTAGAACCAAAAATTCTAAGACATTGTGACATCTAGCTGTGATGCGGAGGAATGTGGAAAATGTAGTGAATAAAATGCTGAGTGTGAATGAAGATGGCTATAAGAGTAGAGGAAGACCAAAGAAGCGATGGATGGACTGTGCGAAGGATGAAATGTCTACTAAGGAGGTGACTGCTGAGGTAAAGAGTAATAGAGAAGTATGGAAGAAGAAGACATGCTGCGCCGATCCCAAATAAACTGGGATAAGCGCAGACGAATGATGATGTGCCATCTACCAATTCGCACTGGACCTGCGTGGGACCTGTCTAGGACCCAAATTTTATGATGATATCTGAAATAAATTACGCATGCAAAAAACCTGTTTTCTTTCAATATGACATAACATTACGCCCTGTAATCCCCGAAGGGTTAGGAAGAGGTGTGTGTACCTAACAAGCACACCCACATTTTGCCACATTTTGTTTTAAGTCCCAACAGGAGGCGAGCCTACTGCCATCAACCGGGCACTAATCCAGAGTGCTGCTACTGAGAAATTCCTGATGGAAAAACCTAATAACATTTTGCCCGACTCGGGAATCGAACCTCATGCTCAACTGTCGCGCTTGTGACCACTAGACCAACAAAGTAGTCTTTATCATGCAGTTCTTTCACTATATAATTTGTGAAATACTGCTGAATACCAGAATTGTACATGGAGCAACTGCCAACTAAAAGTTGACTACTAACATCCACAATCCAGCCCGGGGGCTGGATTGTGGATGTTAGTAGTCAACTTTACGGTGGTCATGCTACGGGTAGCATGACCACCGTAGACAAGGATTTCTTTGACGGAGGAATCGACAAAATGACAGATTGTGTCAACACAATGACAGATTTCATTACACTATCTGTCATTTTGTCGATTCTTCCGTCAAAGCAATCCTTGTCTATGATGGTGGACGGGGGCAGCTATACCCCTTTGTAAAACTGGTGGTCATACGTTCGACTGTCTGACTACGCGTAACGTCTGTCAAAGATCTACAAATGACAGCCGGTACCAACAGCTTGTTACGTACTTTCCGAAGCACAGAGGGACTTCGATGATAAAGGTCACTCTACCAGGAGCCCTTATACTTGCTGACCGAAAAAAATATATTTGAATTTGATCAAAACCTAGCTCAGATGAATATTCTTATTCTTAAGGATGATTTCCACCAAACAGCTCGCATCGCATCTGATTTGAACGGATTTTACAATCTTTAAACGATATTAAATCGTTTACACAGTATTTAAAAACTATATTACCAAACCGCACACAGCAGCTTGACCGCGGGTGTCTTGACAGCGTCTTGGCATCCTTTTGACACGTCAATTCGTCAGTTTCATTCGTACCGTGAATGAAACTATTTGACTATAGTTACTGCCAGTTAAGATCGCAATAGCGGTCATTGAACTGAATACATTTATTGAATCTCTTCTTTTAAAAAACGTATACAAACCTGTTAATAGCCCCTGAATTGACATTGATTGTGATCCTGAACATTAACAGAAGAAACGATAAGTAACACGGTTTATGGTTTCAGCTCGTGTAAAGAGATATCAGGGAAAGGGCACTGACCGCTATTGCCATCTTAACTGGCAGCAACTATAGGCGCAGAAATGGATACGTTCACCAGTCACGGTACGGAGCCAATCGTATGCGTTGACATCCTGCTAGGCGCGATCGGCTGTCGCCGCTGTTTGGTGGAAATAATCCTTTATTCTTTATGACACACAAAATCATCGTCGTCATCGCATGCGCTAGCGATCGGACGTACATTATGGACGGTGTCGGTGACTCAGTCCCAGGCGCAATGACTACGCAAGTAATTAAGTGTACGACTTGTAACATTGTTATATGCGAACTGTTAGCATTTATACAGAATAAAGTGGACGTGATGGACGAAGAGGGACTAGTGAGGCTATGTGTTACCGCCTTCTCGGAGGAGGACATTGAAAAAAGCAAGAATTTACTGTTTTCGTCAGTCTCAACGCAGCAACGGAAAATTGCTAGGAAGAAAAATGGTAAATCACAGCGAAATATCTTTGACATGATAGCACTATTCAAGCAATTGGATCCTGAGCATGTACCAATATTCGTAGCAAAAGATTTGCACAAACTCCCACCAGTGACATTTGATCATATTGACGCAACCAGGACGCTAAAAGAAATATTGACTATTCAAAATGAAATAAGAATCATGAAGAATACATTTGTAACTGAGAAACAATTAAGTGACATTAGAAATGAGCTGCAAAATTTGAAACAGACTTCAATCGTTAATAATTTCGATTTGAATATTAACCGCAGAAGAGGCGGTGGAAGTGGAATTGACAGCTTTTGTTTTGACAGCGGGCCGGTGGGTCTACCTCCCGTTACAGAAACAAAACAAGCGACGACAGATAACGAGAGTGGGAACTCTAGTCCACCTACGTGTGAGTTACAGGCATCTCGCTCACCCGTACGTGTTTCTGCAATGCCGTTCTCGTTCGCACCCATTAGTGAACCAAAGCAATGTGGTGCGAAAACGGCGAACGTACCCGAGCGTGACCGAAGCGCGCGCGCATCTAGTGAGTCACAGCGGCCTACCGGTACATCGGATAGTGGGTGGTGCAAACCAAAAACGCTAGCGGAAATTTTAACATCAGAGGATGAATGGAAAAAAGAAAAAGTGGCTGAAGAATGGCATACCGTTCAAAAAAAGAGGTTGAGAAATCGGCTGCAGGGATGTGAAGGCAAGGCTATTACGAAACCGGACGTTAAGTTTAGAGCAGCTGAATTGGAAATTCCTCTCTTCATAAACAGAGTTGATACGGCTACCAGGCCCATAGATATTATTGAATACATACAACAGAAGACGAATATAACTATTACTCTGAAGAAAATTAATATGGTGAAACAAAAACGCTACGCGGCGTACAAGATCTTTGTACCACACGCTAAATTAGCGATGTTTCTTAATGATGACTTGTGGCCTGAAGGTATTCAATTTCGGAAGTTTATCTATTTTAATAGAAAAACTTATGACAAAAACAAAGATAACAGATTAATGCATATTGACACGACATTAAACGACGATGGTTGTAAACAACAACAATAACATAAACAACCTGACCAGTACTAACTCAAAACTTGTTAGTTTCAATTGTAGGTCGGTAACCCGCTCAATTGAGTGCGTAAGAAGTATATGCCGATCAGCTGACATAGTTGCCTTACAGGAGACGTGGTTGCAGCCCCAAGATATATCGTTCCTGGGCACGATTGATGCTGAGTTCGAGTTTACGGGAAAGTCTGCGATAGACACCGGTGCCGGTCTGTTGCGTGGACGGCCATACGGAGGTGTCGCTTTACTTTGGCGTAAAAACATATTTCAAGCAGTTTCGGTCATACAGTGTGTTAGTGCGCGTATATCGGCGATAAAAGTGACGTGTCGGGACCGGTCGATATTAGTGTTCTCGATATACATGCCGACGGACTCGGCTCACAGTCTTGCCGAGTTTACGGAATGTTTGGGTGAGATGGCGGCGATAGTGGAGGAGTACAGTGTGGACTCTGTGTTTATGTTGGGTGATTATAATGCGCAGCCCGGCGAGCGGTTTGGCGTGGAACTGTTTGACTTTTGTGTTGAACAGAAATGGCGCTGTGCCGATGTTGAAATATTGGGATCATTATCGGACTCGTATACGTATGTAAGTGACATTCATGGATCTCATAGATGGTTGGATCACTGTGTGGTATCTGAAGCGGCGTGGCCTTCGGTGGTTAACGTAAAGATATTACATGGTGTATATTGGTCAGACCACATTCCATTAGAAATTACGTGTAACTTTAACGTACTTAAAACTAAGATTAACTGTCATGTTAGCGAAAGAAATAAAATTGTGTGGGGGGAAAGGGATTTGACACAAATTGACATGTTTAGAAATGTATGTACGACGAGATTAAGAGAAGTTGATTTTCCTTCTGAATTTGTAAACTGCAGTGATAAGTTATGTACAATCGTAAACCATAGATGCATTATTGATAAAATGTATAGTGACATTGTTAACATATTAAGTGAAGCGTCATGTATTACTTATTCTGGGCCGGAACAAAACAAGAGAAAGCCAGTAATAGGGTGGAACAAACATGTTCGGCAGGCGCACCTGGAGGCGAGACTTGCTTTTCAGAACTGGGTGCTATGCGGTGAACCTAAATCTGGTTCTGTATATTCTACCATGAAGGAAACTAAACGAGTATTTAAAAGTAAATTGAAGTGGTGTCAAGAAAATAGGGATCAAATAAAAATGAATATCTTAGCATGTTGCCACGACAGAAAGGATTTCAGTAAGTTTTGGAAACACACTAACCAACTGAACGGCAGGTCGAGCCTTCCTGCGAGTGTTGAGGGTGTTAGCGAGCCTGCAGTCATTTCAAACTTATTTAGGAATCATTTTACTGTGAAGTCCCCGCTAGGTGCAATGGGAGAGGCCTCGACGGCTAGGCAGCCCGTGAGGGAATCTGTGTTTAGGGTTTCAGCTAAGGAAATACAGGCAGTGTTGAGAGGCATGAAGCGCGGGAAATCACCTGGGCATGATTCTTTGAGCATCGAGCATTTACAAAATGCGGGTGTTCATATGCCCAGAGTACTGTCGTTGTTTTTTAATTTATGCATCTCACACTCGTACCTTCCGGTCGACTTAATGAAGACGTTGGTGGTGCCTATCATTAAAAATCGCACTGGGGACGCTTCTGACATAAATAACTATAGGCCCATATCGTTGGCTACTGTAATTGCGAAGGTGTTGGACAGTGTGCTGGACAAGCAGTTAAATAAACATCTGTCGCTTCACGACGCTCAATTTGGCTTCAGAGTTGGTCTTTCAACTGAACACGCTGTTCTGTGTCTCAAGCACACTGTTCGATACTATACGGACAGGAAAACCCCTGTGTATGCGTGCTTTTTGGACTTATCAAAAGCCTTCGATTTGGTGTCCTATGGTGTTTTGTGGAAGAAGATGTATGATGAGACAACGCTTCCAGGTGAGTTGATTGAGCTGTTTAGGTTTTGGTACGGCCATCAAGCCAATATGGTGAGGTGGGCAGGCGCGCTATCCGATCCGTACGGGCTGGAGTGTGGGGTGAGGCAGGGCGGCCTGACCTCACCGAAGCTCTTCTGTCTGTATGTGGATCGGCTGATTCGTGAGCTCAGCAGCACTATGGTAGGTTGTTCAATTGACGGAACATTTGTCAACAACATAAGTTATGCCGATGACATGGTGCTGCTGGCCCCATCGATCAGCGCGCTCAGGACACTGTTGTCGGTTTGTGAGCAATATGCGGAGGCCCAGGGCCTTCGATATAATGCAAGGAAGAGCGAGTGTCTGATGTTCAATGCAGGCACTAAAAGCTATGATGTACCACCCATTACACTAGGGGGGACCGCTCTAGAGTGGGTCACTTCTTTCAAGTATCTGGGGCACTGGGTCACTGCTGCGCAGACCGATAATAGTGACATTGAGAGGGAACGTAGGGCGCTGTCAGTCAGGAGCAATATGTTGATCCGTAGGTTTGCAAAATGTTCAAATGACGTTAAGGCGACTCTGTTTAGGGCATACTGCCAATCTTTTTACACTTGCGGCCTATGGGTCGACTACACGCAGAGGGCTTACAGCGCCTTACGAGTCCAGTACAATAACGCATACAGGGCACTGTTGAGGCTGCCTCGACACTGCAGTGCATCAGGGATGTTCGCTGAGGCACGTATAGATGACTTCTATGCAATCATACGAAAGCGTGTCGCTTCCCTGATGTGGCGGGTGCGGGGCAGCGCCAACAGTCTCTTGATGACTGTGGCGGATAGGACTGATGGCCTCATATTAAAACACTGGACGAGGACCCAAGTGTTGCCTACAAACCGTGCCCAGAAATAATGTGTGTCGTTTAGTTGCTGCTGTGTGTTATTATTATTATTTTTATTCTGACATTTATTATTTATTATCATTATTGTTTTCTGACATGTGTATTGAAATTTGTAAATGTGTGAAATTATGTACTAACAATAGACTGTAAGTGTTTATGTTCTTACTAACCATATGGATTGTACTGATCTGGCAAATAAATCATTATTATTATTATTATTATTAAAATCAAATAAAACAAATATACATACAAATTGCAATAATATTGCATATAATTATGGCGAGCATAACCCAGTCAATTGAAAGATTTGCAGAACAGGAAAAAGAAGAGGAACAATTAAAACATCGCCATTTAGAATCATGCTTCAAGTTGAATCACTACTATGGCACGACCGTAGACCTGCCTCCCCCAACCCACCATTCCGCACCCCGCTGCCATCCAGCTGATGACACTTGACCACTAAGACCAGTCTTCAATTGATCTAGAAGTGTGACGTTGTTTAGAACATTCACGATTTTTAATAATATAAATTAATTACAATATTTATAAACTTTTGATGTCAATAAATAGTGTTACTAGTGTTTAGGTGTGTTTAAAATATACGAATGGTTTCTATTCATTTAGATTTTGCAACGGTGAGTAAGTTATGTGTTTATGTTTCCTTTTTGTTTGTTACCACTGTTAGGCAAAAGCCGGTTGGAGTGTAGCGCGAGGACTTGGGAGGAAAAATATTGTTTTTTTTTTTTCAGAAATTTGCAGATTTTATTGCAGTATCGGGTTGATCTTTACCATAAAAACCATTTAGATTTGCAAAGCACGGCCCTACGACTCACCGTTTCTGAGTTAGGAGCTTTCTATTTTTTTCTTTTTTTTTTACAAAATCTTCTATATTTCCAAAATGGTAGCTCGGATGAAAACATTTTCTGGAAAGAAATTGTTGCTCTAGTCAAAAACCATTTCATGATATAAAATACCCGTGAATTTTGTTTTTGTTTTCTTTGCTGTTCATAGTGCCCCTAAGTGTACCTATATACTCCAACTCATAAGACTCCATCCCTAAGTAGACCTACTGGCCATATTATAAAGCTGAAGAGTTTGTTTGCTTGAACGCACTCATCTTAGGAACTACTGGTTAGAATTGAAAAATTATTTTAGTGTTGGATAGGGTATTTATCCAGAAAGGAAAGGCTATATAACATCACACTACGACCAATAGAAAATTGAGAAAAATTTATTCCTTTTGAGAGCTTCCGTGGCGTCCGCTGAGTAAACGGTTAAAGTTATGCAACAATTATGTATGACGAAATTGTTTCTTTTAAAAAGTCCGCAATAACATATGTCCATTTTTTAAGGTTAACTCACTATAACTTTTTTTATGGTAACCAAATTTGTTCTAAAATAATGTACTATGTACAAAGGTTTTTTTATAAAGATAGTATAAAACCCTTATCCAAATAAATACATTATTCATCAAAAGTATTTTCCAAATTTGTTCTAAAATAATGTACTATGTACAAAGGTATTTTTATAAAGATAGTATAAAACCCTTATCCAAATAAATACATTATTCATCACAAGTATTTAATTTCAACCAAAATTTCCTTTACATCATATGATTTCAATGAATATCTTCGGAGCTATCACAGTTTTAAAATAACTTCGCAACAAATTAATGATCAAGTACCGCGCACGCATTTTTATACGGAATGATGTCTCTCTCTCTTATGGGACGCAGACAAAATTGCATTGGTCAGCTAGTTCCTTATAGTGTAATAAAAGAAAGATTTTTCTCTTATTACCTATTATTTGTATATTAGTAAAGCTCAATTGGATGTGGAGTCATCATTAATATTAATCTTTTATTTCAGAGTTCGATAACAACATAGAAAATGATATGTCTGCTTCTTATGCTTTTTATACCTGGTGGTTTAAATCAAGATAATATCTCCAGACCCAGTTACAGCTACTGGAGTCCTTGTGGTAATGACTATCATATTGGAGTGTTATATGAAATACCACTACAAAAAAACGAAACTACTGGAAAACGAAATAATCAATATTCTCTGAATATAGTCATACCAGCTAAAACTATTACTTTGCAATTGAAATTTTCTTCAGAAGTTACACTTGAGTTAAATGTACGTATAAGTAATCTTTTATTTGTAAGAATTCACTGTGCTGTTATAATACTATACAGTGAAAAAAGAATTTATGTGGTATAATACGGTTGACGGCACGGCTGGCGTAGTGGCTGAGCGATTGGTTGCTGCGCTGTGTGACGCGGGTTCGATCCCCGCACGAAACAAATATTTGTATGATCTACAGGTAGTTGTTCCGGGTATGGCTGTTTGTGTACGTGAGTTTTAAATGTTTGTAAACGCACCCACGATACAGGAGAAATTCCTAGTGCGGGGCAACGTTTTAAAAAAAAAAATACAACTAAAAAACCCGACTACACGAAAATCACGCTTCAATTACATTCGGGATATACAAGGTAAAATCGACTCCTCCTATTGTTGAATTCGGTTAAAATGTCGCCTATATTACTCGGGCTATAATAACGAATGGATAGACACCTTATTCATCAAAATCGGATGAATAGTGTAGGTGCTACGGAGGAACATACGAAAATACAAACATACATACATACACTGCTAAAATCATATCCGACTACGGCAAA
The DNA here is from genome assembly GCA_963576755.1 of Noctua janthina. Taxonomy (NCBI): domain Eukaryota; kingdom Metazoa; phylum Arthropoda; class Insecta; order Lepidoptera; family Noctuidae; genus Noctua; species Noctua janthina. Next base: position 2,524,212 of record OY755074.1, read on the forward strand.
GCCAAAAGGAAGGGTTCCTTTTGGCTTTGCCGTAGTCGGGTAAAAAAAGAGTAACGGCAGACTTTTATTTAGTTCAAACAGTGCCTTTTTTCGATACTTCTATACAACTTATACTATAAACAGGTAAAGTTTGTAAGTTTGCACCATCAAATTAAACTATTTTCTCTATAGGAAAAATATGTTATTACAATTTTTTTTGCAGATAGATACACCTACCACTGTTTGTCTCTGCATCATCCAAAGGTTGACTGGTAGAAAATGCCTATGGCTTTAAGTCCGCCTCTGTACTTTGTGCATGAAGTGTTAAATAAATAAATGTTAAGAGCGTTTACGACTTACGGCATTTCATACAAAATTTCAAGTCCTTTTTTTTCGAAATGAATGAACCGATTTTAATGAAACTTCACACGTATAAGCAGGATACATAGGTCTAAAAAGTAACATTAGACTGATTAATTTTTTTTAATAGAAACAGAAATTTCCAATTAGATATGTTTTTTTTTAAAGACATTTCGAAATGTTCTCTAATAACTTTTGAGTTTTAAACATATTTAGTTCTCATAAGAACATAAAAATAACAGTTCACTTATAATGAGATACAGAGCCTCTGGGGCGATGGCGACATGTTTTTTGAGTTTACTCTTAAATATATATACACCGTGACTTTTTAGTCGTCTTACAACGGCAGCCCACTTCAATGAGATTTCAATAATTTAAAAATAAAAATATTATTCAGTATTATGACGCATGACGTAGTTAAAACACTCTGTTGCGAGCGATGATCTACTGGACTCGCGTAAACATCATAAACAGGATGTTTCATAATTTTATTCTAATTTTTTATTATTATTTTTCTTTGTACCTATTATGAAAGATAAAAGAAAATCGCGCCTAGAGCTATTTTATGCCGGGTACATTAAGTGGACGACCTTTGTAAGACGACTAAAAAGTCACGGTGTACAATATCAGACTTCTTTATAACCTCCGGTAAAACATTGAACAGTTATTATATGATAACTTTTTAGACTTATGTATCCTACTTATGCGTATGAAGTTTCATTAAATTCGGTTCAGTCATTTCGAAAAACAAGGACTTTTGAAAGTTTGTATGAAATGTCGTAAATAGTAAACGCTCATAATACAAACCCTCAATACCTACTCCACCCACATGTATGGGAGAACTGATTATGAAGTTGTTCGGTTTGGGGGTCAGAAACTGTACTTCCCCAAACCTGACCACAACATTCTGATAAAAATTAATATAAACTGTCAGACGTCGATTTAAATCGACGTCTGACGGTATTTTATTTTATTTTTATTTTAACCGTGAAGTTAACTTTACGGTTAAAATACCTGTCTTATCTAATCTGACCCTTAATCATTTTTATTTCAGCCTCACTACTCATATAAAATGATAGATTCTGTACAGAAACTCGATACACCGAAAAATAGTTACGGTTTAATATTTTCGGGAAATTTCGATGAGTTTACTGTTATACTTCAAGTCTCTGGACCTGATTCTGGCGCCGTGCCTTATGTTGTAAGCGTACTCCGGGATTATCACGAGATTTGTACAAATCCGAAAACTGTAAGTACACTATTAAACCTATAGTCAACGCCGAAAAAGTTGTTGATTTAATAATGTATTCATACAAATGAATAAAAATGAAGTGTCTGTCTGTAATTTCAAAATGACAGTTTCATACTGAATGTATATACGGTACTTCGAACGAAAATCTTTATTTTTTTTCATTTTTTCTATTTGTCTGTCTATCTACGACACGCCTGGACTGATTTAGATGGGACTTTTACTGGCATACAGTTGATGTTATATGGAGTTACTTAGACTACATTAAAAAAAGGATTAGGGTTCCGTGCAAAAAAATAATACTTGAAAGTGTCAACAAAATTCGATTCCAATAGGGAAATAATATTTTTTATAATAATAATGTCACGCGGACGAAGGTCGCAGGCAACAGCTTTTTGTTTACATATAATTGAACCCGAAGTAATTTATTAAGGCATTGTCCATTCTTAGCACCTTGACTAAGAAGAAGGAAAGAAAGGAGTAAACTTATGTTTAGCCGGCTAAACTTATGTTCAGCCGGCTAATCTTATGTTTAGTTGGCTAATATTATGTTACCCGCCGTCTTATGTTGCGCTTTGTGTTATGATATAAACTTCGGAAACTCTCTTCAGACAGAAAAAAACAAAAAAAAACACAAATGAATACTGTACGCAGATCATTTATGCATTTCAGGGTTTTTTGGACAAATACATCAAAGTAGAAGAGGAAGAAAGACTCAGCCCTAGAGTAGATGAATCTTGCGGTAGACGGAAAGTTATACACACGCAACTAATAGTTCATGGACAATCAACCGAGCCTGGAGACTGGCCGTGGCATGTGGCTATATTAAGGGTGGAAAAGTCTTCCCCCAAGTATATTTGTGGAGGGACATTGCTATCGAAAAGTTTAGTTCTGACAGGTAAATTATGGGTTTTTTTATCGACATGGTTGCATAAACTGTTACCACGAATTTAACGCGTAGTTCCGAACGCTGGTTATAAGCATTCTCAAAAGTACTATACACCGTGGCTTTTTAGTCGTCTTACAACGGCAGCCCACTTCATGTATCCAATGACTACTAAACATTCACACAAAAAAATTAAGTATTTATGAGATTTTAATAATTTAAAAATAAAATTATTATTCAGTATTAGGACGAATGACGTAGTTAAAACACCCTGTTGCTAGCGGTGATATACTGGACTCGAGCGCTGAGTAGGTATATTCTCCAGTTTCACACTTAAAAATCATTAACAAGATGTTTGATAATTTTATTCTAATATATTATTTATTTTTCTTTGTAGGTGTGGTAGGTAAAAAAACATCGCGCCTAGAGATATTTTATGTCGGGTACATTAAGTGGACCACCTTTGTAAGACGACTAAAAAGTCACGGTGTATAGTTATTTTCAACGTGTCTCATTCAAAGTGAGGCATTTACATTATTTTATCACAAAACCGTATTTTTTGTCATCTTTAGATTTTTTTTTTACTCTTTTCAGCTGCCCATTGTGCTTCTATAAGGGGTAACGCAGTCGTACCAGACGTTTTGAGTGTTCATCTTGGCAAGCACAATCTTATTGGTGGAGACATAGGAGCACAGGAAAGGGAGGCAAGTTTAGAAATGTAAATTAGTTATTTTTCTGTAATTGGGCGGGCCATGTCTGTAGAATGCATCAAGACAAATGCCACAGTTGTCACGCAGTGCCAGAAGATAGGCGTCATCGCCAAGAAAAGTCTAGAAAACACTCGCGTAAGGACTAAGAGGCGTTTCTGGACGATTATCCGGAGGACACTGCGCAGAATAAAGAACGAAAAGCTTAAATAAAACTGGAAGACCAAAAGACATCCTAATAATTTTTCACCTTGATATACTTTCTAGGACGTGTCTGTTAAACCTTACTCCAACCTCGTTAATTGTGGCTCCCTCGAGGGAACAACAGCAGCTGTCCTGCCCTTTGAGCCACAAAACCTGAAGCCAAAGCGACATCCGTGTTGCCACTGATACCGCGGAGATGGCAAAGTTTTGAGACAGCAAAATATAAAATACTGTCGTGCCAGCTGTACCAAAAAACAGAAAACCTCAGGCTACATATGAAAATTGGACATTTGACTGGCGTACAGTAACTACAACACAGCTGTTTATCGTTAGTGGCATTCTCTAGCTTAGCGCAATAATTCTCCATGTTTCTGGCTCAGACTTGCGCCACCGCACGTTTGGCTTCCCTTTTTGCATCTCGGTATGTTGATAATCTTCTCCTGGACCTCCGGGTGCTATAGTATTGGACCCTTGGTCTCTTTTGGTAGTCCGTTTGAGATGTCCTTGGTGTCTTGTGGCCTTCTGAATGCTGAACTCGTGGAACTAGTTCCTCATTGTGTTTGCGTCTTTGCTAGGTTAGATCTCCTGGATGTACCTATTCAGGTCTTACAATCTCGCACTTCTACCGAAGCTTCGATGAGCTTTCCCCTATCCGCCACCTGAGGAAGTAAAGCGATTATGGCACTTACAACAGCGCCGAAATATCGGGAGCTCAGAATAATGAATAATCACGGAAAATGTCCCGTAAGTGACAGTATAAGTTTATATTTGTAAACCGTGAAAGCTTAAAACAGGATTATGTTAATGACCTGAAACTCAGAAATCATTTCATAAATATCAAGTCTAAGGTTCTTCATTTCAGTTGAATTTAATCAGAATTTAAAGCAGAGGGAGTAATTTTGTTTTGTTGATGTAAAAAATAATCCTTTAACACGTTATAAATACTGCTTTCCTTTTTCTAGGTGTTCCGAGTAGTTATCCATACTAAATTCGATGGATTTACACAGGATAATGATATAGCTTTACTGAAACTGAAGTCTGAAGCCGTTATTACTGATTATGTTCAACCAGCCTGCTTGTGGTATAAGGAGGCTAATAACAAGCTTCCTGATAGCCAGTCCATTGTTGGAACGGTATGTAATATAATTTGCTTACCTATACTTTTTTCTTCTTACTCGGGGTGTCCGCATAGTTCAATTGAATGTTACACCATGGTTACCGAGGTCAGTTTGTAACTAGGTGACCACCCATTTCGTATGCCATCTGTTTCTGAATTGAGTATTTTAACTTGAAAACTCGTTAAAATATACTTTACCAGTTCAAATACTTAGGCGATTCCTTCAAAACTCAAAATGCTACATTAGAATTTGACAAGTTTTCAATTTGAAATTTTCGATTTAGGAATCGGTGTCGGTTCGGGTAACTAGAAGACCGAAAAGTCTGACAAACGAAATAGTTTCATCAGTAGCACGGAGTCTCAATTTGCGACCGGTTAATGGTAATAGGCTCGCCTTATTACATGGGACTTTACCATTACTGGCGAAATGTCCTCTGCCTAACCCTTTGGTGATATCAGGCGTGATGTAATGATGAATTCATTTTACAGGTCGTAGGTTGGGGATTCAGTCATACAGACTCTCTGTCCTTCACACTGCAGAAAACAACCATTCCTATCGTACCAGAGTTGACCTGTTTGAAGAGTAACCCAACATTCTTTCATCAAAGACTGAACGACAACAAGTTTTGTGCTGGATTTGCTAACGGTATGCATGCATTATAAAAATTGGGTCTCTGAGGGTTTAAATTGCTTTGCGAATGAGATTCTTCAAATCTACGTCACTACGTGCAGTCGCTTGTTTGATACAAACCGGCTTGAGTGCTGGAGCCCTCTCTCGCTGCCTCTGGTGTTGAATACTTTTGTAATTGCGCGATATTACCAAAAAAACAACGTTTCATCTCTAACCATAGCAGGACCCTAGTACAGGAGACTTTTTAAAATGGTTTTCATTGTAAAATATCAAACAAAATACAAGAACTGACTTTTCTAGCACTCCTCGTCTGAATATGAAGTGGTATTCGCCAGCTTGTTCGTAAAAGATTATCTGTGAAAATACTGTTCCAAATACAAAAAAAAACAACTTTAGGTCCCTACAAAAATCGTTCCAAGGTTTGTTCTCTTGTCCATAAATCTCCACTGGAGCAGGTTTCCTTGCTTCGACCAACCTGTATCTGGGGTCTGCTAAGAGATTTCCACGTTAGCGAAAGCAACTCATTTCCAGTAGGATGATTCTCAGTAGGTACGATCTTGTTTCAGGAACCTCAGTCTGCAACGGTGACAGCGGTGGTGGTCTCATGATCTTTGTGCCAGACTCGTCAGGTGACACTGACACGGCGTCAGGCCGGTGGTATGTCCGAGGGATAGTGTCTATTGCTCCCAGGAGAACTGATGCACCTATCTGCGATCCTTACGAGTTCACAATCTTCACAGATGTTGAAAAATATCGAGATTGGCTGCTGGAGCATATGGAGTGAACCAAAAAAAAAATTATAATAATAGAAACCTACAAGTATTTGGGTATGTCGGAAGCATTAGGTATCAATACTGCCGACATGAAACAATCATTGAGGGATCGCTTCTTTGGCCGCCTGAATAAAGTACAAAGTCGTCAGGTGGAAACAAGGTGCGCGCTTTCAACAGTTGGGTCATGCCGGTTTTGATGTATTCTTTCGGCATACTCAAATGGACTCAGACGGAACTTGATGCCCTGGATAGGAGGGTCCGCGCACTGCTGACCGCAAATCGAATGCGGTGATAGATCGATTGGAGCGTCGCGCAATGAATATTGATATAACGGTCCCGCATGACGAGAACCTCGGGAAAGCAGAGAAAGAAACAATTCAAATATCTAGATCTGGCTCGCGAGGTTGTTGACATGTGGGAAGTGAGTACAGCAGTCATTGTGCCGATAAAAATACTGTGCGATGGAACTGAATCAACAGCAGTTGTAATAAAATATATACATATTATTAATTATTAAAAAGTGTTTTCTTTACTATCGTTTAATTCCTACTTTTGTGAGACTGGCGTCACTTATTCAATTACTAATATGGACGACCGTAGACTTGCCTCCCCCTTCCCCCACCATTCCGCGCCCCGCTGCCATCCAGTTGATGACACTTGACCACTCAGATCAGTCTTGAATTGACTTAGAAGTGTTATGTTGTTTTCAACATTTAAGTTTTTTAAGAATTTAAAGAAGACAATATTTATAAAATTTTGATGTGCATTAATAGTGTTGGCCGTGTGTGATTAAAATATCTGACTGGTTTACGATTAATATTGATTTTACAACGGTGAGCGATGTGTTTAAGTTTCCTTATAATGTAACAAAAACTCCGAAACCAGTTTTGTCTCAGCGTATTGAAGAATTTTCCTTCTAAAACCTGTATTTTGGTAGATGGTAAGTTTTATTGAATAGAGGAGCTCGTGGCTAAATAATGCCAGCCGCACGGGTCGACCTTTATGGTCAAGCATAGCTTGCCAAAGTAGGTCTGTGGACGGAAAACCATCTATTACATACCGAGTTTTATTCGTGCATCGGAAAGCACGTAAAGCTGGTAATCCTAGCTGTCATTTGTAGATCTATAACAGTCGTTACGGCTGGTCAGAATCCCGAAAGTCTGACAGACAGTCTTACAAACGGATGTCGTTTTAGCCTGTAATAACGTTGTGGAAGTTAGATAGGCATTCGCTTCATTTAAAATACTGGTACTTAAATCCGGTTAGACTGGAAACACAGTACGCGAAGCCATCGTCGTTTTATTATTGAAACGCATTATTGATCTATTTTTTCCTCTTATAAAGTGTTATTTGTATAAGGTAATGAAATGACGAATGCTGATGAATAATGGTGTGAAGTCATCCTAACAAACATTATAAATGCGAAAGAAAGTTTGTTTGTTTGTTACCTTTTTACGCCTAAACCATTGAACCAATTATCCTGAAAGCATATACATTCTCCGGTGTACCAAAACGAACATCCGAAAAAAATACTGTTCCCGAGAAAAATAACTATAACGTACTTATGATAATGGTTCCACGTGTCTTTCGAATCATGATTGAATTACATTTTTAAAACATTAGTAGTATGTTAAGTTTAATTGAAAGGTTGTCATTAACAGTCTTCCTTTTTTCCAGAGTTCGATAACAACATAGAAAATGATATGGCAGCTTCTAATCCTATTTATACCTGAACTGTTGAATCTAGTTTATACCGACACAACTTACAGCTCCTGGCGTCCTTGTGATGGTTTTGAAACTGTGATTGATTTTGAAGTACCACTAGAAAAACAAAATCAATATACCCTGAAAATATCAAAACCAGCGAAGACTACTACTTTGATTTTGAAATTCGATTCAGCAGTCACACTTGAGTTGCGTGTACGTATAATTTTCCTTAGATTTGTGACAATTCACTGTACTGCCTGTTAAAATCCTACACATTGAAAAATAATGTAGGTAAGTGTAGACCTTTATTTAGTTCAAATTCTATCAGAACTGGGAAGCGACATTATTATCGAGTGTTAAACGCTATAAAGGGTGTAAAAAGACCCTTAATGAAGCCGAAATGCATTTGTTCTCCTCGTCATTACGATTTTTTTTTGTTCTAGACCATACCCGGGAACCTTCTAGTTACGGAGATATTGGGGGTCAAAGTTCGAACTTTTTTACAAGTTTTTTTTTCAAATACATGTTTTTAATGTAAGTTTTGCGTAAAGTTACTTAGTTTGATGCACATAATGCTTAGTTGACGGCTTCGTGAAAGGTCCGGTTACACCGTGTATTTAAAACGTTCCTATTGGTCAATTCCCGAAAATATCGCTAGAGAAGCTGCGTCTAAAAGCTAGTTCAGACCATCAAACCGAACTGCTTTCTCAATGGGATCAACAAACAATACCTACTCCACCCAAACATGTATGAGACAGCTGATTTGTTCGCAATTACGATGTTGGTTTGATCGTCTGTACCTGTGGACCCCCAAATATGATCATACCATTCTGATAAAAATTAAAATGTTGTCAGACGTCGATGTAAAGGTTAGGTTTAAATGTCGACATAGCTCACAGAATAAGTAAACTGACATGACCGTTGGGGTAGATGTGTTCTTGAATAGAGACCGCGAACCGGTAAGTGTAACTTGGGAAGCCCTCAGGCTCCGTAGAGCGACGATCTTCGCAGAGTGGCTGGTAGCAACTGGATGAAAGTTGCCGAGAATCGAGTTGAATGGCGTGCGATTGAGGAGGTCCTTGTCCAGCAGCTGTAGGCTGATGACGATTATCTGACCCAGCCCTTAACCATTTTTATTTCAGAACCTTCCAAAAGAAGCGGAAGAAAAAATTTCAATAGAGAAACTCGCTAAACCGAGAAATAGTTACCGTGTATTGTTTCCCAAAGATTTCGGTGGTTGGCATCTTAGTTTTCAAGTCTTTGGACCTGCTTCTGGCACCGTACCGTATCTTGAAAGTATACTCAGGGATTACCACGAGATTTGTAAAAATCCAAAAACTGTAAGTACACTTAAGCCTACTGTCCACGGCGAAAAAGTTATCGAAAGTTATCGATGTCATTATTATCATTTACATATAATTTAAACTGAAGAAATTTTATACAGGCACTAGCTGTGCCCTACGGTTTCACCCGGCGCTTCTTACTGGTTTTTTTTTTTGCTCGGCTCCTAATGGTTGTAGCGTGGAGTTATATAGCCTTCCTCGATAAATGGGCTATCAAACATTAACAGATTTTTTTTAATTCGAACCAGTAGTTCTTGAGATTAGCGCGTTCAACCAAACAAACAAACTCTTCAGCTTTTTAATATTAGTAAAGACTAGCTGTTGCCCGCGACTTCGTTCGCGTAGAAATTTTGTTGTGCTCGATTCTCGCCTCCAACTTTTAGCTCTAACTTATGGGACGGTACGCCATTAACTCCAGGCAATTGAGAAATTCAATGGGGTAGGCAGTACTATCATTATTCTCCATCACCTGTTCTATGGATGTCGAATAAAATATAATTTTACTGGGGATCGAACTTGCGCCGTGATGCACGTAAAGCGGTCATGAAACCGTTTCTCTATTTGTTTCGCTGACATATACTTTGAAATAGACGTTGTTACGCATATCATGACTGAAACGGAAAACAATTGAATAAATCGGACATAATGCAATGTTGCTCACCCCTTAAGCAAGTAGCGTGATAATATATAGCCTAAGATTTGAAGAAGCCTGTTACAAATATTTCTGCAAAATTTGAACAGGATCTATGCAGTAGTTTTTGCGCAAATTCGGAACATCGATTTGGATTTTTACGATTTTATTATATGTATAGATTCTCCATTCTAAGCCAAGGGATCGAGGCTACACCTACTTTAAGCCGTCTACTCTTAGGTTTATTTTCACACCCATCTTTAACCGTCACCGATAATATATTATAATAACCTTCTGGAACTCTCTTTAGTAAGAAAAAAAATTAAATCACTACTTCGGGTGTTTGCATTTCAGGGCTATTTGGAAAATTACATCAATGCAGAAGATGAAAAAAGACTCAGCACTAGTGTCGACAAATCTTGCGGTAGACGCAAAGTTATACACACGCAACTAATAGTCCATGGACAATCAACCGAGCCTGGAGACTGGCCGTGGCATGTGGCTATAATAAGGCTGGAAAAGTCTTCCCCCAAGTATATTTGTGGAGGGACATTGCTGACGAAGAGTTTAGTTCTGACAGGTAAACTATGGGTTTTTATCGACACCAACCACGTATTTAACGCGTAGTTCCGAACGTTAGGTTATGAGCATGCTCAAAAGTACTATTTAGTAATTTTCAACGTGTCTCATTCAAAGTGAGGCATTTACATTATTTTATCACAAAACCGTATTTTATTTCATCTTCAGATTTTTTTTTTACTCTTTTCAGCTGCCCATTGTGCTTCTATAAGGGGTAACGCAGTAGTACCAGACGTTTTAAGTGTTCATCTTGGCAAGCACAATCTTATTGGTGGAGATATAGGAGCACAGGAAAGGGAGGCAAGTTTACAAATGTAAATAAGTTTATTTTTCTATAATTGGGCGGGCCATGTCTGTAGCATCAAGACAAAGGCCACAGTTGCCACGCAGTGGGTGCCAGAAGACAGGCGTCGACGCCGACAAAAGCCTAGAAAACACTTGCGAATGGACTAAGAGGCGTTTGCGGTACGATCCATAGACCCAAGTGGGAAGATGTAACTCCAACCTCGTTAATTATGGCTCCCTCGCGGGAACAACAACAGCTGTCTTGACCTTTGAGCCACAAAAATTGCAGCCAAAGCGACATCCGTGCTGCCACTGACACCGCGGAGATGGCAAAGTTTTGAGACAGCAAAATATAAAATACTGTCGTGCCAGCTGTACCAAAAAACAGAAAACCTCAGGCTACATATTATGAAAATTGGACATTTGACTGGCGTACAGTATGTTTTTTCACCGAAAAAGACCTATTTTACACAACTGTTTATCGTTAGTGGCGTTCTCTAGCTCAGCGTAATAATTCTGCATGTTTCTGGCTCAGACCTGCGCCACCGCACGTTTGGCTTCCCTTTTTGCATCTCGGTATGTTGATAATCTTTTCCTGGACCTCCGGGTCCCATAGTATTGGACCCTTGTTCCCTCTTGGGGTCCATTTCAGATGCCTTGTGGAATTCTGAATGCTGAACTCCACTCCGTCCACTTTGTGTTCGCGTCTTTGCTTGGTTGGATCTCGTAGATGTACTCATTCAGGTCTTACACTCCGGCACTTCTACCAAAGCACCGATGAGCTTTCGCTTATCCACCACTTGAAGGAGTGAAGAGCCGTCCTCTAGGGATAGGCTCCCACGAATATTATGTCTTATGTCCTGAAAGACATAAGTCATTTCATAAATGTCAAGTCTAGTGTTCTTCATTTCAGTCGTATTTAATCAGAATTCAAAGCATGGGAAGTAATTTTGTTTTGTTGCTGTAAAAAACAATGTCCTTTAACAGTTAGGTGTTTATAAATACTGCTCTTCTTTTCTAGGTGTTCCGAGTAATTATCCATCCTAACTTCTCAGGAATTACACTGGATAATGACATAGCTTTACTGAAACTGAAGTCTGAAGCCGTTATTACTGATTATGTTCAACCAGCCTGCTTGTGGTATAAGAAGGCTAATAACAAGCTTCCTGATAGCCAGTCTATTGTTGGAACGGTATGTAATATTTGATTAGGTACCAATATTTTTTTGTTCTTACTCGGGGTGTCCACATAGTTCAATCGAATGTTACACCATGGTTACCGAGATCGGTTTGTGACTATTTCGTATATACCGAGACCATACTCACTATCGGTTTCTGAATTAAATATTTAAACCTATAAATTTGTCTAAATATACTTTAGCAGTACAAATACTTAGGTGATTCCTTTGAAACCCAAAATACCTAATAAGAGTTTGACAAGATCTCAACTTAAAATTCTCTATTTAGGAATCGGCTCTCAATCAGTCTCGTATTTGGAAGTATTTTTAGGAAATCAGAAGACCGGAAAGTCTCACAAACAGTTTTATCAGTAGCAAGGATTCTGGATTTTTGTCCGGTTGATGGCAATAGGCTCGCCCCATATTATTATATAGGATTTAAACTATACTGGCAAAATGTCCTCTGCCTAACCTTTCGGTGATATCAGGCGTGATGTAATTATGAATTCATTTTACAGGTTGCAGGTTGGGGATTCAGTCATACAGACTCCCTGTCCACCACTCTGCAGAAAACAACTATTCCTCTCATACCAGAGTTGACCTGTTTGAAGAGTAACCCAACATTCTTTCATCAAAAACTGAACGACAACAAATTTTGTGCTGGATTTGCTAACGGTAAGCATGCATTATAAAAATTGGGTCTCTGAGGGTTTATATTGCTTCGCGTATCAATTTGTGGCGTTAACTTTGTCTTAATTCATCTTTATCGGGTGTTGATAGTTTGAGGTGACTTTAGCCATCCTAGCCTCTGTACTGGTCGACACAGTCGTTGGCCCTACTACAGCACCAAATGCTTCAAATCTACGTCGCAAAGGTTGCTTGTTTGATTTGATACAGACTGGCTTGAGCGCTGGAACCCTCTGCCTCTATACTTTCTGATTGCGCGATAATACCTAAAAAAACATTTCATCTCTAACTTTGGTAGACCATTCAAAATTGGTTTCATCATAAAAGACCAAACAAAATGCATGGACTGACTTTTACAGCACTCCTCGTCTGAATGTGAAGTGGTATTCGCCAGCATGTTCGTAAACGATTATCTCTGAAAATATTGCTCCAAATACAGAAAAAAACTTTAGGTCCCTGTACACATCGTTCCATGGTTTGTTAATTTCACTGCAACTCTTGTTCATAAATCTCCACTGGAGCAGGTTTGCCTTGCTTCGACCAACCTGTGTCTGGAGTCCACTAAGAGACATCCATGTTAGCAAAAGCAACTTATTTCCTGTAGGATGATTCTCAGTAGGAACGATCTTGTTTCAGGAACCTCAGTTTGCAACGGTGACAGCGGTGGTGGTCTTATGATATTTGTGCCAGACTCGTCAGGTGACACTGACACGGCGTCAGGCAGGTGGTATGTCCGAGGGATAGTGTCCATTGCTCCCAGGAGAACTGATGCACCTATCTGCGATCCTTACGAGTTCACAATCTTCACAGATGTTGAAAAGTATCAAGATTGGCTGCTGGAGCATATGTAGTGAATCATAATATCAGCCTAGAAAGTTCCACTGCTAGGACACAGGCCTGCTCTCTGTGAGAGGAATTGGGCCGTTATCCACCACGCGCTTCTAGAGCGGGTTTGCGGTGCACAGTATTGTTATTGCCTCGAAAAACGGGCATCCCTTTTTTATTAACTTATCCGATAGAACAGGTTATTTTTAAAGTAAGAGTAAAATACCCATGTGACCATTTTACACTAAACACGAGTAAAGAAAATGTTCTTAATTAATTAATTACAAAAAATAATAATTTTTTACCCTTTTCTTTATTCAATCAATCAATAGCCTTTATTTGTAAACATACTCGTAGGTTACAACAGTGTGCAAGATGTTACAATAATTGTTATACATAATATAGTTTCTCTATGTTTTGCCATTTGGCGTACAAATATACATTTAAATGAAGCTTTTGCCAGTTAGGTAAATTAATCTATAGGTACTAGTATTATAAAGAGGTAAAAGTTTAATTCATAATATCAATATCAATTTTAATCATTATATTAAAATTGATATTGATATTATGAATTAAACTCTCAACTCAACTCAATATCAATTTTAATATAATGGATTAATTAATGTCAGGTAATGTCAATTTTTAAAGAAATACGATAATGTCAATATTAAATGGTTATGATGTCAATAAGGTACTGCTAAGAAAAATGTCTAAAATTGATGTTGTCCACATGACTGTGGGAGTCGTCATGCTTTTATAGTCATGTTACGAGCATACAAATATTTTATGTCAAAGAGATGTCATCAAAGTAGTCGCTGAGAGAGTAGTAACATTTCTGTATTAAAATAGTACATAATTTACGTTTGAAATTTACTAAATTTAGATTTTTTTTGAGCAAGGTAACTTATTAAATATCCTTTGGGCCATACAAAAAAAGCTTTTCCTCATTAAAGCCGTACCTGCATTTGGTACTTTAAGCTCTATTTTATTTCTGTCTCGTAGTTTCCTATATTGACTTTTAAAAGATATTTCATATAGGTGCATGTTTGTTTTAACAAATACATTTACCTCATAAATATACAGAGAAGGCAAGGTTAAGATATTGAGACTTTTAAATAGAGGTTGACAGCTATCGGTACTTTGTAAACCACACATAGCTCTGATGCATCTTTTTTGGGCTTTGAAGACATAGTCCTTATTTACTGAATTGCCCCAATATATTATGCCAAATCTTAGTGTGGATGCCACATAGCCATAGTATAGAGGGCATATGCAAATTTATTCACTTTTTTACAAATATCTTCCGTTTGAGGTTTCCAGGTCAAGTTAATGTCTAAAACAACACCAAGAAATCTAGTCATAGTTACCGACTCTATTTTAGTGCCCAAGTAGTTAATGTCATGGTTTATATTAGGAATCCTTTGATAAAAGTATACTATACAAAGTAATATAAAAGAACATTTAAACATATAAAAAATATATATATAAAAAAATAGTAGCCCACTGGTATCGGGAACAGGGTCCGAAATACCGGTGGTCAGGGCTCTTGAGAGAGGAACCTCCCAATGATACGCGCCGTGTCCAGAAGTACTGCTTTCTGAATCAAGCCCTTGATCCAGCTGCCAAGCGAGAGCCTCCTCTGATGTTTGACAAGATTATTATTATTTTTCCAAGTAATTATTTTATTCAATGTCAAATTTATCTCTGCTTCGTATGTATTACGATCGTCACATTTTATTATTACCGTGCTGTCGTCAGCAAATAATACCATCAGATGCTTTATTTCTCGAGGCAGATCATTAATATAAGTTAAGAATAGTGGAGGTCCCAACACACTACCTTGTGGGACTCCGTATTTAATAATCCTACTACTAGATCTGTATCTTCTTTTGTAACCAGTGCGTGGGCATATACGTGTTATTTCAAAATCTGCTTTCTGTTGTGTAAGTAAGATTCAATAAGATTCAGAATGTTGCCTCTTATACCATAATTCTCTAATTTACTTAATAGTATTTTATAATTTACGTAGTCAAAAGACTTTGTAAGGTCCATATATATAGCACATACGGCATTTCTTTCGTCTACATTTGATAAGATAGGGCGTATCAGATCATGGATAGCCATGTTAATTGTCCTGTTCTTGCGAAATCCTTTTTGTTCATCAAGTAGAATGTTTGATTTCTCTAAGTAAGTATAAAGTGCTTCATATATGACTTTTTCAAATATTTTTGCAAATATGGGTATCAAAGCAATAGGTCTGTAATTTTTCATTAGACATCTGTCTTGCTTTTTATATAGTGGGGTAACTATAGAGGTTTTGAGATTCTCCGGGAACATACCATTCTCAATACTTAAATTAATTATATAACTTAGGTGTGGGGCTATGTATTGAGAGACTGTTTTTATGACTTTTGTGCATATCCCATCACTGCCTATACTGTTTGTATTTTTAAGAGACCTAATATGATTCATGATGTCATCCGGCAAAGTTGGTTTTATAAATAAAGAGTTCAAAGTGTTTGAATGAATGGGGATTTCTTGTGTTATGCTATGATTTGAGTTAGATTCTTGGTTAATAAAAAATTCGTTGAAGAAGTTTGCTATTTCAGTAGGATTCGTGACAATCTTTGTGTCAGTTTTTATTTCAGTTATAGGTTCTTTAGGAAAGTAGGCTTTATTCTTGTTAATTACATCCATGTCGCTTTAGATTTATTTTGTGCTGTTTTGATAAAATAATTATTTTGAGATTTTTGGGTTAAAGATATAATTTTTTTAAGTCTACGTGAATATGTTTTGAATGCATTTTTGTTCTTGAGAGTGGGATTAGCTCTATATTGCCACAGAAGCACACGTTTCCTTTTACTGCATTTTTTTATTCCCTTTGAGATCCACTTAGATTTTTTAGTTAATGACTTGGTAATAGTTTCGTAAGGAAAACAGAGGTCGTAAAAGCATTGAAATAGATCCAAAAAATAAACATAAGCATAATTAGGGTCCGAAGTAGTATAAATGTCTGAGAATAAGAGACTTAATACAATTTTTAAATATATCCAAATATTCTAGGCAATAGTTCCTTCGTCTAACACGCCATGACTTAATAGCACATGTTTTTTTAACCGGACATCTTAAAACCTGTGTGGTGTGGTCTGACAGTCCAAATTCAATAATTTCCCCCTTTCAACCTCTGATATTGTGAGCGAAATTATCCAAACTTGTCCCACTACTTATTCTAGTGGGTTGAAAGAATTGTAAGTGTAAATTAAAGTTTAAAAGAATATATTCAAAATCTAGATTTTGATTTTAATGTATTTATGTTAAAGTCCCCACAAACGATAACCTTTTTTATTACGTTGAATGCATACTAGATGGAGAATATTTTCCAATTTGTGATAGAAAATGTTCAAGTCGGAATTTGGGACCCTATATATACACACAACGATAGTACCATGTTCGGTTAATTCAATTGTGCAACATTCAATCAAATTTAATATACAGTAATTGTTTAAGTTTACCACTTTATAGTGATGTCCATATTTTGTTAAAACACAAGCACCACCTATTTTACATTCTCTTGAGAAACTTATAGCTATATTATAGTTAGGTATATTTAAAAAATCTTCTTGCTCAGGCGTCATAAAATGTTCCGTAATACATACAACATCGATAGATTTTTTCTTACTTTGTAGCTCTTCCAAACAGACACTTAGGATGTCACTTTTGTTTAGGAGTCCGGCGATATTTTGGTGTAGGAGATATATGTTCTTATAGACGAAAATGTTTGAATTTTCCGTGAGGCTTGCGTTTTGCTCGTTACTGTCGGAAGAACTTTCTTTTATGTTCCTATTATTCAGACCAAATAGATGACCATTTGGTGGGTGGTCTACAGGGAATTATGTGTAATAAAACTATATATAGTGGGGTGCATGAGAGGAGCCTCCCCGAGTGACGTATCCACCGAGTCACTATACGTCCGGCGCACCCTGGGTAGTCAGCGAGCCCCCTGCTGACTGGCTAATCCTTTCACCACGATGGCAATTCAAAATCCACTTATGAAACCGGCTTTGTGCGTAGTCTCGGTCAACATCGAAGGGTTCTCACAAGATAAATCAGAAATTCTTTCCGATGTCTACCGCAAAACTCACTACGACATTCTTTGCGTCCAAGAGACCCACCGAGCTGAAACTCAAAGCCAGCCACACATCGATGGACTTACGCTTATCGCTGAGATCTATCACCCGAATCCCGGTAACGCAGTGTTTGCTGCTCCCGGCGTAAGCATACTATCCACCAAGTGCTCAAACGAGAATGGTATAGAAATTACCAACTTTATTTCGAAACCTTAAGATTGAAAATCTATTAAAGAAATTTGACATCGTTATGACTTAACGACCGATTTTTGTCGCTATCTATGTCGAGACTGCCGGGGCTGGTTAGATAGCTGGCAGCACTAGCCAATGTCAACATCGGTCCACAAATGTATAATTAATTTTAATTTTTTTTCTATATATAAGTAACTAAAATATTGTTTATAATACTCTGTGCATCATATTGTACTAGTGGCATTGTTATCTTAAGAAGAATCTGTGCATTATATTAAATGTGACGATCACAGTGTTTTTGACTAAAGTGACCTGAAATCAATTTAATAAGCCTATATGCAGTAATATACTGTGCCTAAAGACGGAAATGACCAAACAGTGAGTTATAATTAACAAGAAAATTATTTCAAAGAGCGATATATACAAAATTGGTTGATAAAACCAGTAGTGAATTTAAAATTTTTCTTGTAATGTAAACAAACAACAGATGATTCACCAAGTTTGTGACATTGACCAATCACAAAACGGCTGGTAAAATATTTGACGTAAAAAGTTTCGTTCAGAAACGATGTCACGCGATTTGAACACGAGTCTTTTAGCGCTTCGTTAAAGCGGGGTTGCCAAATAATAATAATAACAAAAAAGAAACTATAAATTGGTAGAAATTGATACACAAACACCATCATCCACAGATTTTATAAATTTAATTAGAACTATTTTATACTACAAACGGAACCACAAGATGTCTGTCTTGGTAGTATGTTATAATGTAAAAAATCGGTTGACATTAAAAAAACGGCATTGTGCTCGGTTTGCAACCACAGATTTGAACCAGACTGCGACGGTTATCCAGCACAAACATACAAACTAATGGATATGAATCAAAAAACAAATGGCGCTGCAAGAAATGTATTAAAAAAACGGCTACTTGCTCTACGGATAGATCGCATGGTGTACTTAATAGTCCAACAACAATATGCAACACGCCTTTAAATAATATTACATTTAGAAACAAAACATGTAAAGCTACTTTTCTAACTAAAAACTCATTTGGAGGATTATCTGAACTGTCAGAACATGAGGATGAACATCCATGATTTATTTCAACGTTTTCATATATTATGAACGAAAGTTATCCTGAAATACACAGGCCAAACGACATCATTGTTTGGCCTGTGTTGATTAATTAAAGAATAAAATATGTCAACTTACAGAAAATTTAAAAATTGCTGAAAATGAAATAGACAGATTACTGTTAGAAAATAGTACATAAACCGAACAAATTAATCACTACAAATTAACAGTTAACAAACTGAAACATGTCTGTACAAATACGCTTAAGAAGACACCCATTACAAAATCTAAACGTAAAAGCGTAGTTAAATCTAAGCTTGACTTCTTAAACATGCAAGAAAGCCCTATTCAAAAAGCGGCGGCGATCTCTCGCGTCCGGCCTTGGTTCAAGCCATGGTCCGGAGCGAGAGGGAATGGGAAGCCGTCACCTCCTTCTGCGAAGCAGTCATGCTAGTGAAGGAGGTGGCGGGACGTGAGAGGGAAAGAACCTCACGTCTCAGTCGCCGCGGGAGACGCCCTGGGCGTTGGAGGTCACGTGGTGGCTCCCGGCCACCGTAGGCGCGGGCCTGTGGACGGCGAGTTATGGGCCAGCTCGCCGTCCGGCCATCTTATGACGACAGGCCGTGTCGACGGCGCGTTCGTGTTCCACGTGCGCCTCAAAGAGATGTCAGCAAATAAGTAGGGGTCCGCAAGGGCCGATGCCTGCCAGGGCTGCGGGACTGTTCGAAAGAGATACCGTGGCCCTGGAACACAAAGGGCAAAGAAGGAACATGGATGGGTTTTAGTCAGTACAAGTCTGACACTCCCTTCCGCTCCGCCCAGAGAGGGGGGGTCATTTGATGATTCCCATCCGGAAAAAAAAAAAAAAAAAAAGCTCAAAAACTGAAAAAATTAGTTAGTTAGTTAGTTAGTTTTATTTAATTCAATCTTTTGAAGCTCAAAAGATTGAATTAAATAAAACACCATCTAGCACACAAACGTGCAAAAAATCACAATGTTCCACGGATCAAATATTAATCGACGATGTTGCAAAATCACCTAAATTGGTGTCTTACCCAGAAACAGAGGGCGCTACTGTTTCTCAAGTCATGCAGGATTCAGCAAAAGATAGTCAACGTAAAATTATTTGTAATAGAAATAGAACATACTCCAGTTAAATTTTGTATACTTAGTGATAACAATGTTAATACGAGTAGTATTCTAGGAACTGCTGAAAATATTTTCCCAGATTATAAAATCTGTCATTACTGTATTCCGAATGCGGGAATAATCGAACTCCTATCAGGGCTTGAATTAAAACTTGTGATTTACACTTTTAAAGATTATTGTGTCATTATATTAGGTGAAAGAGACTTTGTCATCTCTAAAAACTATGACACACTAGTAAATCACATAAAATGTAAGCTCGAAAAAATAACACATACTAATGTCATCTTATGTTCTCCAAATTTTAAACTAAATGATAACGTTATGTTGTTTAATAAGAGAACAGAAGCGTTCAACCAATATTTAAGTAATAAGAAGTTTGAATATACGTATACGTTTGACACTAATAAATATTTAAAATATACTTACGATATTATTATAACTAGAAGACGGGATATTTACCATGTTTATTGTTTTCTTTGAGTTCCCGATATTTCGGCGCTGTTGCAAGCACCATGATCACGGATAAACTGAAGTTATTGCGGGTGGGTGTTTATGAGCAGACAAATCGGTCTACCCTCTTTCTTGTTCGTTTTTTGCACTCAGTACCGCTACCACTGTCACTCACAACTCGATTCTGTTCCCGACACACGAAACTCACTGTGTCTGCTCGCGAACTTTTTTCGGCACTATTCCGCTTTTTACAGGTCATCTCGACAGAACGCCACTATATCCCTAGACTCGTTAGAGAAGCTATTGAAATCACCAAATATAAGAACTTCAATCGGGAGGATGGGTTTCAACTGTCGAAAGCCTGGAAACCAGTGGTCCAGCTGTGTAAAAAGCGGAATAGTGCCGAAAAAAGTTCGCGAGCAGACACAGTGAGTCTCGTGTGTCGGGAACAGAATCGAGTTGTGAGTGACAGTGGTAGCGGTACTGAGTGCAAAAAACGAACAAGAAAAAGGGTAGACCGATTTGTCTGCTCATAAACACCCACCCGCAATAACTTCAGTTTATCCGTGATCATGGTGCTTGCAACAGCGCCGAAATATCGGGAACTCAAAGAAAACAATAAACATGGTAAATATCCCGTCTTCTAGTTATAATAATTAATAAGTATTGTGTGATAAAGACTTCATAAAATAAAATATGTACTTACTACTAACGTCTATAGCCAATGATTACTCCAAATTGTTTTTATAAATTTAGAGAACTAAGTGAAAACTCAACAATATATATCTAAAATGTGGCCATATATTAGTCAATAACATATTGTTTGTGATTATAGGAAACATGACGGTAGTTCACCTTTTTTTTTTTTTTTTTTTTGGATGGGAAATCATCAAATGACCCCCCCCACTCTGGGCGGAGCGGAAGGGAGTGTCAGACTTGTACTGACTAAAACCCATCCATGTTCCTTCTTTGCCCTTTGTGTTCCAGGGCCACGGTGTCTCTTTCGAACAGTCCCGCAGCTCTGGCAGGCATCGGCCCATGCGGACCCCTACTCGGTTGCTGACATCTCTTTGAGGCGCGCGTGGAACACGAACGCGCCGTCGACACGGCCTGTCGTCATAAGACGGCCGGACGGCGAGCTAGCCCATAACTCGCCGTCCACAGGCCCGCGCCTACGGTGGCCGGGAGCCACCACGTGACCCCCGACGCCCAGGGCGTCTCCCGCGGCGGCTGGGACGTGAGGTTCTTTCCCTCTCACGTCCCGCCACCTCCTTCACTAGCATGACTGCTTCACAGAAGGTGGTGACGGCTTCCCATTCCCTCTCGCTCCGGACCATGGCTTGAACCAGGGTCGGACGCGAGAGATCGCCGCCGCCAATCGCCGCTAACGGTAGTTCACCTTAATCATCAGGAACTGCGGAACAGATACCTGTGTATTACACATTACGATCATAAGTTCATTCAGACTAAAACTGGTAAAAGGAAAAAATTATCACAAATGGGAGTGCCTCAAAACCTCAACGATGAGCAATGCTGGTCATGACACCGCATTCACCATGTCCATCAACATCACAAGGCATTTTTTTTAAATAATCACAATTGTACCTTCATTTATGGGAATTCTGTGTGTAAGTTTTTAAGAATGACAAGAACTGTTCTTACAGGTCGTCAATAGTTTGTAACATAGAGTTTACTTACCTTCATATCTGTTTTTTTAGCTCAAGAAACTTCACCTGTACTGAAAATTTTGACTCGCAACCAAAGTGACACAACTGACTCGTAACAGTCCAAATGTTATGTTTTGAAACACTAAAGAACAGGAAATCAACGGACACTCCAAAGTGCAAGAAATTAAAAATGAGCCTTCAAATGTCTTCGAGGTTGATTAAAAGAGAGAAAATCAAATATAACAAACTGAAAAAAAAAAATGTAGTAAAACTAATAACTACATAGTATAAAATAAAGTCACTTCCCGCTGTCTGTCTGTCCCTATGTATGCTTAGATCTTTAAAACTACGCAACGGATTGTGATGTGGTTTTCATTAATAGATAGAGTGATTTAAGAGGAAGGTTTATATATACATATATACTGCACCCGTGCGAAGCCGGGGCGGCTCGCTAGTAACATAATAAATTTAGAAAAACATCACTTCAAAAGTGATGCTTCAAAAATGTTTAGTTATTTATTTAAAATAGGTACACCAACATTACATACATTTTACATTTAACAATGAAAATATACAAGTTAGGGTTCTTATGTAGGTAATTACAGGTGTACACAACGTTCTCATAATTACAATATAGCTATTTTATCGTAAAGTTAAAGAAACAAAATAGAAAACAAAATTTGAACTTCGGTAGGGAACCAAAGAACACATCCAAGTCAGGTAATTTACAGTTAAGTTCGTAGTATTAAATGCACATTCTTGATACTGGTGATTTGGTTGGCGGTTGAAAAAGTCTAGAAATCGGCTGTCTAGGACGATTATATGGGACTAGCAACACTACACGTTCTAGGAATATTCCTGTGGCCATGTATGCAATTATGTCTCGTAAACGCTCGCTGGATGTTCTCGAGGCGCTGCGAATGTACAGCATACATAGTATTCCATGCTATACTGGCATACTCTAGATGACAACATACCAAAGCCTTGAAAAGGATAATTTTAGTTTTTACTCAAATGATTTCGCGTTTCTTTTGTTAAAACCTAACAGTTATGCAATTAAAACAAACTAAAAGACAAAAATTAAACTACAAAAGCAGTTAATACGAACGCGTGCGTTCGTAGTTTTGATAAGGTAGGTATTTGATTGAAGTATTAAAATATTTTTATAAAATTATTTCGTTCGTTTTTTGTTATTTATGTAAGTTGGTACTTAGTACCTACTTCCATCTTTCATCCTACTCCTAGTACCTACCTTTTCGTATCATTTCCTTGCCACAGTACCTACATTAGATTAAAGAGAAATTTTATACCTAGATTTGATTAATTTGAGTACCTATAATGAGCTGCAAGTGACGATCTGCAAACTTTATGGCAGCTCGGAGTATCTAACGTAAGTAAATTTTCTTACGTTTTTTGCAATTTGCAGGTCGGTGTCAGGTTGTATGTTGATTAAAATGATTCGCGGCTGTAACATGTATGTTGTTACAGAATTGTAAAATTAAAATCATCAATACAACCCTCTAAGTTCATTTAATACCATTGAATGACTTTTTCATGAAATAGTTATTCAATGGGATTGTATTGACGATTTTAATTATTATAATACTGAAAATACATACGTGTTACGGTCGCGCATCATATTTTGCTCAACATCCAGCCTAACACTGACCTGCACATTGCAAAATGGTAAAAAAAAAATTCGCGGGCTGCCCTGGCGTTTTCTCCAGCCAAACCACAGGGCGCGGTGCAGCTCCGGCGCGGCGCCTGAGCGTTGCCGCTCCGGTTTTCTACATACAAAAATGTGTTCTAGCCACACGGCGCTGTGTGCAAGTGACGATCTGCAAACTACGGCGCCGCGCGTGAATCGAGACGAGGCGGGAATGGAAGTAAACAGAGCGGCGCCGGAGTGGCACCGCACAGTTGCTTGCGATTCATTGTTATTACAGACTGTAGTACGTAGGGCATGCCAATAGTTTTTTCATCGCCACTGCCGCCGCTGCGATGCCGCATTTCCTGTGTGTTTGTCAGTGCGGCGAAATGGCTTGCGGTGCGGCGCCGCACCGTGCCGTGTGGTTTGGCTCTAAGAACGTTTACGACTTACGGCATTACATACAAACTTTCAAATGCTTTTTTTTTTTAAATGACTAAACCGATATAAATGAAACTTCATACGCATAAGCAGGATACTTAAGTCGAAAAAGTTCTCAGAGAACATTTTCGAAATATCTTTTAAAAAAAAAAGATAATTGGAAATTTCTGTCTCTATGGAAAATCTCAAATCGGTCTAATTTAGCTGTAATACTATTTTTCGAAAATGTTCCGAAAAAAAAGAACTTGAAAGTTTGTACGAAATGCCGTAAGTAGTAAACGCTCTAAAAGTATTGAAATACTCAAAAACACATGAAGACGCATTCGCCGCAGCGAGATGTGTGTTAGCTCACTCACACAAATGAAACCGTTCCGCCAACTCGAGATATTTTTTGTTGTATTGTTATTACCTGTTTGTCCTTGAACGCACGGTGTGATGTAGAGAATCTATATAAAAGCAGCGCCATCTAGTAGTATCGATGCCACCTAGAAACTAGGCCGACTCCTAGATGGCGTTGTAAAACTACTGCCTCTGGTAATCAGTGAGACGTTGGTGCTACCATCTGTTGAAAAAATGGAGGAAACAAAATATCCGGTCCGATAGCCAGTTTTAGGGAGCTGGGATTTCTTTGTATGGGATTGGGTATCTGTACGTAGTATTATATTATATGTGGTAAGGATAACTATTTTATAAAAAAATACTAGGTTTGGTTTAAATTTATTCAATTACGGATGTTGTTTTAGACTTATAATTTAATATTCTAATTGGGGTGCCTGAGGTATTGCGTTGTAATCTGTTACACGCTGTATATGGTAGATTGTACATGGCTCACCCATTTTTTTGTTTCATCCTATCTTATGTACCTGCAATCTAAGCAAATAAATTTTACTTTACTTACTTTACTTTACCATGGAAACCATAGAAAAAAATTGAAAACATGGATATCTCCAGATTGGGACAAAATTGTCACATGGGTATTTTACTCTTACTTTTAAAAGAACCTGTTATATAATTGATAAGTTAATAAAAAGGGGATGTCCGTTTTTCGAAGCAATAACAATACTGTGCGATGGAACTGAATAAACAGCAGTTGTAATAAAAATAAATTTACATATTATTAATAAGTGTTTTTTTGACTGTCGTCTAATTCCTACTTTTGTGACACTGGCGTCAATTTGTTCAAGTACGAATATGGACGATTGTAGACTTAGCTCCCCTTCCCCGACCATTCCGCGCCCCGCTGCCATCCTGCAGATGACACTTGACCTCTCAGATCAGTCTTGAATTGACTTACAAGTGTTATGTTGTTTTTAACGTTTAAGTTCTTTAAGAATCAAAAAAGACAATATTTATAAAACTTTGATGTAAATATAATAGTGTCGGCCGTGTGTGATTAAAATATCAGACTGCTTTACAATTATTTTGATTTTAGAACGGTGAGCAATGTGCTTAAATTTCCTTATAATGTAACAAAAATTCCGAAACCAGTTTTGTTATAGCGTATTGGAGGATTTTCCTCTTAAAACCTGTATTTTAGTAGATGGTAAGTTTTATTGAATAGAGGAGCTCGTCTCTAAACAATGACAGCCACGCGGGTCGACCTTTATGGTCAAGCATAGCTTGCCAAAGTTCAAATAATCTATTATATACATAGTTTTCTTCGTGCATCGGAAAGCACGTAAAGCTGGTAATCCTAGCTGTCATTTGTAGATCTATAACAGTCGTTACGGCTGGTCAGAAGCCCGAAAGTCTGACAGACAGTCTAACAAACGGATGGATCGTTTTAGCCTGTAATAGCGTTGTGGAGGTTAGATAGGCATTCGCATCATTTAAAATACTGATAGTTAGACCCGGTTAGACTGGAAACACAGTACACGAAGCCATCGTCATTTTATTATTGAAACGCATTATTGATAATTTTTTTCCTCTTATAACCAGTTATTTGTATAGTAAAGGCAATGTGAAGTCATCCTAACTAACATTGCGAAAGTAAGTTTGTTTTTTTTTAAACTTACTTAGTTTGTTTGTTTGTTACTTTTTAACGCCTAAACCATTGAACCAACCATCCTGAAATTTTCATATACATTGTCAGGTTTACCGAAACGGATATAGAGGGTGCCTTTCTTCCCGAAAAAAAAACTGTTCCCGAGGAAAATAACAATAACGTTCTTAGGATAATGGTGCCACGTGTCTTTGGAATCGTGATTCAATTACATTTTTATAGAAACTTTAGTACTGCGTTAAGTTTAATTAAAAGCTAGTCATTAATATTCTTCTTTTTTTGCAGAGTTCGATAACAACATAGAAAATGATATGGGTTTTTCTAATCCTATTTATACCTGACCTGTTGAATCTAGTTAATACCGAAACAGCTTACAGCACCTGGCGTCCTTGTGATGGTAATCAAACTGTGATTGATTTTGAAGTACCACTAGAAAAACAAAATCAATATACTCTGAAAATATCAAAACCAGCGAAGACTACTACTTTGATTTTGAAATTCGATTCAGCAGTCACACTTGAGTTGCGTGTACGTATAAGTTTCCTTAGATTTGTGACAATTCACTGTACTGCGTGTTTTAATCCTACATATTGATAAAAAATGTAGGTAAGTGTAGACCTTTATTTAGTTCAAATTATGTCAATACTGGGAAGCGACATTATTCTCGAGTGTTAAACGCTATAAAGGCTGTAACAAGTCCCTTAACGAAGCCGAAAGGCACTTATTGTTCTCCCCGTCATTTCGATATTTTTTTTTGTTCTAGACCCTACCTGGGAACCTTTTAGTTAAGAAGATATTGGGGGTCAAAGTTCGAACTTTTTTACAAGTTTTTTTTTCAAATACATGTTTTTAATGTAAGTTTTGCGTAAAGTTACTTAATTTGATGTACAATCGGCCAAGCTAAATAGTTTACATCGCACACATCGGTAACTGTCATTGTACGAGCCAGTAATTTTCATACAGCCGCTCATTATTATTGTGTGCGTATACGTATACTACCCTACACGAGGTTTATTTTTTTATTTTTACCCGTGTAGGGTACACGGGTAAATATAAAATAAACGGGTTTAGAATAAGGCCTAACATTTTATACAAATGTAACATGGTTACCATAGCTGATTGGTGTAAGCGCTTGCGTCAGTCAGTGATCTAAGCTCGATGACGTGAGTTCGATCCCAGCTGAGGAGTTTTGTAAGCACATTTTTATGCAGGTGGACATGAAGGGATCAGCCTTGTGCCTTGGCACGATGTCGTGGTGTCGAGCCAAAGAATATGCCTTTGGTTTCGGCCTAAGATGTTCTACGTCTCCAGAATCCGCATATCGGCGGACGCATAACTGCACGGTTCTCATCGGTGAATAAAAACCGTATTTTTAATACTTATAACAATAGTTTATATTATAATGAATAAATACTATATTTATATACTATATATACACTATGTTTATTCAATATACTTATATATACCTAATTAATATTACTTATAATAATACAGTACATAAATACAAGATATATACTGACATTAGCAAATATTATAATCTATATTTATTTACGTTATTCAAAGGCTTTTCTTTAATCTCTCTGTCAAGCTAATTTTATCATAATCATCAAACGATTACAAATTAAAAAAAAAAAACTGTAATTCAGATTGATAATATGTTATTATAACAATATAAATATTGAGGTGCTCGTGGCTAAATAATAACAGCCGCTCGGGCCTATCTTTAGGTTAAGCCGTGCTTGCCTAGGTTGGTCTGTGGATGGGTGACCACCCATTACTTACCGAGTTTCCTCCGTGCCTCGGAAAGCACGTTAAGCCGTTGGTCCCGGGTGTCATTTGTAGATCTTTGATAGTCGTTAGGTAGTCAGTGGCCCGAAAAGCCTGACAACCAGTCTTTCCAAGGGGTATCGTATTACCCAGTATTAACTGGGTTGTGGAGGTCAGATAGGCAGTCGCTCCATGTAAAATACTGGTATTCAGCTGCATCTGGTTAGACTGGAAGTCGACCCCAACATAGTTGGGAAAAGGCTAGGCAGATGATGAACAATATAGATAATATATTATTGCACTTAAGTTACATTAATTATTTATTCCTAATAAACATTGAAAGGGGAAAGGAGTTAGTTTAAGTGACGTAGCAACTTTATATCTACTGTTACTTACCGATCAATTTCACTTCTTCTTAGCGTATCGATGACAATTCAAATTGAGTCAGCCTAAATTTGGCGACGAGTTTGGCACTTTCAGTAGCGTCCTGTGATGCACTTCACAGGAGCAAACAACAGGACAGGCAGGACACGATACAAAGTGCCCGATCGTTTGTGGGGCAGCACCACATTTACACTCACAATTTCACATAATATAGATACGTTTTGCTCATCCAACACAATGATTTCCACTGTTTTGAATATTGATAAATGACATTGATACATGCACAAGAGTAGTAATCAATAAACTCAGTAATGCAAATACTCGTAGATTGACAACTAAGAACGCTCATTTTTAATAAATGAAGGTGTTTGAAAACAATATTTTGAAATTGTCGGTAGTTATTTTCTAAACAGTCAAAATAAAATGGCCTGAGAGTCCCATGTTTGCCTCAATCGTTGGAAACTTCATTACACAACCATGAACCGAATCGAAATGTTATAAATTCTACTTTAAGTAATGTTTTAACAAAATAATGAATACAAAAAGAAAAAGATTATATTATTGTTGCATACGTGGTTTGAACTTAGGTCAGTGACCAAAAACGATAGCTATTGTTCCACGATTGCTATATTTACATTATTCAAAATATTATATCTCCCTCAGTATCATGTGAATGATGCCTATATATTGGTATATGGTAATTGATGTGCCACACGCACACAATAAAAACCGAGGTAGCTCGTTTTTTTTTGTGTTTGTGTGCATAACTATGACTTCACCCACACATATAAACTGTAAACTATTTAACTTGGCCGATTATACATAATGCTTGGTTGACGGCTTCGGGAAGGGTCCGTATACACCCTGTATTAAAAACGTTCCTATTGGTCAATTCCCGACAATATTGATATCGAAGCTGCGTCTAAAAGCTAGTTCAGACCATCAAACTGAACTGCTTTCTCAATGGTACCAACATCGTAGTACAAACAATACCTACTCCAGCCAAATGTATGAGAATGCTGATTTGTTCGCGATTACGATATTGGTTTGATCGTCTGTACCTGTGGACCCCCAAATATGATCATACCATTCTAATAAAAATTAAAATGATGTCAGACATCGATTTGAAGGTTAGGTTTAAATGTCGACATAGCTCACAGAACAGAACAAAATAAAAATAACAAACAAAACGGTTTGCTAACAAAATGGTATTTTTCTTATTTATTTTTTTTGTACTCTATCACAATGCTGTCCTATTTGACAAAAAGGTTGACTTGTAGAGAAGTCCGCCTATGTACCACTCTTGTACATGAAGTTTAAATAAATAAATAAATAAGTAAGCTGACATGACTGTTGGGCTAGATGTGTTTTTGAATGGAGACCACGGCTCCGTAGAGCGACGATCTTCGCAGAGTGGCTGGCAACTGGATGAAAGTTGCCGAGAATCGAGTTGAATGGCGTGCGATTGAGGAGGTCCTTGTCCAGCAGTGGATTGCTGTAGGCTGATAACGATTATCTGAACCAGCCCTTAACCATTTGTATTTCAGAACCTTCCAAAAGAAGCGGAAGAAAAAATTTCAATACAGAAACTCGCTAAACCGAGAAATAGTTACCGTGTATTGTTTCCCAAAGATTACGGTGGTTGGCATCTTAGTTTTCAAGTCTTTGGACCTGCTTCTGGCACCATACCGTATCTTGAAAGTATACTCCGGGATTACCACGAGATTTGTAGAAATCCAAAAACTGTAAGTACACTTAACTGTCCACGGCGAAAAACTTATGGATCTCATTATTATCATTTACATATAATTTAAACTGAAGTAATTTTATAAAGGCACTAGCTGTGCCCCGCGATTTCACCCGGCGCTTCGGACTGGTTTTTTTTTTTGCTCGGCTCCTAATGGTTGTAGCGTGGAGTTATATAGCCCATAGCCTTCCTCGATAAATGAGCTATCAAACACTAACAGATTTTTTTAAATTTTAACCTGTAGTTCCTGAGATTAGCGCGTTCAACCAAACAAACAAACTCTTCAGCTTTATAATATTAGTATACGAGTAGATTCTCCATTCTAAGCCAAGGGATCGAGTCTAAACCTACTTTAAGCCGTCTACTCTTAGGTTTATTTTCACACCCATCTTTACCCGTCACCGATAATACATTATAATAAACTTCTTAGTGAGAAAAAAAATTAAATCACTACTTCGGGTGTTTGCATTTCAGGGCTATTTGGAAAATTACCTCAATGCAGAAGATGAAAAAAGACTCGGCACTAGTGTCGAAAAATCTTGCGGTAGACGCAAAGTTATACACACGCAACTAATAGTCCATGGACAATCAACCGAGCCTGGAGACTGGCCCTGGCATGTGGCTATAATAAGGCTGGAAAAGTCTTCCTCCAAGTATATTTGTGGAGGGACATTGCTGACGAAGAGTTTAGTTCTGACAGGTAAACTATGGGTTTTTTTATCGACACCAACCACGTATTTAACGCGTAGTTCCGAACGTTAGGTTATAAGCATGCTCAAAAGTACTATTTAGTTATTTTCAACATGTCTCATTCAAAGTGAGGCATTTACATTATTTTATCACAAAACCTTATTTTTGTCATCTTTAGATTTTTTTTTTTACTCTTTTCAGCTGCCCATTGTGCTTCTATAAGGGGTAATCCAGTCGTACCAGACGTTTTGAGTGTTCATCTTGGCAAGCACAATCTTATTGGTGGAGACATAGGAGCTCAGGAAAGGGAGGCAAGTTTACAAATGTAAATAAGTTATTTTTCTATAATTGGGCGGGCCATGTCTGTAGCATCAAGACAAAGGACACAGTTGTCACGCAGTGGGTGCCAGAAGACATGCGTCATCGCCGAGAAAAACCTAGAAAATAATTGCGAATGGACTAAGAGGCGTTTCTGGACGATTGGCCGGAGGAAATCGCAGCAGGTGATATAGCGAGACATACGCCGCATACGGTTTGCGGTACGGTCCATAGACCCAAGTGGGAAGATGTAACTCCAACCTCGTTAATTATGGCTCCCTCGAGGGAACAACAGCAGCTGTTCTGCCTTTTGAGCCCCAAAACCTGCAGCCAAAGCGACATCCGTACTGCCACTAACACCGCGGAGATGGCAAAGTTTTGAGACAGCAAAATATAAAATACTGACGTGGCAGCTGTACCAGAAAACAGAAAACCTCAGGCTACATATTATAAAAATTGGACATTTGACTGGCTTACAGTGTGTTCTTTGACCGTAAAAGACCAATTTTACACAGCTGTTTATCGTTAGTGGCAATCTCTATCTTAGCGTAATAATTCTGCATGTTTCCCACCGTACGTTTGGCTTTCCTTTTTGCATCTCGGTGTGTTGATAATCTTTTCCTGGTCCTCCGGGTCCCATAGTAGTGTTCCCTCTTGGGGGTTCATTTGAGATGCCTTGTGGCATTCTGAATGCTGAACTCGTGGAACTCAGTCTACATTGTGTTCGCGTCTTTGCTTGGTTGGATCTCGTGGATGTACTCATTCAAGTCTTCTTACACTCCGGCACTTCTACCAAAGCACCGATGAGTTTTCGCTTATCCACCACTTGAAGGAATGAAG
The DNA here is from genome assembly GCA_963576755.1 of Noctua janthina. Lineage (NCBI taxonomy): Eukaryota > Metazoa > Arthropoda > Insecta > Lepidoptera > Noctuidae > Noctua > Noctua janthina. The sequence goes on from OY755074.1 coordinate 2,555,848, forward strand.
AGCCGTCCTATAGGGATAGGCTCCCCCGAAGATTATGTTTTAGTCCTGAAAGTCATAAGTCATTTCATAAATATCAAGTCTAATGTTCTTCATTTCAGTCGTATTTAATTAGAATTTAAAGCATGGAAAGTAATTTTGTTTTATTGCTGTAAAAACAATGTCTTTTAACAGTTAGGTATTTATAAATACTGCTTTTCTTTTCTAGGTGTTCCGAGTAATTATCCATCCTAACTTCTCAGGAACTACACTGGATAATGACATAGCTTTACTGAAACTGAAGTCTGAAGCCGTTATTACTGATTATGTTCAACCAGCCTGCTTGTGGTATAAGAAGGCTAATAACAAGCTTCCTGATAGCCAGCCCATTGTTGGAACGGTATGTAATATTTGATTAGGTACCAATATTTTTTTGTTCTTACTCGGGGTGTCCACATAGTTCAATCGAATGTTACACCATGGTTACCGAGATCGGCTTGTGACTAGGTGACCACCTATTTCGTATATACCGAGACCATACTCACTATCGGATTCTGAATTGAATATTTAAACCTGAAAATTTGTCTAAATATACTTTAGCAGTACAAATACTTAGGTCATTCCTTTGAAACCCAAAATGCTTAATAAGAGTTTGACAAGATCTCAACTTGAAATTCTCTAAATTTGTAGATCTTTGGAAGTATTTTTAGGTAACCAGAAGACCGGAAAGTCTGACAAACAGTAGCACGGCGTTTGTATTTGTACCCGGTTGATGGCAACAGGCTCGCCCGCTATTATAATATGGGAAAACATTACCGGCCAACTGTCCTCTACCTAACCCTTTGATAATATCAGACGTGAATGTAATGATGAATTCATTTTACAGGTCGCTGGTTGGGGATTCACTCATCTGGACTCTCCGTCCTCCACTCTACAGAAAACAACCATTCCTCTCATACCAGAGTTGACGTGTTTGAAGAGTAACCCAACATTCTTTCATCAAAAACTGAACGACAAAAAATTTTGTGCTGGATTTGCTAACGGTAAGTATGCATTATAAAAATTGGGTCTCTGAGGGTTTATATTGCTTCGCGTATCAATTTGTGGCGTTAACTTTGTCTTGATTCATCTGAGGTGAGAGGGCGCCACCGTGCGTAAACAAACAGTTGCTCTGTGTCTTTAATTCGTAAAAAAATAGTATAAGTGATTCGATACAAAAAGAAAAGTATTCATTTGAATGTTTAAGTTATTTTTAGTGTGTGATATTGGAGTACACGCGAAAGACTTACCCAGTGAGATAAAAACAAACATTATAGCCAAAAAGTTTTAACGGCTCAAAATTTGAAAAGCTACAAACAAGAGTGTGTGAAACGTTTTGGAACTGAGTCGTATACGAAGATATAGTTGAAAGAAGAAAGAAAACATCCAGAAAAAGGTACATAATCATTCAAATAACACCTATGAATATAAATTCCTTATTATCTAAAACTGACAGTCACCATCTTCAACACTATAAATCAGCGCCATCTACCGCTGAAGGCCAAAACTAAGTACCACAAAAATCATTCAGAGAAGAAGCTTTGCTACTACACACTAGATGTCGCTTTTTCGAGTTTTGTCACAGTGAACATCAACACAAAAATCGTTCAGAGAAGAAGCTTTGCTATTACACACTGGATGTCGCTTGATGTAGCTTATTCATCAAAAAACTACCCATAAAAAGTACCAAAATGGCATCTACACCTGTATACGCTGGATGTAAAAACAAGCTACCCATAAGAGAAAACCTCATTTGTGTGCTTTGCAAATGCAGATACGACCTGGAGTGTGGCGGTGTTTCTAAAGACTACTACACTAAAAAGATGACTCTGGAAAACAAAAATACATGGAAGTGCCAGACATGCATATGTAAAATACCGAAGACTGGAAATACAAACACCCCCTTACGTATCCCTAGAGACACTGACATAAATCAGCTATCGTCTGCACAACCTGAGGAAGAAAATGTTACTTTGAGAAAGAAAACTATAAATCCAAATAACGACACAACTTATTCCGACGAATGCAGTTTTTTGGGCGACACCATACCTTTGAACACCATCCACACAGAAGAAAATTTCAAGATAAATGATACTCTTACCCAAATAACAATGGAAAGTTTGAGTAAATTAATAATTACACATCTTAAAGAGAACAACAAATCTATAATACAAGAATTACAAAACACGATACATACAGAAATATATAGTGCTATTACAGAACTGAGACAAGACTTAGACTATAAAACAAACACTTTAACAGCGCAGAACGATCAAAGAAGGCAAGAAATAGAAGACATAAATAAAAAATTAGAAAAACTTCAAACAGAAAATGAAAACTTAAAGAAAGAAATAAGAAAGCTAGCTACAGAATCATCAAGAGTCCCAAATAAACAAGAAAATAATCACAGAAAAATTGTACTCTACGGCCTAGCCGACTACTACAAAGAGCCTGAAAGTGCACTTCACAACAGACTAATAGAATTGTTCCGTGATATAGTCAACATAGACGTCTCAGGATAGATAGAAGACCTGTATAGACTTGGAAGACCCGGTGGACCTAAGAACCGACCTCTTGTTATTGAATTTATTAGCAAGAGAATAACAAAGTACATTATTAACAATAGCACCTATTTTCAAGGAACCGGACTATTCATATCCGAATTCTTAGATGCCAACGCACGAAAGTACAGAGCACAAATGCGAGAAGAATTGCTTAAAGCCAGGAAAAATGGATCTCATGCAATCATAAGAAACAACCAACTATATGTAGACAGAAAACTGATTAAGATAGAGAACAACAAACACCAAAGAAGACGACATAATACCGAACGACATAATACCGAGCAACATTAACCAAACTTGTCCTACAAATATGACCTATCAAACTGAGAACCAAACATTTCGTAAACAACGTCCAACCATTTAACATAATGTTCCAAAATTTTCAAAGCCTTTTTAATAAACAAGATACACTCGAAGCATTTCTGGATAAAAATTCAATGTATAAAGCAATATGTATCTCAGAAACATGGCTAACTCAAGAGAAACTTGATCTCATCCAATTTAGTGGATACAAATTTGCATCTTCCTTCTGTCGTAGCACTAGAACAGGTGGCGGTGTTTGTATACTCCTACAAAAACATATCGAGAGCATAAATAGAAAGGATATTTCAGACATGTCTTTAGAATATATAATTGAAGTGTGTGCCACGGAATTACCAAAAGAAAACCTATTAATAAAAACTATGTACTGGAATAGAAGAGAGGAGGAAATATTTTACCGACAATTAGAACAAATTTTAAAATACATAAACAATAAATACTACAAACTAAATATAATAATAGGAGGTGATTTTAATATTAATATAAAATCAGATAATTTAAAATCAAATAATTTTTTAAATCTTATGCTAGAACATAACTATACTCAACACGTAAAAACTCCCACACGTATTACACCAAACACTGCAACATGTATAGATCTAATATTCACTAATTTTAACAACAAAGACATGTACACATCCACTGAAGAGCTAGGTTTCTCCGACCACAATTGTGCAATTCTAAATTTAAAAATAGCCGAACAGTCAGAAAAATATTACTGGTACACAAAGAAAAGACTATTTAATAACACAAATATATCAAAATTCAAAAAGGAAATACAAAAACTCAATTGGAATGACATTCTTACACATAATAACATTGACATAAATTATAAAATATTTCATGACACTCTTATTTCTATCCTAAACCAATGTATGCCGCTGCGTAAAATTAAACTAAAAACTGATTATAAAAAATATTGGCTCACTGTAGGTATAAAAAAATCTTGTTTAAATAAAAGACTATTAAAAACGTTAACAACAAAAATAAAAAATCCAATATTAACAAAATACTATAAAAAGTATGAAAAAACATTAAAAAAAGCTTTAATCATTGCAAAAAAACTTCACTTTAAAATAAAATGATGCAATCTAACAATAAAGTTAAAACTATGTGGGGAACAATAAATGAACGCACAAACAAGAAACTAAAAAGTGAAAAATACAACATAACCCTACAAATAAATAACTGCCTAACTTCAAAACCAAAAGAAGTAGCTAATATATTTAATCATTTCTTTGCCTCCATTGGTGGGAATAGCACATTGTCTACTACCAGCCAACCAAAAGGCCCCACGGCGATTTCAACTACTCAAAATACACTGTACCTTAGCCCAGTAGATCCTTACGAAGTAAATACAATAATTAAAAATCTAAAAAATAAAAGAAGCCATGAAATTGACGAACTTCCACCCACCTTATTAAGACAATGTGCTGACGAACTAACTTTGCCATTTTACATACTACTTAACCAATCTTTTGAAGAAGGCATTTTTCCCGAATTATTAAAAAAAAAGCTCTTATAAAACCGATCCACAAGAAAAATATAAGAACTGACCCAAATAACTATCGCCCCATTGCTCTTCTACCAACAGCCTCAAAAATATTTGAGAAAGCCATGTGCAATCGTGTATATGCATTTTGTGAGAAATATAATATATTCAATGACAGTCAGAATGGTTTTCGCAAAAACCGATCTACCGTTTTGGCTGTTTATAGATATGTACAAGAAGCACTCAATATAATTAATCATAAAAAATATGCTGTAGGATTGTTATTAGACATGACAAAAGCTTATGATAAGGTAAAATTTGATATATTATTAAATAAACTATATAACATCGGCATCCGCGGAAAAAGCTACGAATGGTTTACATCATATTTAAAAAACAGAGAACAAGTTGTAGAAGTAGAACATTACAATCACAAATCAAAAGAAATAGAATTAATACGATCACAAAACACACCCATAAATGCTTCTATACCACAAGGAAGCGTAATAGGGTGCCTACTATTTCTCGTTTACATAAACGACCTTCCCAACCACATTAATGAGTCATGCGTATTATTCGCCGATGACATCTCTATCTTAACATCTTGTGATAATAATATAAATTTAAACCAAAAACTTACTTCTATACTTGACACTACAACACAATGGATGAACGAACACAACCTTGAAATTAACTTTAATAAGACAAAAATAATAACTTTCTACCCACGACAAAAAGTCCCTTTAACTATAAGTTTAAAATACAACAGATTAAAATTAGAAACAGTAAATAAATTCACACTTTTAGGCCTCGATATAGATTCGCACACAGATTGGAAATCACATATTCAAAAAGTTAAAACGAAATTATCTAAGTTCTCATACGCACTCCGAGAAATAAAGAAGACAACAGACCTTAAAACAGCAATAAGAAGAATAATAATAAGAATAATTTATTTAAAAAGTATTACAAAAAGTGTACATTTAAGCGCAGTAGTATTATTTCTCATACTAATTATAAGTACTTATAAGTAAACTATAACTAAAATATATTCTACAGTCGCAAGTATTCAATAGTTCAATTTAGATGTCAGCGACCTGCCCGATCTAGGTTTATTTAAACCTGTGTTTCAGGCCATCACTTTACCTAGCACAATTCAATAAGGACAATAAAATTATAAAATTAAATTAATCTATTAACAATTATAACTATGCATCAAGTTGGTATAAATGAAAAAGACTAAAACTAGCTTAAGTAAATATGTACAAATAGATACGATAACATAATCAAACCACAACTTTTAAAAGTTTTTCTGTGTCTGTGTAATTAAGTACCGCTAAATAATCTGACATCTGACAAACTACATTTTTTATAACTTAAACTGTAGAAGTTTAGTATCTTGTTGAGTCTATTGTAAAGAAAAGGTCCTAAAAACACATAAAATCGATTCGTAAACGCATGTCTAGTTTGAGGTTTTGTGCAAACTAGGTCCTTCCTTCTCCTATCGGAAGGAACTGGGTGATAGGGAAGTGTAGAGTGCCGGTGCAGTATTATGTGAAGAATAAATAATTGCCGTACTGTAAGTACATTACATGTTTTGTAGAGCTGGTGTGTAGGGAATCTAAAAGGACGGAAGGTAGCAACTTTTAGAATTGCTCTTTGAGCACGTTCTAGAGGGAGAAGAATTGAATTTCCCGCGCCACCCCAGGATATTATACAATATGTTAGAATAGATTGACACAACGCTAAATAAATCTGTTTTATCAAATTATAGTTAGCTACATTACGTAAATTCTTAAAAACATATATTAATTTTCGCACTCTAGTACACAGTAACTCGATATGTTTACGGAAATTTAGATTGGAGTCAATAGTGACACCTAGATATTTCAAGTGGTCAGCTTTATCTAAAGTAGGGCAAGAACATACAGTGTCAGCGAACGTACTACAGTTATGCGCGTAAATGTTTAGATTAGTAAGCGGTGTGTTAGTATTTCTCATTGTAAATAAAATGTATTTTGTTTTTTCAGCATTTAATGTAAGTAGATTATTCTGGAGCCAATTAGACACAAAGTTGAAGCCATTCTGAGCATGTTCATAGGCCTCAGCTCTAGTTTTAGCTGCAAACAACAAAGCAGTATCATCTGCATAAGACATAATAACACCATTTTGGAGTGGCAGGCAGCAAAGGTCATTAATATAGATCAAAAATAATGTAGGGCCTAGAATACTGCCTTGTGGAATTCCAGTGTCAGTTGGAAGTATTAGAAAGGTCAGAACTTGTATGCGAGCCAATTTTTACAGTTTGCTGTCGATCCCTTAGATAATCTGACAATAGTAGAAGCTGTGCTCCTCTTACTCCAAGTGTTTCAAGCTTTTGCAAAAGAGTAGTGCAAGAAATAGTGTCGAAGGCCTTGGCAAGGTCTAGAAAGATCCCAACTGTATGCATTCCACTATCCAGATTTGTAGCAATGTAGTTGGTCAATTTGTTTACTGCTTGGCTTGTTGATTTTTTAGGCCTAAACCCAAACTGATTGTCAGAAAGTAGTTTATTATCTTCCAGATATTTTATCAATCTACTGTTAATGATTTTTTCTAAAAATTTTTGAAAGGCCCGTTAGCACTGAAATGGGTCTGTAGTTATTCACACTCATTTTGTCTCCAGACTTGAAAATTGGTGTGACGACAGACTTTTTTAGCAATTTTGGAAATATCCCTTTAGATAAACATAGCTGAAAAATGTGGGTCAGCGGAGGGGCCAGAAGGTATTTAAATCTTTTAAGTATATTATTGGGTATATCATCCCACCCAGTTGCGCAGACATCCTTTAACCCGTTTATTATTCTAATTACTTCGTTGACGTCAGTATCTAGTAAAACAAAAGAATTTAATGCGGAAGATGTCCTAGTGGGTTTTTGAGTGGGTGGACGACTAATACTTGAGGATTTTTCAGCCAAGTTTTTACCAACGTTGACAAAATAGTGGTTTACCCTATTCGTTGCTTCCGATGGGTTTATATCTATTGATAGTAAATCAAGCGGAGGTTCGGAATTTTTCGACCTCAATGTATTGGTTTTTATAAATTTCCACACAAGTTTACTATTTTTTCCCGCCTTCTGTAGTTCATGTTTATCGTACTGGTTTTTTAGTTTTTTCAAAAGATTATTACAGAAATTTCGATATCTTTTATAGGTAATAGAAATTATTACTTCATCCGGTGCAAGTTTGGATTTTAGGTGAAGTTTGTCTCTGTGTCTTATACAACGAACGAGACTGGGTGTGATCCAAGGTTTAATACAACTATACTTTCTAGGGATTATCTCAGTGTTAGAGTTTTTCCTAATTGCATATTGTAAAGAATTTATGAAATATTGTAAAGAAATATTTGCATCAACAGAATCGTAAATACGGTTAAAATTAATGCCGCGTATGTCACTTTCAAGGTTTGTCATATTGACTTTAGTGAAGCTACGCTCGCAGTTTTTTCTGGGTGAATTTATTTGCATTGTTAGTAAAACAGCTTGATGATCGGTAAGCGAAGAGTTAGTAACCAATGTTTTGGATGGATTTTTTGATTTTAGAATGATATGGTCTAAGCAAGAACCGCTTTGATGCGTGGGGTAATAGTGAGCTGGTAAAAGTCCATGAAATGCTCAAATATTTAGATAATTATGTGTATGGGTATCGGGAATCCCGGAAGAAATGTTAATGTTGATGTCTCCTAAAAGTATTATGTTTTTGAATGTACTTATGTTATTTAAGTTTGTGTCAAGTGAGTCTAAAAATCTGTCGATATTATGAGAGGGAGGCCTATAAATAGCTATGACTACTGTATCGGGAATAATTTTAATGATTAAGCAATTACTATCTGGGGATAGTGGTTCTTCTTTGATAGTTCGCAAGTTATTTTTAACATAAACTACTACTCCGTCGTTTTGGTTAGTGTTTCTATCTGTTTTATATGAATAAAAACCGTTTAGAGATGGTAAGTTGACTGTCTGTTTTGACAGCCAACATTCTGTTAGTACGATAATATCACAGCTTATGTCAAGACTTTGTAATAACACTTCAAAACCGTCCATGTTCCGGTTTATGCTGCGAATATTTTGTGTAAGTAAGGTAAGCGTTTTGTCGCCAGAACGAAGAAGGTGTTTGCAGTCCTCAACATTACAGATTTTAGATTCAGACACAGTAAAACTATCTAGATCACTGATTAGCTGATTACTCATGATAACTACAGACTAAGAAGAAATATAAATAATTGATGAGCTACCTGTTTGTGTGCCTACTAAATAAAATATTCTGTGGCGCTCTTAGGCGCTCTCATAGTCTATGGAGTTAATGTAGTTGGTCTCTGCATGTTTACGTGCCGGGCAACTAACATCACCGGTTGGATGGTCACATTTCTTCCTGAATCTTTTGCACGTCGCACACTGGGGAGGAGAAGATTTGCAGCTGCAGTCCTTCACGGAGTGTCCCGTCTCTGCACAGTGGTTGCAAGTAGGACTAGTCTCACGGCAAAACTTAGCTGCATGGCCGAACTGCTGGCAATTGTAGCACCTGGTGACTATCGTAAAATCTCTCACCGGGCATGAAGCCCAATTAATAAAAATTCTGCTCTGGATGATTAGCATTTTTCTTATGCCAGCGGGTACTTCCAGTATGTAGTTGCAGGTAGGAAGGCCTTTCTTACCCGATTTATGGCTTAATTTAATGGTCTCAAGGAAGGATTCACGAGTTGCATTGGGCAATTTGTCTGATAGGTTTTGCTTGTAAATACAGTCGAATACCTCCTTCTCAGAAAGAGCTACGGGAACACCAATGACAGTAACCCTAGGGCGGCGTTTAGATGGTTCTTCTATTGTTAGGCCCGAGGTGAATATCTTCTCTGAATTTTTCAGTTTATCTATATCGCCTTTATTTTCTGTGCTAATCAGCACTCCCCCATTTTTCACTTTTTTCAGGCCACGGACTTGGAGCTTCAGTTCTTCGGGAGATATTAACTTTTGAACAAGTGATTTGGTGTCGTCACTTGTTTTGGTCTTATCGCTGGGATAAATGGCGATCGAACTCAGGTTTGCAGGACGGACAAAGTTGTCGGAGCCTTTCTTCACCATGCTGGCATAGGAATTGTTGGACGGATTCAGCTTCGACTCAATAACCTCTTTGAACTGGTTCAGAGAGTGCGCCACGTTTTGCTGCTGCTGTAGGTGCTGAATGGTACTGCGTGACTGGATCATTTTCTGCTTCACCGATTGGTAAAGGACAGCCATCTGAGCAGTCCCACTTTGGACCTTCCGGCAAAAGGTTGAGACACGTTGCTTCTGGTCCGAGTTCATTTTTACTTCACCAACAATAGAGCAGACTTCGTTCAGAATGCCATCTATAGACAATAACCATGTCTGGATCTCATGCGTGCTGACAAGATCACTCGGCAAAGCATTCTCTGCAGGTGCTGGTAGAGGTGGTGGTGGTTCACTCGGCGGCAATCGTTCGGTAGCCGATGGCGGAGGACTTCTTCGTAGTAATTGGCTACGACCAAACGGGCTCGATTGTGGGTTAGACATACTAACCGCAACACTTTATTTATTTACAATAGAAAACAATTATAATTCAGTTCATCTTGCACATAAAAGTTAGTATGGCACTAGTCACATGTGACACACTTATTACTTTTTGACAATTTGCAATGGTAACTTATTACGCATACGCATTCGCATGGCTCAAGTATGGAGTTATATTATGGGGAAATAGTACAGACGCGCCAACATTATTAACTCTGTAGAAAAAAATGGTTAGAATACTAACAAATATCAAAGAAACAGACTCCTGTAAGCCCACATTAAAGAACTTCAAATATTAACACTGCCTTGCCTCTACATACTTGAAATTTGTAAATTTGTACGAAAATATCCCCAGTTCTATACCAAAAGAGGAGATATCCAAAATAAAATTTTACTCAGACATGAAAATAGACTTAACATACCCACTTCAAGATTAAAAATGCACTCTTCTAGTTCATTTGTTATGTCTATAAAAATATACAACAAACTACCGGAAGACATTAAAAATACTAATAACAATAATATATTCACCAATAAACTTAAACAATTACTAATCAATAAAAGCTACTACACCATTAAAGAATACTTTGACGATAAATTTAAACAATAATAAAAACCATTGTGACATTTTTCTGATATAATACCGACATTTCAATTTAAATTTGACTTTGAATTAATTAATTTAAAACTCGAAAATACTGTTCATTTAAAATAACAATACTAAATAGCGCACCTTTCAATCCAATTATCCAATTTATTTAAAAAATACTGTAAAAAAAGTTAATTTTAGATTATTATTATAACTTATAATTTTAGTATCTAATGGTGCAATAAAATAAACTAAAACCAAATATTACATTTAAGACTTATAAATTTATTAGTACTTAATTAAATATAATTATGATCTATAATGTAAATACCACAAAAGCCATTTTACTATTTGAATTTAATATTTCTTAACTTTTTAAAAAGCGCCTTCATCCTCTCTCCTATTTTACCAATTAATTTAACTTTGCTGTGCCCGACAGGGTCCATAATTGAGTCAATGTTTTAACATACCAACTGTTTTATTTAACATTATGGAATGCAATAAAGTATTGAGTATTGAGTATTGAATCGGGTGATATTTCGAGGTGATTTTTACAGCACTTCTCTCCTGAATGTAAAGTGGTATTCGCCAGCATGTTCGTAAAAGATGATATCTTAAAATATAGATCCAAGTTCAAAAAAAAAACTTCAGGTACCTTATTCACATCGTTCCATGGTTTGTTAATTCCATTCACATACAATTGCGTTCCAACTTTTGTCCATAAATCTCCACTGGAGCAGGTTTGCCTTGCTTCGACCAATCTGTGTCTGGGGTCTGCTAAGAGATTTCCATGTTAGCAAAAGCAACTCATTTCCAGTAGGATGGTTCTCAGTAGGTACTCGTACGATCTTTTTTCAGGAACCTCAGTCTGCAACGGTGACAGCGGTGGTGGTCTCATGATCTTTGTGCCAGACTCGTCAGGTGACACTGACACGACGTTAGGCGGGTGGTATGTCCGAGGCATAGTGTCCGTTGCTCTCCGACGAAGTGATGCACCTATCTGCGATCCCTATGAGTACACAATCTTCACAGATGTAGAGAAGTATCGAGATTGGCTGCTGGAGTATATGGAGTGAATCATTGTATCAGCCTATAAAGTTCCACTGCTAAGACACAGGCCTGCTCTTTGCGAAATAGTATGCCGTAATCCACCACGCGCGTCTAGTGCGGGTTGGTGGAACTGAACTGAATCAACATCAGTTGTAATAAAATACATTTAATTGTAAAGTGTTTTTTTATTGCATACTCATTTAACCTCGTGGAAGATGGCGGGACCAGCTGGACAAGACCAGCGACCAGTGGTCTATATTGGCTCTGGATTGAAACAACATTAAATCGTGAGTTGGGGCCTTTGCCCAACAGTGGGATGACAGATAACAGTAGAAATCAATATCAGTATTTTTATTTAAAAAATATAATAACTTGTTTACAGTAATATGCATTTTTGTTGGCTTCCAGAAGTGCTACACAAAAGGTCTCTCTTCTATCAGCATAATATATACCCAGCAAAATACAGAAACAAGAGGATTACATAAAGAGCCTTTTTTTCGGATGGGAAATCAAATGACCCCTCCCGCTCTAAAGGGAGCTCGGAAGGGAGTGTCAGATTTGTACTGACTAAAACCCATCCATGTGCCTTCTTAGCCCTTTGTGTTCCAGGGCCGCGGTATCTCTTTCGAACAGTCCCGCAACCCCGGCTAACATCGGCCCTTACGGTTCCTGTGCCTTCCGATTTACTGACATTTCGTTGAGAACACGAACGCGCTGTCGATACAGTCTGTCATCATAAGACTGACGGACGGCGAGCATTATTCACCATCCACAAAAATTCAAATACGTACATAAAGAACAAAAGACTTATAAAACAATAGTTATTACATGAAAAGAGAGTGTGCAGAGTGCAGAGTGCAGAGTGTGAAAGTTAAACACGGAAACACACACACAGCGTTGTGTAAACACGTAAACATTTAATAAGCGCCTGCTTAAATTATTACAGCAAACTGTTGTAAACAATTGTAACGAACTTGTTGACCAATGTATAGAGGCGCCTTTTTTCCAAATGTTATCATTTTTAACCGACTTTTTAAAAGGAAGAGGTAGTCGAGTCGGCTGTATTTTTTCTTTACGTTTTTAATTACGTGATTTATTTTTTCATTTGGTAGAGGAAGCTCGAGCAGAAGTCCTAAAAAAAAATATTTAAATTGCTTTAGTAGTTCAAGAGTCATCTTCTACGATACATATTCTTTCTTCTATGTCTATGTGGATGATCTGTTTATTATTATACTTTTGGTAACAATAGAAAATGAATACTCGACAAGAATTTTTGGAAAGTGACTTTGCTTGAGGTCGGTGGCAAAAAAAGTCAATGACACAAACAAAAGTTATTTTCCACTTTTTAGACTGGAAGCCGACCCCAACATAGTGGGGAAAAGGCTGGGCAAATGATGACGGCGAGAAGACAACCAAACGCTAAAGCTGGGCAATTGGTCTTACAGTCACGCACACAGTTACAGTTTACAGTACACAGTTTTTGAATGCATGACTTTTTTTTGTGTCAAAATACCAGGTCCTTGGTGACCAAACTGGTAGGAGGAGACTGCATGGAGTCAACCTTCATGCTCAGACACCACGTCTAGAGGTGGGTGTTGAATCAATAAACGATTTTTTTTAACGACTTTTCATCCGTCAACGTGTTAACTGTTATTCATTAATGAAAAAACAGGTTGAAAATATTAACAGTCAATTAACGTAAACGCACTCAATGCATTATTTCAATATTATTTTATTAATTTCTGAGAATTTAGTATCCTTCGGAAATATTCGTTAAGTACGCCTGGATCTTTCGCCAGTCCTAACTGGCTGGGTAAAGCATGGAAAAAGTACGAAGGAAAGTTCATTCCAGTTAAAAAAAATAAAGTAATCTAAATTCTTATCAAATCAATAATCTTTAACTTAATCTGCAACAAAATTGTCATTGATCAAAAACGTTGACATATTAAATTGACGATTACCGCTAACGATTGAAGTTTTAAAACCTGTTATTTATTTAACAGCTTTTTTAACCCGTTGACCATTAATGATTAACAGTTAAATTACATTAACAAAAAAACCGTCAATGACCCATGCCTAACCACGTCAGATTCCCACACTACGACGAGGGGGTAATCGCGGGCAATGATTACAATAGGTAATAGAAAATTAGGCTGGTAATGATCGCCAATGGTCTAGGGTGTTATCCTCAAATGAACACTGGTTCGGCTTCCATCTAGATACACAAGGAATACGTTTTTGGCGAACACCTGGACGTGAAAGCTGCCTGTGAAAACCCCAGGAAGTTCCATATCAAGGTGGAATAATTATGGTATGGGTACGGTAATATTATCTACAGAGCTGTCTCTTCATACAAACGGTCGAAACGCGAGTCATACCTACACGCTTCGAGTTTGGTACCCACTCGGTACCCAAGAAGTCACGAATGCGCCGCATTGACGAACGAAAGTTGTGGTGGTTTTGTACGCAGTAAGCGTGCGATTTGTGAATATTCGATTGAAATAAGAATTTGTTATTTCGTAATATGTTTATTTTTTAATAGGTAGGTATATCGCTTTTTCCACGGAGTAAAATACCTGGATTAATTAATAAATAAGTGGATAGGGTGAAAAAAGTGACACACCAGTGATTTAGGTAAAAAGTCTCAAATTTATATTTTTTATTAAATATTCTAATCAAAAGACAACTTGTATTTTTTCCTTTTTTCAAAGGACATTGTTTTTACAAAACAATGTCCTTTAACAGTTAGGTATTTATAAATACTGCTTTTCTTTTCTAGGTGTTCCGAGTAATTATCCATCCTAACTTCTCAGGAACTACACTGGATAATGACATAGCTTTACTGAAACTGAAGTCTGAAGCCGTTATTACTGATTATGTTCAACCAGCCTGCTTGTGGTATAAGAAGGCTAATAACAAGCTTCCTAATAGCCAGTCCATTGTTGGAACGTTATGTAATATTTGATTAGGTACCAATATTTTTTTGTTCTTACTCGGGGTGTCCACATAGTTCAATCGAATGTTACACCATGGTTACCGAGTAAGGTTTGTGACTAGGTGACCACCTATTTCGTATATACCGAGACCATACTCACTATCGGTTTCTGAATTGAATATTTAAACCTGAAAATTTGTCTAAATATACTTTAGCAGTACAAATACTTAGGTGATTCCTTTGAAACCCAAAATGCCTAATAAGGGTTTGACAAGATCTCAACTTGAAATTCTCTATTTAGGAATCGGCTCTCAATCAGTCTCGTATTTGGAAGTATTTTTAGGTAACCAGAAGACCGGAAAGTCTGACAAACAGTAGCACGGCGTTTGTAATTGTACCCGGTTGATTTCGTAATATGTTTATTTGTTAATAGGTAGGTATATCGCTTTTTCCACGGAGTAAAATACCTGGATTAATTAATAAATAAGTGGATAGGGTGAAAAAAGTGACACACCAGTGATTTAGGTACCTACGCTCGCGTTAAAAAGTCTCGAATTTATAATTTTTATTAAAGATTCTAATCAAAAGACAACTTGTATTTTTTTATTGAAGAACACTTCTTATTTCATTCGACCTAAATTATTTTTTTTTTTAATAAAAATTTTATATTTACAATCACAAAACTAAAAAGAAACTCAACAAAGTAGATGAAATTAAAATATAGTAGGCGCGGCAGCCCTGTCACTTGCGTACCTACCGCCCAGCTGTAGGTAATTATTTCAAGGACAGGGCCGAGTCACAATACTATATAATAGGTCTTTACCTATGTAATTGGAGATTTAAAAACCAGCATTTTCAGATTTAATTATCTGTGGATAGGCGCGCAATTCGAAATTCAAATAAGTTTTAATCGAAAGCCGTGTTCTTTTAATTTCAAATTCAGTCATTTGTTTTTAGATAGTTTTTTGTTTTTGTGAAATTGTGGTAGTTTTTGGCGCCATGGATAAACTGAAAATTCGTACAATTTTCGAATATGAGTTCCTACGTGGACATACCTCTGCGCAAACAACACGAAACATTAACGACGTGTACGGGCCTAACACTGCTTGCATAAATACGGTCCATTATTAGTTCAATCGTTTTAAATCTGGATATTTTGAGTTGAAGAATGAGCCTCGCGGTCAGCCGGTAACCATTGTCGACAACGACGAATTGCAGGCGGTAGTGGAAACGGATCCAACTCAATCTACGGCTGAGCTTGCTGCGGGCCTTGGAGTTAGTGTCAAAACGACATTGAAGCACTTGCGTCAAATCTGAAAAAAATAAAAAAGAAAAACAAGCTAAATTAAAAAAAAAATACATTTTTTTTTGTTTTTATAATTTTCATACAATACTCCAATTTCATAGGTAAAGACCTAATATATTTTTATACTGTGGTATGGGCGAGAATACGTAGACCCTATGGTTACCCTATGGTCCCTGTGGTTGGTTGGAGTATAAAACTTAAAACATGTTTCTCTATAGAAACATGTTTTAAGTTTCATACGCTCCCCTCCCCCACCATTCCGCACCCCGCCATCATCCAACTGATGATACTTGTCTGCTAAGACCAGTCTTGAATTGACTTAGTGACTAAGTGTTATATTGTTTATAAAACATACACATTTTTAAAAACATAAATTTAATACAGTATTTATAAAACTTTAACGCCAATATAATAGTGTTGCCTGTGCGTGATTGTTATATCCGATTGGTTTTCAATTAATGTAGATTTAACAACGGTGAGTGATATGATTTTTTAATTACTAAAGTTACGCACTTCTCACTCTCAAAGTATCTAAGGATTATAAATAGTTTTCCTCCCATAACCTGTATTTTTATTAGATTGTATCGACTGAATGACATCATTATGTTTTTTAAATATCATCTGCTAAATCAGACATAAACATATTTTAAATGTGTAGCTGAACTTTACTTAAAAAGTGACTTATCGCTCTATGAAATTGCCGTTTTTTTCTCACATTTTGTTCTGTTTGTAACTTTGACGTATAGTTATTATTTCCTAATGTAGATTCGGGACCGTGGAAATGAAATCCTTTACCTTGACCCACGAAGTTTATTCTGCTAGATTCTTTACACTCGAAATATTGTACTGTTAGATTTCTTCTTAAAATTTATTTTCGTCTTTTATGCAAATTAACATCCTCTACTCGTCGTCAACGTCGTCGTAACAAGAATGTTCTATTCATCAATATACATTTGTCATAATAGACATTAAAACAACTGAATGACCTTAAAAATCGACATTAATGAAACCCAAAAGCTTGAACAGAGAGTAAAATTATTTTGTTCAAAATCGATGTTGTAAATCGATTAAACAATAATTATATCTGGCAACACTATTCATGGCAGATACGAAAAAATAATTTGACATGTCTCTCGGGCAGTGTTGCCACTTCTCTCGCTCTATCTCATTGAAAATAAGAAATAATATGATGTTATGTTTACTCTTACAGATTGTCCGTAGCCAGTCGCGAGTAAATCTAGTCGCGGAAGTGTCCTTTTGCGCAAAAGTTCATTCGCGCAAATGTCCATTCGCGCAAGTGTCTCTGCGCGCATGTGTCTATGCGCGTAAGTGTCTATGGGCGCAAAAGTTCATTCGCGCAAAAGTCTAATCGCCCAAAAGTCAATGCGCGAATTTGTCTTTTCACGCAAGTGGGTTCGCGGAAGTGTCCTACGCGCATATGTCTTTCGTGCAAATGTCCCAGATCCTTTTAATTATTATCCTAAACTAATTCCATTTTTATTTGAGTAATTGTTAAATTACGTACCTTTTAGAGTTTAAAAACCATATTAGTAGTTGCATATTACCTCATAGGGTAGTGTCTCAAAACAACTGTTTCAATGTGCCGTTGGCTTCACTACTTCAAGTAGGTATATTTTGTCCGTAGAGTTATGGGCTAGCTCACCGTCCGGCCGTCTTATGACGACAGGCCGTGTCGACGGCGCGTTCGTGTTCCACGCGCGCCTCAAAGAGATGTCAGCAACCAAGTAGGGGTCCGCATGGGCCGATGCCTGCCAGGGCTGCGGGACTGTTCAAAAGACATAGCGCGGCCCTGGAACACAAAGGTCAAAGAAGGAACATGGATGGGTTTTAGTTAGTACAAGCCTGACACTCCCTTCCGCTCCGCTCAAAGTGGGGGTGGGGGGGGGGTCATTTGATGGTATCTCATCCGAAAAAAAAGCCCCTATTATTATAAATGCGAAAGTTTTTGAGGATGGTTGGATGCATGTTTGTTACTCTTTCACGCGAAAACTACTGAACGGATTTCGATGTTTGGCACATAGATAGTTTTTCACATAAAGGATACTTTTTATCCCGCTAGTATGATTCCGTGGGACAGTTACCGAACTTGAGCGAAGCCGCGGGCAACAGCTAGTATACTATAATGCTTAATATTGATCACACATGGTACAAAAACATAATACCGAACTTTGAAATATAAATTTGCTTTTTTTTTTCGGATGGGAAATCATCAAATAACCATCCATGTTCCTTCTTTGCCCTTTGTGTTCTGGGGCCACGGTTACATTATAAATAGTAAAATTCTTCAAAACTGTTTTATGTAGTCAAGTCACATTCAAGTAGTTTTTAAGTGTAGGGGTAGGTAGGGTAGGGGTTTTCGTAACTAGATTCTATAGTAAAAACAGTAGCCTCCTTTATTTTCTAAACTGGAATAATTAAAATGACTAACATACTGCCTTTTTTTGCGGCAGATCAGAGACAATATGCGACTCCCGCATTCCCCTTAAACTCAAGAGGATGATTCATAAAACCATACCGTACGTAATACGTAGGAGCGATGAGCATGGTTTTAGTGTAGGCGTGTGCGTGAGCGTGTATTTATTTGCAGGAGCACGGTTTTTGTGGCTTCACTTTTGATGTTCGTGGCGCACCGTCTTCCTTTTTTTGTTGGCCTTTTTTTTTTTTTTTTTTTTCGGATGGGAAATCATCAAATGAACCCCTCACTCTGGGCGGAGCGGAAGGGAGTGTCAGACTTGTACTGACTAAAACCCATCCATGTTCCTTCTTTGCCCTTTGTGTTCCAGGGCCACGGTGTCTCTTTCGAACAGTCCCGCAGCTCTGGCAGGCATCGGCCCATGCGGACCCCTACTCGGTTGCTGACATCTCTTTGAGGCGCGCGTCTGAGACTAAAGTCAATTGAATGAGAAGTACTCATTACACTTATCTTCATTTTCAGAGTGTCACCGCTGCTTATACAATGATTTGGCTGCTCCTGATCTTTTTTGTACCTGGTGGATTTAATCAAAATATCTCAACAGATATGCCTTACAAAATCATCCATCCTTGTGATGATACCAATATTTCAGCAATTATTCAATCACCAATACAAGGCCGTCTAAAAGAATATAATTTGCTAATACCAATACCAACTTGGGGTACCGATTTGCTTTTGAAATTTGATTCGAAAACGACCCTTAAGTTGATTAAGGTAAGTAAGGTCTAACCGAGCGGGTACCTAGTCCCGCGTGGTAGATGACAGTCCATTCCGCAGATATAGATATGTCACCGTAAAATTGTAAAAACCGTTAGATTATAATCTATCTCGCGAGATTGTAATCTGTCGAAAGATTGTGAACCGTAACATACTGCTTACAATTTAACGCATTGCTTTTCGGTAGATTATCATCTATCGAAGTGAAACGGTCAAATTGTGAAATAGCATGCGACAGAACGCACCTCGAGCTCTGATCCCTTTTTAACCGACTTCCAAAAGGAGGAGGTTATCAGTTCGTCAGATGTTTTTTTATATTTTTTTTTTGTATGTATATTCAGCGATATCGTCGCCAATTGTGAACCGATTTTCAGGATTGTTTTTTTTTTGGAAGTATATTATTACGCGGTGATCCCGTTTAAATTTGGTGAAGATCAGATGCTAATTTTCAAAGGTAAAGAATGGAAATCTTCAGACAGCAAATCTGCCGTGATTGCTGCAATCGCTTGGATGTTTAATGTTTACACAACATCATAACACAACATCACTTCTGTATGTTCTGAAGGGGTACGCAGATATGCAGTACACTCACATTTCGACAGTTATGTTAAGTTCCATTTTATTGGGAATAAGCCTATAAGCATGACATATATTGTTAACAATGTAAAATAAATGAATAGAAAATATTTGAATAAGATTACAAACTTAATCAATCAAACAAAAGTCATCGACTTCTGAAACTAAAGTTATTTTTACTTTTTTTGTGTTTTTGAAGTTGATTTTAATTTTAATTTTTTTTTTTTGTTCAGTACCTTAAAACCCTAAAAAGGTAAGGATATCGGATTGTCTCTCAACATTTTTATTTTTTTTTTTCATAAAAAAACTGCCAGAAAAGATGTTATCTGACAAAGGAAAGTCAGCCCTTAATCATTTTTGTTTTAGCCAGGAAGGAAAATTTATATCATCACATATTCCAATGCACAACACCATATAAAGTTTTTCGGTGGCATTGATAAAGTACTGAATTGTACAATCCTTGTAACATCAAGAACTATACCCTATGTCCAAATCATACGCCTGAATCAAGACAATCCTCATATAGATAATATAATCGACCTTTGTAAACATCCGAAAACTGTAAGTACACTTACACTCAAATTTAACCTGATTTCATGTTTAAAATTTTCAAATTTCCCCAATCTGAAATGTATGTGCTACGTTTAGTTTGTGTACAAAAATAAAACTTTTTACATCAAAGCACAACATTTATATCTATTATTTATGTAGCGGTACAAAACTTTAACAAGTAATGCACTGAAATATCAGTCACAGTCTCGTGTCCGTAGCCAGTATAGAATCCACGTCTGTTCGGTTTAACCGTATTTTTACAAAAAACTTATTCATTTCAGGGATACTTCAACGATTTAAAAACACAAAAAATAACTGTTAAACCTGACATTGCGTCTTCTGTGATGTCAAATGCATCAGAAGAAAATAGTGGTGAAGCTAACATAACATTGCTTCAGCTTCTTAAACCATCATCATATTATGAAAAAACTGATGCACCTTACATCGTGTCTTCTACGATGTCAAATGCAGTTTTTTCTTCTAAGATGCCCAATGTTTCACCCGCAAACAAATTTAGCCTAGACGAATCTTGTGGAAAACGAAAAGTGGTACATACTGAGCTGATAGTACATGGACTATCTTCCAACTCTGGACAATGGCCCTGGCATGTGGCTATATTTAGGATTGAACAGCATTCCCTTAAGTATATCTGTGGTGGAACGTTGCTTTCTAAAACTTTGGTTTTAACAGGTAAGCTTTGTTTTTTTTGCGTTAAGAAAACAAAGAAATGCAAATATCAGTCCAAGATTTCTTCCTACCCATGGCACTTCGCAATAGTCAGGAAAAATGTTTTAGAAACATAAATTAATTAAAATTATATTTCTATTTAGACTTAATGACAATCCCAGACTTTCAGAAGTTTCCCCTGAATTTCTGTATTAACCAACTATTCTCTATTCTTTAAGTCAATCATTCAAAGCAGAGGGCTTCTACGTCATTTACGACTATGTTAGCAAGTTTGGTTTACGCACTTTGTCCTACAAGTGGACCATTGCACAAAGGCGATGGCGGCCGTCGTTGGTCGTTTAACCAGTTCATCTCCACCAAAAGTCGATTAGATCTTATAGTTGCTCAGAACATCTGTAAAAGATCAGGGTGTTCTGAGCAGCGGAGCGCTTTGCATATTAAACGAAACTGACATTTTACTGAATATTTTCCTTTTTATATTTCAGCCGCTCATTGTGCTTCTATAAGGGGTAGTCCAGTTATACCGGAGGCTTTAAGAGTTCAACTTGGGAATTTCGATCTTTTTGGTGGAGATTTAGCAGCACAGGACAGGGAGGCAAGTATAAAGTTGCTTCAAGTGTCATCCTTTTTCTGCCGTTTATTTGTGGTCGGTGCTACTCGTTTTTTCTTCCATGCTCTTCTGTCGCCGTCACGTTACACTTTTAGCCCCTTTTCATTTCATTTCGTCCCTCACACAATCCATTAATATTTTATTTGGAATCCCCATTCATCAGCATGTGTATTCATCACTCTTTCAGTCATATGCGTTTCATTTGTCCTCATCACATATCTATACCAACATAGACGACCCCCTTTCAACTTTTCTGAACCAGGCGCCAATTTCAAACACACATAACATTCAGCTTTCTCAACTCTGCTTCATGAAGACTTTTATGACTTTTATTGAAAAACCAACCTCAAAATATGGTGTTATTCGCTGATGACACTTCCCTAATTTTTAAGATAAATAGACGGGCCCAAAATCTAGATGACGTGAATAATGCCCTACTTCAGGTCCATAATTGGTTCACAGCAAACAATTTAGTGTTAAATGAAAAAAAAACGAAATGCGTAAGATTTGCTTTACCGAATGTTAAAAGTAGCGATTGTGATATAGTATTGAATAAAGAGAAACTTGAATTTGTAGATAAAACGGTTTTCCTGGGGATTACGCTTGATTCAAGGCTACAATGGGGTTCTCATTTAACATCTCTTGCGGGGCGGCTAAGTTCAGCAGCGTATGCTATAAGAAAAATCCGTCAATATACTGATGTAGATACCGCTAGACTGGTCTATTTTAGTTACTTTCATAGTATTATGTCTTATGGCATTTTAATGTGGGGACGGGCTGCAGACATTGAGTCTATATTTATTCTGCAAAAAAGAGCCATCAGAGCCATATATAATCTTCGTAGGCGAAATTCTCTAAGGGAACTGTTTAAGGAAATTAACATCATGACGCTACATTGTCAATACATCTACGAAAACATAATGTATGTAAGAAAAAAATCTACATCTTTTTAATAAAAGAGGTGACAGACACAGTTACAGTACTAGAAATAGAGACCAATTAGTTCAGCCAGGCTTCAGACTCGCTAAAGTAGACTCATCTTTCATGGGGTACTGTTTGAGATGCTATAATAAAATTCCACAAAGTATTCTTGAACTGAATGAAACGAAATTTAAAACATGCATTAAACGCACACTATGTAGGAAAGCATATTACAAGTTGGACGATTATATCACTGATAAAAATGCTTGGCTCAATGCCGGTCCTGCTCCACAAGAACAGGGGCGCCTAAATTGATAGCATTAAATAGTATTGTTGGAGCTGCTGAAGATTGTATAACTATCTTTGCATTGTATAGATTCAATCTCTTTTGTATTATATAGCCGCCTAGCCCATATTGTGTGAGTACTATGTACTAGAAAGCTGTCATTCGCTGGAAACCTGCGTCTTTTCTTGACTTGAATGTGCCCTGGCGGTTAGGAGTATGTCATGCTCACTCAAATGTCTCGCTGATGGTGGCACGTGTGTCGGATCATTTAGTTCCCTTCAAAATGGTTGAGTGTTACACATAACACGGAAAGGATATTCTAATAACACAAATATAATTGTTGATACCCGCTTATTATAGGTATCAGTATTCAGCAGAGTTAATTGAATACTATGAGTATGAGTATAATATATGAGTTAGACTTTATAAACGTGTTTTTTTAATGTAACGTCACATTGAATGTATTGAGGTTATAGCTTAAGTGTTCATTTTCTTGACGAAAAGAATATTGAAACTAAACCCCAATTTAAGATCATTAAATTTAAAATTTATTTCTTAATTTTTAATTTTTTTATTTACGGTTATGTTAATATTACTAAATATTTAGTTACCCGGTCTACTTATTAAATTAAGTATTATTATTAGTCTTCCTTTTGGCAAGACTTGAAAGTCTTCTCGTCAGAAAATACAGTCACCTCTCAGTTAAAATGTAAATAATCTCGAGCAAAACGTAGTCTTTCCTCCCTGTGTTTTTGTGTCAAAAATGGTTTTTAGCTGGCTTCCGATGATGTAAACCTTCAGCATGGAATGCATGGCGAACAGTCTGTAATGTAGTACCCAATTGCTCTGCAAACATTATAGTTGGAATGAAACCATTTGTTTCATGTTCTTCCACCATAAAATGTCGCTGAGTCGGGTTAATAAGCGGCGGCCTTTCACTTCTTAGACGACTCTTCAGACTACCTTCTTCCTCAAACCTCTTTACCCAACGGCTAACAGAATTTCTAAAAAAAAACAAAATATGATTACACACTTGCAACTAGCAATTTATTTAATAATAAGAAAATCACACACCACAACTATCATCACAATAATTATAATTTTTAAAAATAACTTACACATTTTAAGCCAGTTTCAGTTGAAATTTGAGAAATATTAATCCCATTTTTACGCAAAGTGACAATATTTGCCCTGTCATCAATACTAATATTAGCTTGCATCTTGAATAAAGACAATCAAACAATACGCTAATCGTAATAATAACACAAACGCTCGAAACAAAGTTCACCAACTAACAACGTCATAACTAACTACTTTGTTCAATCCAGAAGTTTATTTTGTTTCACATTCACCCTCATCTTTTTTGTTAATAATAAGTTCCAACTAATATTTAGAAAAACATATCTCATCGGGTCTAAAGTATCATTTATAATTAAAACACAAAAAGAGTAATGTCACTTGGGTTCGCAGAGTATACTGTGCGAGACATTTTATCTATAGCGTTAACCGCTAAGCCAGATAGACACATAACTGTTTGTTTGAAATTAAATATCACTAACTTAATACTCCGTCGCGACATGACAGGCTTGTCACTAAGGCAAATGATCATTATATCGCACTCTTTCTGACTAGATAATTATGAAAGAGAGCGATATACGAGATCGTGTATGTGTGCAAAATGTTTGTTATGGAAAAAGGTCGTAAGTGCGACTTGTTTTGATGCGATCGTTTTGTGAAACTGCTACTGCACTTATGGTCTCTACTGTACATCAAACTAAGTAACTACGCAAAAATTATTGCTGGGAATCGACTTTTTTTTGGGGTGAAAAATTACTTTTTACGGTAGGACTCGATGGAAAGCACTTAAAGCATTGTGCTGATGGATGAATTAATAGTACGGAGGTCGTGGAAGTGTGTAAAGTAAAAATCTTACATTAAACACATGTATTTTAAAAAAAAACTTGTGAAAAAGTTGAAACTTTGATCCCCAATATCTCCGTAATTAGAAGGTTCTCAGGTATTGTCTAGAACAAAAAAATTATTGCAATGACAGGGAAAACAAGTACCTTTCCGATATGTTAAGGGTTTATTTACATCCTTTATACTAAGTGGCCCCACAACCCTTAGGCATGTCCAGGACTTTTGCTGCAGATGTAATATGCAAACCATTGCTCCAAGCAAGCTTTCTGTCTTACGATGACAACGTATGATGGAGAGCAATATCCTTTGACATGTTATAATTTGGGTATTGGATTTACTTTTCTAGGTGTTTCGAGTAATTATCCATCCTAAATTCGATGGATTTACACTGGATAATGACATAGCTTTACTGAAACTGAAATCTGAAGCCGCTATTACTAATTATGTTCGACCAGCCTGCTTGTGGTATGAGGAGGCTAATTTAAAGTTTCCTGTACGATTAATTTTTGGAACGGTATGTAATGTAAATTAGCTTATTATCTTAATGGAAAATAAAAATCATACATAATATTGTACAAATATCAATACATCGTCAAACTTTTCCATTCAACGATTTATTTCTTTAGTCATTTTGTTATTTGTTGCTTAACTGAGATACATTAACAATTAAGTACACAAACATACAACTTTGATATGGAAAGAAAAATTCGAGTGCGAGCAGGGTTTGAACCTGCGACCTTCCGATTTTCAAAGTTGTAGTCCCTACGCAGAGTTTACGTAAAAAACATATTCAAAATTAGTTTGGTATGGCGACTTCTATACAACATTGATTTGGCTGTAATGTCAACGTGTTGGTTTAAGCTAGTTCGATACTTTCTTAAATAGATGGCGCCAACGTCACCGTAATACGTTATTAATGGAACGAAATAAATAATAATAATAATTTCAATAACTGTGAGCAGGGTGCGATGGTCTAATTGGTTAAGACGTCCGGTGGACAGAATCGGAAGGTCACAGGTTCAAACCCTGCTCGCACTCGAATTTTTCTTTCCATATCAAAGCTGTAATTCCTTCCGCAGGATTTGCGTAAAAAACATATTTAAAACAAACATACAAATTACCTTAATTATCAATAGTGCTTTGTTCTTACTCAGGGTGGCTGGTCAGATCAGTCTAAGGATACCCCACCATACATTTTGATTTTACCAAGCCCATACTCCATCAGTCTCGGGATTAATAAGATCCATGGAGTCACTTCGTTCGTAGATCCGCATAGCTCCACAGGGCTCCGCTTGTAATCCTCATAACATTTTTTTCAGATAGTACGAGTAGGTTGGGGATTCGATCACCATGACTTGGTTTCCTCCACTCTGCAGCAAATAACCATACCAATAGTACCAGAGTTGACCTGTTTGAAAAGTAACCCAACATTCTATCATCAGAAACTCAACTACTACAAGTTTTGTGGTGGATTTGCTAACGGTAAACAAGCAAAAATATTGTAACATAAAACGAACACTGAACTTCAAAATTGTTTGTATGGAACAGGTGTTTTGAATGTTTCGGTGCAATTAGTTAATAATATACATATTCATATCTTTATTTGCATTCCATAATGTATGAAGATCATAACAATAGGCTTAAAGCTAAGGAACAATTACGGACCCTGTAGGGTACAGCAAAAAGTATAAAATTTATGTGAGCTTCATATTAATTAACTAATTTATAACATTAATTTTATTGAGATCTGTTATAAACTTTTAACATGTATATATATAACACACACTACACACAAACACACACACACACACACACAAACACACACACACACACACACACAAACACACACACACACAATCACACACACGCACACTATATACTACTTTAGAGAATTGAAAAAGTTCAAATTGTTTAATCCAAAATACAGCTACGCAAACTCGGAACACTGATGCAGCAATAAAGTCATTATGTGAACAGATGTCAGGTTCCACACAAGCAATTGAGACCTAAGCTGTCTACGAACCCCATACATGTAGATTGTCTTTGCTCCGGTCGATTTACGTTCGAACTCAGTAACAAGAGTGCAAGCCAAATCTGCCACGATAACACGTGCCCGGGTGGAAGGTCTTCAGATGGGTCAGAAGAATATTTTTATTATGTCTTCTGATTTCAGGAACCTCAGTCTGCAACGGTGACAGCGGTGGTGGTTTCATGATCTTTGTGCCAGACGCACCAGGTACTTCGTCAGGCGCGTGGCACGTCCGTGGT
Source organism: Noctua janthina (assembly GCA_963576755.1). Lineage (NCBI taxonomy): Eukaryota > Metazoa > Arthropoda > Insecta > Lepidoptera > Noctuidae > Noctua > Noctua janthina. The sequence continues at coordinate 2,582,715 of OY755074.1, forward strand.
ATAGTGTCCATTGCTCCTAGTAGAACTGATGCACCTATCTGCGATCCCTATGAGTACACTATCTTCACAGATGTAGAGAAGTATCGAGATTGGCTGCTGGAGTATATGGAGTGAATCACAATATCAGCCTATAAAGTTCCTCTGTCTTCAGAAATACTCCTCCTCTCTGTACGAGGAAGTGGATCGTAATCCACCACGCGCGTCTACTGCGGGTTGGTGGTGGAACTGCATCAACATCATTTGTAATAAAGCGCATTTAATTGTAAAGTGTTTTTTTATTGCATTTGCATTTAACCTCGTAGAAGATGGTGGGACCAGCTGCTGGACAAGACCAGCAACCATTGGTCTACATTGGCTTTGGATCAAAACAACTGGAAATCATAGGGGTAGGCTTTTGCCCAGCAGTGGGATGACGCATGCTAACAGTATCAGTAATTCCATTTCAAAATTATAGTAACTTCTTTACTGTAATAAGCATTTCTGTTAGCTTCAAGAGGTCCTACACAAAGAGTCGTTCTATCAGCGTTAAGGGCCTTATCACCTGCATGTGAATAAATGGAATTGTTACAAATCAAAGGTTACTTATTCGTACATGTAACATCTGAAGAAAATTTAAAAAGCAAAGTAAGTCTCAGCTAGTATTGCTATATCCAGATTATATTGATTATTTAGTTTTCCAGCAGTTTCGTTTTGTTTATTAAGAGTTATGTCATACAAAACTCCAATATCATCACCACATAAATACCAGTAGCTGTGAAACTGTGTGTGGGGGAATAAATATAATCTTGGTTTACACCTCAACAGCGAAAACTTCCGATTAAAATCCGATTTCCGATCCAAAAAGCTCGAAAGAATGTCGAGACATGTAAAAAGATCTGCTTAACGCCTGGCAGAAAAAGTAGCGCACCGTCATCATCGAGCAAACAAAAATCCATGCATCATAGAATTCGACCAACTGCTTCAAATAATGACTCCCAGACTTCGATCAATTATTGCAAGGAGATAAAAGTCGACACTCTCAAAAAAGAAACACAAACTTCCGAGATGACTAATGAAACAATGACAAAAAAATAAAACATGACATCAACTTCACACCTGGGTAATGTTGCCTCAAAAAAAGCAGTAGGCGTATCTCGACCACAACCTAAAAATAGACTTGCTATAATGAGTAATGGTACACACATTACTACTAAGGAAGCACTGCCTTTAATTGAAGAGGTCTGCTCTAATAAATTTCACTACTATTATTATTTGCTTCGTAATGCTACCACAGAAGAGTTGCTACGCTCCGACGAAGACAATTTAAAAGACTTCACAATGCAAGACTATTGCCTGATCTTCATTGGAGAAAACGAACGATATCCTTGAAAACTAGAAAAACTCTCTTAAAAACACCACACACACAAATATTGTTATATGCGCTCCGACTTATGCAACATTAGTTTTAGTATATGCGCAACCTGAAACACGGTATCTAGTATTTTTATGTAAAGAATCTATGTACAAAATGTCAAAACTGTATCATGAAAAATCACAAAGTTATAAGCTTGTTCTCGTTCCTAGTTGTCCGCACAAAAACGTGGTCACCACGCTGCGCGCCGGCGCACACGCCTCCAGCGTCGTCTTGAGTTTATTGATAATAATAATTTGGCAGTAGGTACCTAAATGATTGCGATAGGTACTTAGTGTCGCTCGGTGTCCAACTTGTATCCTTTTTTAAATATTTTTGGGAAAAAATATAACATGGTTTAAAAATTATTGGAATCGATTCAGTTACTTATTCTGAACAAACTTTATTCAGGTTTCGCATATACTAAAAATAATGTTGTATAAGAGGTGAACTAATTCATAAGTTTAAGTTTGGACATAAAAAACAACAAATATGCATACTTTTTTTGACAGTAATTACACCCTGACTCTTGACATGTTTACTTACAATAAATGAAAAATTAACAAATATGGATGGAGAGACATCTTGACAACTTGGTGAACTGTTTTTTCTCCAATAAATATCTCAAAATACTGCATCAAAATATTGCAAGCTTAATAACAAAATCTAAGTTTCTCGCTGTATGTATATATTTGAATGTAACATTTTCGGCTTAGCCTTTTGACGGATTTTACTCTTTTAACCTGTATTTTTGGTAGATGGTAAGTTTGATTGAATAGAGGAGCTTGTGACTAAATAATGACAGCCTCATGGGGCGACTTTCATGTTCAAGCAACGCTTGCCAAGGTTGATCTGTGGATGGATAACCGAGTTTTCTTCGTGCATAGGAAAGTACGTAAGCTGGTAGTCTTAGCTGTCATTTGAAGATATTTAACAGTCGTTACGGCTGGTCAGAATCCCGAAAGTCTGACAGACAGTCTTACAAACGGATATCGTATTATCCTGTAATAGCGTTGTGGAGGTTACTTCATGTATTGATATAAATTTTTGATTCCTCTTATAACCTTTTACTTGTATATTAATTGAATGTGAAGTCATCAATAATATTCGCCTTTTATTCCAGAGTTTGATAAGAACATAGAAAATGATATGGTTGCTTCTTATCATTTTTATTCCTGCTCCCGTAGCATAACCACCGTAGACAAGGATTTCTTTGACGGAAGAATCGACAAAATGACAGATAATACAAATAAATCTGTCATTATGTCGACACAATCTGACATTTAGTCGATTCTTCCCTTAAAGAAGAATCAAGAAATAATCGACAAAATGACAGATTTCATTTGTTGATCTGTCATTTTGTCGATTCTCTATACTCATCCACTAACACTCTCTTCAACACACACACATACACACACACACAAACTTACTTTCATAAAAATCACTCAGCATGCTTTAACTTTTAAATTGTCAAAAAAAAAAAAAAATTGTTGTGTGAAAATTGTTTTACTTTTATTCCTCTAATACTTTCTTGTGTCTCTTTTTTAATTGTTTGAGACTTTTGTTATATATACCAGACGTAAGCTATCAAATGTGTAACTTTAAACAGGTGGGGCCCTTTTTTTTTTTTTCGATTGTGTAATCATCAAATGACCCCCCCACTCTGGGCGGAGCGGAAGGGAGTGTCAGTCTTGTACTGACTAAAACCCATCCATGTTCCTTCTTTGCCCTTTGTGTTCCAGGGCCACGGTATCTCTTTCGAACAGTCCCGCAGCCCTGGCAGGCATTGGCCCATGCGGACCCCTACTCGGTTGCTGACATCTCTTTGAGGCGCGCGTGGAACACGAACGCGCCGTCGACACGGCCTGTCGTCATAAGACGGCCGGACGGCGAGCTAGACAGGTGAGGCCCTGGTGACATGTAATACAGGTGTTACTACCTACCACAGGCACCAAAAATCGTTGGCTACTTGTGCTTGTGTGTCAATATTGTTTGTATTTTTGGCTTGTGCTGAGAAATAAACACTTTTTTATTTTTTTATTTATTTATTATAAATAAAAATACTGATACTGTTAACAAGCGTCATCCCACTGCTGGGCAAAGGCCTTCCCCTATGATTTCCAGTTATTTTGATCCAAGGCCAATGTAGACCAATGGTTGCTGGTCTTATCCAGTAACTGGTCCCACCATCTTCTACGAGGTTAAATGCAAATGCAATAAAAAAAAAACACTTTACAATTAAATGCGCTTTATTACAACTGATGTTGATGCAGTTCCACCACGAACCCACACTAGATGCGCGTGGTGGATTACCATCCACTTCCTGCTACAGAGAGGCGAAATATTTCCTAGCAGTGGAACTTTATAGGCTGATTATTATTATGATTCACTCCATATGCCCCAGCAGCCAATCTAGATACTTCTCTACATCTGTGTAGATAGTGTACTCATAGGGATTGCAGATAGGTGCATCAGTTCTACTGAGAGCAATGGACACTATGCCACGGACATACCACCCGCCTGACGCTGTACCTGGTGCGTCTGGCACAAAGATCATGAAACCACCACCGCTGTCACCATTGCAGACTGAGGTTCCTGAAACAAGATCGTTCCTAGTGAGAACCATCCTGCTAGAAATGAGTTGCTTTCGCTAACATATAAGTCTCTTAGCAGACCCCAGATACAGGTTTGTCGAAGCAATGTAAACCTGCTCCAGTGGACATTTATGGACAAGAGCTGGAACACAATTGTTTGTGAATGGAACTAACAAATCATGGAATAACGTGAATAAGGAACTTGTAGTTTTTTTTTTTTGTATTTGGAGTAGTATTCAGAGATCATATTTTACAAACGTACTGGCGAATACCACTTCATATACAAGAGAGGAGTGCTGTAAAAGTCAGTTCATGTATTTTGTTTGATTTTTTACAATGAAACCGATTTCGAAAGATCTGCTATAGTTAGGGATGAAACGATTTTTTTAGGTACTATCACGCAATCACAAAGTATTCTATATATTATTATTTATATTCAGCACCAGAGGCAGCGAGAGAGGGTTCCAGCGCTCAAGCCGGTTTGTATCAAATCAACCAAACGACTGAACGTATTGACGTAGATTTGAAGCGTTTGGTGCTGTAGTAGGGCCACCGATTTCGTCGACCAGTACAGAGGCTAGGATGGCTGAAATGAATCATCTCGAACAGTGAACACCCGATACAGATGAATGAAGACAAAGTTAACACCATAAACTGTTAAAAGAATCAATTTAAACCCTTAGAGAGCCAATTTTTATAATGCATGCTTACCGTTAGCAAATCCAGCACAAAATTTGTTGTTGTTCAGTTTTTGACGAAAGAATGTTGAGTTACTCTTCAAACACGTCAACTCTGGTATGAGAGGAATGGTTGTTTTCTGCAGTGTGAAGGACGGAGAGTCCAGATGAGTGAATCCCCAACCTACGACCTGTAAAATGAATTCATCATTATATCACGCCTGATATCACCAAAAGGTTAGGCAGAGGACATTTCTCCTGTTTTGTTAAGTGCCATGTAATACATGGTGAGCCTGTTGCCATCAACCGGGCACAAATCCAGAATCCGTGCTACTATTACAACTGTTTGTCGGACTTTCCGGTTTTCTGATTACCCGAAACGACTTCTAAAGATCTACAAATACGAGACTGACTGTTCGTCCCGGTTCCTAAATCGAGAATTTTGGTTAAACATTTGTCAAACTCTCATAAAGCATTATGAAATGCCCAAATCCTATGCGGACACCCAGATTAAAAACAATGAACTATAGGTAAGCAAATTATATTACATACCGTTCCAACAATGGACTGGCTATCAGGAAGCTTGTTATTAGCCTTCTTATACCACAAGCAGGCTGGTTGAACATAATCAGTAATAACGGCTTCAGACTTCAGTTTCAGTAAAGCTATGTCATTATCAAGTGTAAAGCTATCGTAGTTAGGATGAATAATTACTCGGAACACCTGGAAAAATAAAACCAGTATTAATTACGTGTTATATAGTTGCTGCCAGTTAAGATGGCAATAGCGGTCATTGCCCTTTCCCTGATATCTCTTTACACGAACTGAAACCATAAACCGTGTACTTATCGTTTCTTCTGTTAATGTTCAGGATCACAATCAATGTCAATTCAGGGGCTATTAACAGGTTTGTATACGTTTTTTAAAAGAAGAGATTCAATAAATGTATGTGGTTCAATGACCGCTATTGCCATCTTAACTGGCAGCTACTATAGAACATTGCTTTTTACAGTAACAAGACAAAATTACTTTCTACCCTAAATTCTGACTAATTTCGACTGAAATGAAGAACTAAATGATTTCTGACTTTCAGGTCATTGGACATAATCTTTGGGGCAGCCTATAACTCCTTGAGGACGCGTCTTCACTTTGTTAGGCAGATAGGGGTCAGGGGAAAAGAAGTGCTGAAGTGTAAGACCTGAATGAGCACTTCCACGAGATCCAACCAAATAAAGACGCAATCACAATGTTTAACGAGCTCCACAAGTTCAGCATTCAAAAGGCCACAAGAACCAAGGCATCTCAAACGGACTCCTAAGAGGGAACAAGAGTCTATTGCAATGGGTTCCGGAGGCCAAGGAAAAGATCATCAACATACCGAGATGCAAAAAGGGAAGTTAAACAAAGGGTGTAAATAGACCCTTAACATATCCGAAAGGCACTTGTTTTCCCCGACTTTGCGATCATTTTTTTGTTCTAGACCATATCTGGGAACCTTCTAGTTACGGAGATATTGGGGGTCAAAGTTCCATCTTTTTCACAAGTTTTTCTTTATAATTGCATGGTTTTTAATGTTAGATTTTTGCTTTACACACCTCCACGATCCTCGTACTATTCAATCCATCCATCAGTGCAATGTTTTGAGTGCTTTCCATCTAATCCTACCGTAAAACTTGATTTTTTAACCCAAAAGAAAAAAGTCGATTCCAAGCAATAATTCTTGCGTAATGTTACTTCTTTGTTTGATGTTGTTCTGTGTTTGTTCTTGTTTGTTTGTGTTTGTGTGCTTGGTTGACGGCTATGTGAAGGGTCTGTTTACAACCTGTAGATGTGAAAAATTGCCAAACAACATCGAGTTCGACATCGAGTTTCTTTTTAGCACACGTCGATGGTTTCCACGCCATCATCAGACAGAAGTTTTCGTCTTTGCTCTGCAAAGTGCGGGAAAGCTCCATCTCTATCCTGAAGACCATAACCGGGAGTTGCAATTCTCCTTTGTTAGGTGATGTTGTTTGAAGTTGTGTTTAGAACAACAGTCTGGTTTCCAAATATACAATAAGTTTACTAACATAGGTATAAGTCATCTTTTTATTTTTCTTTTGTCTACTAACCCATATTTTACTTATCGTCGGGGATAGTGCAAATCCGCGAATCTACGATACGTAAAGTGTGCATATCTGCACTACGTGTAGGTTTACAGGGGAAGGTTATAAGTTAATATATTTTTTTATTTCAACGATTTTTGACCTCATTTTTACATGAATAGTAACAATTCATGTGTTGTATGTATTGTTAACAGTAGAAGTCTATTAAATTCATTAATTTAGTCGCTACGACAATGCGTAATTGAAATTGGCTACATTTTTCAGATACGCGGAATCATCTAACACTGGATAATTCCGCGGATTTGCACTATCCCTGACGTTATCCGAAAAAAAGGTTTTTTTTTAAAGAACGTACTGTGTGCCACTCAAATGTTCAATTTCCATAATAATGTAGTCTGAGGTTTTTGGTACAGCTGTCACGACAGTATTTTATATTTTGCTGTCTCAAAACTTTGCCACCACCGCGGTGTCTGTGACAGCACAGATGTCGCTTTGGCTGCAGGTTTTGGGACTCAAAGGGCAGGACAGCTGCTGTTGTTCCCTCGAGGGAGCCATAATTAACGAGGTTGGAGTTACATCTTCCCACTTGGGTCTATGGACCGTACCGCAAACCGTATGTCTCGCAATATCACCTGCTGTGATTTACGACTTTAAGCCAAAACTGAATAGTGGTGGCACTGCTAGTGGCAAGTGAAGTTTATCAATCACGTCCTAGAAATCATTGCAAGATGTGAAATCATTATGCTGACTTTCGATCTGCTATTGTTGTTTTTGTCCTGTTTTGCCCCGAGTCTGGGCAAAGGTCCCCCAGGGGATGTGGGGGGGAGGGGGCTTAGCTTTCCATTCTTTCTTCTATGCAGTTTCCTCCGGCCAATCGTCCAGAAACGGCTCTTAGTCTTTACGCAAGTGTTTTCCAGGCCTCCCCCGTCTTCTGGACCCACTGCGTGACAACTGTGGCCTGCTATTTGTCTTGATGCATTCATAATAGACTAAAAATACTTATTTATAATTGTAAACTTGCCACTCTTTCCTGTGTTCCTAAGTCTCCACCAATAAGATTGTGCTTGCCAAGATGAACACTCAAAATTTCTGGTAGGACTGCGTTACCCCTTATAGTAGCACAATGGGCAGCTGGAAAGAAAATATTGAGATGAAAAAATACAGTTTTGTGATAAAATAATGCAAATCCATCACTCTTACTTAATGAAAAGGTTAGCCAAAACACGTTGAAAATAACTAAAGAGTACTTTAGAGCATGCTTATACATAGCGGACTCCAGTACTATAACTATCATTCATCATCATCATCATCATTATCACTCTATAATGTTCCCACTGCTGGGACACAGGCCTCCTCTCTATGAGAGGGAATGGGCTATAATCCACCACGCGGGCCCAGTGCTAGTTGGTTGATGTCACATGTCTGCGAATTTTTGGTTCTAGGATATGTCGGTTTCCTCGCGATGTTTTCCTTCACCGTTTTGAGAGCAGTGATGATGAAATAAATTACACAAAGTAATGCACATGCCTGGGTTCGAACCCACGACTTACTGTTCGTAAGTTGGGGCCGCCACCACAGGGCCATCGCTGCTCTCCAGCTATAACTATAACTATACCGTGTAATAATAAAGATCTATATAAATATGACATTAATAACACATTGATCAATAATCACTAGTGAATCAATGGTTAGACAATAATAATTTAAAAATTAATTTAAGTAATTATGCATTTTAGTCAGCAGTATAATAATATAACAATTGACACGGTTAATAAAACTAAGTTTCTAGGACTAATTATAGACCGACATTTAAATTGGAAGGATCACATAGATTCTCTTAGTAAAAGAATTAGTAGTAGCGCGTTTCATTGTTGTGCAGTTGGCATTTCTGTCACGAAATCTCAATAGGGAGACATTATTAACAGCTTACTAGAGTCTGGCAGAATCCGTTCTCAGATAATTATGGCGTTATCTTTTGGGGTAACTCGACTTATAAAGAAGTAGCATTTAAAGCTCTGAAGAGATGCCTTAGATCATTGTTTCATTTGAAAACCACGGACAGCTGCAAATCCTATTTTATAATGCATACAATTTTAACATTGCCATCCATATATGTTCTTGAGACCGTTATGTTTGTCAGGAACAATCCTAAATTATTTCCGCGCAAAGCAGATCAATTTCCTAGGAACAGGCGTGACCAAACCCAAATATCTGTACCTCCTAGTAAGTCTGCACTTATGCGCAAAAGTGTTTTTCGTATGGCTCCAATTATTTACAATAAGTTGCCTAAGAGTTGGAAGGAGCATAACAATCTACACTTAAAAAGAAAACTTAATTCAGACATATTTAGTAAATAAAGCATACTATAACATTAACGAGTTCCTACGGGAAAGATTTATATTGACATAGTAGCTTATTTGATTTGATTATTATTATTTTTTTGTGTTTGTTAATGTACACTGGAATAGTTAAATTATTTTTGGATGTTTTTATTATTATTTTGACAAACATTTTATGTTCTCGGCTAGCCGGGAAGAGCCGATAAAACGGGCCTAAGCCAAGTGATTATCAGTTGGAATCGATGAAGTGCGGTCACGCGCAGAATAGTGTATGGAAGATGGTAGCGTATTTGAGTTTTGATGAGGATTTTCTGATTCACATTGCAGAAACTTTCTCACGAGTCTGCATGTGTTTAATATCACTGCCTTTTGTAGCAGATGGTAGGTATTTGGAGGTAAGCTAAGAGAATTAAGGGGCTGGTGAAGTTGTTTCGGTATTACTCCTGTTGACGACAAAACTATTGTATTATTGTAACTTTTTACAGATGACAAATTCGGGTAATTTCATCTTTCAGTTCGATGTATTTGGTTGGCTTTTCTGCTATTGTGGTCTGTAAATTATGTGTATTAGGTACAGCAATATCTATCAAATACGCAGTTTTGTTTATCTTATTTATAAATGTAATGTCTGGTCTATTGAAGTGAATTGTTCTGTCGGTAAAAATGCCGCGATCAAAATACAGTTTTGTTGAGGCATTTTCTAATATATTCTCTGGATTCATCATCTGCCTAGCCTTTTCCCAACTATGTTGGGGTCGGCTTCCAGTCTAACCTGATGCAGCTGAAACCAGTATTTTACATGGAGCGACTGCCTATCTGACCTCCACAACCCAGTTAGTACTGGGTAATACGATACCCCTTGGTAAGACTGGTTGTCAGACTTTTTGGGCCACTGACTACCTATAACGACTGTCAAAGATCTACAAATGACACCCGGGACCAACGGCTTAACGTGCTTTCCGAGGCACGGAGGAAACTCGGTATGTAATGAGTGGTCACCCATCCACAGACCAACCTAGGCAAGCGCGGCTTAACCTAAATATCGATCCGAGCGGCTGTTATTACTTAGCCACGAGCTCCTCCTCCTAATATATTCTCTGGATTGTACTTGTAATATGGTACGACGGAGTCTATGAGTTTGTACTGGTGAGCTAATTTCTGGTGTATGACGTTGGCTACTTGATCGTGTCTGTGTTTGTAATCTGTTTGGGCCCGCACCTGTGATATGTTGAATTGTCTCAGGAGAACTATTGCATCTTCTACAAGTATCATTATTTAAATTCTTTATAATATATTTTCTGTAGTTTTTGGTTTCTATTACCTGGTCCTGTATAGGAAGTATGAATTATTTTTTTAATCGTTGGCATGATTATTGTATAACAGTCTTACTAACTTATTTTTGTGTTTAATGTTCTGTTTGATTTTTATTACTTTAAATTTATTACAATATTATTATTCAATTACTATATTTATTGATATTTAATGAGAATGTTTTAATTAATAATATTTCTTTATATTTGCACGTCACATCATGTGGCAAACATGCCTGTACCTAATAATGTTTTTCCTGTATAATAATACATAATAATAATAATAAATTTATTCAAAAATATAAAGTACAACTTTCACAGGTTTTATAAAAAAAAAAAAAACTGTATATATCACACATGTTTATGCAAATAAATATTATCTTATCTAACATTCGGAACTACGCGTTAAATACGTGATAACAGTTTGGGCGACGATGTCGATAAAAAACTCATAGTTTACCTGTCAGAACTAAAGTCTTCGACAGCAATGTCCCTCCACAAATATACTTGAAGGAATTCCTCTCCATCCTTAATATGGCCGCATGCCAGGGCCAGTCTCCAGACTTGGTTGATTGTCCATGGACTATTAGTTGCGTATGTATAACTTGGCGTCTACCGCAAGATTCGTCTATAGCAGGGCCGAATCCATGTGTCGCTCCATCTTTGATGTATTTGTCCAAATAACCCTGAAAATCATAAATTTTCTGCATAGTGTACGATATTAATTCATGATTTTATTTTTATTCTGTCTAAAGAGAGTTTCGGAAGTTATTACCTAAGAACATTTAGCCGGCTAAACATTTATGTTTAGCCAGCTAGCTAAACATATGTTTAGCCGGCTAAATATTTGTTTAGCCGCAGCCCCTTGGGTAAGAATGGAGAATGCCTTAATGTTGCCCGCGACCTTCGTCGTTCGAATTGGATCTTGTTAACAATTTCAAGGGTTATTGTTTCTTAATCCTTTTTCTAAAATAAAAGTTGCTCCTTACAATATCAGCTATCCGCCAGTAAAAGTCCCGTCAAGATCGGTCAAGACCTTTGGGAGATTAGACAGAACAAACAGACAGACAGACATCAAAAATGTTTTATTGTTAGAAGTACCGTATAAAACCTGTTATAAAATTACAAACAGACACTTCAATTTTTATTTATTTGTAGAGATTTAGATCCAAAACTTTTTCGCCGTAGACTGTAGGCGTACTTACAGTTGCCAAATTTGGACAAAGCTCGTGATAGTCCCGGAGTACGCTCTCAACATAAGGTACCTCGCCAGATTCAGGTCCAGAGACTTGAAGTATAAGATCAAATGCATCGAAATTTCCGGAAAATATTAAACCGTAACTATTTTTCGGTTGAGCGAGTTTCTGTACAGAAACTATCGTTTCATTTGGACGATTCTGAAATAAAAATGATTAAGGGCTGGATCAGATATGAAAGGTATTTTAACCGTGAAGTTACATCAACGTCTGACAGTTTAATTTCTCCATAATTAGGTTCCCAGGTAAGTTCCAGAACAAAAAAAAATATCACAACGAACCTGACTGGCAGAACAAGCCTTTCGGCTTCGTTTAGGGGTATTTACACCCTTTTGTAGGTAATTATTTTTAATCTTAGCATAATCAGCCTATTAATGTTCCCACTGCTGGGACACACGGCCTCCTCTCTATGAGAGGGAATGGGCTATAATCCACCACGCGGGCCCAGTGCGGATTGGTAGATGTTACATGTCTTCGAATTTTTGGTTCTAGGACATGCCGGTTTCCTCAGGATGTTTTAATTCACCGTTTTGAGAGCAGTGGTGATGAAGTAACTTACACAAAGTAATGCGCCTGGCTGGGTTCGAACCCACGACTTACTGCTCGTAAGTTGGGGTCTCCACCACTTGGGGCCACCGCTGCTCTCAATTTTTAATCTTAATTTTTTATTATTATTTTATATCTATTTGTAGTTCGTATGCGGGGTTAAAACTTTCAGCGGGGCAGTAAGAGGTTGCAGCTACACGAGAATGGTCTTAAGAGACTATCCATAATTTTGAAAATTACAGTACTGCAACAACATCAACTCAGGTTGGAGTACTAAAAAAATCAGAAATCGCAGAAATCTTTTCGGTATCGTCGGCCAAGAAACTTCAAGATTTTAAATAAGAATCACATCGTAACGTCTGATTTCGATAATAAAAAAGGTAAATTAATATTATTTCTAGATATTTTTGGTATGTGTAAAATTACATGCCGTTTAAGTGACCTTGAGTGTCTTTTATTTTATTTTTTGTATTTCAGTTTCACAAATTCTTTCCTAGAACCTGCAATTATTTACTAAGCATTGTATGTTTTTTTGCGATTTCTGACAGTTTTAGAAGTCCAACCAGAGTTGATCCCATAGAAGTTATTGATCACTATTTGATTGAAATCAATAAATTATTTTGTTTACAAAAAATTCAGAATCACGTCACGTATCGTTTAATATAAGGAGCTCAAAATAATGAACAATCACGGAAGATATCCCGTAAGTATAAGTTCATTTACGTGTAGCTATAATGGTTACGGTAGTTCCCCTTACTACCCTGCTAAAAGTTACCACCCTGTATAATGTACATAGTCATGAATAAAGTTTTTTTTTTTCAATCTCGAGGATAATAACATACAGTGAATTGTTGCAAATCAAAGGTAACATAATTATACGTACATGTAACTCAAGTGTAGCTTCTGAAGAAAATTTCAATTGCAAAGTAACAGTTCTAGGTACTATTGTTATTGGTATTCGCAGAGTATATTGATTATTTCGGTTTTTGGTAGTTGCGTTTTGTTGTGATGGTGTTTCGTAGAAAAGTCCAATTTCACCATCACAAAGGCCCCAAAAGCTGTATGCATCGGGTATGTTAATAAAATATAGATTTGAACACTCGGGTATGAAAAGGATGAGAAACAACCATATCATTTTCTATGTTGTTCGAACTCTGGAAAAAAAAATTAATGTTAATGATGAATTCACATTCAATTGACCTTTACTAATACAATAACAGGTTTATTAGAGGAAAAAAAATATCAAAAGTGCGTTTAAAAAAACAATGGCTTCGTGTACTGTGTTTCCTGTCTAATAGGATGGAGCTAACAGTATTTTACATAGAGGGACTGCCTATCTGACCTCCACCACTCAGTTACCTCATAATACGATATTCGTTAATAGGACTGGCCGTCAGACTTTCGGGCTCCTGTTCAGCCGTAACGACTGTTAAAGATCTACAAATAACAGATAGGACCACCAGCTTAGCGTGCTTTCCGATTCACGAAGGAAACTCGGTATGTAACGGATGGTTATCCATCCACAGGCCAACCATGGCAAGCGCTGCTTGACCTCCCGTGCAACTGTTATTATTCAGTCACGAGATTCTCTACCCAATCGAAGTTATCATCTACCAAAATACAGGTTTTAAGAGGAAAATCCTTCAAAACGCTGAGAAAAAAATGGTGTCGTAATTTTTGTTACATTACAAGGAATGTAACAAACATCCTCGCTGGTTCGAGGTGGCGCAGGAGAAGAGTACCTCGAAGGATAGGTCCTCGTGGTAGGCCCAGAAGGAGATAGCGTGACGAGCTGGACTCTTATCAAAAGAATTGGGCCCAAATAGCCAAAGACAGTGATAAATGGAAAGAGGGAAGGAAGGCCTAGCAGTGGGACATACAAAGCTATTAAAAAATAAACACATCACTCACTCACCGTTGCAAAATCTAAATAAAGAAAGCAGTCGGATATTTTAATCACATACACTTAAACGCTGACAACACTATTTTATCTTACATTATTTTTGCATATTATGATTAAAAACCGTGACTGTTCTGAACAACATCACACTTCTAACTCAATTCAAGACTGGTCTTAGTCGAGTGTCATCACCAGGATGTCAGCGGGGTGCGGAATGTTGGGTGAAGGGGACGTATGAAACTCGAAACATGTTTATAATGTGTTAATTATTTATCTATGCTAGGTTTCGATCAACTTCTAAATCTTTGGAATGTGTGTGTTTTCGGTCATCAAGTATCTCGACCTGAATCATCTAAGGCTCCCTCTGTGCCTCGGAAAGTACGTAACAGGCTGTTGACTCCGGCAGTCATTTGTACATTTTTGACGTACGTTACGCGTAGTCAGACACTCGAAAGTCGGACAACCAGTCTTACCAAGGGTTATAACTGGATTGTGGAGGTTAGTAGTCAACCATTAGTTGGCAGTCGCTCCATGTAATATACTGGTATTCAGCTGCACCCGGTTAGACTGGAGGCCGACCCCAACATAGTTGGGAAAATACTGGCAGATTATGCCTTAGGTACAGTAGACGCTCAAAAGTGCACTACCATGCTAAAGATTATATTGCTATGAACTGTGCGAGCGCGATACAGCAGTGTGTGTGCGTGTGCGTGTATGGGTGATGTCTTAACATTCCACACATAACACACACTAATGAACTGTCGTCACACTAAGCGAAATAGCATTATATTTCTGATGCATTTAGAATACACATCATAGTGATGACCTGTTCTTACCATTGCATTGTTTAAATTCGCGTAGTATTAACATGGGTTGGTAGCTGTTTGGGCTGAACATGGGTTCACGATCAATGAAGTCCAAGTTCGTATCCATGTTATTACAATGTGTGGCTGTTTTTTGTTTCTTTGAAACCTTAATAATATTTGTATTTTAAGCAGAAAGTCGTTAGGTATTTATGTTTATTTATAATGTAGTCATGCTTATTATTTATTTTTTATAAGAAGTTAAATATTAGATAGTTATTGTATTATTAGTTAACCTCATTAATTGATTTTTATTTTATATTTTCGGTGTTGGAAGGTGGAAATAAAAAAATCATGCTGTATGATAACAAAAATGTTTATTCGTTTCATTTATTTATAAAATTAACAAACTTTTATGAGAATTGTGACGTCACATTCCTATCTAGGCAAAAAAAAAGTTCTCTTATCACCGTTCATAAGATTTTTTGTTGTATACCCACTTAGTCAATTCATAATAAGAATAACATAACACGGAAAGGATATTCTAATAACACAAAAAAAAATTGTTGATACCCGCTTATTGTAGGTATCAGTATTCAGCAGAGTTCATTGAATACTAATAATATGAGTTAGACTTTATGAACGTGTTTTTTTTATGTAACATCACATTGAATGTATTGAGGTTATAGCTTAAGTGTTCATTTTCTTGACGAAAAGAATATTGAAACTAAACCCCAATTTAAGATCATTTAATTTAAAATTTATTTCTTATTTTTTTTTTATTATTTGCGGTTATATTAATAATAATAATAATAGGCTCTCGCTTGGCAGCTGGATCAAGGGCTTGATTCAGAAAGCAGTACTTCTGGACACGGCGCGTATTGTTAGGAGGTTCCTCTCTCAAGAGCCCTGACCACCGGTATTTCGGACCCTGTTCCCGATACCAGTGGGCTACTATTTTTTATATTTTTAAATGTTTTTTTATATTACTTTGTATAGAAATATTTAAAAATGTAAATTATATGTATAGAAATGAATAAAGGAAATAATAATTTATTTAATTCAGACCATTGATCCATATAGTGTTAGTAAAATCTTAACCTATTGTTAGTACATAAAAAGCTTAAATTAATTGGCGACATGTACGCCAGTACGCACATGCCTAGCTGCCCAGTGCCTAATGAAAGGCCCATCAATTTTGTCCGCCAGTGTAGCCAGTATGTTGTTGGGGCTACCCCTGAATCGCTTCAGCATACTCGCACATCGCTTGCGCATAACGGCATAAAAATCATCTAATCTCGCTTCAGCGAACATGCCAGACGCGCTACAAAATCGAGGTAGCCCCAACAATATCCTCAACGCATTGTTATACTGAACGCGCAGAGCGCTGTAAGCCTTCTGCGTATACCTTACCCACAGGCTGCACGTGTAAAACGATTGACAAAACGCTCGAAAAAGAGTCAGTTTCACCTCCCTAGTACAACGTGCAAACCTGCGAGCCAGCATATTGCATCTGGCTGCCAACGCTCTGCGCTCCCTATCTAAATCTTGGTCATCCATGAGAAAGTCCGTGACAACATGACCTAGGTATTTAAACTGCGTAACGAACTCCAACGGAGTTCCTCGTAAGTTAATTGATGTAATATTAACAGGTGTATTGTTGCGCACTCTAAAAACAATTACCTTGCTCTTGGAGGCATTATACCTATGGTTATGTTAATATTACTAAAATTAAGTATTATTATTTTTTCGCCATAAATTAAATCTTCCTTTTGGCAAGACTTGAAAGTCTTCTCGTCAGAAAATACAGTCACCTCCCAGTTAAAATCTAAATAATCTCGAGCAAAACGTAGTCTTTCCTTCCTGTGTTTTTGTGTCAAAAATGGTTTTTAGCTGGCTTCCGATGATGTAAACCTTCAGCATGGACTGCATGGCGAACAGTCTGTAATGTAGTATCCAATTGCTCTGCAAACATTATAGTTGGAATGAAACCATTTGTTTCATATTCTTCCACCATAAAACGTTGCTGAGTCGGGTTAATAAGCGGCGGCCTTTCATTTCTTAGACGACTCTTCAGACTACCTTCTTCCTCAAACCTCTTTACCCAACGGCTAACAGAATTTGTAAAAAAAAAACAAAATATGATTACACACTTGCAACTAGCAATTTATTTAATAATAAGAAAATCACACACCACAACTATCATCATAATAATTATAATTTTTAAAAATAACTTACACATTATAAGCCAGTTTCAGTTGAAATTTGAGAAATATTAAGCCCATTTTTACGCAAAGTGGCAATATTTGCCTTGTCATCAATACTAATATTAGCTTGCATCTTGAATAAAGACAATCAAACAATACGCTAATCGTAATAATAACACAAACGCTCGTGACAAAGTTCACCAACTAACAACGTCATAACTAACTACTTTGTTCAATCCAGAAGTTTATTTTGTTTCACATTCACCCTCATCTTTTTTGTTAATAATAAGTTCCAACTAATATTTAGAAAAATATATCTCATCGGATCTAACATATCATTTATAATTAAAACACAAAAAGTGTAATGTCACTTGGATTCGAACGCAGGCTACACCGTGCGAGAGATTTTATCTATAGCGTTAACCGCTAAGCCAGATAGACACATAATTGTTAGTTTGAAATTAAATATCACTAATACTCCGTCGCGACATGACAGGCTTGTCACTAAGGCAAATGATCATTAAATTGCACTCTTTCTGACTAGATAATTATGAAAGAGTGCGATATGCGAGATCGTGTATGTGTGCAAAATGTTTGTTATGGAAAAAGGTCGTAAGTGCGACTTGTTTTGATGCGATCGTTTTGTGAAACTGCTACTGCACTTATGGTCTCTACTGTACTATACAGCTAATTCTAGGGTTTGCGATCAATTTCCAAGTAGCGTGGTTTACTGTTCTTACCTAACTGATCCTATTTGACTCCAATCTTGGGGTACAACCAATTGTATAATCTTGCTGACTTTTTTTTTTAAACACTGTTTTGAGCTTTCACGGTGTACAACTAAACTTATACTGTCACTTACGGGATATCTTCCGTGTTCATTATTTTGTTCATTGTATTTTTTTTTATATCTGTAGCTCAAAATAATGAACAATCACGGAAGATATCCCGTAAGTTGCAGTATAAGTTTTTTTTTTTGAGAAAATTAGTCACGGCATCAGCTAGACAGTTTTTTTACGAAAAAAAGCGGCGATCATTGCTATACTCGAATGGTGTTAAAAGTATGTAGCCACGTCTAAAACAATAGGTACGGAATATTTTTTTTATTGCATTTTCAGTTAAAAATCGTAGTTGGAGGTGTTCAAGAAAGGAACAAAGGAACATTTTCTGTCAACATGATCAATTTGTATGTATGTATATTATATAGGATTTTATAGGTATGTATATATGCATATGTACTATATGTGTTACGTATATTATATTGCATGCATGTAGTTTAGTTTTTAACATAAATTAATTTAAGTAACAGAATGGAATGTAATAATACACATAAGTATATCCTCTTCTGCAAATCTCGCAGTCAAAATTTGGTTTGCTGTAAGAAAACCCAATTCTGGGTTAAGCTCGCCATTGTACATAAGCTACATTATTGCAATTTTCATGTATATTTGTTAATTTGTGTGCAATAAAGAATCAGAATAAGAATAGCCATTTAATATTCATCTTTCGGGGCTCTCCTTAGGCGGTTGGATCAAGGGCCTGATTCAGAAGGCAGTACTCCTCGATATCGCCCACATTGTGAGGAGGTTCCTGTCTCTGGAGCCCTAACCACCGTTAGCTTGGACCCTGCTCCCGATACCGGCGGACCACTATTTTTTTATGTTTTTAAATGTTATATGGTTTTTTTTAAGTAATATTTAAAAATGTAATTTATATGTGTAAATACGAATAAAGGAGAATAGTTACTTATTTATCGTAATAAGCATTATTATAATTGACTGTTCAGCATTATTATAAGTATCGGTAACCGTTATCCAAATTAAAATTAACATAAAGTAGCAACAAGAAGATTACATAAAGAGCCTTACAAAACAATTTTTCTTTTAGTTATGACATGAATAGAGAGTGAGCCATACAGCGTTGTTTTAACACGTAAACATTAAATATTGATAAACGCCTGCTTAAATTATTATAGCAAACTGTTGTAAATGATCGTAATGAAAGTATTGAATTATGTAAGAAGGCGCCTTGTTTAGGAGCTCGTGGCTAAGTAATAACAGTCGCTCGCAACGATCTTTAGGTTAACCCGCGCTTGTCTAGGTTGGTCTGCGGATGGGTGACCAACCATTACATACTGAGTTTCCTCCGTGCCTCGGAAAGCACATTAAGCCGTTGGTCCTGGGTGTCATTTGTAGATCTTTGACAGTCGTTAGGTAGTCAGTCGGCTAAAAATTCTGACAACCAGTCTTACCAGGGGGTATCGTTTTACCCAGTACTAACTGGGTTGTGGAGGTCAGATAGGCAGGCGCTCCATGTAAAATACTGGTATTCAGCTGCATCCGGTTAGATTGGAAGCCGACCCCAACATAGTTGGGAAAAGGCTAGGCAGATGATGATGATGCGCCTTGTTTACAAATATTAGCATTTTTCCAGCTTAGCTTGGGAGCACAGATATTGATATACCTAAATAACGCAAGTATTTCGATCTTATGAAAACGAAACGTGCCATTTCTTGGGTACCGACTATGACGTCATAAGCATTATTTAGCTATTTTTTTTTTTAATTGGTGTAATACACTTAACGAAGCCGAAAAGCACTTGTTCTCTCCGTTTTTGCGATATTTTTTTGTTTTAGACCATTTCTAGAAAGGTTCTAGTTACGGAGATATTGGGGTTTAAATTTCTAACAATTTCACAAGTTTTTTTTTTTAATACATGTTTTTAATGTAACATTTTTACTTTTACTTTAAACACCTCCACGACCCCCGTACTATTCAATCCATCCATCAGCACAATGCTTTGAGTGCTTTCCATTGAGTCCTACCGTAAAAAGTAATTTTACACCCCAAAAAAAAAGTCGTTTCCCAGTAATATTTTTTCTTTTACCTAGTTTAATGTACCGAATACTTGGTTGACACCCTGTATACAAAATAGTTTTCGCTTGAAATAGTAAGGTTGTTGTTTGAAACAAATTAATTATCTTGCTGTGACAGTACCTATATTAAACTAATTTTTTTATTTTTTTTTGAGAATACTTTTCCCCACACTAGGAATTTCTCCTGTATCGTGAGTGCGTTTACAAATTTAAACTCACATACACAAACAGCCAGACCCGGAACAACTACCAGTAGATCATACAAATATTTGTTCCGTGCGGGGATCGAACCCGCGACACGCAGCGTAGCAGCCGATGATAAAACCGGGCACGTGAAGTAGGTGCTTTTGTGTTCTCTCTCTATCTAGGCGAATAATTAAAAAAAAAAATGTAAAATAAAAAAGGTACACAGAAATGGGTGATGTATTTATATGAAGTTCTCTTAGGTACATCAGTCTTGGAGCAGTGATGGCCCAATAACTGCCGCGACTAACGAGTTGTAGGTCGTGGTACAGTGGGTTCAAATCGAGGTTAGCACTTTACTTTGTGAAAACTATTTCATCACCACTGCTCTCAAAATGGTTAAAAAAAAAGGTTGGTAATAATGTGCTGGATTCATAGTAACATAGCCTTACATCAGAAAATAACTGTCTGAGAACATAGCATCGGATTTCATTGCCAAAGTCATCATCATCTACCTACCCTTTTCCCAACTATGTTGGGGTTGACTTCTAATCTGACCGGATGCAGCTCAATACCAGTATTTTACATGGAGCGACTGCCTTTCTGAGCTCCACAACCAAGTTAGTACCGGGTAATACGAGGCCCTTGGGTAAGACTGATTGTCAGACTTTCGGGCCACTGACTACCTGCAACGACTGTCAAAGATCTACAAATGACAGCCGGGACTCGGAAACTCGGTATGTAATGGGTGGTCACCCATCCACAGACCAACCTAGTTAAGCGAGGCTTAACCTGAAGATTGATCCTATCGGATGTTATTATTTAGCCACGAGCTTCTCCGTGATGCATCCTCGAGCATGTTTGCCAAAATAATCATAACAATTTCCCGTAAAAATTTTCCGTATTGCAGCTCCTTAAAGAGGCCTCTACTTTGAATAAAACGTAAACAATTCAATCTAAAGTTGTAACATTTTTCTTAAAAGGTACATTGTTAAGTAAACGATTTCCTTCAGCAAACTCTTGGAGAGTAATGATGCACATTAAAAGTTTTACGACGAAATTATATACACCGTGACTTTTTAGTCGACTTACAACGGCGGCTCACTTAATGTATCCAATGAATACAATTTCATAAAAAATAATAGGTAGGTATTTATGAGATTTTTATAATTTAAAAATAAAAATATTACTCCTGGACTAGAGTGCTGGGTAGGTATATGTTCTCCCGTTTCACACGTAAACATCATTAACAGGATGTTTCATAATTTTATTTTAATTTTTATTATTATGGAGGGTAAAAAAAAAAATCGCCCCTAGAGCTGTTTTATGTCGGGTACATTGAGTGAACGACCTTTGTAAGACGACTAAAAAGTCACGGTGTATATAGGTTGGACGACAGTTCTCTTTTCTTTGAAAGCTTGTGTGAAAGCGACTTCTGTTGCTTGATAATTTAAAAATTACCACGTCTATTTATGTGGTAATTTATTGCTATGACAGTAAACTCCGCCTATTACGACCTCGTTTACCAACCGTTTTTAGCGACGAACATGCAAACACACATTAGGTTTTATACACTGTATAAAACCTAAAAAAATCCTAAAGCGCCAACTTAAGATATTGAATTAAACAGCTAATATTTTGCATGAACACATCTGTTAATACGTACGTATCATCGATTGATGATACAGGAATCTTAAAGTTTGAAAAATATTTTTTTTCACTTTATACAGTCGTACTATAAAAATATAATATAACTAGCTGTTGCCCGCGACCTTCGTCCGCGTGAAATTTTATAGCCTATAACCTTCCTCGATAAATCGGCTATCCAACACTATAAGAATTTTACAAATCGAACTAGTAGTTCCTGAGATTAGCGCGTTCAACCAAACAAACAAACTCTTCAGCTTAATAATATTAGTATAGATTTTATTACGACTCCGGTTTATGCGACCAACTGCTTCGAACGACCTATACAAACTAGGCATGGGTCATTGACGGTTTTTAAGTTAATGTAATTTAACTGTTAATCATTAATGGTCAACGGGTTAAAAAAGCTGTTAAATAAATAACAGGTTTTAAAACTTCAATCGTTAGCGGTAATCGTCGATTCAATATGTCAACGTTTTTGATCAATGACAATTTTGTTGCAGATTAAGTTAAAGATTATTGATTTGATAAGAATTTAGATTACTTTATTTTTTAACTGGAACTGGACTTTTCCTTCGTACTTTTTCCAGGCTTTTCATGCTTTACCCAGCCAGATAGGGCTGGCGAAAGATCCAGGCGTACTTAAAAGATCATCACACACGCACAAGCCCGCGTCCGATGCGTCGACGCGACGGTGTTCGGTAACATCCGAAAGTAACGAATATTTCTGAAGGAGACTAAATTCTCAGAAATTAATAAAATAATTAATTGAGTGCGTTGACGTAAATTGACAGTAAATATTTTCAACCCGTTTTTTCATTAATGAATAACAGTTAACACATTGACGAATGAAAAGTCGTTAAAAAAAAACCGTTTATTGATTCAACGCCCACCTCTATTACAAACAGTTGTGCCTATTGGCCTTCTTTTGTTATGTCTACTGCTGATATGGAGGTAAATGGAAATTATGGGTTTCCTACTCCTCCGCTATACTTTTCTGATTAATTTCGTTGCGGGATCCAAGACAGTTGTTTCTCTGGGACTTCGTCGAGCTTCATTGTCTCGGCGCTTTTCTGGTGGTCGCCACTGTTGATTCTGGCTTTCAGGAGTTACAGTGGTTTGGGAATAGTGTGGTGAGAATTAAAACATAACTGGCGAAACGTGGGAGTAATATTAGGTACACCTCTGACTTAGCCTTTGGGGATTACAGGCGTGATGTTATGTTATGTGTTTATATTAATATACTATATTAAAATGAACGAGAGCGTGGGAGGAGCTCGTGGTGAAATAATAATTACCGCTCAGATCAATCTTTAGGTTAGGCCGTGCTTGCCCAGGTTGGTCTGTGGATGTGTGACCACCTATTACATACCGAGGTTCCTCCGTGCCTCGGAAAGCACGTTAAGCCGTTGGCTGTCATTTGTAGATCTTTGACAGTCGTTACAGGTAGTCAAGTGGCTCAAAAAGTCTGACAACCAGTCTTACCAAGGGGTATCATAGTACCTAGTACTAACAGGGTTGTGGAGGTCAGATAGGCAGTCGCTCCATGTAAAATACTGGTATTCAGCTGCATCCGGTTAGACTGGAAGCCGACCCTAACATAGTTGGTAAAGGGCTAAGCAGATGATGACAATATTAAAATGAACAAAGACATTTCTTTTCTCATTATTACTCTTCCCGAATTTCCTCGAACCTAACTTTTTCAAAAACCCCTACTACACCCCGATCATCCCTTGATAAAGTGCGGGACATAAAACTGGGGCATAACGACTGTACTGTCAAGAGCAAGGGGGCAATTTATATTTTTTTTCACCCCCGCGGGTTGTCCTGAGAAAAATTACGGCCTCTCTTTATTAGATGTGAGTAATTTTTGACGCTGTAATGTCACCAAGTGAGATATCTGTTGGTGAATTAATTGGCTGTGTGTCTGTTTTGTTTTTTTTTGTGGTTGGATGAAGTGAAGTTTTTCTTTTTGGGGGTGAAAAGGGGTGTAAGGTTATTAATACATTAAGACTGGCTGTTAAGCTATCGGACTTTCTCACTACACGTAACATCGACTTCGCAGGACATCGGCTATCCCATCATCACTATAAATGAGATTGATTCAAATGAACCACAAAAAAAATAGATTTGTAAACAATTCCTATCACTTATACAAGGTGTAAACGGAACGGACCGTTTACACCTTGCAGAGAGCAGCGGTGGCCCAGTGGTGGAGACCCCGACTTACGAGCAGTAAGTCGTGGGTTCGAACCCAGCCAGGCGCATTACTTTGTGTAAGTTATTTCATCACCACTGCTCTCAAAACGGTGAAGGAAAACATCGTGAGGAAACCGGCATGTCCTAGAACCAAAAATTCGAAGACATGTGACATCTACCAACCCGCACTGGGCCCGCGTGGTGGATTATAGCCCATTCCCTCTCATAGAGAGGAGGCCTGCGTCCCAGCAGTGGGAACATTAATAGGCTGATTATGCTTATTATGTTAAACGGACCGTTCACGAAGTCGTCAACCAAGCATTCTGGTTATCAAACTTAGTAACTCTATGCAAAAAAATATTGCTGGGAAACGCAGGCATGCGCATTACTTTGAGTAATTTATTAATTTCATCACCACTGTTCTTAAAACGGTGGAGGAAAACATTGTGAGGAGACCGGCATGCCCTTGAACTAAAAAATTAAAGATAACGTGTTATAAAGGGTGTCAAAAGACCCTTAACGAAGCCGAAAGGCACGTATTTTCCCCGTCATTGCGATAATTTTTTTGTTCTAGACCCTACCTGGGAACCTTCTAGTTACGGAGATATTGGGGGTCAAAGTTCCAACTTTTTACTTAAAACGCCTTCATGACCCCCGTATCATTCAATCCATCCATCAGCACTATGTTTTAAATGCGGTACATTGAGTCCAACGGTAAAACGTGTTTTTTTTTGTGGTGGTAACCCCAAAAAAAAGTCGTTTCCCAGCAATAATTTTTGCGTAAAGTTACATAGTTTGATGTTCATAATGCTTGGTTGACGGCTTCGTGAAGGGTCCATTTAGACCCGGTATATCTACCAACCCGCACTGGGCCCGCGTGGACAACACCCTTTTCCCTCACATAGAGAGGAGGGCTAGTGTTCGAGCAGTGAGAAAAGCATGAGCTAATTTTACAAAGGGATTTTTCTGAATGAAATCATTTACAAATATTCTGATCAATTAGGTACAACAACATGAGTACCTACAGTTGTAAACAAAAACTTTCAGATCAAAGGTCGATCAAAGGTTAAGCTACGCTTGCCGAGGTCCGTCTGTGGATGGGTGACCATACATTTCATATAGAGACTCTTCTGTGCCTCGGGAAGCACGTTAAGCCGTTGGTCCCGGCTGTCAGTTGTAGATCTTTGACAGTCGTTACAGGCAGTCAGTGGCCCGAGAGTCTGACAACCAGTCTTACCAAGGGGTATCGTAAAATAAAATCATCGCTAACGGAAGATCATTTTAATTATTTTGTTTACCGATATTAAAAAGTTTAATTAAAAAAAAAAAAACTGAATACTGGCACATAATATACCGTTTTTCAGTGCAGTCACTTTGTTTATTTTTCATTAAAACCTTAAAGTATAGGAAGGGTTCTCCTTTTACGTTGTCTGTTTATTTTTAACTCTATATTATAATTTTAATGGGTTTAAAATTAATAGAAAACAAGAGGGTTTTGTTATCCTGTAATGTATGTTCAGGCATGGTTATTACTATTACATTTTTCTAAGTTTTTCTCGTGTCGCGAAATTGAACGGGATTATCATCTAAACTTATGCGTGATTATCCATTATTCTGAGCTCCCAATCTCCATTATTGGGAGCCACGGAAGATATTCCGAAAGTGACAGTATAAGTTTATAGACCGACCGCTTTAATGAGTCCTCGCGAAAGTATCAATTTAAATGGAATATTCTGAAGATTGATCACGTTTTAGTTCAATTAATTTCGTAATACCTACGTGGATTATTTATTTTAAAGCAAATAACCTGTGGGATATTTTTGGGACTTTGTGGACGCTTAATATGCCTTTGATGGGGCAATGCGGAGGACTCATAACAGGACTATCATCTGTATAGTCTTCTCTCAATTATGTTGGGGGCGGCTTCCAGTCTAACCGTAAGCAGCTGAAAACCAGTATGGAGTATATGTGCAGTAGGTAAGTTTTATGGAGCGACTGCCTATCTAACCTCCACAACTCTGCTAATACTGGGTAACACGATACGTCTGTATCCGTGACGTAATTCAAGTCCTCTCCAGTAAGTGTGCCAACACTCAAGGAGTTTTCCGAAGCAAATTTATGAAAATATATCTACTCAAACTCGGGCACGTGGCTAAATAATAATAACCGCTCGGATCGATCTTTAGGATGGGTGACCACCTATTACATAACGAGTTTCCTACGTGCCTCGGATAGCACGTTAAGCCGTTGGTCCCGGCAGTCATGCGTAGATCTTTGACAGTCGTTACAGTGGTCCTCAAGTCTGACAATCAGTCTTACCAAGTGGTATCGTTAATACGATACCCCTCCATAATATACACACATACATATTAGACCTTCACCCCAAATCCCAATACAACCCAGTACCCCCAACCACCACCAACCCATTTAATCCCAGTATTACACTGGGTTGTGAAGGTCAGATAGGCAGTCGCTCCATGTAAAATACTGTATACTCAGCTGCATCCATTTAGTCTGGAAGCCGACTCCAACATATATGGGAAAAGGCTAGGCAGATGCTGACCACTCAAACTAAATGCAGGAAGCTTATAACAGTAAAGCAGAACAGTTTAAAAGTAGAAAATAAATGATTACTCGAACGACTAGATAATGCTTCGCTAGCCACCGATTTGTGGTGTACGCTTCAAATTATGAAAAGGAGATATTTTTGCAATAAAAGAGCTTGATTTTGAAAGAATGTACTAAACCATGTCAATATTTCTTCAATTTCGCGAAGTAATTATAATGATTTTAGATAGATAACACTGGTTAATTATAAAATCAGTAGTCACACGCGACTCGCTTGACACAATTAGTGGCATTGCTAGGAACATCTTCAGAGGTCGTAAGTAGGGTGGTAAAAAATAAGAGTATTCTCTCCATACTGCGTTGCCTATCACATCGACAGGGAAAGCCAAAAAGGAAATATTCAAATTAGACGCCTCAGCCACTGGCAACTTTCACAACAAATATTTATTACATTTTGTGTCTGTTATCGTCGACAGGGGTTGTAATTATTTACTATCGGATAAAAATATGCGTTTTATCTTGCAGAAACTTTATTTTTTTTAAGTGGTGTACTGATCCTTAAAAAAGATGACGGGCAATTCAACGAAGCTCTCCGAGTGAACTGATGAGAGCTATTGGTTAATACAGGCAAGGCTAAGTCCCATGTAATAGGGAACGAGTCTATTGCCATCAACGAACGGAACGAGTCTAAGCTCTATGGCTGATGCAGAGAAATTCCTGTTGAAAAAACCCACTGTTTAGTATTCTTGCTACTAAATTGTTGTCTCACTTTTACGTCATCTATCTGTCTCTTCCATCCGTGTCTCTAAGCAGTATGCTTACCTCGCACATTGTTTTATTCAATGAAAATGTCTAAACCTCATTATAAGTCTAAAGTATCCATAAAACAGTGTAATAAACATAAGTACTCAGTTTGATAATATAGTGTTCGTGTACAGTTCGTGGTTTCATAACAAATAACATGCATAAGTTTGATCCTTCTAGCCGGATATTAATCAGCGACCTATGGATTTGGTTTCACTTTTAATTACTAATACAATGAAAACAGTATTTACCCGACCTGGGAACTAAGCCCAGGACCAGCAGGCTGAGCAGTAACGCTTGCGTCGACTAGACCAACGAGGCAGTCACCATTTCAATTAAACAAATAAATATATTACAAACAAGCATGCCTTTCCTAAACATATAAAAAGTTCTACTCAGGTAAAAACGTGAGAACCCAGCATGTGTAGTACAGATACTTAACTCTAATGCTCCTGTTCGAGCCATTAACTCTTTACCTATTACTTGAATCTAAGGTACTGGATGTGCCACCTTTCTCTGATATTCGTATTGTTGAAAGATATACGAAGCACAGGATTAAGATAGTCTCAATCGGTGTCATTGAAATTCAAACTCAAAACATTTATTTCAATTAGACCTTATCAGGCACTTTTGAATGTCAAAAAAACAAAGAAGCTGAAGTTACAGTCAGACACAATGCATCATAACTTGTGAAAGTACTGTAGTTGCCCATTCCAAAGCGTAGATCTCTATGGAGAAGTATAGGCAAGAAACTCCATGGACACTCTTTTCAATCGAAATGACTCTTCACGAAGCCGTCAACCAAGCGTTCTGTATATCAAACTAAGTTTTTTTTGTGTGAAAATCACGTTTTACGGTCGAACTCAAAGTACATACGCATTCAAAACAACAATGTTTTGAATGCGCACCACTGCAGATTAGCACAAGCTAATGGATGAATTGAATACTGCGGGGGTTGTGAAGGTATTACTATTTGTCCTAGAACAAAAAGAATATCGCAATGACGGAGAGAACAGTGCAGTTCAGCTTGGTTACGGGTACTTTTACAAATATATACTTAGAATTCCAAACAATGAACTACCTAAAAAATAAACTTATGCTGTCAGTTACGGGATATCTTCCGAGTTTGTTTATTATTTTGAGCTCCCGATAGTATAAGTTTAGTTGTAAACCGTGAAAGCTTAAAACAGTGTTTTCCTACAAAATATTTGAAAACAATATCTTTTTACACCAGAGAATTCCCATAAGCACTCAATACCTTGCCAATTAAGAAATCTCACGGCTCAATTCACAAATGAAATCTTTGACAAATTCAATCTCTTCCTACAAAATACTTTGAAAATTTCACGGAAATTGCGTCAACCTTCCTCGTTTGTTATTTTGTTGGACAATTCCGGAAGGGTGTTGATGTCTTTCGAAAAGTCCCTTGAAAAATTTTGGTAATGATCTGCCAAATTTTATTCGTAAAAAGTTTATTTTTCCTTTACGGGGAGAATTGAACGGTGTGTCGGGTGTTCTTTTTTCATATGAAAGTAAGTATCGAAGATGTTAAATTCGAATTGATAAAGTCTGTTACTAACTTAATTCAGATCAATTCAACAGTGATTGACACACGCTTGATTAGGATAACTATACAGGGTGGAAGTTACACCGACGCTAAAATGGTTACCGCGTATTCAGAAAACAAAATTTTCATCGGTATTTTTTTTTAAATCAGCTGTGCTCTAGCTAGGCATTGCAATTTTGTCGGAAACAGTTGTTTTTGTTTAATAACCGACGAACAATTTCTATGTGGGGGGTTCAGAGTGATGTAATGAATACGTGGTAACTGTTTTAGCGTCGGTGTTTCCACTCTGTATAACGTCTGATTCGTCTGCACAAAGCATAAACCTTCTAGAAAAATCATATACTAGCATCATAGTTCGTTATGGGATTAAGACCGTGTGACTGTTGTTTAGCATAAATCATCATTATCTGCCTAGCCTTTTCCTAAATATGCTGAGGTTGACTTGCAGTCTAATCGGATGCAGCTGAATACCCGTATTTTACATGGAGCGACTGCATATCTGACTTCCACAACCCAGTTAGTACTGGGTAATACGATACCCCTTTGTAAGACTGGTTGTCAGACTTTCGGTCAACTAACTACCCGTAACGACTGTCAAAGACCTACAAATGACAGCCGGGACCAACGGCTTAACGTGATTTCCGAGGCGTAATGAGTGATCACCAAGTTAGTGTCAAAATGACCTTTTCCAGTACACCTAATTCCTTGTGAAAGTCTAGTCTCTATCTTTCTCATTACTACAGTCTATAATCAGACTGCTACAAAACGGGGCACTTTCGAATCTCTTAATTCCTTTTTCTAAGGCTCCGCGCAAACTGGCCACTTTCCACAGCCACCGGTGGCTGTCGCACGATACGTCCTTTGGTACCGTGCAAACGAAGGTGGTCAGTGGCTGCTACGACTGGTCGGTGGCCACCACTAGTATTCGGTGGCCGCTACAATTTGTAACACTCTCCTGCTGTACAGTCTTACGATGAATTCCGAGACGAAGGTTCGATCACGCTCCTAATAATTCGCCACCGGACCACTCGCTACACGTGTGCGGCGATTACATACAAAACGTTTTAGACATCATGTAAACAGCCTGTCGCCAGCCTGTGGCTGTAGAAAGTAGTCCGTTTTGCGCGAAGCCTTAGAGCTCCTTGCGACTGTTAAAGAGTTTTAATCTTGCTTTAATTCCTTTATTAGTTCTAGATTCCTTTAGTTACTTACTTGAGAAAAACTGTTTTTTTTTTGTATTTATTATGCTGGTCGGTTAGGGTGAATTTTGTTCAGCAAATAAACTTACAGGTGAGTTTATTTTGATATTTCAAAATGAACTGTAGAAGGAACTATAAGAGAAGCCAAAAGTAACTTTAATTTGTTTTAGTTGTATGTATAGACTAGCACATCAAGCTACTACAATCTATCAAACTTTAATAGATTTTCAATTTTATCGCTAAAGCATTAGGTGCAAGGTTGATTGGGCAAATTTTACAATTTTGGGTAGCTTGTTGTAGTACGTGTTATGAAACAACTAAACAGATTTACTACACTTCATTTAAATAGGTACTGGACTAGTCATAAACCTCGTATTGTGGTTATTGGATCTTCTTCAAAAGTTGAACCTAACAAGCGGTTTGTGTTGAATCCTAGACCATGTTGCAGTCTAAATTTCGGCCATGCTAATATTAAGAAGTCTACATAAGTGGAGGAAGGCTTTTGCCAGGACCGGGACAGAACGGGCAAGAAAAATATGACAGTGGGCCTATCTTTTTGTTCGTCACTTTTTCATGCAAAACAAATTCCGCTGAAATGCATACCTACAGTTAGACTTTGAATTTTGGTTGGATATAGCACAGTTTCTTCTGGTTAGAATTTTCTATTGGATAATTTCCGACCAACATAAGGACGAAACCATGAGCTATACAGCTATTAAAGTTGTCTTCCGACGCGAGAGGTGTACCAGAACAGGCTGATTTTTGGGCCTATGGTCACAGCTGCGCAAGAGGAGCTCGTGGTTAAATAATAACGCCGCTCTGATCGATCTTAAGGTTAAGCCGTGCTTGCCTAGGTTGGTCTGTGGATGGGTGATCACCCATTACATACCTAGTTTCCTCCGTGCCTCGGAAAGCACGTTAAGCCGTTGGTCCCGGCTGTCATTTGTAGATCTTTGACAGTCGTTACAGGTAGTCAGAGGCCCAAAAAGTCCGACAACCAGTCTTACCAAGGGGTATCGTAATACCCAGTACTAAATTGTGGAGGTCAGATAGGCAGTCGCTCCATGTAAAATACTGGTTTTCAGCTGCATCCAGTGAGACTAGAAGCCGACCCCAACATAGTTGGGAAAAGGAATGATGATGGTCACTGCTGTGCAACCATTGAGTGTATTCTACGCTCAATAATAATTTAGGTTCTTACCACTAATAATATCTCAGCAGTAGTTCGAAGTTTGCAAGTTGGTTGTGTGGAAACCTCGCATTGGTGTGCATATATTTAGTGTAAAAGATAAAGTTTGTGAGTGAATGAAGAAAAACGAATCCCGACACTCAACAAACCGGATCTACCACTTTACCCGATTCACCAAACTATTTGATTTAATTCCCATTGAGAACCGGAATTCCGTTCAGATAGGAAACCCTTTTCCCAAACTATTATAGTCAATGGGATCCGTCGCATAGAGCTATGGGCTGGTTGCCCTATTGTATGAGCCGATTGTGGTCTGAGATATCGGCGGAGGTTGAAGAGGTATCGTTCGGGATAAGAATATTTTAATATGGTTGGTTCGGAATGTCGGTCAAGGTTTTTTTAGGATGAATGAATGAATGAATGGAAGCGTTTTACTTGTGAAAAAAATTGGAACTTTGACCTCCAATATCTCCGTTACTAGAAGGTATGGTCTAAGGCAAAAAATTGGCCAAGTGCGAGTCGGACACGCGCATGAAGGGTTCCGTACCATCTTCGTAAAGGACCCTTTAATTTTTAATTATTTTTTTCTTTTATTATTTGTTGGTATAGCGGCAAAAAAATACACATTCTGTGAAAATTTCAAGTGTCTACCTACCTATTACGGATTAGAGATTCAGCCCGGTGACAGACAGATGGACATGTGGACGGAAGGCGGAGGCTTAGTAATAGGGTCCCGTTAGTTACGCTACGGGTACGGAACTCTAAAAAATGAGGGCAATGACGTTGAGAACAACTGCCTTTCGGTGTGTGTCGAAGAATTGCCTTTCAGTCTTTATACACCCGTTATAAGTGTTTTAATAATAAAAAAACTAAATAATAAAATCCTTTACTAATAAAATAGTCACATACTGTTTTAATATCCACATTTCAAAAGAAAATTCTCAGCGACAAAACTACCAGTGCCAAGAAAACTTAGTTGGACCTTTCATAGATCTGTGAAGCGAAAATCAAACGGTTCGGTACACCTGAACTGGTAAGAGAATCTGTTGAAAATCTAACTAAGCAAGTGGATGGAATGGTCGGACGAACTGTGAAATTTTCTTTAAAGATTTCCAAGCTGTTGGAGCGCAACAATCTTTCGGATGACTGTACAATAGTTTGCTGTGAGCTCTCTGGTTATTTGAATAGTGAGAGTTAGTTTAAGTTTAGTAAGGAGGTTATAAAGGGGTTTGGTAAGGATACGGCACGATTGGCGCACTGGCTGAGCGATTGGCTGCGCTGCGTGTCGCGGGTTCGATCCCCACACGGAACAAATATTTGTATGATCTACAGGTAGTTGTTCCGGGTCTGACTGTTTGTGTATGTGAGTTTAAATGTTTGTAAACGCACCCACGACACAGGAGAAATTCCTTGTGCCCCACACAAATGTCTTTTTTTTTTAAATACCATAATTATCGTTTTTATTAGCTGAAATTTTGCATACATGTTTAGTTAGGATGATAATAATGCAAAACAACAACGTCCATTTATTATCAGGCTACTTTGGCCCATAGATAATACAATAATTTTAGTATATACGAAACCTGAAACACGTGTCTAGTATTTTTATGTAAAGAATCTATATACAAAATTTCAAAACTGTATCATGAAAAATCACAAGCTTGTTCTGTTACCTAGTTAAAAACGTCGTCACCACGCAGCTCGCCCGCGCACGCGCCTCCAACTTCGTTTTGAGCTCATTGATAATAATAATTTGGCAGTAGGTACCTAAATAATTGCGATAGGTATCTAATATCGCTCGGTATCCAACTTGTAACTTTTTTTAAATATTTTTTTGACAAAATATAACATGGGTTAAAAATTATTGGAATCGATTTAGTTACTTATTCTGAACAAACTATATTCAGGTTTGGCATATACTAAAAATAATGTTGTATACCTTATAGACTGACATACATAATACTACAAATTGTGTTATTAAACAGAACCTTAAAACTATGTTAGTATACACTTCACTTGTGCACTATGTCACCGACGAAGCTAAGCAACGTCATTCTAAATCCAATATGGCGGATTAGTTATTTTTTTATGCATTTCCGTGATATAGGTATCAAATAAAAGCGTTTGCTGAGAAAAATACGAGAAACAAAATGACGTCACTCTAAAGCGTGTTTTTAACTATAATATTAGGGGTTAAAGTTGCCGATTTGTATGGACGATTTCGTGAAAAGTATATTTCCATACCAACATTTTTTTTTGTTTTTCTTGGAAACGTCTCTACCGATTGTGATGCAATTGTAAACTATAGTTAGAGTGAAAAAAGCTGCACTGCACTGCATATCTTACATTCTCAAAACACAGTCTATGACAAAAATATACCTACTTGAAGTAATGAAACCGACGGCACATTGAAACAAGTGTTTTGATACTACTGTATCAAAACACTTGTTGAGTACCTCATAGGGTACTCCCTATGAGGTAATATGCAACTACTAGTACGGTTTTTAAACTCTAAAACGCACGTCATTTAACAATTAATCCAATAAAATGGAATTAGGAAAAAAATATATAAACGTCAAAGTTAAAAACAGAACAAAGTGTGAGAAAAAAACGGCAATTTCATACTTAAAGACCTATTATTTTTTATCCCAATGGGATTCAATCTCGTAGGACAATCTTTGACCTCCACGCGGACGAAGTCACGTGCAAGAGCTAGTAACCCCATAAATAATCCATACGAGACCCGTCTAAGTTATATGAGTTGGAAAATTAACTTACCCCTCAGTTATAGTCAATCAAAACTATATTTTATAGCTCAGTCGTCCCACCTGAGTGTTTGTATTAATTAATTTACTATTTTAAGTAATAATGAAGTACCTCGGCTTTGCCTGGGTTGAATATCATTGATTTATTAAGGGGTTTCAGAATTGAGGAGTTGAAAACTTGTCAAACTTTGGTTTTACCAAATGGATAAGCATAATCAGCCTTTAATGTTCCCACTACTGGGACACAGGCCTCCTCTCTGTAAGAGAAAGGTCCAGTGCGGGTTGGTGACAGTCTTGGAATTTTTGGTTGTAATACGATGTATTTCGTTTGAGTGCAGTGGTGATGAATAAATAATTATGCAAAGTAACGCGTCAGCCGCCACGACATATTTGTGAACACAAGGTGTCATATGTTACGATGTCATACATTTGGACAAAGATCGTCACAGACTGGACGCTTGAGGAAGTATAGCGTCGTCGACGTCGACCATGACTAAGGTGGCGTGTCGATCTGATCATATTTGCGGAGCTAACATGGCCAGGGATCGCATAGGATAGAGAGATATGGAAGGAGAAAGGGGAGGTCGTTGCCCAGCAGAGGGACACCATGTAAGCTAGTAAAAAAATGTACATTTAGGTCGATTAGGTATTGAAGTTTAGTACTAGATGTCAGTCTTATAGAGAAAGTTGTTCAGTTTGATGATCTGTAAAAAAAAAAAAAAAAAACTATGACATTGATTGAGAAGAAAGGATGCGGATCCTTTCTTCTCAATCAATGTCATAGTTTTTTTTTTTTTTTTAGCCTGTCATGTCCCATAAATGTAGCATAGCATAGCATAAGCATAGCATAATCAGCCTATTAATGTTCCCACTGCTGGGACGCAGGCCTCCTCTCTATGAGAGGGAATGGGCTATAATCCACCACGCGGGCCCAGTGCGGGTTGGTAGATGTCACATGTCTTTGAATTTTTGGTTCTAGGACATGCCGGTTTCCTTCACCGTTTTGAGAGCAGTGGTGATGAAATAACTTACACAAAGAAATGTGCCTGGCTAGGTTCGAACCCACGACTTACTGCTCGTAAGTAGGGGTCTCCACCACTGGGCCACAGTGGTGGCCCATGAATGTATATTAACGAAATGTATATTTTTCTTTACTAGGTTACATCGTGTCCCACTGCTGGCAAGGGCCTCTCCATTCTCCTTCCAAACCTCTCTATCTTGAGCGATATCTGGCTATGTTCGCCCCGCAAACAGGATCAGATCGTAACACCACCTCCTCTGCGGTCTACCTGGACGGCGATTTATCTGTGTGGCTCACCAATCGTATAAAAAATCCCAGGCTGACTATGAAAAACAAAACAGGTAATATACAAGATTAGTTTTAGTATATGCGAAACCTGAAACACGTGTCTAGTATTTTTATGTAAAGAATCTATGTACAAAATTTCAAAACTGTCTCATGAAAAATCACAAAGTTATAAGCTTGTTCTGTTACCTGGTGGTCCGCACAAAAACGTGGTCACCACGCGGCCCAGACGCGCGCGAGCCTCCAGCGTCGTCTTGAGCTCATTGATTGAATTTGGCAGTAGGTACCTAAATGATTGCGATAGGTACTTAGTGTCGCTCGGTATCCAACTCGTAGCTTTTTTAAAATATTTTTGGGACAAAATATATCATGGTTTAAAAAATATTGGAATCGATTCAGTTACTTATTCTGAACAAACTATATTATTTATTTATTTAACACTTCAAGCACATAAGTACAGAGGCGGACTTAATGCCATAGGCATTTTCTACCAGTCAACCTTTGGGTGATGCAAAGACAAGCAGTGGTAGGTGTAAATCTGAAAATAATTTTAAATAATAATAAGATTAACTATATTCAGGTTTCGCATATACTAAAAATAATGTTGTACAATTTAACAAACTGTAAATAAACATTTTAGTCTCTGAATTCCTAACGTTAATTATTTCGTCATACATGAGTTAGTTGACAGAGCTACGTCTGTCCCGAAGGATCTCATTATTTTCTATATTATAACCTTCGCGTGCTTTCATTTACATCATACGACTGTATATATTTAATTATTTGTTTGTAATATTATATTTAAGCGCTCCAAAACAAATATAGCTGACGTGGCTAAAGGCTGCCCAACTCAAATATCACTGGGCAGGACATATCTGCCGCATGCCGAACAAACTGTGCGTCATAATAGATGGAAACTGGTGCCCTGACACAGGGAGGCGGGGTCGCGGCAGGCCACGAAGGAGATGACGGGACGAACTGGACAGGTTCTGTCAGAACTGGTAGGAGGTCTCGCGGGTTCGCGAGAAATGGAAAGCGTGGAGGGAGGCATTTGCCCAGGAGTGGGACAGAAGGTTAGGAAAAAAAAACAAATTTAATAAACATAAATTCACCCTTTTTTGCACGGCAGTATCTAGGCGCAGAACGCACACTGCTATGAGCCTTTTTTTTTTTTTATCCGGATGTGAAATCATCAAATGACCCCCCCCCCCCACTCTGGGCGG
Source organism: Noctua janthina (assembly GCA_963576755.1). Taxonomy (NCBI): domain Eukaryota; kingdom Metazoa; phylum Arthropoda; class Insecta; order Lepidoptera; family Noctuidae; genus Noctua; species Noctua janthina. The sequence goes on from OY755074.1 coordinate 2,619,367, forward strand.
AGCGGAAGGGAGTGTCAGACTTATACTGACTAAAACCCATCCATGTTCCTTCTTTGCCCTTTGTGTTCCAGGGCCACGGTATCTCTTTCGAACAGTCCCGCAGCCCTGGCAGGCATCGGCCATGCAGACCCCTACGTGGCTGCTGACGTCTTTGTATACTAGTACTAACTTTAGCTCGCGGCTTGGTTCCGGTTATGTACGAAAATTAACACACGGGAACGTTTTAAATGTAGCCTGTGACACTCGGGGATAATGTAGCTTCATCAGTATATATATATATATATATCCTGCATCAGTAGTTCCCAAGATTATCCCCTACGTACAAACTTATAAAATTACGTCTTTATAAAATAAAAATAAAATAAAAAATAATAAAATCTTTATTGTCAGGTGATTGTTCAAACATCAGTGTAGCTCTGGCTCTTGTACTAGGATTCCCTGTATCACAAGATACAGATAAAAGAGTTATAGATATTCTATTAGTTTAGATTTTACATTCAGCAACTGGTTAACGAACTTCTAAAACATAGTTACTGGCCACCAAGGCATCCTGGGGTGAAGACTGGTCGTCAGTGATATGACTGTCAAAGATCTACAATTGCTGACAGCTGAGATCAAACGTGCTTTCCGATGCGTGGAGGGATACTCGTTATGTGATGAACGGTCACCCATCCGCGGAGCGACCTCGGGTAGCGTCGCTTAACCTTGGAGATAGGTCCGTGTGGCTGTTATGTCATGGTCACAAACCCTTGTGTGGTTAGTGCTTAACCTGGTGTCAGAGTTTTTATGCCACCCATAGGCCTCTGACTTGGCTTTTCATGCCGTCATGAAATATCTCTCAGGCATGCTGGTTACTTCACGTTGTTTTCCTGCATCGAAGCAAGTGATTATTATTCCAGCGATATCGGTGCGCGGTAACATGCTCGCTAGGCGGTTTAGCCGCTGTAGCGACGTCGTGAAGGCCCAGCTATTTACGAGCTACTGCACAAGCGTCTACACAGTCGAGCTGTGGACCAACTACACCAAGGCTGCACTGAGCGATATGCGAGCGCAGTATAACGACGCGTGGCGTGCGATGTTTCGACTGCCTCTGTGGTGCAGCGCGAGCGCCATGTTCGCTTCGGGCCGCGCGCCCTGCTGGCAGGCGCTGCTTACGAACCGGTCGGCCGCCGCACGCACTGCCATACTTCAATCAGCCAATTCCTTGGTGGCCGCGGTACGAGAATGGTACCACAGTCCCCTACATATAAGGTGGCAGTTCTACCACACACCGATTACCTAATTCGCTGCATTAGGGGCGCGTCGGTGTGTGTATTGTCAATAGGTATAATTTATTTTATTTAGTGTCTGTTTGTGAATGTTGTATGTGGATTTATATCTGGTAAATAAAATATTTCATTTCATTTCATTTCATTTCATTATACAATACGCACATGAATCTGAAAAATCAGAGGTGCGCGCCTTGGGTTCGAATTCGAGACCTATGACATGGCAGTCCGACGGTCGGCCACTATACTATCACTGATATACATTTAAAATACACAGCCATTTTCTATCTTGAAAATAAATCATTTCTCCAAATCCTACACGAAAAGATACTAACATCTGATATAATATAACGTTACTTTTTCTTTTATTACTAAATCAACGTGGATAGAAATATCTGTAAATAAATTGGCACAATAAAATTTTACGATACATACTAGGTACTTATAACAAACAGGCAATAGGGAGGGGAAATAGAAAATATTATTTTGGGATCACGTTTTTCTTTAAGATATAGAAACGATAAAGAAACCATGGACGGACTGTGTGAAGGATGATATGGCTAGAAAGGAGGTAGCTGCTGAGATGACGACTAATAGAGAAGTATGGAAAAAGAAGACATGCTGCGCCGACCCCAAATAAATTGGGATAAAGGCAGAAGAATGATGATGATGACTTTCTTTTAAGATATACACGTTTTATTTCGGGCTCGTTATTTAGTTAGAACAGCCGCATGAATTGATCAAAAGTTAAGCAACGATTGCCGAGGACGGTTGATGAATGGATGAACATGCATTTCATACAGTAATTCGTAGATATTTGACAGTCGTTACAGATAGTCAGGTGCTTGAAAGACTGACGAGGATACCAAGGATACTCCTTGGTATGACTGGCTGGTGGATAGCTGGTTGTATCCACAGTAACACGGTTGTGTTCGGCAGAGCTAATTGTACACCCACATTTCGCCAGTTATTTTTTAGTCTCATGTAATAGGGGGCGAGCCTATCGACCGGGCATAAATCCAGACTCCCTGGGTGCTACTGAGAAGTTCCTGTAGAAAATCCCAACAGCACTTTGCTGGACCTGACCTCATGCTCAGCAGTCGCGCTTGCGATCACTAGACCAACGAGGCAGTATATGAAAACACTACATTTAATAAAAATGCAACGTTTTTCAAAGTAAAATTCATTCTTATATTTTTACTATAATACTAAAACAAGAAACTCGTTCCCTCGTTAGCAAATACACAGCAACTTCTCCAAGAACTATCCATTACAGCCACTTTAAAAAGGAATAAAAACCCGGGAACTTTATCATCCCGTGCCACCCGGAACATTCAAATCCCGCGCCGGGATTACGTGCAGCCCAACTCTAGTTTCATTGCTATAATAAATAAGAATCGGCCTGCTGAATTTCAGTGTATTTTTTACAGTTACTGCTTTACAACCCTGGGTCTTGTGAACGAGATTTTTATGTTGTAAATATGAAAGAAATATTGAGGATAACTCATGGTTTCTCGCGACACGTGGTAGATATAAAAAAGAAAGTTATTGAGTTTTACTTGTGACGTATTTGAAATGTATTTGAAACTGTATTACTTTATCTTTTGATTTTTGTTGAAAAATGTTTGTTGGTTATGGCAGGATTTGTCCCGTTAGGCTCGTACATCATGTGGGAATGATGATGGGTTTCGTTCTATGAAAACACACTGCTTGCGATACACTGTTTCTAGCAAACTAACGAATTACTTGAGATTACAACTTAACACAATAACACGAGGTAAAATTAATCGGATACAGTTCCAAGACGTCTCAACTCCGCCGCGATCAGAAATTGACTGTCGCCCTTGCCTCGAGCTGGACATCAGGGCTCTGTAGAAGCACGCTGTGTTGTGACTACTAAGTAGGTCGCGTGATGTCACCACTGCACACAGGCGCGCTTTCCAATTCATTTTATGTCCATACTAACGACCGTATCCGACATGTTTATCCTAATCTACTAGTGTCCCCAATAATGCACCAAAAGACATGGCATAGCAATCTAGTCGTGGTCTCGTTACAGTCTACGCCGGTATCACTCAATTGATTTTAACATTTAGTGTGATGCTTGTAATTCGAAACGAAAAGTACTATAGTGTAACATTTATACTTATTCAAATACCAATACACTATGAACCTAACAGCTTTGTACAATATTCTGACAAAAAAATGCATTCAAAGTCAAAGTCAAACTCAAAGTATTTTATTTGTTGAACATAGGTAATATGGTACATGGTATAAAATTTGTGTTGAATCACTATGTTTTAAAACTGTTTCAAACAAGTAGCGTCATAAACAAGATAGAATAACAGGTAGATTCATTCATTCATTCATTCACTCATTCATTCATTCATTCATTCATTCACTCATTCATTCACTCATTCATTCACTCATTCATTCAGTCATTCATTCACTCATTCATTCACTCATTCATTCACTCATTCATTCAATCATTCATTCATTCATTCATTCATTCATTCATACCTATAGTTTAATTATATCCAGAAAAATGTTTGTCAATTTTGTTTTTGGTCTCCTGAAAAGTATGAGTTTTGTACATCCGACCTTATGCATCTGATGTCGAGAGTTATCCGTTCACTAATTAGGTCCAAGTCCAAATATTGCCAGTATTAAATAAGTAAACCAGTCTACTTCACAGGCCACAACACTTCCCAACTAACCTCAATAGTTGTACGACCATAATTTCGAATTTGAATAACGTTCCGTACTAAATTTGAATTCGCCAGTCAGACGTGCCTCAAATATCTCGTTAGTGCGTATTGTTGGCCTCAGACCACGTGGGAGAGGCCAATAGCCGCCATTTTGTAAGGCTAGGCTACGCCAGGCCACGGCTGATTCAAATCGCTAGAATATTTTGATTGCGTTAGTGCAATCAATTCTGCTGTCGTAAGTCAAAAAACGGTACTTATCTAAAAAAAATGTCTGCTTCATCGTTCTCGCATAATGTACCATCTCAACATAAATGATGTAACCAAGGTTTTGTAACAATATACTGATTTAAAAGAGTGTCCTGGAGTTTCTTGCCCGTTCTTCTCCATAGAGATCCACGCTTTGGAATGGGCAACTACAGTACTTTCACAGTTTTTATACCTTGTGACTGGGACTGTAGCTACATTTCATTGTTGTCTTTGTTTCGAGAATTCAAAAGTGCCTGTAACTGGCCTACTTGAAAGAAATTATTTGTTTTGATTTTGAAATAATTTGGTTTTTCTTGTCATTTAAAAGCTTGACACATTTTGCATCAAATGGACTAAAGAAATTAACTGAAATATTTTAAAAAAACCTACGGCTCATTTTTGTACTGAATAAAAGAAATACAATTTTCATATTTCTTCCTGATTTCTCGAAACATAGATTTGTTGAGCTACCGCTTTTTGGCTTACAGGAGTAAAATTTTAGGCCACTTTTTTTTGAAGTTTCGAATTTGGAAATAATTTTTCAATGTAAAATTGCCACTGATGCTGCTTCAAGACTGATAAAGAAGAAAATAAGTCTGCACAGTGAAAACCGATTTTAAAGCTAACAAAACAGAAACTGTTTTTATATCGTTTCTAAAAAACCCGAGTTGGTGAAGAATTCAGTGTTCTTTTTTTTTAGCAGCGGGAACAACAGCTAAATCGAAGTCCAAAAGTCAGGTCGATGTTGACTCAAAAACCCTTAACGTGGCACTGTGTTTGCTCGCCTCACAGTGAGCCAAAGTGTAGAAACAATACGAATAGATTTTGTAAGGGCTTCGGACTGTCCTATCGACCTCTTTTTAGTTCGAGTCAACTAGGCACGTGAACAAGATTTTCTGAAAAGAATTCTATCGATTTGAATTTGGAACTGAATTTGAGCCTGGAGATTCGTGATTCAACAATGTACCATTATCCCAATATACAATATTAGTTTAAGTATATGCGAAACCTGAAACACGTGTCTAGATTTTTATGTAATGAATCTATGTACAAAATTTCAAAACTGTATCATGAAAAACCACAATGTTATAAGCTTGTTCTGTTACCTGGTTGTCCGCACTAAAACGTGTTTGCCACGCGGCGCCGCCGCACGCACGCCTCCAGCGTCGTTTTGAGCTCATAGATAATAATAACTTGGCAGTAGGTACCTAAATGATGGCGATAGGTAGTGCGCTTCCACCAAAGATGAGCGAGGATGCGTAGCGAGGGATGTGTCTGTAACTACACACACCAGGTATGTGTAGAAACGCAACCTAATGCTGTTCCGAGCAATAAAAGAAATATTAAAAAATAACTGCATTTTTTCTCTCTCAGGTAGGTAAGCATTAACCAAAAAAGTATTGATGCATCGTTGGTTTAGTTTTGGTCGCAAGCGCTACTGTTGAGCAAGAGGTCCTGGGTTCGATTTACGGGTCATTGGATTTTAGTGTTATTGGATTTTTCCATCAGTGATTTCTCAGTAGCAGCCACGGAGTCTGTATTTGTGCCCGGTTGATGGAAATTGGCTCGCCCCCTATTACATGGGACTTAAACATAACTGGCGAAATGTGGGTGGTACTATGTAAATGTGAGTGTAACTAGCAGCAACGGAGTCTGGAATTTTGGGCTGTTGATGGCAATAGGCTCGCCCCTTTTTAGTTGGGACACATAACCTGAGAAATGTAAGTGTACTATTTAATTAGGACTACCTCTGCCCAACCCTTCGGGTACTACAAGGCGTGATGCTATATTTTATGTAAGTACTGAATTACAGTATCCCAAAGATTAAACTGCACGTAAAACCATTACCTATTCTCAAGTCTCACTATATTTTTAACGGCTTGTTCGTCGACTGGCGACTGTGAAACGTATGTGCGCGCGAGATGACACCTTGCGATTTTACCTATTTTTTTTTGTCGTCAACTCGCTCGCACATTATAAAGTACAGTCAAATAAAAACGAATTAATAACTAAAAATAACTAGCTATTGCCAGCGTTGGCTGATTCGGTTAAGTACTGATTATCTACTTAGATTTCAAGATACGGAAAGGGGGATGCGGCCGACGACGCTTGATACCCAAGCATGCTATCCAGCATTGCCAGAATGTTACTTTTGTAACATTTTACGTTACTTTTGACCTTCTCATGTTACCTCCGTGTTATATTTTAAAGTCAAGTCGTATAAAATGTCTTATGCATTTAAAGTGGATACCTATATTACACATTTTATTAGAAGTTTTTGTAGCTGACTGTATATCTGACGTATTTAACGTTAGATTTTCAAAGTCGAGCGAGTTGACGACAAAAAAAATAGGTAATATCGGAAGGTACCAACTCGCGCGCACTCGCGAGTTTACGAATAAAGCTTTTCAACTAAGGTCTGATTTTCTAAAGCCATATTGTCCGCCATCTCAAAAGCGTGCGTTGAAGTATGCCATTATTGTCCAGCTCTTTTGTGGCTAAATACCAGACTGCACTCACGTACGTTCGGGTCCGAGTACTTTATGATATTAGGACCAGAGCCATAGCACGAGCGCACGTTGTAAAAGTACCGTATTACACGACAATTTTTGAATCGTTTTTTTTTTTTTTAAACTTTGCCCCACACTAGGAATTGCTCGTGTATCGTGGGTGCGTTTACAAACATTTAAACTCACATACACAAACAGCCAGACCCGGAACAACTACCTGTAGGCCATACAAATATTTGTTCCGTGCGGGAATCGAACCCGCGACACCAAGCGCAGCAGTCAATCGCTCAGCCACTGCGCCAACCGTGCCGTCTATATATATACAATATATATAGACGGCAATACAATATATATAGACGGCAAATACCCGTCATCTACCCTGGTCGAAGCGGAGAATGGAACCGGCGAGAGATGTCGTGCGGTGTTCCACAGGGATCGGTTCTGGGGCCGGCCTTGTGGAACATCGGTTACGACTGGGTGCTGCGCGCCGACCTCCCTACCGGCGTCAGCGTAGTTTGCTACGCCAGTCGCCGCGGGAGACGCCCTGGGCGTTGGGGGTCACGTGGTGGCTCCCGGCCACCGTAGGCGCGGGCCTGTGGACGGCGAGTTATGGGCCAGCTCGCCGTCCGGCCGTCTTATGACGACAGGCCGTGTCGACGGCGCGTTCGTGTTCCACGTGCGCCTCAAAGAGATGTCAGCAAATAAGTAGGGGTCCGCAAGGGCCGATGCCTGCCAGGGCTGCGGGACTGTTCGAAAGAGATACCGTGGCCCTGGAACACAAAGGGCAAAGAAGGAACATGGATGGGTTTTAGTCAGTACAAGTCTGACACTCCCTTCCGAGCCGAACTGGGAGACGTTGCGTTGGAAGGCCTCCCACTAGGTGGACCGATGACCTGGTGAAGGTTGTAGGGATCCGCTGGATGCGAGTCGCACGGGACCGGTCAATGTGGCGACAATTGGGGGAGGCTTTGCTTTTTTTTATTTTTTTTTGGATGGGATATCATCAAATGACCCCCACCGCCCACTCTGGGCGGAGCGGAAGGGAGTGTCAGACTTGTACTGACTAAAACCCATCCATGTTCCTTCTTTGCCCTTTGTGTTCCAGGGCCACGGTGTCTCTTTCGAACAGTCCCGCAGAATGGGGGAGGCTTATGTCCAGCAGTGGACGTCTTACGGTTGAAATGATGATGATAAAGCACAATCAGTATTATCCATACACTGATATGAATAAATTTATTAAAATTATGTAAATACTAGCTTTATTTACTAGAATTTTAAAATAAATTGTACTCAGCCTGTAATAATATAATTCAATCATGATTCGAAAGACAAGTGGCGCCATCTATTATCATAAGAACGTTATTGTTGTTTTCCTCGGGAACAGTACTTTTTTTCGGGATGAAAGGTACCCAGCTCAACCCAACCCAACCAGAGTTATCGACATAGCTCACATAATAAGTAAGCTGAAGAGGAAATGGGCCGGCCATATTAGCCGTAAAACCGATGAACATTGTGCGGGTTGCAGACCAAGAGCTAAGCTATGCCGAAGCTATACTAAGCTAAGCTAGCTAAGCTAAGCTAAGATAAGCCAAAAATATGTCCTGTGCACACCAAAAACTAAGGGGAAGCTCAGTCAGTGTTGCGAAGTTCAATTCGACGGACGCTCGCCATTAATAATATCTATGAAGAAAGTTCCGATGATGAATACGTTACACATAGAAAAAGAAGATAATTACTGACTTATGATTATCTAAAAAAAAGACATTCCAGACCTTGGATATGTCAACACATTCAATCTCGGCAAACAATGTGGGGCTTAGTTTAGCTCGCGTAGCTGTGCATACACAACTAACTTAGCTGCGCATATTTTAGTTAACTCACATAGCTTAGCTTGCATAGTTTGCAGTCTGCACACAAGTATGAAAAACTGCGTCAGCTAAGCTGTATTAACTTAGCTTAGATCTTGGTCTGCAACCCGCAGGGTGGAGACCGCGAAACGGCAAGCGTATAAAACAACTAAACTAAAGCAAGATTTTTTTTTACGGCAATCGATCTGTTTCACGTAACGTTTACTCCGCGCCTTCATACTAGACTCGCAGACATTGAAATTGAGGCCGTTATAGATTTTATTATAGAATTATAGAGGCTGTCTATGAATTTAAGAGCCTGTGCACACACAGGCTCTTAAATGAAAATTAAATTATGAACTCAAGCCTTTGAAAGTTTAGAAATAATTTGATTTTTAATGTTTATTTACAATTTTCAAAATAAATTAATTAATTTTTATTTTTTTCTATAAACCTTTACAGTAAAAATCTCATGAAAATACTTAATACACAAAACACGCATCATAACTATTTGATGACTGCAAATATAAGTAGACCTTTTTTAGAGTTGATTTTACATAATGAACAACAATTTAATTGAAAAAAAAAATAACTTGTACATTAATTAGTACTTACCTCTTTAAAAATATGTAATTTAAAAACTCTAAATCTAATATCTAACTCTATATCTAATTTCTAAACTCTTTTTAAAAACTCAAAAAAAAAACGTAATAAACACAACATCACGCCCGCCATGTAACCCACAAATGATTAAGCATTACGAATTATAGATAATATCACACAAACTGAAAGGGCTTTGAATTATTTGACCTACGTAACTTGCATGGCCGCTATTCTATACTAATATTATTATAAAGATATAAAATTTTAAACTTTCATGGTCACTAAAATTATTATAAACATGGTAAAACAATAAACATGGTAAATATCCCGTCTTCTAGTTATAATAATGATATAAAATTTGTTTGTAAGTTTGTATGTAGGGGGTAATCTTCGGAACTACTGATCCGATTCAGAAAATTATTTCACTAACGGGAAGCTACAATATCCCCCAGTGTTATAGGTTACATTTAAAACGTTCCTGGGTGTTAATTTCCGTACATAACGGAAGCGAAGATGCGAGTTAATGTTAGTTGCGAAAATAAAATAGCGGACATTAGGCAGGCCAAATAGTTGTAAGCCCTTTATAGAAATAACTAGATAGCCAAAAAAAAAAAAAATCGTTAAATGTCTTCCCTAGTGGCCTAAACAAATACCAGAACCCAATACGCTGCAGCCGCTATTTTCTGGCTCATACATAATTGTAAGGCACCATCACGCGAATTCGTGTGAACGGCCATAGCATAAGAGGCCGCTTCACGTGACGTCGCATGATGTGGCAATTGACGTGACGAAAAAAACAAAATTGCTGAACCGATTTTGATGAAATTTCTATGGGACCAATCGGAAAGTATATCCTTTCACTTAAAAAATAATTTTTAAAATCGGTTTAGAAATGACGGATTTATGAGGTAACAAACATAAAAAAAAAGAAAAAAAAACATACAACCTTTTTGAAGAAAGTCGGTTTATAAGTTATTAGGTTCCTGTTTAAAGGCACTGATAGCTCTTGAACGCAGTTCAGATGTACTGATAGCATTCAGTTTCATTAGGTAAATTCGTTCTAAAGTCTGTTTTGCAACTACCCCGCAGGACAATAATATCACTACAATGTAAATGCAAATGATGATAGACTGTCAACCCATCATGCATTGCAAGTAGAACATGTAGGTCCATAATATGTTATTTTATGGCATAATTATGGCATTGTGGAGGAAAGGCACAGACTACTAATTTGGTAACGTTATGCAGTCTATACACCGTGACTTTTTAGTCGTCTTACAAATTTTTTTTTTTTTTTTTTTTCCGGATGGGAAATCATCAAATGACCCCCCCCCCCCCACTCTGGGCGGAGCGGAGGGGAGTGTCAGACTTGTACTGACTAAAACCCATCAATGTTCCTTCTTTGCCCTTTGTGTTCCAGGGCCACGGTATCTACGGCAGCCCACTTCATGTATCCAATGACTACTAAACATTCATAAAAAAAAACAATTGAAATTTATGAGATTTTAATAATTTTAAAATAAAAATGTTATTCAGTAATAAGACGCATGACGAAGAACGCCCCTATTGCGAGCGATGATCAACTGGACTCGAGCGCTGGGTATGGTCTTCCGTTTGACAGGTAAACATCATTGATCAACAGGATGTTTCATAATTTTATTCTAATGTATTGTTTCTTTTTCTTTGTAGGTACCTATTATGGCAGGTTAAAAAAAAAAAACGCGCCTAGAGCTTTTTTATGTCGCGTACATTGAGTGGACCACCTTTCTAAAACGACTAAAATGTCACGGTGTATACACACCATGTCATTTGTAGATCTTTGACAGTGGTTACAGGTAGTTAGTGTACCGAAAGTCTGACCACCAGTGTTACCAAGGGTTATCGTATTACCCAGTACTAACTGGGTTGTAGAGATCAGATAGGCAGTCTCTCCATGTAAAATACTGGTATTCAGCTGCATCTGATGACTGGAAACCGACCCCAATAAAGTTGGTAAAAGGATGCCACGACTTACTGCGTCACGCACGAATTACGGAGCGACGGACTCACAACAACTGCTGAAAAGCCGCAAAGCTGTCCCATTCAAAATTTCAATACCTACTCGACAGAAATGTATGGAACAGCTGTTTCTTTTTTTGCGATTTCGACGTTGGTCTATAGAAGAAAATCGTTCAGTTTGATGGTCTCAATCACACCTGTTAATATGACAAATACAATGTGGAGCCCCTCTGCAGGATATGCCCCACCTCTTTTCTTGCCAATCTTGCACAACCACCTGCATTTTAAAAGATTTAAACGAAGCTAACGACAGAGTTGTGCAGATGGCAATATACTGGTCGGGTATTATTTGAGTCTATCGACACGAAAAAAAAAGAATTTGACCACACCTCTGACGAACCCCTCGGGGATTACAGGCGTGATGTAATGTTAGAAACATTATCTAAAAGGTCCCTTCACATCCCCCACGATATCCACCCACATTTTTCCCCAACATTGTCCAACTACCTCTGACATATAAAAAATAATTTCTACGTACCCCATATTAACATTCCGACCTTTGCTCAAGGTTGGAATTTTTCAAATAAATTCTCTCTACTAAATTTTGACTGTCCCATCAGTACAGATCATCTTTCATAAGTTTTGGTCGGGAGATGTCCGGGGTGGACGTGACGTCATTAAGTCGGACGTGCACACTAACTAAGTTAGGCTTGGTTTAGAATGGTTGGGATATGATTCGGTTAGAACTATTTTAGACACTGGTATACAACGTGTAACAGAAAGGGTATGGTCATATGAAAGGATATGCTGCAGACCATCAAACTGAACAACTTCCTCCATGGGTCCAATATCGTAAATGCGAAAAAATTATCAGCTGTCCCATATATTTGGGTCGAGTAGGTATTGAATTTTTGTATGGCTCAGCTGATTTTTTCGCATTTACGATATTGGACCCATGGAGGAAGTTGTCCAGTTTGATGGTCTTGAACATATCCGTTGTATACCAGTGTCTAAAATATGAAAAATTAATTGCAATTAAAACACTGAATTTGATGTTGTAACCGTTTTAGGTGTAAAAGAGGCATTTGGAAAGTTTCCAAATATTTTTTTTACATCTAAAACTAAAGATTCGTTGTTACAATATTATTTCCTTTATTTATATTTTATAAATCATTTACATTTTTAAATATTCCTTAGAAAAAAAATAAAAAAAACATTTAAAAATATAAAAAAATGTAGCCCACCGGTATCGGGAACAGGGTCCAAGCTACCGGCGGTCAGGGCTCCAGAGAGAGGAACCTCCGAACAATACGTGCCGTGTCCAGGAGTACCGCTTTCTGAATCAAGCCGTTGATCGCAGCAGCAGCTGCCTAACGAGAGCCTCCTCAGGTATTGGTCGAGGCTCTTGGCAATTAAGCCATGGACTGATACAACTATCGGCACAGTGATCGCTGAGTCCACATCCCACATGTCGACAACCTCGCGAGCCAAGTCAAGATACTTGATTTAATATTAATTATTGTATTTCATAAACAATATTTTAGTTTACTAGTCAACCATATTTCTTATTTCCATACAGTAATATTGCCAAATTAATCAAAACAGCGAAATATTTGACAGCTATTAGCGATGTTGCCCACTTTTTGTATTAACGCTCTTAAACCACATTGTAAACCAGCCTTAATTTAGTCAGACGGTCGCAATGCTCTATGATAATGTAATTTAGTACACATATCAGATGATATTGTCCTACTAGTTTAATGGCTACATAGTGTAATGTGCGTGTATGTATGTTTGTGAGTGTGTGTGTGCGCGTGTGTTTGTGTGACTGTAATGTCTGTTGTCTAGACCGTTATCGTGCTAATGTCAGTCGAGTTCATGTGTGTTGGTAATGAGTCCTAGGCTTTATCTTTAATAGCTTTGTAATTATTGCGTGAGTAATCAGTTCCTGGGGTAAACTTGATACGTACATAAGTTGATTTAATTTTTCTTTTATTAAATGAGTCTATTATTGTTATTTTTATTAACTAGACATATAAAAATATAAATATATACACTAATATTTGTTGTTGTAATAAAATTCTATGTTTAAGATGTTCAAAAATTTGTATGCCATTTTATGGCGAAACATGTAAGTTCACAAACCTATTTATAAGACCTTAATGTACCATGTTTTTACACAAATAAATTATTCTTATTCTATTCTATCATCATCATAACATCACGCCTGTAAACCCCATAGGGTTGAGTTAGATGAGTGGAAGAAACTATGGGAAGCACATGTCGAAGGACAACCTGACCTACAAACTGGTTGCTGAAGATTGTACTACCTATTACTCTTATCTAATAGAATTAAGTTATTTCTTTTATTATAAACTACATGTAAAATTAAATCTACATAAGTTTAAAATTTACTGAATTTCAGGTCAGCGAATAAAGGCTTTTTAGTTTTTTTATTTACGTACCTACTGGCAACCCCCTTCAAGAGAAGTGTCACACTCTCTCTCTCTCTCTCTCTCTGGGGTCGGTTCCTCATGTCTGAGGATCGTGGTCAGCATCAGAGTTGCATCTGGAGCGGATGATCTGCCTCCACCGGTTTCTGTTCAGCGCGTCTCTTACAACCGTGTTAAATTTGGATGCCGAGTCTTTAATTTGGTCGGTCCATCTTGTTGGTGAACGACCACTACGATCTTTTGCCTTCGGTGTTCCCAACCACAATCAGTTTTTCCAAATTTTCGTTGCCTCTGGGCAGTGTCATACTATAGGTAAGTAATTCTTGTTAAAACTTGACAGAAAAATAAAGGCTAATCTACTACAAAGTTTTTAATTAAACTTCGAACCAACACTTTCAAAAGACTATATAGAAAACCATGAAAAACACCATTAACACGATTAATAGCCTATCAGTCGTTCCGGTAGCCTCAATACCCCTACACCCCATTACTTACCCCCAGACCAGTACTATCAAGCAGTTTTTACACCCCTTTCCCGATTTTATGTGTTTACCTGGCCGTAAAATCTATCTCGCCAGTCTTGTTTGAACCCACAGACATAGATATACCTAGATAACGCAAGATATCTTCCAATTCCATGATTACTTCAGGTGTCCGGCTTAAGATGAAAAATAGAGAGGGGTATGATCGATTCATTATTTTTTTTTTCAATCATGTTTGCGCTTTGAGGATTATACATATAATATTTTTAATTTGAATTTGTGAGCGCAACTAATGGATTCGCTTCGCGGAATAATTTATTTGCGCTTAGTTGGATGCGCTTAAAAATAGTTGCGCTTTGAGGAATACCCCTTATGAGGAGATCGGGCCTGCGAGGAATTTTAAAAATAGGTATTTGAAGAAACTATTGCATTCTCGCTACGTTAAGCCTGCCCCCGTAGAGTGCGATAGGGACATCTATAGCTCAGACCGATTATATCATAAAAATTTGAACGAGATCGACGTTTCGTATTCCCCTTTTTTCTCCTCGAAAACTGAGCCGATTAAATTATTTTTAACATTAAAATTTTAAGAAAGAGTAGGTCTAGGTTCCTACCAATTTCTTTTATTTTGAAAACTTTCAGAATTAGTCTGGTAATCCTCTAATCACGGCCGTAAAAATGGGACATTTTTTGACAGTTATAGAGGGTCATATTTTCTATACTTATTAGTTGCTGAAATAAATTTAATGACAGGGACGTGTCTACACTAGTCCTTGATTTTATGTAAAAAAATGATAGCTCTAGAGGCATTATTCAGGAAGAAAAAACTAGAATACAAAACGTCGATCTCGTCAAAATTTGTATGGAGAAATCGCAGCTCATCTCCCCTCTTAAGCATTTTATGCTTAACGTGGCTACTGTCACAGCAAACAAAGTTTAAAACAACAACGTTACAACTCAAGAACTTAATTCTAGACATTAAAAAAAACGTAGTCTATTTTGTATAGTAACCAAAGAGATTTTAAAGAGTTACAGAGCGGACATTGGGAATATTTTCATACAAAAAATTTGATCCCGAACATTTATGATTTTGACACATGAATGCTACTTGACAAGCGGGCGTGTGACACTAGACAGAACGATTTGTTGCAAAGTAGTAATAAGTATTCGATTAAGATTTTCTTCGTCTTGTCCCGTCTATAACTCGTAAATATTTAAATGTCTTTGATAGTAACTAAATAGTGCTTATGACGTCATAGTAGGTAGTCAAAAAATGTTACGCTTGGTTTTCATACGGATCGTGATACTTGCGTTATCTAGGTATATCTATTATCTGTGTTTGGGTGCAACTGTTTACTAGGCGGTGGGGTACTTAAGGGTAAAATAAATGTTTGAAAAAGTTTACGCAGGGTTTTTTTGTAGTTTGGTTTTGATTTCTCCCTAGAGATGTCTAGATTTTTAAGTTTGAACATAGAGATGATACATGGATTTTGTTTTTCTTAAGCACCTAACTTTTCGCATGAAATGACTGGATTTCTTAAAAAAAATGTTTGAATTTGAGCCATCAATATCGCATCTCTGTGATACATAAAATGGTAATTTTAGTATTGTAGTAACACAAATGTATATTTCATCTTTCTACTTAAGATAAATAAAACAATTTTAACACGCTTTTGGAAAAGCTGTTTTTTTTTTTTAAAAAAAACGTTGCCCCACACTAGGAATTGCTCCTGTATCGTGGGTGCGTTTACAAACATTTAAACTCACATACACAAACAGCCAGACCCGAAACAACTGCCTGTAGGCCATACAAATATTTGTTCCGTGCGGGAATCGAACCCGCGACACGAAGCGCAGCAGTCAATCGCTCAGCCACTGCGCCAACCGTGCCGTCGTGTTATATAATATGTGAAGTTAAATTTGACCCAATACCCGGTTTCCGATTGAGCTAAACTTTCGCATACATGTTTAGTTTGGATGACAATGCATGGTTAGCTAAGTGACTTCATTCTAAATTCAATATAACGTGCTCCCAAAGATGTCGGACTTGTTATTTTTTATGCATTTCCTGATATGATATGGGTATCAAATGAAAGGGTTTGCTGTAAAGAATATAAGAAATGAAAGGGCGTCACAATAAAGCGTGATATTTTTTTTTTTACTGTCGCATTTTAAGCTGTTTCATGATCAGTGTTCTTTTTGATTTTAGTTTATGTTCTAGTCGGGTTTTAGGTTTCACAAAACTGTTTCGTTGGTCAAGAGTTCGTAAGCACCACTGCTGGGCGCGAGGTCCAGTGCTGGGTTCCATACCTGGTTTGGGCAAAGTGTTGTTTTCCACCAGGAGTAACCAACTGGAGTCACAATTTGTGCCTCATTGATTGAAATGGAAGTTTTGAGTGTGAATGTGGACGGGTATAAGAGTAGAAGACCAAAGAAACGATGGATGGACTGTGTGAAGGATGATATTATGGCAAGAAAGGAGGTGTCTGATGAGATGACAAATAATAGAGAAGTATGGAAGAAGAAGACATGCTGCGCCGACCTGAAATAAATTGGGATAAGAGAAAGAGAATAACGATGATGGAAATGGCTCGCCTATTAAATGGGACTTAAATGTGGGTGCACCGTAGGTAGTCCTTTGCCTACCCCTCCGGGAATTACAGGCGTGATGTTTATTTATTTATTTATTTATTAAAACTTTATGCACAAGTAAAAAAACTGTACAAAGGCGGACTTAATGCCATGCCTTGATGTTCTGTTACGTAAAACTTTAAAAGTAAACACAGATCAACATAGACTGGTCTCAATCTGTCTTCCAGTTCCATGATTACTCCGATATCTCTTTGTTTTATTACACGTTTGATAGAAGCGATTTATCGGTACCAGACATAAACACAGCCATGTGGGGGAGACGTAGAAGGGATCAGCTGATTATCTTGTTCGTGGTGATAAAAGAAGGTTAAATTTGTCGACTGGAAACAAAAGATTGAAGTTTTATTTGCGTTTTATGAAAAAACTGTGACCTCTGTGACCTCTGCGTGTGTTGTGTCAGGAACTTATATACTAACGAGAAACTCGTGGCTAAATAATAACAGCCGCTCGGGTGGATCTTCAAAAATCAGAAACAAAATATTTTATTTCACATAGGCCTAGATGGGCACTTATAAACCGTCGACAAAAAGGTGCACGGTTCGGGTTGGTCGTTTCCTATGGAGAAGAACAGGTAAGAAACTCCATGGTTACTCTTTTCAAATCATTTATTATTACAATATTTATCATGGTTACAGCATCTGTTCTTAAGTATGGGGGGCAGCGTAGGCCCGACAATAAGTCGTTGCTTAACAAGCAGCTGGGAATCTAAAAAGCCATCAGTATAAGCTGCGCTTGCCTAGGTTGGTCCTTGGATGACTGACCATCATACATACCGAGTTACCTTTGTGCCTCGGAAAGCACGTTAAGCCGTTGGTTTCGGCTGTCAATTATAGATCTTTGACAGTCGTTACAGGTAGTCAGTGGCCCGAAAGTCTGACAACCAGTCTTAGCAAGGGGTATTGTATTACCCAGCACTAACTGGTTTGTGGAGAGCAGATAGGCAGTCTCTCATAAAATACTGGTATTCAGCTGCATCCGGTTAGACTGGAAACCGACCTAACATAGTTAGGAAAAGGCTAGGCAGATAATTATGATGACACGGGCAAAGCTGTATACGGAATCTAGTTCTACTATGTATTTATTTGTTTAAATAGATACTTGCCGCACTTACAGTTTTGCACCAAAGTGTGCAGCAAGCCAACAGCATATCATACTAACTAACTAAACAACTACTTTATGCTATAATTAAGCATAGCAATACTGCTACTGATGACCTGGTGAATGTTGCAGGGATCCGCTGGATGCGAGTCGCACGGTACCGGTCAATGTGGTGATACTTGGGGGAGGCCTGTGTCCAGCAGTGGACGTCTTTCGGCTGAAATGCTGATGATGATACTGCTACTCGTAAACATATCTAGATCCGACTCTTGGCAATCAGGGCGTTAAGTAGATTCATCGCCTGGGTTGTGGGCGCATATCGAGCAGTTTGGGTAGGCACAGGCCTCGCGAGGTACAGGCTCGCGACCGCCGCAACCGGGCCGGAGCAAACAATGAACAACGAGCTAGTGTAGTCACGTCGTCAATTTTGTTATTTAGTGGTAAATGGTAGTGCATCAAGAACGCACACTTACTTCTTAGTTTTAACGTATAAACACTATTACTATAAAAACAAAGTACCATGTAAATCCAGAGCTACACATCATACGCTGTGGTTTCGGCTTAAAACCTTTACTGAATTTCGATTCACTAGGATTAGTGCGGGGACCACACTGAGTTCGGATATATCTGCGGCTACGGATATAATAGTGATTTGGGGCGGATATTGATGTGATATATTGATATTTAGCCGCATCTGGATTTAGAGTGGTATGTGCTGGGATTATAAGATAAATTATTGTTTGAATCATTATGGTTTTGTCGTATAGTTTGTCGAATTTGTTATTAATGATGTAGCTAGCTATGTTTTGGTACGATAAGGTTCAAAATCGCCTGGAGACACCGTTTAAAACTCTGGTAATACAACTGTATTCTATGCAATGTATGTTTGTTGTAGGCAGGGTTTGACGGCATGGTTGTCGCAGTGGCTGAGCGGTTGGCTGCTGCGCTGCGTGTCGTAGGTTCGATTCCTGCACGGAAAAAATATTTGTATGACCAAAAAATGTAAATATAAATTAAATCCGTACACTATTGAAATAAAGTAATTAATTAAAGTGCTAGAATACTAGTATGGGCCTACTCGTGA
Source organism: Noctua janthina (assembly GCA_963576755.1). NCBI lineage: Eukaryota > Metazoa > Arthropoda > Insecta > Lepidoptera > Noctuidae > Noctua > Noctua janthina. The sequence continues at coordinate 2,638,316 of OY755074.1, forward strand.
TTTCAATCTAGTCCTGAGGACAGAGATGAGGTCGACGATGGTATGAGCTAACCCATAAGATACCTATCAACTCGCCACCTAAATACATTCCTGTAGATTACTGCAACAGTTTACGGTTCCACAATTAGATAGGCCAGTTGGGTAGTCAGTGGCCCAAAAAGTCTGATAACAAGCCTTACCAAGGGGTATCGTAATACCCAGTACTAACTGGGTTGTGGAGGTCAGATAGGCAATCGCTCCATGTAAAATACTGGTATTCAGCTGCATCTGGTTAGACTGGAAGCCGACCCCAACATAGTTGGGAAAAGGCTAGGCAGATGATGATAAATTAGATGTCAAAACGTGTTGCACCGATCCTAAATAAAATGGTACAAGGGCAGGAAGATTATGATGATGACATAATTAGATGTCAATCAGTACCGTTATAACAAAAACCCTACTTTGTGTTATCACTCTCACAGGAGGACTACATATGCATCAGTGTAGCGACCGCTCCCAACCCTAGATACAGTTCTATCGGAAAACCTAAACTAAAGAAGACTAGAAGAGGCCAGATGGTATTCCTGGGGTTTTTACCCCAAGTAAGTCCAAGCTCGTGTCTAAATCGGGCCGATCTTCAGGTTAAGCCCTTGGTCTCGACTGACATTTGTAGATCTTTTACCGTCGCTACAGGTCAGTTTCCTGAAAGTATTATAACTGGGCTGTGGAGGTGAATAGCAGTCCCATTTAAAATACTAATATTCAGCTGCATCCGGTTAGACTGGAAGCAGACCCCAACATAGTTGGGAAAAGGCTAAGTAGATGAAGATGGTTATAACACAACAGTTGTTTGGCATTTTTAAACAACCACTGACTTTATTTGAAAATGACTTAATTTTGCAGCCCGGAATCTGGATTTGTGCCTGGTTAATGGCATTAGGCTCGCCCCCTACATGGGTCTTAAAAATAAATAACTAAATGTGAGTGTATTAGAAAAAAATAAAACATTTGGCGCATGCCACAAGTGCACAAAACATTAAAAAAAATATACAAAATAAAGGATACTATTGACGTACCTACCTAGAGAGCAGTAGCGAAGAGTCAATTTTTGTAAGACGTAAGCCGGAGTATCTTTAATGTGATTATATTATTTTTCTATAGAATACTGACTATGCCATTTTTCAAAGGGAAGCCAGTAGGAATCGAGTTGTATAGAACCTTCGCCACTGCTAGAGAGCTTACGGTTTTACGGTTTTAGACATTTATTTTCTCAAAAGATTTACAATCACTTACAGAGAAAATACAATATTATAACTTATAAATACATGAGGCCGATTTGCGTAGTGGGTTGGTACAATAAGTCAATAACAAGAATGACATTAAAATTTCGTAACAGTTTTAGTAAACTCGTAAAAGGGTAATTGTAGAAAATAATAGAACTAAGTGCACGACATCTTATGCGGATCGCTAATGCGGGTAGGTGTGCATGAGCTGAAGAGTACAGTCTTAGAAAAATACAATACATGTTTATTAAAGCCCATGACACAGTGATTGTTTCACCGCGTTTAAAGTAGGCACGTGGTTGTTATTGTTGTGCTCGCAAATTTATATTTTTATCTTATTAGTAATATGGATGTTATAATTAGAACTAGGTACATTGAATTTATATATTTTGATTACTTGAGTTTATTTATGTATTTATGTATTTAATTATGTGTACTATAATAATTTTCAATTTTTGTTTATTCATGCATATAGTGATAAGTTGGAAGTGTCAAATACGTAGGGTAAGATATTTAAGATTAAAATATAGTGTATGTATGTATATATTCTGTTTTATTTGTGTATACAATTTTGCTAGCTTACAAACATCAACATCAGTTATCTTTTGCTATTCAACTCAATTTTCAGAAATTGTCAACCAGCTACTACCTGACACCTTGCGAATATCGCCGCTCCACCTTACGCTTGCCAATTTTCGGTCTCCACTCACAAACTCGTATTATAAGATTTTAAACTATCACGGTCAAACAAATTCAAAAAAAAAAATCGGAACCGGAAATATCGGGAACTCAAAGAAAACAGTAAACTGGGTAATATCCCGTTTCTAGTGTTAATAATAACTCGTATTATTATATCCCAACGGTCATCGGTTCTCAGAGTACAATGTATTTCAACTGAAATAAATAGATACGTAACATAATATCAAGCCTGAAATCCCCGAAGGGTTAGGCAGAGGTGTACCTAATAGTACGCCCACATTTCACCAGTTATGTTTAGGTCCCATGTAGTAGGGGGCGAGCCTATTGCCATTAACCGGGCACAAACCAGGCTCTGTGACTAAAAATAAATAGGTGACAAAATGAAACCGTTTTATAAAAGGCAGCTCTTCTAGTCTCGCCAACTCTGTTATCTGAAGACGGTCCATTGAATCCGAAACAGAATATCGATCACCACAAATCTACGTTTAAACATGCTCATACAGGTTCTGCCCTACAGATACATAGATTTTCAGGAGCTATTCATACTATGTATTAGCTTAATCCATACTTATCATCATCTGCCTAGCCGTAATTTAGAGCTCTGTTATCTAAAGGGTGTAAATAGACCATTAACATAGCCGAAACTTGTTCTCCCGTCTTTGCGATCATTTTTTTTGTTCAAGACCATACCTGGGAACCTTCAAGTTGGGGGTCAACGTTCTGACTTTTTCACGAGTTTTTTTTTAAATACATGTTTTTAATGTAAGATTTTTACTTTACACACCTCCACGACCTCAGTACTTTTCAATCCATCCATCAGCATGCTTTGAGTGCTTTCCATCGAGTCGGGTAGGACTCGATGGAAAGCGTCAAGTTACTTAGTTTGATGTACAGAATGCTTGTTTGACGGCTATGTGAAGGGTCTGTTTACACCCTGTATACATATATAATTCAAAGTCCTGACTGACTGACTGATATATCAACGCACAGCCCAAACCGCAAGTCCTAAAGACATCAAATTTGCAGGGTGTTTTCTTTGTGAACAGTAGGTATCCACTAAGAAAGTGTTTTTGCAATTCCACCCCTAAGAGGGTGAGATGGGGGTTGAATTTTCTGTGTAATTGTGTATAATATTCTCTGAGTCGATTGACTCGAAAATTGGTGTACACTAACACACACTAACACTCTTCAATTGAAATTATGAGACACGTGTATCACAGTTTTTCCAAAATCATCCCCAACAGAGTCAAAGATGAGTGAGAGCGCTTCTAATGTTTGTTTCTGAATAAAAAAAACATTTTTTTCATGTAGGCACGCGGGCGAAGCCGTGGGCGGAAGCTAGATATAAAAATAATAAAAAAGAAGAATAATAGATTGAACAATCAATACAAAATCGATATCATTTTATTTTATAAAAATGGACATCCCTAGTATTGACATGCGATACTTCAAAATGACGTACTTTATAGTCGGAAACTTAAAAGTACCAATTATTGTTCAAAAAACTATCCCATTATAAATAATCATTAAGTCTTATTTAATTTTTTTTTTTATTTTAGATATTTTATGGCGTTCAAGGTTTTGAGACACAAGTCGTTTATCAAGAGTACTGTCCATGTGCAATCTCCTTTGTTTTTTTCACTACTCCGGGGGGTAACAGACCTGAGTATTTGATATTAATTTCAGCTTGATACCTACCTCTACGCTTTCCTGAGAAAAAGTGTCTTGACATACGAACCGACAGATAGACGGACAACAAAGTGATCCTATAAGGGTTCCGTTTTCGCAGACTACTAGTACGAAACAAATAAAAGAAATAGATTTTATTCATCTTTCAAAAGCGAGATATTTCTATTTCATTCCCCTCTTTCAATGCCATATGGAATGGTTTACTTTTACGAGTTTAAATATAATGAACCTTATTTATAGTAATGTAAAAATATTGAATGTAGAATCTTCAGTATTCGTTGCGGTGCTCAAAATTTAAATATTAACATAAGCCGCATCTGCTAAAGAAATGTCCTGGGCTTATTCTGTTACTGTATTCAAATAATTTCTATGTGGAGCTATGTTGATGCCTAATATTTGATTTCTTTCATGATGATCCAACTGGCCGACAGTCACGCTAACGAAAAATGTTTATCGCCACATTCCACCCTGTAACAGACAGATCCAACACCACGCTTTTAGTGAAAATTAAATATATTTTATTAATTTATTTTATTTGTATATTATGTGTATTAGAATAGTATCCTTTTCGGGGGTTGACTTCCAGTCTAACCAGATGCAGCTGATTATCAGTATTTTATACGGAGCGACTGCCTATCTGACCTCCACAATCCAGTTAGAACTGATTAATACGATACCCCTTGGTAAGACTTGTTCTTAGACTTTCTGGCCACTGATTACCTGTAACGACTGTCAAAGATCTATAAATGACAGCCGGGACCAACGGCTTAACGTGCTTTTCGAGGCACGGAGGAAACTCGCTATGTAATGAGTTGTCACCTATTTACCAAAACCTCTTTGTACAGCTATTATATTGCAGATTTTTCCCTACTTTTAAACTGATCAAAAGACCTAAAATAAAAATAGCAAATCGATTAGTCAACTAACAACAACCATGTAAGCTATGATTATGTCAATAAAACTTTACAATATGTTACCCGAGTCAACAAATTAAAAAAGCTATTAATAAGCAAATGTTACTACAGTGTCAACGAATATTTAAATGATAAATCCTTAAAACTCGTATAGAATAAACAAAAATGGTTTTAGAATAAGTTAGATTTTAAGATAGTTAAATGATAAGTCCTCATCTTCACATATTACTATCTTTCTTTTGCTGTGCCCGACAGGGTCCACAGCCTACATTGTGGAATGCAATAAAAAATTGACTATTGAGGATAAAGCTTGTGAGGATACAAAGATTGTTATCAGTTAAAAAAAAAAAAAATTTAGGATTTCACCACAATGTTTGTACCTATCTATTTAAGTTTGAATCATATTAGAGTTTAAATTTTTTTAAAAAACACGCTTTAGAGTGACGTTATTTTATTTCTCGTATTCTTCTCAGCAAACCCTTTCATTTGATATCCATAACATGGGAATGCATAAAAAATAACTAGTCCGCCATCTTTGGGAGTCCGCCATTTTGGATTTAGAATAACGTCAATCAGCTTACCAAGCAGTATCATCCAACCTAAACATTTATGCAAAATTTCAGCTCAATCGGAAACCGAGAAGTGGGTCAAATTTTATTTCTAAGATTTTTTACATAATTAGTTACCGATGGAGCTAATAAAACCTTGTTAAAATTGCCATTGTCACGCTAAAAAGAAAAAATAAAGAAATATTCTTACCCTATAACATATGCAGAAAACACGTACCCAAACGTTGCACTTAGAAGAGAATTTCCTTAATTTATTTGAAAACCTCAGCGAAATAAAATGGATGTTAATTCACTCCACTCCAGAATACGTCTGCACCTAACACGGTCTACGTTTCACATGTTCACTTAAATAATGCATGTATGGATGTAGGTACAGATTCCGTCGTATACCAGGTTAACACGACGGGTTAGAAGTTATTTATTTGTGCTTATTAGAGTGAGCACTTCAACTTTTTCTATTCTAATTACGAAATAGTTTTTCTATCTTTGTTTTTCATAACTATCAATTGCCCGCAAACGTACGCGTGAAATTTTTATAAAAAAATATTACTTCCCTTTTTGAATCAGATTTTGTAACCAATTTCAAGGGTTTTGATTTTTTTGGACGAGACCCTAATTCTTATTCAAAAATAAGCTAGCGAGCTAGACTAGCTTCCCTTAGTTACTCCTTAAAAGATCAGCTATCTGCCAGTAAAAGTCCCGCCGAAATCAGTCGAGCCGTTCCGGATATTAGCCGTTTGAATCGGATTTTGATAAGAATTTGAAGGGTTTTAATTTTTTTGCACGGACCCTTAATTATATTTCTCAAATAAAAGTAGCCTAAGTTAGTTCTTATAACATCAACCAAAAAGAAAATCGGAATTTTCACCTGTCAGTGAACATTCCGTCTAAATCGGTGCAGCCGTTTCAGAGATTAGCCGGAACGAACAGACAGACATACCAAAATTAAAAAATGAGTTTTTGTTACACTAAGTGCCGTATATACTTTCATAAGCATTCAGTAAAGGGCTATTATTTTGAAATTACAAGTATACACTTAAATTTTATTTATTTGACTAGATAGGCCAGAAAATATTCTTTAATGAACATAGAGAGAGAAGCGGTGGCCCAGTGGAGGCGGTCCTCACTTACGAGCAGTAAGTGGGTTCGAACCCAGGCAGGCGCATTACTTTGTGTAATTTATTTCATCACCACTGCTCTCAAAACGGTGAAGGAAAACATCGTGAGGAAACCGGCATGTCCTAGAACCTAAAATTCGAAGACATGTGACATCTACCAACCCGCACTAGGCCTGCGTGGTGGATTATATCCCATTCCATTCCCATTTTTATAGCCCATTCCCTCTCATAGAGAGGAGGCCTGTGTCCCAGCTGTAGGAACATTATAGGCTGCTGATATGCTATGAACATAAAGGTAACGTATCTATCTACACTACACTTCATACTTTGGGACCGGCTTGTGTATGTACAGCAATGTTTGTGCAGTATGTCGCCGTAAGATAGTCAGGTCCGTAGACACTAGGGATTTCCTTTAACTCTGGTCTAAGCTCTGTTCATACGTCTGGGCTGGTGGTATGCAGTGTTTGCAATATACAACATTATTTTTAGTATATGCGAAACCTGAATATAGTTTGATCAGAAAAGTAACTGAATCGATTCCAATAATTTTTAAACCGTATTTCCTATATTTTTTCCCAAAAATATATTAAAAAAAGGCTCCAAGTTGGACACCGAGCGACACTAAGTACCTATCTCAATTATTTAGGTACCTACTGTCAAATTATTATTATCAGTGAGCTTAAGACGACGCTGGAGGCCCGCACGCGGGCGCGCCGCGTGGTGAACACGTTTTTGTGCGGACAACCAGGTAACAGAACAAGCTTATAACTTTGTGATTTTTCATGATACAGTTTTGAAATTTTGTACATAGATTCTTTACATAAAAATACTAGATAAGTGATTCAGGTTTCGCTTATACTAAAACTAATGTTGTATATAATCATACAATGTATCTTTGTGTTGTGAATTTTGGTACATTCTTTCTTTTAATTTTAATCTCGACCCGACTAACTGCTTAAAGTCATCGATACTTGAGACAGCTCATTATCTTCCTGTCCTTTTGCCATGTTTTTGGGATCATGTACCATGCATTATTCATTTATACATATTTTTCATCATCTGCCTAGCCTTTTCCCAACTATTTTGGGGTCGACTTCCAGTCTAACCGGACGCAGCTGAATACTATTATTTTACATGGAGCGACTGCATATCTGACCTCCACAACCCAGTTAGTACTGGGTAATACCCCTTGGTAAGACTTATTGTCAGACTTTTGGACCACTGACTAAACTGTAACGACTGTCAAAGATCTAAAATTGACAGCCGGGCCCAACGGCTTAACATGCTTTCCGAGGCACGGAGGAAACTCGGGACTTAATGGGTGGTCACCCATTCATAGACCATCCTATGCACACGCGGCTTAACCTGACGATTAATCAGAATGGCTGTTATTAGCCACGAGCTCCTTCATACATATTTCATATGTAAACAGTCATATTTCTATAATCTCAAAATGAAGACCTGTTTCGAGGCCGACCATCTCTCACTCAATGCATTTGTTATCATTGGTCTTCCGTCACTCGTAAAGCAATACACGAGAAGGCTCTGCAAAAAAGTATTTCACTGATATATCTTAAAACATAAATCAAAAATGAAGCCGCCATCTTGTTTTTTTTTTCAATAAAAAAAAATATCACAATTACTCACCAACAGCGCCCATATTTAAAAATCATTTGAAAGCCAAAAGACCCTTGTATCACTATGCGAAAATTCCTTGATTATTCCAGTAGGTATCTCTGACAGTTTATTCTTTTTTTTAGTTGTGAAAGAACTTGTCTGAATTTATTCAACTTGGCTAGTTGCCAAGTTAAACGCACAAATTAGATCCTTTGTAGCCAGTTAGCGTATTCTATTTCTTTGTTTTGTCCAAGTCTGTGCTAAAAGTTTCAATAAATTGTTTTGCCGTCTTAGTATTATCCTTTTTGCTGTTTACTGCAGTACAATCACAATCTGTAAACATACCTATTTAAAAATGTTATTTATAATAATTATAAATATTACTCCCCTATTTGAATACAACAATTTCAAGAATTTTCAATTTTTGCACGGAACCGTAATACTTTTTCTAAAATAATCTAGACTAGCTAGCCTTTTTTTTTTTTTTTTTTAAAAAAAAAGACTAGCTAGCCTTAGTTACTCCTTATAATATCAGCTATATATCAGTAAAAGTTTAGTCAAAATCATTTCAGTCGTTTCGAAAATTAGTCGGGAGAAACAGACAGACACACAGATAAAAAAAATAAAATGTATTTTTGTTATAAGTTATAGGTACTGTATATACTTTCGTATGTATTCAGTAAAAGGCTGTTATTTCGAAATTACAAACAGACACTACATATTTATTTATTTGTGTAACGATTATCTTTTGAATGAAAATTTAAAAGAAAACCCATATGGTGGAAAGGACGAGTCATAAACTTTTTAGAAAGAAAGAAAATACATTTATTTGGCACATGCCACAAGTACACACAGTATAAAAAAAAAATATACATTTCACAAATAAAAAACAAAAAATTAAAAAACTCAAGATCTAAACAAAAAAATAAAATAGTGTGAAACTGTGTGCCTCACGGCTGTGCCAAATAGGCCCAGTTCAGCAAAATGCCGGACAACTAGTGCCCGACGCTGGTTTTCAACTGGACCTGAAATTAGTGAGGTCCCGGATGTGAAGCAGTTTTATATTTTGTGTCAATGGTGGTAGTTTTTCCATTAATTCAGTACACGATTTCAAACCATCCCAAAAATAAATAGTCTATTCCATACATTTTGTGCGTGTGGGTCGCTTCATTGCACTTTTGTATAAAACGTCATCATTGATAACAACAACAATTCAACTTTTACATAACATAACATCAGGCCTGTAATCACCGCAGGGTCATCATCTGCCCAGCCTTTTCTCAACTATGTTAGGGTTGGCTTTCAATCTAACCGGATGCAGTTGAATACCAGTATTTTACTAGGAGCGACTGCCTATCTTACTTCCACAACTTAGTTAGTACTGGGTAATACGATAGGTACCCCTTGGTAAGACTGTATGTCAGACTTTTTGGGCCACTGACTACTTGTAACGACAGTAAAAAATCTACAAATGACAGCCGGGACCAACGGCTTAACGTGCTCTCTGAGGCACGGAGGAAACTCGATATGTAATGGGTCACCCATCCACAGACCAACCTAGGTAAGCACTGCTTAACCTAAAGATCGATCCGAACGGCTGTTATTATTTAGTCACGAGCTCCTAATCACCGAAGGGTAAGTCATAGGTATACCTAGTAGTGCATCCACATTTCGCCAGTTATGTTTAAGTCCCATGTTATAGGGGGCGAGCGTATTGCCAGCAACCGGGCACAAATGCAGACTCCGTGCTGCTACTGAGAATTTCGCAATGGAAAAACCCAATAACAATTTGACCGACCCTGAAATCGAACCCAGGACCTCATGCTCAGCACTCACTAGATCAATGAGGCAGCAAATCAACTTTTGGGGGTCTTAAATCCCGTACACCGTGTATAGAAGCTTCTATGAAAAGATTCATATAATTACCTGATTATCAAAGTAAATAGAGATCAAACTTAGCAATTGAGCGGTGATAGCCTAGTGGTGTGACCGTCGGAATGCCAAGTCTGTAGGTCTTAAATTCGAACCCAAACCTCTGATTTTTCGGATTCATGTGCGTATTGTATAATTATCTCTTACTTCGGTGAAGGAAAACATCGTGAGGAAACCAGCATGCCTGAGAGATATTTCTCGACGGCCTGTAAAGCCTAGTTAAAAATCTGACACCAGGTTAGACACTAACCACACGATAAATAAACAAGACTATAATTCGGTTTACAAACTCCATTCCATTTTACCCGACATATAAATATTACTGAATGCAATCTCTCTTAAGTTCTAATCTCACAAACGTATGGCATTGCAGTTTGAATTTACATTCCCCCGCAATAAGATAATACCGGGATGAGAAGTTGCATGACTAGAGGTTCTGTCCGTGTAACGTTCATTTTAAGAGAGTAGTTTTGTTCAAACATTGTACTCTTTCGCTCCGTTCAAGACCTCAGACGATGCGACTAAAAGGCCTCGCCCACTGCGACTTTTTGAAGCGATGCTGTCGCGCATGTGTACCTTCGGCCAATTCTGTATCGCTACTATCGCGATGCAGAAGCGCGTTTACAAAACACGGGTCAGTTCAGACAGAACGGCAATATGCGCGAGGAATATACACACCTATACACACGTACACTCACAAGAGCAAACACTCCATAACACTAGCCCAATAAATGAAAACATAGTTTTACTTTAATTTTATAAGTTTGTGTTTAGTGCACATCAGGAGCTCTCTAATGTTCTTATTTCATACCCTGTTAATGTTTTATTATGAAGCTGTATTTTAAATTTGTAAAATTCGCACTCTCGAGCCAAAAGATACAAGAGATGCTTAGTTTGTAGCTCACTGACTTGTATGACACACTGTTTTGTTTCTTTGATGAATAATAAACTTAATACTACTACTACTAATTTACTAGCCGCACGGAAAATTGGAAGGGCGCTATAGGCGCACGACCAAGTCGCAAGCATGCGTCAAGCAGGCGTTTCAAGTCCGTGTCGATATTCACTTTAAAAAAATAGTTATACGGTACTATTTCATTGCAGTCAGTAAATTGCTCGCACATAATATTGTTCTGTCTGAACTGATTTGCGGAGCAACTTGCGACGCGACTGTAGTCAAGCGAATCGCGCGAGCTTAATTTTTTCTTTAGCATGAGTATTGTCGCTCCGCAAGTTGCGTTGCGGTGACCCGATGGCATGCTCGAGACATCTTCTTTCATTTGTTTCTTACGTAGTGACTGTCTCGCTTGATCGTGTAGGTCGTGGATAGGGGGTAAGAGTAGCTCTATTCAAACATTGTACACTTCTAAATAGATTTTTGCCAGACGTATGTCGTGGATGTTTGAGTTTCTATGAGTGGATGAACGAAAACTGACTTTTGCTTGTTATTTTCAAGTATTTTTATCATTCGTTCTTGTAAATATGTTTCTTTTAATCTGTGTTTTGTCTGTTCAATAAATTTGGGTTTGGATTTGTCTGTTATATTGTACAGTCATGTTTTCTCAATTTAGTAACCTTATTGGTAATTATATTTTCGAGCCGTTCGGGGTTGAAACTCTAGGACCATGGGTCCGAGTGCTCATAGCCTTTTCAAGGACGTTTCTAAACGCTTAGTTGACACTTACCATGACCCAAAGGCAGGCTTTTACCTTGGCCAAAGGCTTAGCGTTGCCATACAACGTGGCAACGCCGCCAGTCTTTTGGGTACAGTACCAGTTGACAGCGTTGAAGAGGAGTTTTTTGACGCCATTTTTTAAGTTTTATTTTTAAGTTAGTTAGGTAATATAGGTTATTTTAATTTATAAATGCATATTATATTTAGCAAATAAATGTTACCTCGAATAAATAAATAGAATGTATCTCTTAGAACTGAGCTAGAAATCTTCGAAATATGGATATCAGGTTTTAGTTGATTCCCGAGAAAACAAAGGAGGCTTACCCACAAACCTGCGTAAATCGTACATCTGATATCTTTTCAAGTAGTAAGTTTATAAAGCCTTTCGTTAAACAATACTGAATCTGAGAGGTGAGGCTCGGTGGCAATCGCTTTCATGCCTGTAATCCCCGAGGGGTGAGGCAGAGGTGTACCTAATAGTACATCCACATTGCGCCAGTTATGTTTAAGTCCTATGTAATAGGCCTGTTGCCATCAATCGGCACAAATCCAGATTCCGTGGCTGCTACTGAGATATTACTAAAGAAAAAACCCAATGACACTTTGCCTAGACTGAGAATAGAACCCAGTACCTCATGCTCCGCAGTCGCGCTTGCGACCACTAAACTAACTAGGTAGTTTTATATCGATACAACACGACGAATTTTAAATTTGCTCCCAATTATATAGCTTTATACCGGGTGTAAACAGACTCTTCACATATCTGTCAACCAAGCATTCTGTACATCAAACTAAGTAACTTTACGCAAAAATTATTGATGGAATGATCTTTCTTTTTTGGGGTGAAAAATCACGTTTTACGGTAGGACTCGATGAGAAGCACTTATAGCATTGTGCTAATGAATAGATTGAATAGTACGGGGGTCGTGGAGGTGTGTAAAGATTTAAAAATGTTACATTAAAAACATGTATTTAAAAAAAAACTTGTGAAAAAGTTGGACCTTTCACCCCCAATATCTATGTAACTAGAAGGTTCCCAGGAATGGTCTAGTCTACAAAAAAATGATCGCAGTGACGGGGAGAACAAGTGCCTTTCGTTTATGTTAAGGGTCTATTTACACCCTTTATAACTTTTGCCTTTTAATTTACCGATGAACGTTAATAATAATAATAAACAAGCTGATTAACAATTCCCTTAGAATTCAAATATCTTGATCTGGCTCGCGAGGTTGTCGACATGTGGGACGTGAGTACAGCAGTCATTGTGCCGGTAGTCGTGTCGTCCAATGGCTTAATAGCCAATAGCCTCGAGCAACATCTGAGGAGGCTCCCGCTTGGCAGCTGGTATAAGGGCTCGGACCCGGTTCCCGATGACCAGCATCGGGAACCGGGTCAGAGCTACCGGTGGTTACCTTTGGCTACTGTTTTTTATATTTTTTTTATATTACTTTGTAAATATTTATTTTTAAATATTACAGAAATATTTAAAAATGTAAATTATATGTAAAGAAAATAAATAAAGGAAATAATAAACAAGCTGAGAAAGAGAAACAAATAAAATATCTCGACTTGGCACACGAGGTTGTCGACATGTGGAATGTGAACTCGGCTATCATTGTGCTGATTGTCGTGACGGCCAATGGCCTTAATTATTACCAAGAGCCTCGACGACCATCTTTCGAGGCTCTCCTTTGGCGGTTGGATCAAGGGCCTGATTCAGAAGGCAGTACTCCTCTATACGGCTCGCATTGTGAGGAGGTTCCTGTCTCTGGAGCCCTAACCACCGGCGGACCACTACTTTTTTTAATATTTTTAAATGTTTTTCGTATTGTTTTTTCTAAGGAATATTTAAAAACATAATTGATTTGAAAAAATTTAAATAAAGGAACTAATAAACAACACCATTTTGTATTGACGAAACTCATAAACTCCGATTATAAAACTGTTGTGAGTTCAGTTCATATTTTCATTGAACCATTTGTGTGCGATGAATTAATACTCAACTTCCCACTTTTTGTGGGACGGAAACCAGCTACAGGGATGTTTAAAACATGGATGTGTTATGGTTTGCCAACCCTTCTATTAATTTGGGCTGTGAAGAAGATGATGAAAAATGTTTGCATGTAGCGGAGATGAGAATGTCAAGATAGATGTGTGGAATGACAAGAATGGATAAAGTAGGTAAGGAATGAGTATATTAGAGGAAGTTTGAAAGTGGTGCCTGTTACAGAAAAATTGAAAGGAAGTCGTTTGTCTTGGTATGGACATGCAGTGAGGAGAGATGAAACGCATGTGACTAAAGGAGTGATAGACATGAATGCTGATAGATGGGAGAGGAAGGCCAAAGAAAAGATGGATGGATTGTGTGACATGAAAAAGAAGAGAGTAAATGATGCCGTGACGTCTGACAGGGGCGAAAAGAAAACGTGTTGCGCCGATCACAAGTAGATTATGGGACAAGGGTATGACGATGATGATCCCTTCTATTATTTTGGGATCTTCTTTCTTTCTTTCGTCAACCAAATGCAGCTGTATCAGAATTTAACATGAGACGACAACGTAAGGGGCGATATTCATATTTTTATGAGTGTTCTCATTCTTATCCCAGTCTGAAATCGCTCTTATTGCCTTCCTTATTGGCAGGTTTTTGGATGACCTTTTTTTTCGGATGGGAAATCATCAAATGACCCGTCCCGCTCCGGGCGGAGTGGAAGGGAGTGTCTGACTTGTATTTACTAAAACCCATCCATGTTCCTTCTTTGCCCTTTGTGTTCCAGGGCCACGGTATCTCTTTCGAACAGTCCCGCAGCCCCAGCATCAGCCCTTGCGGACCTCTTCATGGTTGCTGATATCTCTTTGCGGCGCACGTGGAACACGAACGCGCGGTCGACACGGCCTGTCGTCATAAGACGGCCGGACGGCGAGCTAGCCCATTACTCACGGTCCACAGGCCCGCGCATACGGTAGCCGGGAACCACCACGTGGCCCCGACGCCTGGGGCGTCTCCCGCGGCGGCTGGGATAATTTTTTGGATGACCTCGTGGCTAAATAATAACAGCCACACGGTTCGATCTTCAAGGTTAGTACTGGGTAATATAAATTACGATGCCCGTTGGTAAGAATGGATGTCAGACTTTTAATCCACTGCTCTAACGACAGTCAAAGATCTACAAAAGACAGCCAGGACCAACGGCTTAACATATTTTCTGCGGCACAGAGGATACTCGGTATATAATGGATGGTCACCCATCCACAGACTGACCTTGGCAAGCACGGTTTAACCTTGAATATGGACCCGTGCGGCTGTTACTATGCAGCCACGAGCTCCATAACAGACCACTTTAGGTGCCGAACTAAAATGATTAAAATCTACCACCTCCAATCAACTCTGCTCTCAGCCATCAATAGAGCCGCCTTATCTTTGTACCGCCAGCCTCCTAATTCCGATGGCGAAAGTTATTCGTTCAGAAACGACGTAACAATACGACGCCATTTTGTCCTTTCCCTCCAAAACTTTTATATCCGGTACGGAAAGTACGGTACGACTGTATTCAATAGAGATAGCTGGGTGTCAGTCACTTGTTGTTGGTACCCGTGAGTTTTGTTTTCGTGCGATCGTTTTTAGGGTTCCGTACCCGAAGGGTAACCAACGGGACCCTATTCAAATTCAAATTCAAATTCAAAATACTTTATTGTGGGCATATTATAGTTACAGATCTAAACAATAAATTTAAGTTCCAATATGTCCTGCCTAATAGGCATACAATAATTATGTAGTGGCATTACATTTAAAATTATTTTACATGTCAAATTTGGTTATTATAAATGTCAAAATATCAATATACAGTCAAATTAATACATGGTCAACAATTCATTCAATGGTTCAAGAAATCTTGGATCGTGTAGTATGCTTTCTCAATTAAAAATTTACGCAGTTTATTTTTAAATACTGGAAGTTCCTTAGTGCTAAGAATGTCAATACGTATCTTGTTGTATATTTTTGATGCCATGCCAAAGAAGCTATTGTTAAATAGAGCCGTTTCATGTGGTACATTAGAAATTTTTAACTTATATCTTATTACTAAGCCTCCTCTGTCCGTCCGTCCGTATGTCTGTCGCATGATCTGTAATACGTAGACATATGGAATTTTCACAGAATGTGTATTCTGTTGCCGTTATAACAACAAATAAATAAAAATGCTCGCGTTTTTGAGCATAGCGTACTTTAGCGTGGTGTTCCGTATTTCATCTGTTTATACCCAGAATGCTGCGCTCCATTGCTCATTAGCATACTCTTTTGCGATTCGGTGAGTGACCAGGTCTAACACACATCACTCATTGATGTGTGTCATCCTACACACATCAATGAGTTTGCGATTCAAGGAGATTGGCAAATCGCTTTATTTTATAGCAGAAATACCAGCGACTTGCACTGTACTCTGTACCTCGGAAAGCCATTGGCCCAGGCAGTCATTTGAAGACCTTGATTATTCCAGCTGCCTCCTCCCCGTAAAATCACCCCCAATATTCCGAAACATCATCTTAATTCTCCTGCCCTAATCCTAACTTATTTGGGGTCAGCATGTCTTCTTCTTCCATTCTCAATTACTTGTCATCTCAGCAGTCACCTTCTTTCTAACCATATCAGCCTTCACACTATTTTCTGAAACACTTATTCGAAAATCATCCCTGGGCTAAGAGGACTAACGTAAATATGGATATTCGGTATTGGCAACGGGGAGAACCAAAATAAAATATCCATAATATTAATTTCAAGGATTTATACATTTTATATTTAATTCATATCCTTCAGACCAGGTGATTTTCGGACAAAGAATCCCCTTTGATGGGAGGACCCGTTAGAACTGCGCATTTACTAACAAAAGCCCCTGGTTGAAAAGTTTCAGTAAAAATACTTATTTTTTAACTAGAAAACGTTCACGGTACGGAAACCAATATGGCATTCAAAAAACATAAAACTGCATTGCCTTTTAAACCGTCGCCTGCGAAGCGATCCTTTCTTAAACACAGAGACGAATCTAGGGTGGGTGCAAAGTATCTAAGGTGGGTGCAAATTAGGCATGTATGAAATGGGGTCGCTGCATCAGTGTTACTAATTTTTAGCGTGTTATATTGTAATAGCAGAATCATCAGCTCTATTTTAAGGAATGATGACTGTAAATGGGCCGGGTCCTTTTTTTATTGAGGCTATGATCAAAGCTAGTGATAATAAATAATTGAGACGAAATATGTGGTCTTTGGGTACTCTCAAGAACCGTGCATTTCGATTAGGAGGTCCCTGTATTTCGATAAGGGACAAACAGCAGCACATTAAGCTAACCGAAACTGTCAAATTTTCGCAACCAACCTTGAACCTAATGCTTTAGAGATAAAGTTGAAAATCTATTAAAGAAATTTGTACCTACTTCATAAAATTATAATCAAAGAGCAGTTTAGCCTTAGTCCTGTATAACGACCATTTTGAAATCAATGTTGTTAACTCTTAACACTTTCCACTAGTTGCTACCCCGTGTATACCACCAATAAAAGCCACACAATTTCTATGATCATTATTTAGTTTTTGCACTTCCGTTTATCCATCAGTAACGCGTATCGATAGGAAAATTTTAATAAATTCCCGCACCTCTAATTGGCCTCAGTCCGACCCTGTAATCCGTTCAATTTAAATATTTCACAGCTCAAGATCGACCGATCCCGTTCCGCTATTGATAAGAAAAAGAAACAAGAAAAGAGACTGATTTTCCAATCTAGGAGCAAAAGAAAACATAGCCTTTGTGACAATATTTATTAGTATTTCAAAAAGACTTTACTTTCTGACGAAGAATAATGACGTTGAAATTTTATTTGTTTTCACGATATTGTGATGTCAAACGATTGTAAGGATAATTGCCAAAGTTGACAGATGAATCAGCAATTTTAGTACAGCCATTTAGCAGGTGGCTGAGGAGCTCATGTCTAATAATTACAGGTGCTCGGGTCGATCTTTAGGTTAAGCCGTGCTTGCCTAGGTTGGTCTGTGGATAGGTCACCACCCGTTACATACCGAGTTTTCTCCGTCTCTCGGAATGGTCCCGGTTGTCATTTGTAGATCTTTGACAGTCGTTACCGGTAGTCATTAACCTGAAAGTCTGACAAACAGTCTTACCAAGAGGTATTGTATTACCCAGTACTAACCGAGTTGTGGAGGTCAGATAGGCGGTCGCTCCATGTAAAATACTACTATTCAGCTGCATCCGGTTAGACTGGAAGCTGACCCCAACATAGTTGGGAAGGTAAATGAAGATGTAACAGCTGGCTCGGATAGACTGGATGTGGAAGACGGAGGACATGGTGTTATGGCGCAGCATAGGAGTGCGTCCAGAAGTGCAAGCGATAGACTGAAATAGTTAAGTTGACATACCAAACGGAGACAGTGCTGTTCGTAGTATAATACTTACCTTTATTTATTTTTATTTTTATTAAATACATTTTTAAATATTCTAATATAAAAAAATATAAAAATTGTGGTCCGCCGGTATCGGGAGCAAGGTCCAAACTACCTGTGGTTAGGGCTCCAGAGACAGGAACCTCCTCACAATGCGAGCCGTATCGAGGAGTACTGCCTTCTGAATCAGGCCCTTGATAAAACCGCCTAAGCAGAGCCTCGAAAGATGGTCGTCGAGGCTCTTGGCTATAAAGCCATTGGCCGTCACAACGATCGGCACAATGATAGCAGAGTTCACATTCCACATGTCGACAACCTCGTGCGCCAAGTCGAGATATTTTATTTGTTTCTCTTTCTCAGCTTTCACGAGGTTCTCGTTATGCGGGATGGTAACATCGACTATCATTACGCGGCGCGCTGATGGGTCTATCACTACTATGTCAGGTTTATTGGCGACAATAGTCCTGTCCTACTTACCTTTATTATTATTATTTTTATTTATTTCTATTCAAATTAATTTTATTTTTAAATATTCCTTACAAAAAACAATATACACAAACATTTAAAAGAATACAACCTTGTGGAATCGGAAGTACCGTAATATAAGTATGTGCCCGACCTAGTTCTCGAAAATGGCAGAATCACATTGTACAGGGATCGATCCATCATCACTGACAGGACTATTGTAGCCAATAAGCCTGATATAGTGGTGGTGAATCGATCAGAGCTGCGCGCAATGATTGTTGACAGTATTATTTTATTTATTATAGCATTTATTTCGTGCTACGCCCATGTGTTAGTAACAATGGTCTTAAATACTAGTGTTAGTAGACATACATGTTTTACGTAGTGTGGAGTTTCATCCAATGTCACAGCATTGGAGACTCCCATCTATTTGCGAGTAAACTCAATAATTAGGCCAACCATGATTGATAGTCGTCTGACGCTATCGCTACCATAACCATGCCCTGACAAACACAGACACAGACATAAAACTACAACCAATTAATTAAAATCCATCTGAAACTCCATTTAGTGCGCTCATTCCAGAGACACTAACCCAACTAATACTAGAAAGGTTTAGTACGGCAATGAAGAAACTGAACGTTTATGAGGACATGAATCTTACGTGTAACCTGCTACACTTTACTTTGTAGTCGGTTTATGGGATGAAGAAGACAAGGGGTAAATGGGTGATTTATGTGAGAACATGCCGTATGTTTAATGGGATTTGCTATGAGCAAAAATTACGAACGTTCATACTAAGTGTCCCATCCCCACCCACAGTGGCCTTCCACTAGGTGGACCGATGAAGGTTGCAGGGATCCGCTGGATGCGAGACGCACGGGACCGGTCCACATTGACCGGTCCACATTGACCGGTCTATGTCCAGCAGTAGACGTCTTT
Source organism: Noctua janthina (assembly GCA_963576755.1). Taxonomy (NCBI): domain Eukaryota; kingdom Metazoa; phylum Arthropoda; class Insecta; order Lepidoptera; family Noctuidae; genus Noctua; species Noctua janthina. The sequence goes on from OY755074.1 coordinate 2,657,643, forward strand.
CGGCTGAAATGATGATACTAAGTGTAATTTCGAAGTTTTAAAAAAATCCTTTAGAAGTTTATTTTAATAAAACCCTTCTTAGTGCTCAATTTCCTTGTATATTCATGAGCACTGATATGTACACACGGCAAAATTCACAAGCGATTTTCTCGTAAACTAACGGTTTCTACTTTGAATTAAGACTAATAATATGGCCTCCATAATACTAAGTTCGTGAAAACGTAAAACGTTATAGACCAACCGCTTTAATGAGTCCTTGCGAAGGGATACATTTAAATGTAATATTCTGAGAGTTGATCACGTATTGGTTCAATTAGTATCGTAATACCTACGTGGATTATGGTTATTTTCAAATTTTTAACCTGTGGGATATTGTAACGACTTTGTGGACGCTTAATATGCCTTCGATGGGGGAAGGTGGAGGACTCATTAAAGCGGTTGGTCTATAATTAATACAGTTAGAGAATATCACATTTAAAAGTCGCTGCGTGTATACATATTAGCGCTCGTGATGATTGTATATATTATATAAGGAACTCTAGTGCAAGACATCATGATGTTAAACCGTATTTTATAAGCATAAGACTAAAAATTGTTAGTGATTTAATTTAAGACGTTTTTAAGTACACTATTTGTGTGAAAAGTTTATATTTTTCCTGAGGTATAATGTGTTATAACTGTTACGAAGGCGCTAAGGTATCTTTTATAGGCTAAAGTACAACAAAATATTGTAAGTAAAAAGGATAAAAAGTCGTTTCCCGGAAATGTTTTGCGTAGAAGTTAAGTACTTAGTTTGATGTACAGGATGCTTAGTTGACGGCTTCGTGAAGGGTCTGTTTACACCTTGTATAAGTAACGTATACACACTGTTTTGGCGCAAGTCGAATTTACCGAGGCAGTGAATGGAACCTTAAATAAAACTGTGTCACACTAAATCGTCTGTGGAATTTATCAGACGAATTGCTAAAGGCATCGTATGTTTATTTTTTGCCAAAATACAGCCCTAGAAAGAACAAAACAGCTTACTCCAAGAATCTAAACCCGCAAAAAAGTACTAGGGTCGGAGAAATATCAAGAGATCTTAGGCTCCGGTCGTACGCAACAAAATAAACCACCGACGACGGAGTTTCATTGCTCCAATAAATTACTTTGAAAACTAAATAGAGACCATTATTTAACGTGGTCCTATAGCAGCCTTGGACACTTTTATATTGGCTTTGAAATGGCTAGGTTAGTCTTTTAGCGTTTCATGGCTGACTTGATGTGTAAACGGACCCGTATTTTTCATTTTACTAAAAGCGGATTCGTGCACTTTGATAGGATATGTATAGGATTTTGATAGGAGTATTCTATTGACGAAAACATCAAATATAACATGATAAGCCTGTAATCCCTGAACGTTTTTTCAAAGGTGTTGATGTTTATTGAAAATATTTTTATTATAGACGAGTATCGGTGGCCCAGTGGTAGCGGCCCCGTAAGTAAGTCGTGGGTTCGTACCTAGGCAGGCGCATTACTTTGTGTAATTTATTTCATCACCACTGCTCTCAAAACGGTGAAGGAAAACATCGTGAGGAAACCGGCATGTCGTAGAATCAAAAATTCGAAGACATGTGACATCTACCAACCCGCACTGGGCCCGCGTGGTGGATTATAGCCCACTCTCTCTCCTAGAGAGGAGGCCTGTGTCCCAGCAGTGGGAACATTATAGGCTGATTATGCTTATGCTATAGACGAGTTTAACTTTTATCAATACATTTTTGGTCCTTATTGCCAATCTAACTGATTGCTATGTTCGGGGATCCTTCGCGAACCCATACTTCTATACATATATTATAAATGTGAAAGTTATTCCGTTGTTCTGAGTATCTGGTTGACCTTTTCAGGCCTAAGCCACTGAACCAGTCGTTATAGACTATCGTATAGGGATATCTAACATGTAGACTGAAATCAGGAAAAGGACATATGTTACTATTCGTCCTGGATATTAATCGATAAAATACACGCAGACAAAATCGAAGACCTCCACTATTGTTATAATAGATTATGCCCGCGGCTTCACCCGCGTGGAGTTCAGAAATTGACCACGGGATCGTACTTCCTGGAATAAAAGCCTACGTACTTTTCCAGACTTTAATCTATCTCTGTGCCAAATTTAATCCAGATCCGTTCTGCCGTTCTGTCGCGATTGAGTAACAAACCATCATCAGCCTACAACAGTCCACAGCTGGACATAGGCCTTTTCAATCGCACGCCACTTAACTCAATTCTTGGCAACTCTCATCCAATTGCCCAACCAGCCAACCTGCGAAGATCGTCGCTCCACCTAGCCTGAAGGCGTCCTAACGTACGCTTACCGCTTGCTTGCCGCATTTATAATAGTAGTGGATAATGCCACTCTATTTCACCGAGAAAAGTCCTGTGTCTCAGCAATGGAAAATTCATATGCTTGTCGGATATGTCAGGATTTACTCCGTTAGGCTCGTACATCATGTGGGCAGACAATTGGTTTCGTGCTATGAATAACACTGGTGATACACTGCTTCTAGCAAACTAACGAATTACTTGAGATTACAATTTAGCACAATAACACGGAGCACAATGAATCGGGTACAGTTCCAAGACGTCTCAACTCCGCCGCGATCAGACATTGACTGTCGTCCTCGCCTCGAGCTGGACATCAGGGCTCTGCACAAGCACACCATTGCACACTGGCGCGCTTTCCAATCCATTTTATTTCCGTACTAATGACCGGAACTGACATGCTGATTATGTTAATTTGTAAATTGAAGAAGTACGTAAGGATCGATAGAAGAAGCGCTCTACAGTTTCTGCCTCCCTTGTGGGAAAAAGCTGTAGTTTTATTTTCCTATGTTGGTCAAACAATGGTAGAAAAACACCCAAGTACACCAAAGCGTAAATTCTTCCTGAAAAGCCCACCATTAAATGCCCACAGCTGGCCTTAAATCATTGCAAATAAACTAGACAAAGATAAGTCCCTGTACGCTGAATTTATACCCCACAGTAAAAAATGTGATCCCTTTGCGTCGGTTAAACGGAGATACATTGTGCCAGGATTTTATATTGTCCTTCTTTTCTTATCGTCAAGGTTGTAAAGCTTGGAGTGTGAGTAGGTTTGTAGGGTGGTGAGAGTTTTGTGGTGACTCATCTTTGGTAAGATTTGGTGATTGATTGGTGAAATTACTGTTAAAAAACATAAAAAAACATCTTCTAAAAAAATTTAAACTATCATGGTCACTAACATTATTATTAACACTAGAAACGGGATATTTATCATATTTAATGTTTTTTTTTTTGTTTTTGATTTTTTTCTATCGGGAACTCAAAGAAATCATTAAACATGGTAAATATTCCGTTTCTAATGTTAATAATAATAATTAATAATTAATTAATTAATTAATAATCTTCTAAAAAACTTCGATCAGAATTTGATTAAATTAATATGGGATTACCTCTTTCCGATAAAAAAGAATCTTCGAAATCGGCCGACGTGGTTCAGATGAACATACACAAAAACGACAAATGAATGTTACTAAAAATATTGAATGCTAAACGTATTTAAACATGATTGTGTCTGTCATCATATTCTTGCCCTTATCCCAATTCATTTGGGGTCGGCACAGCATGTCATCTTCTTCCATACTTCTCTATTACTCGTCATCTCATCAGACACCTCCTTTCTTGTCATATCATTCTTTATACAGTCCCATCGTTTCATTGGTCTTCTTCTACTCTTATACCCATCCAAATTCTTACTCAGAACTTTCCTCATGACACCCTCATATCTGTATCATCTCTAAAAGTTTCACGGAAAAAGAATAATTATTAAAATTCCATTTGTAGAGCTAGTAGGTCAAAGTTAGAATAAGCTTAGAGCCCCACAGAGGAAGAAAATATCGAATACTTTTGCCAGGAATCAACTACGACAACAGATTCTGGTCCTTTTTCATTCCGAAACTAATAAATTTCTCGCCAAATCGCCATCTCTTCCAGGAGAGGTGTTCCAACTGCCTTGAATCCTCCAATTTCCAGGAAGACGCGGATCAAAACAATATTAGACCAACACTGTCCTTTGGTTCGATGAAGCGTTAAATTGAATTCCGTAACTTGGAGCTAGATTGTGTCCGTCCCAAAGATTTGAACCGTTAGATTGGTCTTACCGCTTTAAATGATCACCTTCTTTTTTTACCGGCTTTTATTTAACTTACAATGTTTGTGTGCTTGTTTGTTTGTTTAGGTTAAATCTTGCAACTGAATTTTAATCTGAATATGAATATCGTTGATAAAAACCTATGAACCTTACAAAATGAAATACTCCAAATTATGACACTTATGGCATTAAAAAAAAAAAAAAAAATGGGACCGGGTTATTTATTATCATAGTCAAAGATAGACTTAAAGTTTTAAGGTATAACCGTGTTAATAAAAAAGTGTATATTTGATCTAGATTCCGGGTTTCAGGACTGTTTATATTTTTAAACTAAGATGTCTGATACAGTAACATGCTAAAGTACGAACCAAAGTAACCCAACACACATCATTTTTGGTCCTTCAGATTATCATACCGTATGTGAAATTCAATTCGTCTGCCATGGAGAAACATGTTCTCGGTTTACATGATTATCAAAAGAACTGGCTCAATTCAAAGGTCAAGCTGAATGTCACAGAAAAATATCACGTTTCACAATGAGAGAAACAGGGTGCTTTTTGAACGAAGTCTTTGAATCTCTCATACGTCATCGTTTGGCGAGTCTAACCAGATGTAGCTGAAGACCAGTATTTTACGCGGAGCGACTTTTTTTTATCAGCACAGGCCCGTCACCCTAATCTCAAACCACTGTAACTCCTGAAACCCAAAATCAACAGTAGCGACCACCGCAACAATAAAGGTCGACGAAGTCCCAGAGAAACAATTTAACTGCCTTGGATCCCGCAACGAAATTAATCAGAAAAGTGTAGCCGAGGAGTAAGAAAACCATAATTTTCACTTCCCTTCCCTGCTGATAAAGCAGGAGACAGAACGAAACAAGGTCAATGTGGAGCGATTGCCAATCTGACGTCCACCAAAAATGTATCTGAGTAACACAATACCCCTTGGTAAGACTGGTTGTCAAACTTTCGGGCCACCCCGTAACGAATGTCAAAGATCTACAAATGACAGCTCCGACCAAAGGCTTAACATACTGTTCTAGGCTCTTAAGGGAGGGTTTCTCGGCAGGTAATGGTTGGCCACCTATTCACAGTTCGACCTCAGCAAGCCTTACTAAACCTTATTAATCGACCCATAAGGCTGTTATTGCTTAGCCACGAGAACTCCGCGCCTTTAATTAGTACTTATGAAAAAAAATTGGAGCTTATTCTGTAAACTGCAATAAAAATCTTTCTACTAGAATAATTATAAAGAATCAAATAATGTCTCCTTTAATCGTTCTACCACGGCATTGCCATTGACCATGTCTCCCCAAGGAATCGATACCACAAAATAGATAGGTACAGAAGGCCGGCTCTACACAACGAGTCATTACAGGCTCACACACACATAGCTATCTTAAGGTGGAAACGCCAGGATAACCCACGAAATTCAAATTTTCTACGTTATTTTCGATTAGTAGGTCACTGTCAGACTGTATGTTGAACAAAAAATGATTTGCGACCGTAACACGTATGTTGTTACAGAATTAACCCCATTCATCACATGACTTTTTTAAATTAAAAATTAAGCAGAACTAAAAGAGCAGACGGCGCCACCTTGGCACCCTGTAAAAGTATAGTATGACCACTTTAAGTAAGCACTTCGAAGTGGCGCTGCTTGTCAAGAAAATATGCATCGTTAAGTCAAACTTAGTACATTTATTTTGGTTCTGTCTTTTCTCACCTGCACAGATACTCGTTAGTTGTTTGAACTTAGTTGTGCCCCTACTCCGATGGTACGGAACCCTTCATGCGCGAGTCCGACTCACGCGTCCCATGTAACAGGGTCGGCCGCTATTACATGTAACTAGCGAAATGTGGGTATCTATTAGGTACACAACTGGCTAACTCTTCGGGGATTACAGGCGTGATGTTATGGTTTGTTAATGTTAAATAATTGACGACACGGTTGGCGCAGTGGCTGAGCGATTGACTGCTGCGCTGCGTGTCGCGGGTTCAATTACCGCACGGAACAAATATTTGTATATCCTACAGGTAGTTGTTCCGGGTCTGGCTGTATGTGTATGTGAGTTTAAATATTTTTAAATGCACCCACGATACAGGAGAAATTCATAGTGTGGGGCAACGTTTAAAAAAAATTCTAGAATAAACATCATTTTATTCATCATTTTGCATGGAGGCGATCTTCTATATTATCTCTACGGTCCCTATTTTGTGCAACAGCTTTATTTGTCCCAATTCTACGAATTCCTTAAGATATTTTCTCGCTACGCTTAATCTCGCTTTGTGTGCTCCACCACTGAATTCCTTTTGATCGAGATCTAAGATCACAAATATTTGTGACGGACAGCAGACGTTGGCGATATTTATTAAATTGTTTTATTGCCACTTTTATGTTTTTTATTTATTGAGCTTGACAAATAAGATAAAATTTTCAATAGTGGAGTTTTATTTTTGGGACGTATTTTTATTAAATACTTGCTTTTACCCGCGGCTTCGCTCGTGTTCTTTTAGAATTTGACAATCAATTCGGGTTGTACTCTGCTTGTAATAATTTAATTTAATCATAATTCAAAAGACACGTGGCGCCATCGATTATCGTAAGAACGTTATTGTTGTTTTCCTCGGGAACAGTACTTTTTTTCGGGATGATAGGTAAAGCAAGCTTATCGACCACTAGATTGTAGATAAGGCGTAGTCGACGAAACCCCATTTACAGGGTTTAAAGTAACCTAACACGAAGGGGATGGCGGGGTCTAGTGAGCGAGCGATGCGCGCGAACTAGTGACGAGCTCGCTTCAATCACTCTTGCTTTCTTTGTTCTCCTTGCCGCAATGATCGGATAAATCAATCAATAAATCAATCAACTTTATATATCAAAATAGTTACTTACTTGGTATAATAGTTACCCATTCAGTGTTTTAGTCACCAATTAAATTTTTATTCGCCCGATTTAAAATTTCCCGTTATAAATTGTGTGCAAATTGATCTCTAATAAATTGAATTACCACAAATCAATCCACCATTCTTAGTCCTTCTGAAATTGCTGCATAACTCTAAAATCCCATATTTCCATTGTAACACTCAGTAATATTATTCCTATATAACTATAAGAACTACTAGAATCACATTGGCACCGGTTCCGGATGAGACCGCACCGGATCATTGAACTACACCAATCTAGATTTTGATAACGAGATACAATTAAGCACGTTTTGGTTTAGATAAGCATAGAATTATATAGACTGATATTTGGGAGCACGAGCTCTTCTCTCTGCTTCTCCCTCTCTCTCTTACTCAAAAGAATAAGGGAGAAAGAAAAGTTCGTGGCTTTTTTATTAACTGACGCTCGGATTAAACTTCAGGTTAAGCCGCGCTTGCCTAGGTTGATCCGAGGATGGGTGACCACCCATTACATACCTACCAAGCTTCCTGCGTGCCTTGGAAAGCACTTTAAGCCGTTGGTCCCGGCTGTCATTAGTAGATCTTTGATCGTTGTTACAGATAGTCAGTGGCCCGAAAGTCTGACAACCAGTCTTGCCATGGGGTATCGTATTACCCAGTACTAACTGGGTTATGGAGGTCAGATACAAAGTCGCTCTATAGGTAATCAGCTGCATCCGGTTAGACTGGAAGCCTACCCCAACAAACGGGTCATAAAAAAACTACAGCTTCCTACAAAAGTGCAATAAGTGCACTTTCAAAATGTTTGGAACAGCATGTTTTTTAGATTACCGATGAAAAATTTCTATGTGGTACGGTTCAAAATGATGTACTGAATACGTGGTAACCGTTTGTGTAGCAATGTTAAACTCTGAAACATTTAATTAATTAAACACCAAAGTATTCCAGAAATAGCTTCCCAATTTTCGACCTCAAAGTCTACAAACCAAAATCTTCAGTTAACTCTTTAATTACAGTTTAACAATACATTTCAGAGGCCGGATGAAACCGACACAGCTTCAATGAGCTGGACCAATCTTGATGAAGATAACATTTCATATTATTGTAGGCGTTTTGTGTAAAGTCGGGTTGATTTGTAATGGGGATTAAATTTCGATTTAGTCTGGTTGCATGATTCGTTTGGTTGAAAGGCTGGTAACTTAATAATAATAGCCACACGGATCGATTGTCGATGGAGTGGTGGATGGAAGATCGGTTCGAGGATGGGTGATCATCCATTATTATGGGTGCAAAGGTAACCTTAACAAAGTCGAAAGGCACTTGTTCTCCCCGTCATTGTGATATTTTTTTTTCTCGATCATACCTGGGTACCTTCTAGTCCAACGTTGTCACAAGTAGTTTTTAAAGTTATAACTTTACTTTAAACACCTCCACTACCCCCGTACTATTCAATGCATCCATCAGTACATGTTGTTGCATGTTTTAAGTGCGTTACATTGAGTCCTACTGTAAAACGTGATTTACCACAAAAAAAAAACGCGTTTCTCAGCCATAATTTTTTCGTAGAGTTATTTATTTTGATGTACGGAATGCTTGGATGGCGGCTCCGTGGAGGTTCCGTTTACACACTGTATACTGAGAACCCTCCGTGCCTCGGTAAGGGGCTCTTGATCATCACAACTTATTTCATCACTGCTGGCTGCGTGAAAAAAATAGTTATAATAGAATACTGGACCCAAAGTTTTTATACATTTAAGTCGATTAGGTATTGAAATCTTGTATTTGACAGCTGACTATTTGTTCAGTTTCTTCGTCTTAGCACATCCATTAGGGTAAACAGAAAGGGTATAGTCATATATACCCTTTCTGTTTAACGCTGTAAAGCTACTGTTTTTAAAAAAAAAACAACATAACATCACGCCTGTAATGCTGCCCGAAGAGTTTAGGCAGAGGTAGACCTCTAATAGCACATCCACATTTCGCCAGTTATGTTTAAGTCCCATGTAATAGGGGGCGAGCCTATTGCCAGCTACTGGGAAAAGATCAAGGCTCCGTAACTGCTGCTGGAAAAACCCAATAACATTTTTCCCGACCCGGGAATCGAAGGACCTCATGCTCAACAGTCGCGCTGCGATCACTAGACTTACGAGGCAGTCCAAATAAACAAATTGTTATCTAAAACAATTGATTGCACATTGGAAACAATTGCCAATTTATTTAGAGAGCCACTACTGCATTGTGCATCAGCCCTAGCCGCAACCCCAGTGGATCCCAATCCGACTGTGAACCACAGTGTTCGCTATATTAATTCTGATTTTAATTCTGATTTTAATGTTAAATTTAATTTTGATAGTAATTTATTTTTTTTTTATTTTTTTTTATTTTAAATGTTATTTTATTTTATTTTTAATTCTGATTTCACTTCAATGTTAATTTAATTTAATTTTAATTTCAGTGTATGGATCAAGTTATCTGAATTAAATGAATTTTATTATTATCTATTCAGATACATTCGCACTGAATTATATTCCTCGCAACTGATGTAATCAATGTTTATGGAACAAACAGTTCTGGGTTATTTGCTTATTTAAATTAGATGATTTTATTTAAATATTATAGATTTAATTTATTACACACTATAAACAAACTTAAATAAATAATGAAATAAAAACAGTAAACGGACCCGTCAATCAAGCATTCTGTAGCTACATCAAACTACTCGTAAGTAGCCCTACGCAAAAATTATCGCTGGGAAACGAATTTTTTTTTTTGTGAAAAATTACGTTTTACAGTAGGACTTATAGATGCATTGAATAGTACGATAGTTGTGGAGGTATACAGTAAAGTTAAAATTTTCAAAACTTGTTTAAAACAAAAACTTGTGTAAAAAATGGTATGGTCTAGAACAAAACAATGATCGCGATGGAGGGGAGAGCAAGTGCCCTTTGGCTTCGTTATGGGTACTTTTACACCCAGTATTTACAAGTATCAAAAGGGGGGAAAGGATTACGTCATAAAAATCGTTCACGTCGCTGTCTACGGGAAAAATGCCCAGGAGCCTGGCAGCATTGGCGATATCAATCAAATCAAATCAATCAATAAAAAATCATATGATGCATACATTTGTGACAAAATGATACAATTATAATCAATGAAAAAATTAAAATTAAAATTAAAATTCTGAAATTATAATGAATGAATATCACGAAAAACAACGTCAAAAAAAAAGGTGGGCAGGCGGACCGCATGGACCCAGTGTAAATTAATTTAGAATTAGCATAATATAATAGAATTCACCGTTATATCCAATCCGTGCAAAGTTGGGGCACGACACTAGTTATTCTAAAACCGACATAATTTTAATAATATTTTGAAACAGTGATAATAAATTATGAATAATTATAATGATTAATCAAATAATTACAAACCACACTGACGGATGTATTTAGTTAGAGATAATTATTACTCTCTATTTTGTAACATATTATTAACTTGCTTCCGCCTGCGACTTCGCCCGCGTATATTCATTTGTTTACATTATTACTCTATAAATTATAATCTATGCGTTATTGTAATATATGAACTATCTTACTGTAAAGTTTAATCTAAATCCGCCCAGGCGTTTTAACGCATACAACATATTTTTAGTATATGCGAAAGTGAATAAAGTTTGTTCAGAATAAGTAACTGAATCGATTCCAATCATTTTTAAACCATGTTATATTTTGTCCCAAAAATATTTTTAAAATTTACAAGTTGGACACCGAGCGACACTAAGTACCTATCACAATAATTTAGGTACCTACTACCAAATTATTATTATCAATGAGCTCACGACGACGCTGGAGGCGCGTGCCGCGTATTGACCACGTTTTTGTGCGGACAACTAGGTAACAGAACAAGCTTATAACTTTGTGATTTTTCATGATTCAGTTTTGAAATTTTGTACATAGATTCTTTACATAAAAATACTAGACACCTGTTTCAGGTTTCGCATATATACTAAAACTAATGTTGTATAAGTAACAACATACAGACACACTAACAAACTATTTCATTTATAATATTAGTTTTATGTCCTAATTTACATTTTCCAAAGAATTATTTGTATGGTTGAATAGAAACAAATAATAAAATTATTGATGCAACTGCACATTTGATATTAATTTAACTTCCATGTTAGTTTAGTACATTGCATAGTAATTAATTTATTTCTAATGATTTGGCACTAATAGCCTGATTTACTGCTTAGTTCCGCACAATTTTGGTATTAATTCTGATTTCAATCGGTTTAACTTAATTTGCGCTGTGAGCGGTGGCCCAGTTGTTACCCATCGTGGGTTTGAACTCGGCTGGCATTCTTTGTTTTTAAGAGCGTTCATCCAAAAAGTTGACAACGTCGCAAATAGCAGTCAAATATTTACCTGTTTTAATTAATTCGGCAATATTACTTATGGGAACAAGAAATAATAATAAATATAATCTATACAAATAAATAAAATTGAAGTGTCTGTTTGTAATATCAAAATAACAGCTTTTTAATGAATGCATTTGAGATTATATACGGCACTAATAATAAAAACACATTTTTCAATTTATGTCTTCTTGTCTGTCTGTCTGTTTGTTCCGGCTAATCTCCGAAATGGCTGGACCGATTTAGACGAAACTTTGACTGGCAGATAGCTGATGATATTATTATAAGGTCTAACAAAGGCTACTTTTAATTTTTTAAATTTAATCAGGGTTTAGTGCAACAAAAAAAAAGAACCCTTGAAATTGTTAACAAAATGCAATTGAAATAGGGACGATACGCAGACGAAAGTCGCAGAGCACAGTTAGTAGAAAATAAATGTTTCTTAAAAGGCAATTCCTTTCGTTCTAACATCCTCAATATGTGAACATTCAATAGTCCGGATGGTTCGCTAGGAATTTAATTCAGTGTGGATGTACTAAGGGTGTGGTTAGCCTAGTTTATAGGTACTTTAGTTCGTGGTTAGTAGCTGGGAAGTTATTTATGCGTTATGGTGGAAGTTGGTCTAGTGAATTTTGATTCGATTTAGGTTTTATTACAATAGAATTGTACACTAACTTGTGCCTTTAGATTTTCGATATCAAAAATACAGTACCCAAGTATTATTATGAGTAGTGTCATCATCTGCCTAGCCTTTTCCCAACGATGTTGGGGTCGGCTTCCAGTCTAACCGGATGCACATGAATACCCATATTTTACATGGAGCGACTGCCTATCTGACCTCCACAACCCAGTTAGCAGTAGATAATACGATACCGCTTGGTAAGAATGGTTGTCAGACTTTTTGGGCCACTGACTACCTGTAACGATTGTCAAAGATCTACAGATGACAGCCGGGACCAACGGCTTAACATGCTTTCCGAGGCACGGAGGAAACTCGGTATGTAATGGGCGGTCACCCATCTACAGACCAACCTAGGCAAGCACGGCTTAATCTAAAGATCGACCCGGGTGGCTTTTATTATTTAGCCAGGAGCTCCTCTATTATTATGAGTAGTGTATCGAGATTATAATCGACTAGATTTGAGTCTATGGTATCAATGACATATTCTGTCGTCTCTGCTTTAGCATGGCGCGGGAAAGTGCGGGGTGGTCGCGAGTCGGCGGTCAAGAGGTGCGGAGACGTGAAGGCATGAAATATTAATTATAAGACGCGATGTTTAACAGGTGAGTCAATGTAATATATACATACATAGGTTTAGTACAGTATACATCCTTATGAGGCTGTCATACGTCATGACTTTGGTAACTCAATGCTAAATCATTTTTTTAAAATATCGCCAATTGGTTGATTAAGGAGACACATTCTTAAATATATAATATCCCACCTTATTCTCATGGGGCTACCCTGAAAGTACGACCGCCGATTGCACATCAACAACATTTTCGAAAAATTGTGTTCCTGCTAAATTTGACTGATTTAAGATTTTCCATAGAAACGGAAATTTCCACGTATCTTTTTGTTTAAATACATTTCGAAAAGTTCTCTGTCAAGTTTTTAGACTTATATAAATCTTGCTTATGCGTACGAAGTTTCATTAAAATCGGTTCAGTCATTTAGAAAAAAAATCAATTGAAAGTTTGTATGAAATGCCGTAAAATGTTAACGCTCTTAAAAACGATACCGAAAAATACCAGAAGACGATACCCACAGAGAAAAGACAGCTCTATAAGTAATTCAATATGTTTGAAATAAAAACTGCGTGAACAAGTCTCACGCAGTTTTAAGAAAACTTATACAGGGTGTAAACAGACCCTTCACATAGCCGTCAACCAAGCATTCTGTACATCAAACTAAGTAACTTTACGCAATAATTATTGCTGGGAATTGGATTTTTGTTTTGGGGTGAAAAATCACGTTTTACGGTAGGACTCGATGGAAAGCACTCAAAGCATTGTGCTGTTAGATGGATTAAATAGTATAGGGGTCGTGGAGGTGTGTAAAGTAAAAATCTTACATTAAAAACATGTATTTAAAAAAAAAACTTGTGAAAAAGTTCGAACTTTGACCCCCAATATCTCCGTAACTAGAAGGTTCCCTGGTATGGTCTAGAACAAAAAAATGATCGCAAGGACGGGGAGAACAAGTGCCTTTCGGATATGTTAAGGGTCTATTTACAGCCTTTATTTAGTGTAAAAATTATTATAAAAAGGAGCACAATGTGCGCCATTACATTCAAAGTTCTAATTAAAAAAGGAAACGGAAAATGTCGCCAGCTCTGGAGTTTAGTAATGTGACCTTAAAATAAAATAAATACCTTCTTTACGGTTAAAGTTACATCACCAAATTAGTAACCATAGGCAAATATATATGGTCATGGAATTAACAAAATACAGGCTGTTTGGTGCATAGTTTGCCAAATTGAATAAGCCGAATGGAGAGGTCATTTGCTCTCTTCAGGCCCAAGAACTCACTCTTGGCCACACCGGTTTTAATATTCGGTTTTTCTAATTTTTATTTTGAAAAATTCTTAAACTTAGCATTAAAGCTTAATTTTTTTTTAAAAGTTATTAAACGATGCACCAAACATCCTGTATATCCTTAAGATCGAGAGCTTCCACCTACCAAAATTCACAACTACCGTCCTCCTGTCATAAAATAATTTCATTCAAAGGTAAACACAGGCTCCACAAACACGAACTACGCCCTGTTTAGCATTCAACCGTCGTAATTGAATATAAATTTGCCAATTTGATTACAAACTTGTCAACGCCGGTAGGAAATTTAATAAAAAAATAAATTGTTAGCGGGAACTCTGTTTTGATGTTGTGGTTCTGTAGGTGGAAAGTTTTGACTTGTTTTGACACTTACAGGTAGGTTGCAGACGGCAGTAAATAGGGTGCTGTCGCGTGCAATAAGCTGAGCCAGGTAAGGTGGGTACTAAATACAATGTCTTAAAATAATTTACATACCCAATGTGCGTATGCGGTCCATTCCATACCGAGTTTCGTCCGTGCCTCGGAAAGCAAGTTCAGCCGTTGATCCCAGCTGTCATTTGTAGATCTTTGACAGTCGTTACAGATAGTCAGTGGCCCGAAAGTCTGACAACCAGTCTTACCAAGGCGTATCGTATTACCCAGTACTAACTGGGCTGTGAAGATCACATAGGCAGTCACTCCATGTAAAATACTGATATTCAGAGCAGCTACATCCGGTAAGACTGAAGGCCGACTACAAAAAAAGTTGGGAAAAGGCCAGGCAGATGATTTAAAAAAAAAGTGCAGTGTATCCTAATATTAAAAGTATGTCAAAAAATCATAAATTAAATTAATACTATAACCATGTGTAAGGATATAACGGGAAATTTTGCAGTTCCAGAGAAATCTTGATTTTACATAACTTTTCCGTACATTTTTTCTTACACTAGGAATTTCAAACACTGTTTTAAACTTAACTGTTTTAAATGTATACTGTCACTTACGGGATATCTTCCGTGATTGTTCATTATTTTGAGCTCCCGATATTTTGGCGCCTCTTTCTTTGTCTTTTACTATTTCTACTGTATCGTGGGTGCGTTTACAAACAGATCACAGCCAGACCCGGAACAACTACCTGTAGGACAAAAAAAAAATTTATTCCGTGCGCAGTAGTCAATCCCTCAGCCACTGCGCCAACCGTGTCGTCGATCACAAGAAGAATTTCTGGAATAGGATGAGTTGTTTCCGGAGTTTATCTCCTACATCCAAACTTACTAACGTTACTCTTTATAGTATTAGTGTAGATCAAGTAATCTGGGAATCTCCATGGTAGGTACGTATTTTTAGCGGCACATTTTTTTTTCTGCATACCATACAGAACCCTAAAATAAAAGCCAACTTGTTTTCACGCGTCACAAGCTAATTTGTGAGCAAACAAAAAAGTTACCCGTAAACACTGGCCGGTTCCTAGAAATAATATCTTGTTGTCATTAATCAATTTGAAGCCTGTTTTTCCTTTGAAATTTCCAGGATTTTATTATTAAATTGACAAGTTTAGTCAGAGTGATTGGATTTATTGAGTGTTATTGGCGGCTTTGGGAAGGTCATTGACTTTAACAGCTGCGCTTACAATTCGAACGGAAAATACGTCGTTTTGACGTAGCGTTCTCTTGACGTTAGCGCACCGACTACGCGTATACGCAACGCAAATGCAAACAAAACACGTCTTTCCTACACTGTTGTTCAATATAACTCATTGCAAACGCAGAGTAATAAATTGCCTTACAGCCACTCCGACATCGCTGCAGCTGAAGCTTTCGAATACGGCATTGATTGATACCGCATAGACGCTGCCCTGCATGACGCAGAATTACACTGCAGTATTATGATCCATTTACTTGTCGGTTTCGAAGTGTGTAGTGGTAGCAGATTGTATTTCGATCTGTTTTTCCTGTTCCGTGGTATAGATGCTGTAAGTGTACCTACTGCGTACGTGTTTATTAGGTGTTGTGAGTCATGTAAAATAAAACAACTGATTTTGGCGAGTGCTAGTACACAACTAATGATTGATTATTTATTTCGCTAATATAATATTTGATGAATATGCAGCACATTATTTACCCCGTTTTAAAAAAAAAAAAAAAATACTGTTTCACTTTTACAACTTCCGCTTGAGTTCATGTCTTCGGTAACTATGTGCCTCTTGAAAGCCAAACCAGGGAGATCCGCTTGTGGAAGGCTGATAAGGCTGTGCAGTGCAGTTACCAAGACACGGGAAAATCACAAGAAACCAATTTTAAATCGCGGCGCGTGCTAGCACTGTTCAATATCGGGGTCACCAGATGTAAGTGTACCTACTGCGTACGTGTTTATTAGGTGTTGTGAGTCATGTAAAATAAAACAACTGATTTTGGCGAGTACTAGTACACAACTGATGATTGATTATTTATTTCGCTAATATAATATTTGATGAATATGCACCATGTAAACTCAGCAAAAACGTTCGAGGAACGTCTTCTCTAGAAGTAAACAACAGTTCAGATACACGCCAGATCCAAGGACATCCTTAACAAAATAGACCCAATATTTACAGTGAAGGTGTATGAAGAACAGTGTGTAAAGTTCTTCATCCCTCATAGAAAAGGGAGGATCCTCCGAGCAGATGGGTGTTGTGTCTGGTGGGCTACTGCCCAACAGTTGTTTACGGGTTTTTCTATATGGTCTTAAGTCGCGGATAACATTAATAGCGCGTTTTAGAATGTTGATGTTAGTTCTGCCTTTGTGGCAAAGTTGGCTTTGTAGTACTTTTTGTAATATGTTGCTGAAGTACTTTTCGCTGCTACAGGTACTAAAATATATATCAAAGACCGGTGTCCGCAGCTAGTCCGCTGTCCTGTTCGTTCAGTTTGAACTGGGGAGAAAATAAAAGAGTGATCAAAAAGTTCAGTATGCATTAAAGTATTAAAAGTATTTAAGTGTTGGAAACGCAATTTTCGAGATTCAGTACGCGATGGTACTCACGCTGAAGAAACAAATGAATGCGTGAACGTGAACAGGTTAATAAAACAGATCTTATACTTATTTACATACAAACTCTTTCTTACAACTACCCTATGACGTAGCATCTTCAAGGTCGCAAATCCGACCCACATCAGGATCACATTTCCGTATCCCCAGACCCCCTACAGCGCAGTTCTATCAATCAAAATATTTAATAAGGTAAGCTCTGTCGTCACATGACAAAAATATTATGTGACAAGAGATGAGAATGATAAATAATGAGTGATGTCGTGTTCTTTATTTAGAGAATGTACGGAGAATTTTGTCGTGGGATCCAAGGTTGGAAATAATTGGCTGTCTAGTCTTTTCTGGGAAATGGCTGTTGAACACCAAAGAAAGAGAGAAAAAGTATTTTTTTGGAGACTGGTGTAGTTTCAGATTGAAGGCCACTCTCTTATTATTAACCGATGTTTGGTTATTTAAATACAGGGCGTAAACAGACCCTTCATGAAGCCGTCAACCAAGCATTCTGTAAATCAAACTTTGTAGCAATCCAAATAACATTGACATACATTTAATCCTCTCATATTAAGTCCCTCTCGACTGCGAGCCTACTTTGCTCGAAAACCTGAAGACTGTTGAAGGTTTCACATTTCCCATATTCGGTTATTTTGGACGAATGCTATCCTACGTAGCTCTACAAAGTCGGTTAAAAAGAGGTTTGATTTTTTGCTTTTCTCCGTTTTATTTGTTTCTGCAAAACTAGTTATAAATGTGGGTTATTCGCGGCTTCATTGCGTTTTGGACTTTTTTAGAGTTCCTTACCTGAGTCTGCAAAAACGGAACCCTTATAGGATCACCTTGCTGTCCGTCTGTCCAGACCCTTTTTCTCAGGAATGCGTGGAGGTATGCTGAAATTAATATCAAATACTTAGGTCTGCTACCCCTTGAAGCAGTGAAAAAATCAAACTTGTAAGTCCACATGATCAAAAGATCTGACCGTTTATCTCGCATATTTTGCGATTTCACAAGGGAATCAAAACCTGGGTACTTCCCGTTGACATAGAATCATGAAATTTGGCACGGAGCAATCTTACAGCACATGTGAAGAAAAAAAATTGAAAACCGTAAATATGTAGTTTAATAACAAAATTAATACAAGTTTCTACGGAACCCTCGGTGCGCGAGTCCAACTAGCACTTGCCCAGTTTCTTCAATAGGTCTTGAATTTGAGCTTCCTGAAATCACTGGTCACCGATGCCAAAAGCGTATCTTCTATGACCCTTGATGCCAATCCAATCCACTTCAATGCTAATCTTGAAAGACGGTTCCATATGCAGACGTCGTCAACTCATTAAAATTTTATTACCAGCACTATAGAGATAGAATGATATCCTCGCCAAACCAAACACTGACAACATTTCCATACATTTGATCCTCTCATATCAAGACCCTCGACTGCCAGTCCACTCTGCTTGAGCACCCTTCATCTGTCCGGCAACGTGGAGAGGGTACGAGTGTCTCTTGTAAGCAAATAAAGGACAAACAGTACAATATGTGGTTTCTAAGGAATCTGCGGTTTATTATCATAGTGTGGCAGTTGTGTTTTATTGCTGGCAGGCTGGCTTAGGGTGGGGAGTGTGGGAAGAGGTGTAGCGTTTTATTTGGAAAAAGTAACTAGAATAAAAACAAAATTTAATGTTTATTATAGACTGTTCCGCTATGTAACGATAGGTATAAAGGATGTAAATAAACCTTTAACGAAGCTGAAAGGTCGGTCACGTTTTCCCCATCATCTCGATCATTGTTCTTGTCCTGAACTATACCTACCTGGGAACCTTCTAGTTACCGAGATATTGGAGGTGAAAGTTCCATCTTTTTCACAAGTTTTTATTAAATGCTAATTTTTGAGGTTATAACTTTACTTTAAATAATTCCATGACCCGTTCACTATTTAGTGCATCCCTCAGCATAATGGTTTGAGTGTGTTACATTGAGTTTTACCGTAAAACGTCATATTTCACCCCACAAAAAACTTGTATATCATGAATATTTTTTTGCGTAGGGTTAATTAGTTTAATGTACAGAATGCTAGGTTGACCTCTTGGTAAAGGGTCCCTTTACACCTTGTATGTTACTTTAACGTTACAGTGAGTTACAAAAAACTGTTAAAAACTGTTTGTTACTAATCTTCAGCAGCAACTGTTGTATTTAAGTTGAAACATAGTAACGTTTTTGTGTTGAAACTTGCGTAGTGCCAATTTTGATATAATAAGGACCTCTACTATTAATACTCTTCTTCTGCTATACCTGGAATCTAAACGTCAAATAATTTTCGTTCGTAAGAAATTTCTGAACAAAATTGAACCGTGGCAGGAAACACGCGAAAAGAGATTGAGCACTTATAGATTCACTTTTTGACGCGTATGGCCATTTGAGTTAATGTATAATTCATAATATTATTTTAATCAATTTTTGACGTAAATTCATTGAAATAATTTGTGGGGTTTCTATTTTAATTTTAATTAGTATTTAATACAATAAGTAGTCATTTCTTACATTATAGTGAAGCGACTCCTTTTTCAATTATAATCGATCGATTAAACATTAACATAAATCGCGGAACAACAAAATAATCAACATTTGCAACTAAAAAGTATTAAGAGTTGTCATTATTATTATTCTTTAATTATGTTACTATTTTTTCGTTAAAAAGCAATTTCTAGGCAAAAATAAAACAATTAAGATATAATCGATAATGTTATGACGCCGTAGTCTATTGTCGTGTCACAACACTATTCGATGAAATGTCAAACAAATTGGTGTTTTCTGTTTACCGTGTTAACTCGGTAAGCCGAGAATATTGTTTTTAGCTTTGACGTTTTGATTGTTTGATGTAACATAACCTCAATAGGTAGGTATTCAACTTATGTTTTTTTTTCAAAAACCCCACAATATTTAATTTTGAATTTAACCTTGTTTTAAAGTATGACACTACCCCTTTTTTGTGTCTAATTTTCTTTACTATACTGTGTCAAAAGTTGCGCAACCAAGTGCCTTAGTAACTTGCTCAATGTCCTTTCGATCGAAACTTCGTTTTTCGTTGAATAAGAGTAGACCTCCTAAGCACTAACTACTTCGGATCGGATCGGATTTCACCTTTAAGATCAGTTGTTATCTGCGGGTGCCATGTCAACGCAAAATCAATATAAGAAGTACCTATGAATTTAATAAATACTCTAAAGTGGTCAGGAAACTCGGACACTACCTAGTTTATGAAAACTCTTTATAAAATTGTAAGACCTTTTATTTCTTAAACCTTGTACCACGCACATATCTAGAACGCGCAATTGACCTTCGCTAGTCAGGATAATAAAAAGGGGTTTTACGCCAGAACTTGGTGGCACACAGTTTTTCTTCTTCATTTATTTGTTGGGAAAACGACTTAAATCTCGTCCAGACGTTTTTTTTTTTTATAACATTTGAATATCTGATGGAATCTGATGACGGATCAAGGGCGTTGAGAATGTAAACTAGGTTAGAATTTTACTGAAAGGAGTTTGGCCTTATTTTGAAGGCTTTTACTACATCATCATCATCATCATCATTCTCTTGCCCTTATCCCAATTCATTTGGTGCCGGCGCAGCATGTCTTCTTCTTCCATACTTCTCTATTACTCGTCATCTCGCCAGACACCTCCTTTCTTGCCATATCATTCTTTACACAGTCCATCCATCGTTTCTTTGGTCTTCCTCTACTCGTATACCCATCCACATTCATACTCAAAACTTTCCTCATTCCGCATCACATGCCCATACCACGAAGAGATATTTTACTACCTCGTGGCTAAATAATCAGCCGGGCTTGGCTAGGTTGGTTCGATGTGTGATCACCTATTATATACCGAATTTCCTCCGTGCCTCGGAAAGCACGTTAAGCCGTTGATCCCGGCTGTCATTTGTAGATCTTTAACACAGTTACAGGCTGTCAGTGGCCCGAAAGTCTGACAACCAGTCTTATCTTATTACCCAGTACTAACTGGGTTGTGCTAGTCAGATAGGCTTCCGTTCCTTGTGAAATACTGAGAAATTTCTGATGGACAAATCCAATAACAGCTGAGAGCAGCGGGGGCTTGAGAGCAGCGGTGGCCCAGTGGTGGAGACCCCGACTTACGAGCGGTAAGTCGTCGGTTCGAACCCAGCCAGGCGCATTACTTTGTGTAAGTTATTTCATCACCACTGCTTTCCAAACGGTGAAGGAAAACATCGTGAGGAAACCGGCATGTCCTAACCAAAAATTCCAAGACATGTGACATCTACCAACCCGCACTGGGCCCGCGTGGTGGATTACAGCCCATTCCCTCTCATAGAGAGAAGGCCTTCGTCCCAGCAGTGGGAACATTAATAGGCTGATTATGCTATTATGCTAAATCCAATAACACTTTTCCCGACCTGGGAATCGAGCCCAGGACCTCATGCTCAGCAGTCGCGCTTGCGACCACTGGACCAACGAGGCCGTCAACACAACACATTATTTGCACAACTTCTGACCTACAAAAAAGCCTTTTACCTTCCTCAGATCAATACTAAACAGCTTCCCAAATATTAGGCACAGTAGGAGTTATTAAATATTTTTAACAGTCCAATTTTACGGTATAACACATAAAATGTTCGTCTGTCCGTCACAAAATTGCGTTTTGGCATAAATTCAGTTGTTTATTATCAACATAAAGTGGGAGCGTTTCAATTGTATAACGTTTTATTGGTATACCTGTTGGTTCACGTGACTTTGCTTGTGTTAAAGAGTTTAGGGAACATTAGCAGTTAAAAAAAAGTTGAAATAGGCTAGTTGATTAAATTTCAAAATAATATCAAAACGTTACCTGTTTATCTATTTTACAAAAATATATTATTTTTAAAAAAGTCGATCACTTACAATATTTATTTTGCGTTTTAATATGCCGATTTAAATTTACCGCGAAAACGCTTCAGACAGCCTGTCAACGTGAATGACGTCACGCCGTGCCAAACAGAGTGTTTATGGGAGTTATCAGTTTTGTTCGTATAACTTTAATTTAAAATGAATTCCTCGTATTACAAGCACTGTATCGTACCCCAATATAAAATCACAGCTATAAACACGCCTAACAAACTATTTATTTATATGCCAAACAGTGTAAAAATACGATAAAAGTGCAAAGGAGAAATGATCCTCATAGTTTATCTTTAGATTCAAGAATGTACTTTTGTGAAGATCATTTTGATGTAAGTACCTTCACACCTACCAACCTATTTCTAAATCCGAGCTGTACACCTAATACGAATGTTGCAAAATCACTATTTTTCTAGTTTTTATTATGATAAGGTTAAGTTGTTGTGCCTTATGTATAATCGTCCAATTTAATGTTTTTATATTTATTGCAATATGTTTTTCTATCTTTCTAGTTACCAAATGATATTATGGTTAATTATATGGAGTATCATATTATTATTATTATATTATCAAATGTCACAACAGTACTGTAATGGCGTTTGTTTGGCACGGCGGCGTGACGTTACGATATCTGATTAGCGTTTAATGTCACGTGACCGAATGCGTATTTTTATCGATTTTTTTTGTTTAATAATATTAATAATCCTTATTTTATACTGAATATTTTAGATATTTTATTTCTATAAATCATAATTGATCATCAGAAAAGCCAATCCACCCGATTTATTCTTAGTGGACACAGGCCTAATGGACACAAGGAATCGTTCGATTCCCGCTATGTCGCCTCGTGAAACAAATGGTATCTGCTTTAAAAAGTTTACGCTTTGACCTCGAGGTTGAAAAAGTAGTGACCACGACGTTAGTGTGGAGATGTAGTGTCTGACCGAAGGTCTATTTCTGGTTGAAGCCGATTAAACGGCAACGGCTTCTAGCAATCTTTAAGATTTGCTGGAAGTGAATCATCTACCTAGTTTTTTGCCAACTATTTTGAGATCGGCTTACAGTCTAACTGGATGCAGCTGAATACCAGTACTTTACATGGAGCGACTGCCTATCTGACCTCCACAACCCAGTTAGTACGGCGTTATATGAGACCCCTTAGTAAGACTAGTTGTCAGGCTTTCAGGCCATTCATTACCTGTAACGACTGTCAAAGATTTACCAATGATAGCCAGGACCAACGGCTTAACCAGCTTTTTTTTTTTTTAAAAAGTAAGGTTGCCCTACACCAAGATTTTCACCTGTATCGTGGGGGCGTTTACAAACATTTAAACTCACATACAAAAACAGCCAGACCCAGAACAACTACCTGTAGATCATATAAATATTTGTTCCGTGCGGGGATCGAACCCGCGACACGCAGCGCAGCAGGCGATCGCTCAGCCACTGCGCCAACCGTGCCGTCAAATTCCGAGGCACGGAGAAAACTTTAGTATGTAATTGGTGGTCACCCATCCACGGACCAACCTAGGCAAGCGTGGCTTAACCTGAAGATCGACCCGAGCGCCTGTTATTATTTAGCCACGAGCTCCTGATTTCCCTAGAAGTGGATTATATGTTTTTTTTTTTAACTTCAAAATTAAATGTTTACTTTAGTATTTTAATTTTTAACCTTAACTAAAATGATCATGCAATTTGACCAATATAATAACACTTCAAAATGTGTCACCCCCGAGCTCTACACGTCGCCTCTTCCACCGCACTCGCACATTCGTAACAGTTAGTTCAATTTCGGCGATTGCTGGAAACTTTCGGCCTCGGTCAAAACTGGTGGTTTGGCCGACGTCGGCCGAAGCCGAAACTACGGTTGGACATTAGCTGCTTGTGAATTGACGGTACTTTCGCGAAGGAAATGAGAGGCACACGCGTGCTGCTTGACGCAAGTTGCATCAAGATCGTGAAGTATTACGCAAGACAGTCATATAGGGACAGCCTGCACACTCAGACCCTTGGCCTTCATTGTTGTCCATTTTCAAGAATAATAATTAATACATGGTGGAAGGGACACCGGGACTCCAACTGGGTTGTGGAGGTCAGATAGGCAGTCGCGCCATGTAAAATACTGGTATTCAGCTGGATCTGGTTAGACTGGAAGTCGACCCCAACATAGTTGAGAAAAGGCTAGGCAGATGATTGAAGATATATATTTATAGTATTTGATATATATTTATAGTATTTTATATATCCTTGTAGTTAATCTTATTATTATTTAAAATTATTTTCAGATTTACACCTACCACTGCTTGTCTTTGCATCACCCAAAGGTTGACTGGTAGAAAATGCCTATGGCATTAAGTCCGCCTCTGTACTTATGTGCTTGAAGTGTTAAATAAATAAATAAATAAATGATAAGACGTCTTTAACGGGTAAGCACTTATATGTAACGGACAGACAAATAAACATCCGTATAAGAAAATAACAAGCGATAAAATATAAATGTATTTAGGCTGTATTTGAGCAGTTAAACACGGCAACTTGTACAATTGCCTATCAAGTGCCTTTACGACTATTTTACAATCATTTCTAATTGTTCCCATAACTGTCTGAAGCTGATCTGGGAATAATTGACGATTTTAAGGAAATTAATTGAAGTATAATTTAATTACTACTGTTTTTGAAACCCTTACTGGATAACATAGAAGAGCTCAAACTCAAAACATTTTATTTAAATTAGACCATAACAGACACTTTTGAATGTCAGAATATACAGGGTGTAAACAGACCCTTCAGGTGTCCGTCAACTAAGCATTCTGTACATCAAACTAAGTAACTTTACGCAAAAATTATCGATGGAAATTGACTTTTTTTTTGGGGTAAAAAATCACGTTTTACGGTAGGACTCGATTAAAAGCACTCATAGCAGTGTGCTGATGAATGGATTGAATAGTACGAGGGTCGTGGAGGTGTGTAAAGTAAAAATCTTACATTAAAAACATGTATTAAAAAAAGAAAAAACTTGTGTTAAAGTTGGAACTTTGACCTCCAATATCTCCGTAACTAGAAGGTTCCCAGGTATGGTCTTGAACAAAAAAATGATCGCAAAGACGGGGAGAATAAGTGCCTTTCGTTTATGTTAAGGGTCTATTTACACCCTTTAGGTACAGTGTATTTGGCTACCGGTTACCGACACCTTTTTTTTTTCGGATGGGAAATCATCAAATGACCGCACTCTGGGCGGAGCGGAAGGGAGTGTCAGACTTGTACTGACTAAAACCCATCCGACTACCGATACCTTAAGGGCATATTATTTACTTTTAAGGGCATTAAGAAAATATATATATTATTTACTCATTTCTATCGACAAATACACGTTTATAAATATTCCTAAACGTTAGGGACGTTTATGAATATTTTTAAACGTGTATTTTTCGATTGAAATGATTCCATAATATCCCCTAAAAGTATCGGTAACCGATAGCCAAACACACTGTTTATAGAGTGCACTTTTGAATGTCATAATATAGTCCAGATAATAGTAGGTACCTAAATACCTACTTAGATACTGTGTTCATATCAAAGTTAAACTATTTATTCCGATTAGGTCATTAAAAGGCACTTTATTTACTATACAAACAAAAATATAAACATGTAACAAAGCAGAAAATAATTACCTAAATGGCGTCAAGCAGTTCGTCTGCATCGCTGTCAACGGAGAAAGTGCCCAGGCCCAGGTGTGAAGGCTGGCAGCATTACCACGTTGGATGGCAATACTGATTCTTTGTCCGAGCAATACGCCAGCCCTCTGGTCACGAGAAGAGTCGACCAACCGTTTAGAGGTATCCCGAAATACTAGGTCCAGGCACTCAGATCCCAAGGCTCCAGTGTTTCAACCCCAAACGGCTCAAACACATAACTACCAATTAAGCTATTGCATTTGCACCGTTTGAGGTTTCCAGCACCTGCAGCAGCTGCGCCAGCACAGTTTTAGTAAGTTTGTAGGCAATTTTTAACATAACATAATCATCCAATAATGTTCCCACTGCTTGGACACAGGCCTCCTCTCTATGAGAGGGAATGGGCTATAATCCACCACGCGGGCCCAGTGCGGGTTGGTAGATGTCACATGTCTTCGAATGTTTGGTTCTAGGACATGCCGGTTTCCTCACGATGTTTTCCTTCACCGTTTTGAGAGCAGTGGTGATGAAATAAAGAAATTTTTTAACATATAAAAAAATAATGAATACGTTTATTTCTCATCACAAATGATAGAGCGCAACAGAAAGTACCTATTTAATCTAACATACAAGTTACCTACCCTGTAAATGATGATGCCATCTAGCCGATTTCGGCCACAGCGACTGCATTCGATGACTTTCTAGGGAAGTTGTCGAGAGCTTTGGTGTGCTGCTCTATCATGTGCTCTCAAGTGGCTAGCATACCCAACTATGGCCGAAAAACTCCGAGCACAAAGCGGACATGTCAGAACACCATTGACGAAATTGTAGGGTATAGCTGCAGGTGGCCTAGTTTTAAGTAAAAAAAATAAAAATACGCATATTTCTCATCACAATTGTTATAGCGCAACAGCAAGTACCTATATCTAATATACGAGTTACCTACCCTGTAAATACCTCCTGTACGGATTTAGTTATAAAAGACTAGCTCTCACTTTTATGTTTTTGTATTTACTTAAATATAATTAATAAAAGTTTGCAAGCAACAGGAGGACCTAAAATCCCTAAAATCTCTTCAAAAGACCAAAGCAACCGCTAAAAATACATGAACCTTAAAATTGGAACAGTGCCATCTGACGACTTTTATCTGAACTGTTTACTCAGGAACATTTTCAACGTACCAAGCGTGTTGTCAGAACTGCTTAGTGTTACTAGATGACGCTACGTAAAGGATAGATTACAGATTTAGTTAATTGAATTATTCATTCAGTTTCGTGAAATACGACTATCGCATTAAATTCCTGAAAAACGATATTTATGTTTTTGCGTGGTTAAACTTTACAATTATTGTAATAATACGTACGTCTGACACTAGATGGAACTGTCTTCAAATTAGAATGTGTTGAGTAGAGCCCACATTAAAGATTGACAGGATTTACTTTAAGAGTGTAGATGCCTCAGATCCTACAAGCACATCACGGGAGTCTCGTCTGTAATGTCAAGAAGACATCTTTCAAGTCAATAGGTACAGCGAAAGCACAAACAGGAGTCTATCCAACTAAGGGCCGGTTTTCAGGCAGCAGATTACTTTAATTTTAAGAACAAAATATGGCTTTCGACAGCCATATTTTGCTTCTTTAATAAAATAGAAAATAGTTATGGCGAAATTAATCTTGGATAAAAGTTAGGTAGTGACCATAATCAGCGATGCGGCTTGAGCCGATCATGCCTTATCGTCAGTCACATTTAGTCGGGAGCGTTGTCGAGTCATGTCGCCCGAACCGTCACGAAGCGAATGAATTGATGTCTTTTCACTTGTTGTGGTATGTGTGTAGAGCTCTTTTTGATGAGCTCATACCGATTCCACATCTATAAGTGTGGTCACTCCTCTATACGTAGATTGAACCATCAAAATTCCTAATGATTGAATTTGCAACCTCACTTTAGTATCCGTTTGTAGCAGAACTAATAGGTGGATAACACAGTTTACTAACTACATCACAGAGCCTGTAAGCCTGCTGGAGCCTCAAAGGACTGGTCCAGGGTACGCTTTTACCTTCAAACTTCCTGCCATTCGTGGTGACTGACAGTTGACATTAGTGACAGCTACCCGACTACTTGTGGCTGTGAGACAGTGTTTACATATCTATTAAATAGATACACTACACCCACTTCACCGAATTCTTATCTCAATTCCAAAAACCCCGCACCCAATTTACCCACATTTACCTTCAAAATTCCCGTTACCGTCATCGCATTGAACAGTACAACAAGAACCCACAATGCCTCTTTATTTCCAGTATCTATAGATAACAAGCGACCAATATGGATGCCGTAATGAGCAGTCGGAGTCCTTATGTGGATGTACTGTGGGAATATAGATGGGGTGGAGAAGAGGATGGGTTGGTGAATTGTTTTAGGTGACTATAGTGTTCCATAATTAGGGCTTTTTTTTAATATTTTGGTTAAAATGTTATGCAAAATAATATACGGGGTAGAAGGGATACCGGCGCCAAAACGCTTCTCAGGTGTTCAGTAGGTACATCATTCTGCGCCCACATAGCAATTTTTCAACGGTATTTTCTTTTTAAATCGAGATAGGAGCTCGTGGATAAGTAATAACAGCCGCTCGGATCGATATTTAGGTTAAGCCGCGCTTGCCTAGGTTGGTCTGTGGATGGGTGACCACCCATTACATACCAAGTTTCCTCCGTGCCTCGGAAAGCACGTTAAGCCGTTGGTCCCGGGTGTCATTTGTAGATCTTTGACAGTCGTTATAGGTAGTCAGTGGCCCAAAAAGTCTGACAACCAGTCTTACCAAGGGTATTACCTAGTACTAACTGGGTTGTGGAGGTCAGATAGGCAGTCGCTTCATATAAAATACGAGTATTCAGCTGCATCTGGTTAGACTGGAAGCCGACCCCAACATAGTTGGGAAAAGGCTGGGCAGATGAGATGATGATGATTTAATGGAATTCCAAAAAGTAACGTCTGATTCTTTAATTTAAATATTTTGGTATAAAAAAATAAGGAAGTTAAAGAAGATTAGAAACCATGAGAAACGTCGTGGTGACACTGATTTTTAATTTTTTAATGATACGTACTTGTCTACCGTTACTGACGAAGACTGGTAATGGAAATGAAGTATGTTTGTGTGATATTTTCAATTTCAGCTTTAACAGTTGGAGAGACAGTCATATAAAAGCAAACATTGCATTTTTTACCGACTTTCTTCAAAAAGGAGGAGGTTCTCAATTCGGTTGAATTTTTTTTAGTTTGTTATCTCATAACTTCGTCATTTCTTAACCGATTTGATTTTTTTTTCTTTTATGTGAAAGTATACTTCCCGATTGGTCCCGTAGAAATTTTATCAAAATCGGTTCAGTAATTTGGTTTTTTCCTCACCTTAATGCCTTACAATTATGTACGAGCCATAAAATAGCGTCGACTCTAAATGTTCCCATGGCTCGACATAGTCTTCCACTCTATTTGAGGAAGTGGGTAATCCACTACGCGGGCCAAATTCTTCACAATTTTGAGAGTATCATCATTTTTTTGCTCTTATCCCAATTTATTTACGGTCGGCACAGCACGTCTTCTTCGTCCATACTTCTCTATTAGTCGTCATCTCAGCAGTCACCTACTTTCTAGCCATATCATCCTTCACATAGTCCATTCATCGTTTCTTTGTTTTTGGTTTTCGTCTTATACTACATTCGTACTCATAGTTTTCCTTACTACATTTTAATTTTGACTAAATAACGTCGTCGGCCCGGTGTTGCTGGCTGCTGAGCTGCGTGTCGCGAATTCGATTCCCGCACGGAACAAATGGCCTACAAGTATGTAGTTCTTCCAGGTCTGGCTGTCTGTGTTTGAAAGTTTAAAAGTTTGTAAACACACTCACGATCCAGGAGTAATCTAATCATCCAGTATCCAACGCTTCTTATTAAAAAAATATATATTTGCTGAAAGAAAGTGCGTACCTGGGTATGAACCCACTGCCTACACCTCGTTATTCATAGCCGTTACCTCTGGGCCACCAATGACTGCTCTCCCGCCTCCTCAAACCAACTGAAAGTTACTTACCCTATGTCCTTATCTAGATTCCAGCTTGGCTGTGTAATCTTAATTTCGCGAGACATTTTGATAGCCAATAAACGTGGTCAAGTGCTCTATTCTATCGTTGTATGCGGTACGGTTGACATAAAGAGAGGGTGATGACCTCTTATAAATCAGTGGGTTTAGTTCACTACCTATTAGTAGATGTACGTGCATCATACAGTTGTTTATCTTGGCCTACGCGTTGTTTGAAGGTTGCAGGGATCCGCTGGATGCGAGTCGCACGGGACCGGTCAATGTGGCGACACTAGGGAGAGACCTATGTCCAGCAGTGGACGTCTTTCGGCTGAAATTATGATGATGATGATTATATTCGAAGAAAAACAAACATCTAAAAAAAAACTGGAACTTCATTTAAGTAAAATTATTGAGAGGCTGGTTTGGGCTACCACTGAACATAACAAGAACTAATAATAAAACCCATTTTACTTCGTTACGCCCGATGACGGTTTTCCATACAAACTTTCAACCCCTATTTCAGTCGCTTAGGGGTTGAATTTTCCAAAATCCTTTCTTAGTGAATGCTTACTTCATAATGGCTAACTGTATGCCAAATTTTAGCCCAATCCGTGCGGTGCTTGGAGCTATGAGTTGATGAATCAGTCAGGACAAGTAATTTTATGTGCGTAGAAAAAATAATGTTGCAGCTTGCATGTGACTTAACAAGCAATTGGTTCCGGCTGCCATTTGTAACATTGAATGCCTGATAATCAGTCTTGTCAGGGATTATCCTGTTCCCCAGTAACTGGGCTGTGGTGGTCAGATATGCAGTCGCTACATGTAACAACTGGTACCTAATCAGCTGCTTACGATTAGACCGACCTCAACATAGTTGAAAGAAGTCTAGGCAGAAATAGATAACACGTTCAATGCTCCTGTAATCCCGAATCAATAATCAAATTAATTACTTGAGTTTAAGTAATTACTAATGCATACATTTTAATGCAAATGGCAAAAATTTAAACGAAGTAAGAACCGTTAAAGAAAGCAAAGCTAAGAATTCTAACTTTTGACAGTTCTAACTTGAAGGAATTACTACACAATAAAAATGGTATCTTAAAGTCTTCTACTTACTATCTTGCCTAGGTTGGTCTGTGGATGGATGACCACCCATTACATACCGAGTTTCCTCCGTGCCTCGGAAAGCACGTTAAGCCGTTGGTCCCGGCTGTCATTTGTAGATCTTTGACAGTCGTTAGGTAGTCAGTGGCCCAAAAAGTCTGACAACCAGTTTTACCAAGGGGTACCGTATTACCCAGTACTAACTGGGTTGTGGAGGTCAGATAGGCAGTCGCTCCATGTAAAATAGTGGTATTCAGCTGCATCAGGTTAGACTGGAAGCCGACCCCAACATAGTTGGGAAAAGGCTAGGCAGATGATGATGATCTTAAAGTCTTCTACCCAAGTCTTCGACTTGTTTATACATAGATAGAGGTGAAACAGTAATAGCAATTTTGTTTAGTGTCAGAAATACTTAGTACCATTCTGCCACAAAAAAAAAAACGACCTAGGTAGGTACCATAAAATGTCCCATTTCAAAAAACAACAACCACAGCGACAAGATAAAATACTTCAAGCAACAAAAGTTTTTAATGTTCACATTAATATTCAAATAGGGTTGTTTTTCCGTTTGTTTCAACAAAGTTTTGCGTTGCATTCTCACATTGAGCACGATAGACTTGCGAACTACTTGAAGCGTTTTAAGTTCTGGTGCGCAGTTGGCTGAAAGGGTAAACTGTGGTGTTGATAAAAGACAAGAGGAACTCCAAATTGATGGCAAATTTCAGTGACGAACTCACGTGGAAGTCAGAATTTGTAGCAATGTCTAAGGCTTATACAAGGTGTAAACGGACCCTTTACAAACCGACAACCAAGCATTTTGTACATTAACATTTTGGCCGCCATTGTCACATATACATGACAAACAAGCGCGTGCTTTGTACGCCAAACGACACAAATATGTGACAAAATGGTAGGGTAAAATTGTAGCTTGGCGTGGAGAGCACACGCATGCAGTAATTTCGCTCATCCGGTTATAAGTATTTTTAATAATACATTGATAACCCACCAAAAGGTACTAGGCTAGCATAAGTTCAAGGAGTTGTGTATTTTTATATTCCGGGTGTTTGAGTAGGTACTTACTGTTTAGTATTATCACATAGTCAACTTTTTTCCTTTTTTTTGTGATTGTAATACCATCTTCAATCCCTGCTAGCCTAGTACTTTTGTTGGATCGCTGCACGAATTGCAGCAGATGCTGAATGGCTTAGTTGATTCTTTAAAACACATTGATCTTAGGGTGAACTTGGCCAAAACCCAGGTTATGTTCAGCGAACACGTCACCCCAGGACCTGTTGTTGTCAATGGCGGTCCTCTCGAGGTTGTTCGAGAATATGTTTACCTCGGGCAAACTCTACAGTTTGGTGAGAACAACCTTGAGAGGGAAGCTAACAGAAGAATCCAGCTGGGCTGGGCAGCATTTGGGAATCTTCGCCGGGTCTTCTCCTCGCGTATTCCACAGAGCCTAAAGACTAAGGTCTTCAATCAGTGCGTCCTGCCTGTTGTGACTTGCGGAGCCGAAACGTGGACACTCACAGTAGTCCATAAATTTAAGGTCGCTCAGCGAGCTATGGAACGGGCTATGCTTGGAGTCTCTCTGAGGGATCGCATCCGGAACGATGTGATCCGACAGAGAACCAGAGTTGTCGACATAGCTCACGGAATAAGTAAGCTGAAGTGGTAGTGGGCCGGTCATATTAGTTGGGGTAGACGTGTTCTTGAGTGGAGACTGCGAATCGGCAAACGTAAAGTGGGACGCCCTCAGGCTCGGTGGAGTGACGATCTTCGCAGAGTGCCTGGTAGCAACTGTATGAGAGTTGCTGAAAATCGAGTTGAATGGCGTGCGATTGAGGAGGCCTATATCCAGCAGTGGACTGTTATAGGCTGATGATGATGATGATGACCAATACCTGAAGTAAATTAACTTACTATTTCTTAAGGCGAGGTTACCCCGAGCGCCGTATGCATCAATCGCTTACCCCAGCCCCCGCACGGAGAGGCGATACGTAACAAATTACGTGGCGCGAAAACGCGGGCGCTTAGTGCACTGGTCATGAGTTCACGAACTCGGATAGGTACTAAGTTGCGTTACAGGGTAGAGCGATGCAGTAAAACAACTTGAATTGAAATGTATAAGTTCACTTTGTTTTATTTTTATAGAAAGTGTTGGTTATAGATAGATTAGGAACCTACGTATTCTATGAACGTGAACCTAATTACTAACAATTAAAATAAGTAGATATAATTAAAAATAAGAAGGTATACTTATTTATTTTTGTGAATAAGGTGAATTTAAAATCTGACTGACACTAAGATCATGAATACGGGTATGATTCAAAACTACAGGCCACGCGCCATTCGGTTTTTTAAAAAAATATGCTTTACTTTTTTTTCGGTTTTGTTGTCATGGGTTTCATTTTCGTGGTTTTTGGGGTCGCTGATAACTAAAATTAGGCCAAAATGAAAATCCAAGATGGCGGCGACGAAAATTTTCGATTTTTTCTTCATGAGTGTCATTTTCGTGGTTTTTGGGGTCGCTGATAACATAACTGAGGCCAAAATAAAAATTCAAGCTGGCGCCGACGAAAATTTTCAGTATTTTCGTCATGGGTGTCATTTTCAAGGTTTTCGTGGTCGCTGATAACGAAAATTTGGTCAAAATTTAAATTCAAGATGGCGCCAATGAAAATTTTAGCTTTGTCGTCATGGGTGTCATTTTCGTGGTTTTCGGGGTCGCTGATAACGAAAATGAGTACAAAATGAAAATCCATGATGCTGCCGATGAAAATTTTCTGTTTTTCCGTCATGGGTGTCATTTTCATGGTTTTCGGGGTCGCTAATAACGAAAATTAGGTCAAAATTAAAATTCAAGATGGCGCCAATTAAAATTTTCAGCTTTGTCGTCATGGGTGTCATTTTCATGGTTTTCGGGGTCGCTATTAACGAAAATTAGGTCAAAAAGAAAATCCAAGATGGCGCCGACGAAAATTTTTGGATTTTTCATCATGGGTGTCATTTTCATGGTTTTCGGGGTCGCTGATAACGAAAATTAGATCAAAATTAAAATTCAAGATGGCGCCAATTAAAATTTTCAGCTTTGTCGTCATGGGTGTCATTTTCATGCTTTACGGGGTCGCTGATATCGAAAATGAGGTCAAAATGAAAATTTGATAACACCAAAAATTATTTTTTTTGTTTTTACGTCACGGGTATCATTTTCATGGTTTTCGGGGTCACTGATAACGCAAAATAAGTTCAAAATAAACAGAAACAAAAAAAAATTTATTTTTCATCGTCTCCGAAAACCATGAAAATGACACCCATGACGAAAAAACCCGAAAATTTTCGTCGGCGCCATCTTGGATTTTCATTTTGTCCTCATTTTCGTTATCAGCTACCCTAAAAACAACGAAACCGACACCCATGACAAAAAAACAGAAAATTTTCGTCGGCGCCATGTTGGATTTTCATTTTGGCCTCATTTTTATTATCAGCGACCCCGAGAAGCACGAAAATAACACCCATGACGACAAAACTGAAAATTTTTATTGGCGCCATCTTGAATTTTAATTTTGTCCTCATTTTCGTTATCAGCGACCCCGAAAACCATGAAAATGACACCCATGACAAAAAACCAAAAAATTTTGTTGGCGCCATCTTGAATTTTCATTTTGACCTCATTTTCGTTATTAAAGACCCAGAAAACCATGAAAATGACACCCATGACGACAAAGCTGACAATTTTAATTGGTGCCATCTTGGATTTTCATTTTGACCTCATTTTCGCTATCAGCGACCCCGAAAACCATGAAAATGACACCGATGACGACAAAACCGAAAATTTTCGTCGGCGCCATCTTGGATTTTCATTTTGACCTCATTTTCGTTATTAACGACCCCGAAAAGCACGAAAATGACACCCATGACGACAAAACCAAAAATTTTTGTCGGCGCCACCTTGGATTTTCATTTTGTCCTCATTTTCGTTATCAGCGGCCCCGAAAACCATGAAAATGACACCCATGACGACTAAACCGAAAAATTTCATTGGCGCCATCTTGAATTTATATTTTGACCTAATTTTCGTTATCAGCGACCCAGAAAACCATGAAAATGACACCCATGACGAAAAAACCAAAAAGTTTCGTCGGCGCCATCTTGGATTTTCATTTTGACCTCATTTTCGTTATTAACGACCCCGAAAAGCACGAAAATAACACCCATGACGACAATACCAAAAATTTTTGTCGGCGCCATCTTGGATTTTCATTTTGACCTAATTTTCGTTATCATCGACCCTGAAAACCTTGAAAATGACACCCATGACGAAAAAACCGAAAAAAAGTAAAGTATAAAATGCAGAGGAAGTAAAATAAAAAAAATTAAAGTGATTTTATCTTTAATATGTAAATAAGTCAACAAAATAAAAAAACTAGTAGGTGCACACGGCGGCACATGAAGCTGTCATTTCCAGTATAAATTGGCCTCGCTTTGTATAGATTTCCTATACAATGAGAGATCGGCATAAACTGGTTTTTTTACAGCTTGATCGGTCGTCGTGCGTACAAAATACGATATCGACCATTACTCATTCTATCTCGTTCTCCCCTACATACTTTCTTTTTCTGCCCATGTCGAACTCGATAATCTTCGGCTTACCGGGCTCCCTACAAAACTTTTTTAGAACTCCTTACAAAAAAAAAAAATTGGAATAAATGTTTTGATTTTAGTAGGCCAGTTACAGGCAGTTTTGAATTGTCGAAAAAAGATAATAAAATGAAGCTACAGTCCCATTCAAAAGGCATAATAACTGTGAAAGTACTGTAGTTGCCCATTCCAAAGTTACCGAAATTTATAAATAATATGCGAAATCATAAATAGCGACTTTTGCAACGACACAATTAAGTTCAATTCAGGCCGCGCAGCGCTAATTATCTATAATTATATTCTCCTAGAAGCTGCCTCTCTTTCTAATGCGTAACTCTTATCTTATACCTTCTGACTACGTTCCCTATTAGGTACCTACTGTACTTTTGTGAACAAATGACATTTCAAATAAACCTAGGCTCGGTGTTTACTAAGTATTATTTTTTACAAACTATTTTTGGCTCAGTTCGTAACAGAACTTAGCGGGGGTGGGGTGGCGGGTTCGAAAAATTGGCACACGTCCGACCTCCAACGCGTTCCGCTCGGGACTGAAGCACGCGATGCGAGTATGAAATGATGAAAACAGCCAATTTTGAAAATGGTGGTTTTTTTAATATTTCAAATTATGATCGCCGTGTACTGTCACATTTTTTACGACCTTTATAATGGTATAAGTTTTATTGTTAAAAACCTAATATAACTCAAATGAAGTAATATTAAAAACCATCATTTAGACTTGTCTTTGCGATTTAATTGGATGCAACAAAGTGCAAGTAATCGTGTATCGCTGTGCCGAAATATCTAGATCGAAGTGTGAAATATGTAATATATTTTTGTCAGAATTTAAATCCGTGCTATATAGGAATAAACCACAATACAAAACGACGTTTATCTGGATAACCTCGCCTTAATATAGTTAAACAATACTGGACATGGACTTCATGACTTTTTTTTCTTTTCCGCACACGTTTTGCACAAGATCTGTGCCGTAAACAGACAAGAAGTAAGCTTGCATGAATTGAAGATGGTATTTCAATAATTAGTTTAACCTTTATTTCAATTATGTAGTAGATTCCCTTGGATCTATGCAAGCCTAGTGATTTTGGTCGCCAAATAGACGATTTTTGTCATTACTTTGGAGAATAGCCTAGTT
This sequence comes from Noctua janthina, assembly GCA_963576755.1. Classification (NCBI taxonomy): domain Eukaryota; kingdom Metazoa; phylum Arthropoda; class Insecta; order Lepidoptera; family Noctuidae; genus Noctua; species Noctua janthina. Next base: position 2,694,254 of record OY755074.1, read on the forward strand.
GTCTCTATTAGAATAATTTTGTAATTTGTGTCAAATAAATATAATTTTATTTGTAAATAAAAGCGTTTCACTTTTTGTTTTAAGTGTACTTTTCCAATCTCGAGGTCAAGCGTAAACTTTTTAAAACAGATGTCATTTGTTTCACGAGTCGACGTAAAGGGAATCGACGTAGAGGGAATGATTCAAATAATCATATTCAGCTGCATCTGGTTAGACTGGAAACCGACCTCAAGAAGTCCCTAACATGTCGAGAACAGGCTAGGTAGATGATGATGGATTGGGGTCTTATTACGAAAACAGTTCACGTTCAGGTTGTACTTTGACACCGTTAAATTCGATTCCGAGCAAAGATATACGCCATCCCAGGGACAGATGATGTAAAAGGTCATGACAGGCCCAGATCACAGCGCCGTCTATCCCATACTCCTGTCCTTATTCCAACTTATTTGGATTCGGCGCAGCATGTCTTCTTCTTCCTTACTTCTCTGTTATTTGTCATCTCAGCAGTCACCTCCTTTCTAGCCATATCATCCTTCACACAGTCCAGCCATCGTTTCTTTGGTCTTCCTCTACTCTTATAGCCATCTACATTCATACTCAACATTTTCCTCACTACATTTATTATAAAATGGCGAGAAGAAACCCACCATCGAGAGATGTAAAAGGATTGAGGGGAGGCCTTTGGCCAGATGTGGGACAACACTAGGCTAACTAAAAGAAATGGATTGAAGAAGTCCACAGTCTCAGTGCTCTCAAGCTAGTTAATCACGAACTTAGTTCACGCGAAGTGCTGAACAAAAATATAAGTAGATAAAACTTGATAATGACTACAACTTGTGTCCCATATCTTACGAAGAACTACTACTTACTGCACTTCTACAATAAAACAAGTAGGTAAGACTATGTAAGTTACTAAGTTCAAGTTAGTTATTAACAGCATTCATAATTTATGGAGCAGTGATGGCTCAGTGAAAATGTAGCGGTACTACAAAAAATACTACAGAGCCATTACGCTACAAATGAAGAACTGACATCAAAGTCCTAAATGGCGATATTAAATGTTCTCCGCGGCTTAAGACCATAGGGAAAACCCCGATAAGAACTATCGGGCAGTAGCCTACCGGACACAACACCCGTCTGATCGGAGGATCCTCCCTTTTCTATGGGGGATGAAGAACTTTACACATAAGAGTAGAGGAAGACCAAAAAAACGATGCATGGACTGTGTGAAGGATGATATGGCTAGAAAAGAGGTGACCGCTGAGATGACGAGTAATGGAGAAGTATGGAAGAAGAAGACATTCTGCACCGACCCCAATTAAATTGGGATAAGGACAGAAGTATGATGATGGAGAACTGTACACCCAGTTCTTCATACTCCTATAGAAACGTCCACAACTTGCGAGCAGTAGATTATTGGTTCGAACCTAGGCAGATGGTTTAATTTGTGCAAACTATTTCGGCATCACAGCTTTCAAAATGGTGAAGGAATATGTCATAGAACAGCCAAAAATTAGAAGGAATGAGTGACATCTACCAACCCGCACTGGGCCCGCGTGGTGGATTATATCCGATGGACGATGTAAGAGGGATGCCTCTTTTAAAGAAGAGGCCTGTGTCCCAGGCCATTGAGAACATTAAGCGCTTATGCTATTGTATCAAGGCGTTTCTGTTTTTCGATGCCATGATCATCATCATCTGCCTCGCTTTTGTCTAATACACTGAGGTCGGCCTAACCGGATGCAGCTACATAGTAGTATTCCACATGGTGCGACTGCTTAGCCGTCTTCCACAACCCAGTAACTGCCACGCGTAGCATGACCACCATAGAAACGAGTTTTGTCGACGGAAGAATCGACAAAATGACAGATTTCTTATAACACGATACCCCTTGGTAAGTCGGGCTCCCGACTAACCTGTTACGAATGTACACTGTCGTGCTGTGAGACAGCCGGGACCAAAAGCTTACGACTATTTCATAAAAAAAACATTTAATGTGTAGCATTGATTTTGATTATAACTCAGTAAATCTTTATTTGCTACGGTCGCGAATCATATTTTTTTCAACATACTACAGTTCTACCATTTTGAATTTGAGTTTACTGTCCGCCAACATTCCGTCCGTTCTTACAAGTTTTGGGTTTTTACGTTTCCAGAGAACTCGCAAAATAGTCCCATAAAAGCATAAATGGGTCGCGCAGATTATTATAAAAGGTCTGCTTACATGTCGGTGGAATATGAGAAAGTTTGAGGAAAACGATTACTTTATTTTGACCTGTTAGCTCCAAAAACATAGAAAGCGACAAATTGTAAAAAAATACTTTACAATTAATTACAGTGTTAACTTGCGCGTAACATGTTTTTTTTGTTAATTGGTTATTTCGACAAACATAATGCGTGTATGGAAACCGACTTCAAAATCAATCTGCTTTGATTTTAAACTGTCATGGTCACTAACACTATGATTAACACTAGAAACGGGATATTTACCTTATTTACATATTTTTTTTATTTCCATTTTTCCATTTTTTTTAATTATTATTTTTTTTTTTTTTTTTCCATTTTTTTTTTTTTCTTTTTTCTGTTTTCTTTGACAGCTCCGAAATATCGGGAACTCAAAGAAAACAGTAAACATGGTAAATATCCCGTTTCTAGTGTTAATGACAATCTGCTTTGTTCCTCTTATCGCCATGAGTTACATGAGAAAAGTATTCACTCAACAAGGGGTGTAAATGCCTGCCAGGGCTGCGGGACTGTTCGAAAGAGATACCGTGGCCCTGGAACGCAAAGGGCAAAGAAGGAACATGGATGGGTTTTAGTCAGTACAAGTCTGACACTCCCTTCCGCTCCGCCCAGAGTGGTAATTTGATGATTTCCCATCGGAAAAAAAGGGGTGTAAATACTAATGAAGCTGACTATTTAAATTGCGTTGCTTGTAATCTCTGAAGGGTTAGGGAGACCTGTACCTATTGCTAATCCACATTTTTTTTTAAAGATATTGCCGCACTTTAGCAATTTCTCCTGTATCGTGGGTGCGTTAACAAACATTTAAATTCACATACACAAACAGCCAGACCCGGAAAAACTACCGGTAGGCCATACAAATACAAATATTTTTTATTTCGTGTCGCGGGTTCGATTCCCTCACGGAATTTGTTCCGTGAGGGAATCGAACCCGCGACACGAAGCGCAGCAGTCAATCGCTCAGCCACTGCGCCAATCGTGCTGTCAATTCGCCACATAAGTATTTTGGTAATAGCAATGAACAGGGAAAAAAATTCAAACTCCGAACTTCTAATGAGAACTTCTTGAAGGAACAACGTTATAACACTCTGCCCAACCTGAGAATCGAACTCAAGACCTCATGCTCAGCACAAGCTCTTGCACCAGACCAGGCTTTAGCAAAAACCTATTTCGATTCACATCCTAATTCAAAACCGGCCAAGTGCGAGTCAGACTCACGCAACAAGGGTTCCGTACTATTGTAGTTCCCTTAATTTTCAATTTAATTTGTTATAGCTGCAAACATTGCGAAATAAATAAAAGAATAATAAATTATGAAATTTCTGTGAAAATTTCAACTGTTACTTAGTACGGATTATGAGATACAGCCCGCTGACAGACAGACAGACGGACGGACAGACAGCGGAGGCTTAGTAATAGGGTCCCGCTGGTTACCCTTTGGGTACGGAACTTTAAAACCTAACAATCTAAGCATTAAAATACAAAATTAATCTTCACACAATCCAACAGCTATTTCTGAAACCAAAATCTAGACTACACAAAGAACACCCATCGATCTTCAACTGTCCGACCCAAATTCCATATAAGCCGAACTTTACGCTCTTTTATTTTCCTGCCAGTCCCGGATTGTGAAACACCTTGGTTTAAGACTCAAAAGGTAATATTTTTTTGCTCGACAAGAATTGCGGGTTCAAGTTTTTTGAGTATCTTTGTCTTCATACTTTGTTTGTTTTATAAATGACTAGTTTCCACCCGCGGTTTTACCCGCGTAAGTTTCGATTTTGAAAATAAATTATAGCCTATGTTACTTTCTGATAGTTTAGCTTTCTATTGGTGAAAAAATGGTTCAAATCGGTCCAATAGTTTTGAAGCTATTCGGTACAAACCATCAAACAAAAAAAAAACTTTCTTCTTTATAATATTAGTATAAATTAGTTTACGACCGCGGCTTCGCCCGCGTGGAGTCCGATAATTGTCCCACGGAATCATACTACCAAAAAAAAAGTATTGTGTTAATCCAGGTATTAAACTATATTTGTGCTAAATTTCATCCAAATTAGTTTAGTAGTTTTGCGTGAAAGAGTAACAAACATCCAGACATCCATATATCTTCACAAACTTTCGTGTTTATAATATTATGTAGAAAGATCAACTTACAAAGACGTATAAGATCCTATTTACCCGACTGCGGAGCCTAAAGATGATAATGTTTTCAAGGCTTTCCTGTGAATTAGTAGAACGCCTATAGAGAATAGAAGAAGATATGCAGTGCCGATCCCAAATAATTTGGTATAAGGGCAGGTCTTTTCCCAGCAGTGGGATTACACAGGCTATCAGTAACAGTAAGGGCAGGGGAATGATATGGAGGCGATAGAAGTTCTGTCAGGAATTCCTGACTCCATTTGGTTAGTGTTTGGTGGCATATGCTCGCCCCCTACGGGACTTAAACATAAATATGTGCTACTTCATAACATAACATCAAGCCTGTAATCCTCGAAGGGTTAGGCAGTTGTGTACACCCACATTTAGCCAGTAACGTTTAAGTCCAATGTAATATAAGTCCAAAGTAATCGCAAAATCTGCGAAAATATACGACAAAAACGGTCATATCTTTTGATCGCATTGACTTACAAGTTTCATTTTTTTTTCAGCTGAAAGTGACTGTAGACCTAAGTATTTGATATTCAACTTGATACCTCTACGCGTTCCCGAGAAAAAGGGTCTTGACAGATAGACGGACAACACAGTGATCTTGATGACTTTGTTGTCCGTCTATCTGCAGGTCTGTCTGTATCCGGCTTTCATTTTACTTTTGAAGTACGGAACTCTAAAAATAACTAAAATTCAATGGATCTACGACATAGACCCTTTTTTTTTTTTTTTTTTTTTCCGGATGGGAAATCATCAAATGACCCCCCCCACTCTGGGCGGAGCGGAAGGGAGTGTCAGACTTGTACTGACTAAAACCCATCCATGTTCCTTCTTTGCCCTTTGTGTTCCAGGGCCACGGTATCTCTTTCGAACAGTCCCGCAGCCCTGGTAGGCATCGGCCCTTGCGGACCCCTACTTATTTGCTGACATCTCTTTGAGGCGCACGTGGAACACGAACGCGCCGTCGACACGGCCTGTCGTCATAAGACGGCCGGACGGCGAGCTAGCCCATAACTTGCCGTCCACAGGCCCGCGCCTACGGTGGCCGGGAGCCACCACGTGACCCCCGACGCCCAGGGCGTCTCCCGCGGCGGCTGGGACGTGAGGTTCTTTCCCTCTCACGTCCCGCCACCTCCTTCACTAGCATGACTGCTTCACAGAAGGTGGTGACGGCTTCCCATTCCCTCTCGCTCCGGACCATGGCTTGAACCAGGGCCGGACGCGAGAGATCGCCGCCGCCAATCGCCGCTACAAGAACACGGCGGTGCTCCGCCCAAGCGGGGCAGACCTCCACGGTGTGCTCCACCGTGTCCTCCGGACGATCCTCGCAGTGGAAACACCCGGGCGTTTCCTCCCGCCCGATTCGGTGCAGGAACCTCCCGAAACAACCGTGTCCGGTGAGGACCTGCGTCAGGCGGTAGGTGAGGGCGCCGTGGCGCCTCTCTAGGCACTCCTCAAAGAGGGGACTTATCGCCACTATGGTGGCGTGCCCTGCACGGGGTTGCGACAGTCGCTCTCTCCATGTCGCCATGAGATCACTCCGGAGGTCTGTCCGCTGAGCGGCAATTTGCCGCGGCAGCGGAGTTTCCTCCCGACGTAGTGCCTCCGCGCGCCATTCGTGCAGGCGTGCGAGGACTATCGCCTCCAGATCCCATGGCGGCAATCCGGCAAGGAGGCTAGCCGCTTCGCCGGAGATCGTGCGGTACCCCCGGATTAGCCTTATGGCTATTACCTTTTGGGGCGCGTTCAGGTAGTGGGCGGCTTGCCGCCTCAAAGAACGCGCCCACACCGGGGCCCCGTAAAGGGCCATGGACCGCACGACCCCCGCGTATAGCCTCCGGCAGGAGGCGTTTGGACCCCTCAGGTTGGGCAAGAGCCGCTTGAAGGCAGCCCCTGTCCGTTCCAGTTTGGGAGCCAAACGTCGGAAGTGCTCCACGAAGTTCCACCGGCTGTCGAGGACGAGTCCTAGGTACTTCAACGTCGACCCGACGCCGATGGAAACCCCTCCTGCCGTCAGTAGGGATCCCGACGGTGGCGCATTCCGAGGCCCATGAAAACACATGGCCTCGGACTTGTGCACGACGACATAGACCCTAAGCTATGGTGTGGGAGGTATTTTTTCGAAGATTTGTTATAAATTAACATAGTTATTCCATTGTGTTCGCAGTTTGCCAAGAAAGACATTCCTTCACCTAGATTCTTGTTTAGAAGTTCCGCGAAAAAATCTTAACCCAAATACTTTATCTATTGAAGAAATAAATTTTGTCGCCAGGCTACACTTTGACCTCGAAATCGTCTGATCCCTTGTTGTGTCGGATTGCTGTCCGAACGGACTAAGAGAGTGCGGCAAGGGTGGAGAGGCCGTCCGGCCGTCTTATGACGACAGGCCGTGTCGACGGCGCGTTCGTGTTCGACCAACATTCAGTTACAAGAATATTATTTTGCGTAGGAAAGACGCAACAACCATTTCTCAACCACGGAATCTATACATAATAGATTAAATTGAAGTGTCAGTTTTTAATATCGAAATAAGAGTTTTTTTTACTGAATCCATATGAAAATATATACGGCATATAAGGTCTAACAAAGGCTATTTTTATTTTAGAAAAATAGTTAGGGTTCCATGAAAAAAAATTAAAACCCTTGAGATTGTTAACAAAATCCGATTCAAACGGCTAATCTCCGAAACGGCTAGAACGATTTTGACTGGATTTTTTTACTCACAGGTACCTGATGTGATAAGGAGTAACTTTTTTATTTTTTTTTAATTAGCCTGTACTGTCCCACTGCTGGGCAAAGGCCTCCCCCAATTCCTTCCACGTGCTCTTTTCCCGTGCCTCCTCGAACCAGCCTTCGCGGTAGGCGTCCAGATCGTCTCGCCACCACTTTTTGGGCCGGCCTCGGAGTAACTTAGCCTACTTTTATTTTAGAAAAAGGATTAGCGTCCCGTGTAAAAAAAATGGAAACCTTTGAGATTGTTAACAAAATCGTATTTAAATCGGAAAATAACTATTGTACATGAAGTTTAAATAAATAAATAAATAAATAAATAATAAATAATATTTTTGATATAATAATTTCACGCAAACGAAGATCGCGGGGAACAGCTATTCACTAATAAATCTTCAATTCAAACATGGCCTACAATCTAAACTCCACTAAAAATAACATAGTAACCTAAACTAAATATAAGTCGCCATTTTAACTGTAAAATCATGAATGAAGAGCCAATAATATCCCGTTCAGTTAATCTAGATCTATGTGAAGTGTTGGCGGCACGCTATCTGTCTGAATTGTAGGTACGTACTTTCTTACATTTTTTGAGTGATGAATGAGTTATTATTTGTTTGTCTCATTCATTATTACTCAGAGACTAATGACTCCGAGGCAGGTTTATTATTTATTATTAGTTATTGTCATTGTAATTTTAGAATTTCAGTTTTAATATTTATTATTTAATTTACGATTTTCATATACTTAAGTGATTGGAATTTTAATTTTTATAATTGTTAATTTTTGTTCATAATAATTTCAGGATTTTAATTTTAATTTCAGGAAATTTCGAAAAGTCTAGTTGACGCTTCCCGTGACCCAAGGGCTGGCTTTTACTTTGGCCAGAGGCTAAGTGTTGCCATACAACGTGCCAACGCCGCCTCTTGGGCACATTACCAGCTGACAGCGTTGAGGAGGAGTTTTTTGATGCCCTCTTATAGTTTGTTGTTAGTTTATTTATTTTAAGTTATTTAATAGTTTTTAATTAATAATGTATTTAGTTAGTTTACTCTACTTAATAAATATTTTAATCATTAAAACCCTTACAAAAAATATATATATATTATTTAATTGATTATGGTTGTATTTTTTTGCTTCAAATGTATGCATCATATGATCCTTAATGGATTGAAATAAATGATTTTGATTTTGAATTATAATCTGTTAAGAGGGGTATTACAACGATGTTGCAAGGTCGTTAAAATTGTATGCGTTCGTTGTTTGAATTAACAATGACAGTCGTTACAGTTAGTCAGTGGTTTTTCTTTTCTTTTTTTTCTTCAGTGGCTCGAAAGTCTGACAACCATTCTTACCAAGGGGTATCGCATTACCCAAAAGGCCAAATACTAATAACTGGGTTGTAGAGGTCAGATAGGCCGACCCTAACATAGTTGGGAAAACGCGATTACCATCGTTTCTACTATGTAGTATAACATCATTTTATCCTCAACTATGTATCAGCATAACAACATTTCCACTTGCCTACCAGAACTATTAAACGGTTACACCAAGACAGCTAACTAATCCCAACAGAAACATAATCCTGCGCCATCTTTATCTAATTACAAAGACTATTAAAATAAAGACACCTTTAATTACAGGCACCGTGGATGGCATATCGCGTGACAAAATATAAGGGTAAGATAGTGAATGTCAGAGCTAAAATAGAAACACGCTAGGGACATGAAATATTGGTGACAAAGGTTTTAGATGTTCTGGGAGTATGGAATACAGGGTGTAAACGGACCCTTCACATAGCCGTCAACCAAGCATTCTGTACATCAAACTAAGTAACTTTACGCAAAAAATATTGCTGGGAATAGACTTTTTTTTTGGGTGAAAAATCACGTTTTACGGTAGGACTCGACGGAAAGCACTCAAAGCATTGTGCTGATGGATGAATTGAACAGTACGGGGGTCGTGGAGGTGTGAAAGTAAAAATCTTAAATTAAAAACATGTATTGAAAAAAAAACTTGTGAAAAAGTTTGAACTTTGACCCCCAATATCTCCGTAACTAGAAGGTTCCCAGGTATGGTCTAGAACAAAAAAAACGATCGCAAAGACGGGGAGAACAACTGCCTTTCGGCTTCGTTAAGGGTCTATTTACACCCTATAGGTGTTCTTTTGTTTGAGGTCAATGCTCTAGATGGTGGTTGGTTGGTGGTTGGTTGGTGGTTGGTGGTTGGTTGGTTGGTTGCTGGTTGGTGGTTGTTGTTGGTGCTCTGGTATGTTGGTGGTGTTGGTGGTTGGGTTGGTTGATGGTTGGTTGGTGGTGTTGGTGTTGGTGATCAGTCTTCTGTTAGAAAACCACCATTTCTTTATCGTGTTGAAAGAATTATACAAAGAAGAGTCTTGTCTCTTTGTTCTAGAGGTCGCAAGCACGACAGCTGTGCATGAGGTCCTGGTTTTGATTCTCGTGTCTTGCAAAGTGTTATTGAGTTTTTCCATCAGGAATTTGTCAGTAGCAGCCACGGAGTCTGGATTTGTGTCCGGTTGGTGACAATACAATGAGAGCAGCGGTGGCCCAGTGGTGGCGATCCCGACATACGAGCAGTAAGTCGTGAGCTCGAACTCAAGCAGGTGCATTCCTTTGTGTAATTTATTTCATCACCACTGCTCTCAAAACGGTGAAGGAAAACATCGTGAGGAAACCCCGATGTCCTAGAACCAAAAATTCGAAGACATGTGAAATATACCAACCCGCACTGGGCCCGCGTGGTGGATTATAGTCAATTTCCTCTCATAGAGAGAAGGCCTGTGTCCCAGCAGTGGGACCATTACAGGCTGATTATGCTATGCCCCCTATTACATGGGACTTAAACATAACTGGCGAAATGTGTTTGTAGTATTAGGTACACCTCTGCCTTACCCTTCGCGGATTAGAGACGTGATGTTATGTTATGTTATGAGTCATGTAAGTTGGAGCCGATATCAGTGAGTCACCACTCTTCCATACAAAAGAAGGTCTAATGCTCAAGTAACTGCTCAACGCACGTTGATCGAAACTTATTCTTTTTAAGATTACCTTTTTTAATGTACAAACGCCAGCACATCAGGCTACCCGAAACTGTCAAATTCTTCCAATCAATCTTGAACCTAATGCTTTAGTGATAAAGTTGTAAAACTATTAAAGAAATTTGACAGCTTGAATAGCTGGCGTTTGTAACATGTTTCAATGCAATTAAAAATATACTTATTTTAGAAACATAAAAAATAGCAACATTTTTAATGAAAATAATTGTTAAAACACAGACAGAAACCGCATTTATCTTTTTAATTAGATGTTTTAAACTTCCATTACGTATATTATTCTAGTTTCCATGAATTCATTATTGCGGGTAGTATTTTAAGCTTTTCTTGACACGATACTACACCATAACGGTCCTGATTGCAAATGAAACCCACCTTCAAACATCAACAGTAGTTTAAGCTAATAATTGTTGGACAGGGGAACCTCCTATATATTTAACCAACTTCTAAAAAAGGAGGTGGTTGTGTATTCCACCAGCAACATTTTTTTTCCATGTCCATTCCTGGGCCGATTTACGTTACGTTTTTCATTTGGTCTAAACTCTCTCAAATGAAAAAAAAATAGTTTCCAAAGTTTTAACTCACATACACAAACGGCCAGACCCGGAGCCACTACCTGTAAGTCATACAATTTTTTTTTTCGTAGTAGAATCGAACCCGCGACACGCAGCGCAGCAGTCCATGACTCAGACACTGTGACAGCACGGTTCTGCGATCTACCTTTTGGTCTGTCTCTTCCCAAAGGTTTAGTAAGACTGGAAAGACTTTCGGGCCACTGACTACCTGTTACGACTGACAAAGATCACCGATCAATGACAACCGGGGACTAACGGCTTAACGTGCTTTCCGAGGCACGGAGGAAACTAGGTATGTAATTGGTTCTCACCCATCCACAGACCAACAAAGGCAAGCACGGCTTAACCTAAAGATCGACCCTCGCGGCTGTTATTATTTAGCCACGAGCTCCTCCACGTAGATTTACCTACTCGTACTAAATTTGATGAAAAGAATGCTTGGTCAAAGGCTTCATGCCAGATCTGTTTACACCACCTTCAGAACAAAAAAAATCATCGCAATGACGGAGAGAACAAGTGCCTTTCAAGCTCCTCTGCCGAAATAAAGTCCCTTAATTTAAAAGGAATTTGAATCCTTCCCAAAAGGCGTGTTCTTTCCTTAACGAAGTTAGTTATAGGCTCCTGTAGTTGTGTAAGGATCTTTTGAGGCTCCAACGATGATGAAGAAAGCCGCAGTTGTTGAACATTAATTTGTTTTGCAGAATGGTTAAAAGACAGGATAGCGCTGTTAGTTTCCATTTGTAGCCACGTGCTAAAGGACCCTTGTAGTCGTCAGCCATGTTAATTACATCTTAAATCATTAATATCTATACAAATAAATAAAATTGAAGTGTCAGTTTGTATTTTCAAAACAACAGCTTTTTCAATGAAAGTATATGCCGCACTTTTAACATATTTATTTTTCTTTTTTTTTCTTTCTGTCTGTCTGTATGTGTATTTGTTCCGGCTTATCTCCAAAACGGATGGACCGATTTTGACGGGACTGTTACTGATATATAGCTGATATTTTAAGGAGTAATTTAAGCCTTTTATTTTAGAAAAATAATTCAGCTGCATTCGTTAGACTGGAAGCCGATCCCAATATAGTTGCGAAAAAGGCTAGACAGATGATGATTTTAGAAAAATAATTAGGGTTCCGTGCAAAAATATGAAAAGCTTTGAAATTGTTAAGAAAATCCTAAGGGACGTCATATTTTGACAATAATTTCACAAGGACGACGGTAGGGAGCAACAGCTAGAACCTCCGTCAGGGTTAGCGACCGCACTGTCACCTCCTCAAGGCTTGTCCTTGTGAAGCACCCCATGCAGGTTAGGTTAGGTTAGCATAAGCATAGCATAATCAGCCTATTAATGATCCCACTGCTGGGACGCAGGCCTCCTCTCTATGAGAGGAAATGGGCTATAATCCACCACGCGGGCCCAGTGCGGGTTGGTAGATGTCACATGTCTTCAAATTTTTGGTTCCAGGACATGCCGGTTTCCTCACGATGTTTTCCTTCACCGTTTTGAGAGCAGTGGTGATGAAATAACTTACACAAAGTAATGCGCCTGGCTGGGTTCGAACCCACGACTTAGTGCTCGTAAGTCGGGGTCTCCACCACTGGGCCACCGCTGTTCTCCAGGTTAGGTAAGAAAATATCATAAAACATTAACATTTTCAATATAACCAACATAGTGTGACCAACAATAACCATTACCAACCACCATGACATTTACAAAACAAATCTGAACTTAGTAAATTAGAAGTCGACGATAGCTAATTATGTTTTAACACGGAACGCGTTAATTATACTGTCATAATCTTCACGCTAGGTGACTTTGTAGGTAAGTAAAAGTTTAGAGATTCAAAATGAAATCTAGACATTTCCATTGGACCTTTTTAAATAATGATGGATTGAACGACTGCTGGATGATATGGCTTGAAAGGAGGTAGGTTTGTTAGGAGGAGGAGGTTGCTGAGATGATGGGTAATCGAGAAGTTTAGATGAATAAGACGTGTTGAACCGACCCCAAATAAATTGGGATAACGGCAGGAGTGGTCCACATTAGCCCTGGATCGAAACAACTGGAAGTCATGGAGACCTTGACTTGACCTTGGCCCAGCAGTGGGATGACGCAGGCTATCAGTATCAGTAAGGACAGGAGAATGATTATGATACACTGGTGTCGCTGTACTGGATTTTCAGTGCCACTGGTTTTTTGACGGCTAAGGGTTTTTTTTTTTTTAAATTTAGTTTTCAACCGCAGACATGGAGGTCCGCGCTCTTTTTTAATTTATATTATTGTTTGCTCTTTTTATTAATTTTTTCTTACATGCGTGCTCCTACGTAGGACACGTTACATTATACTTTACTTATTGTAGTAGAAATGTAACTTGAAAATCTACGTGAGTCCATCGATAAAATATGTAATTTTTTTTTTCAGTCTGTCTATTATATTTACTTGACATGTTAATTAAAAATTTTATTTTACTAAATTAATGTTACACATAATTATTGATATACATTTCATTGATAACTGACTAAGAGTTGGATGAGTTGGGTCTATGTTTGACCCAGTCAGTCAGTTTTTGAGTTTATGTCAATATTTTTTGCGACGACTTTAGAAATGTGATTGTACACACGGCGTCACATGAAGCTATACATTTCCAGTTTACTTGGCATCGCCGGAAACAGATGGATAGGATGCACAGAACAGAGAAGTATGGCAGAACAAAGAGAGGCCTATACCCAGCAGAGGGTGATGCCGGGCTGTTCTTTTTTTTTTTTAATTACTTTAGCCCACACTAGGAATTTCTCCAATATCGTGGGTGCGTTTACAAACATTTAAATTCACATACACAAACAGCCAGACCCGGAACAACTACCTGTAGGCCATACAAATATTTGTTCCGTGCGGGAATCGAACCCGCGACACGAAGTGGCGCAGTCGCTCAGCCACTGCGCCAACCGTGCCATCAAAAGATTTGTTTTCGGGCTTGTTCATGAGGTTAGTTCTTGGAATTAGAACTGCACGACAAAAGTCTTCAGTCTAACTCTGAAACTAAGCTATTGTACTATTAAAGTTTAAAACTAGTACAGAAAACTTTATAATCGCCCCGTACACAGACAAAGTTTATATTTATTCTAACGTTTTGAAGCTAATTAGAAGTTATCGTGTTCTACCGCGATTAGCCATCACGTGCGGTAGACAAAGTTTTTAGTGCTAAATTTAGATTTAGCTCAAGAATTTTTAGTTGGCGAATATGTATTGTATTTTCGCGTTTTTTTTTCTTTTTCGGATGGGAAATCATCAAATGACCCCCCACCCCCCTACTCTGGGCGGAGCGGAAGGGAGTGTCAGACTTGTTCTGACTAAAACCCATCCATGTTCCTTCTTTGCCCTTTGTGTTCCAGGGCTGCCGTATCTCTTTCGAACAGTCCCGCAGCCCTGGCAGGCATCGGCCCATGCGGACCCCTACTTGGTTGCTGACATCTCTTGGAGGCGCGCGTGGAACACGAAAGCGCCATCGACACGGTTTTTCCATTTAGAAAATTCTCAGTAGTAGATACGGAATCTGGATTTGCGCCTTGTTGATGGCAATAGGCTCACCCCCTATTACATGGGACTTATACATAACCTGCGAAATATGCGTGTACTATTAGATACACCTCTGCCTAACTCTTCGGGGATTACAGGCGTGTTGTCATGTTATGGTTATGTTACTTCCCGGTTCTGTGCGTCCCTTATCCGTGATTTTGACGATGTCGTCTAGTTCTAGGTCGGAGCTGGTTTCATTGGCCTAACCTTGGCCACCACTCGGGCCAAGTCTTACTCCATAAGCCATATCCGCGTCTAGCCAGATGTCCTGCCCAGGTCTACTTGAGGGGCACCGCCCGGTCCGCGACGTCGTAGACTTTCCTCCGACCACGGATTTCGGTATTACGCACATGGATATTTGACCCCAAATATCTTCATAACTGAAAGGTTCCCATATCATCCTCATCATCAGCCTAGCCTTGTCCCAACTATGTTGGGGTCGGCTTCCAGTCTAACCGGATGCAGCTGAATACCAGTATTTTACATGGAGCGACTGCCTATCTGAGCTCCACAATCCAGTTAGTACTGGGTAATACGATACCCCTTGGTAAGACTGGTTCCCATATATGGTCTAGAAAATAAAATGATCGCAATGGCGGAGAGAACAAGTGCCTTTCGGCTTCATAATGGTATTTTTACACCAATTATTTACTTGAGCTTAATGTTACTACACAAAAATACAATAAACAAGGTAGGTAGGTTCCCAATTTCTTACCTGAAGTTACCTGAAATAATAAAATCTATGTTTGTCCTTGATAATATGACAGACAAACAGCCTGTTACTCGATAGACTTTCTTATATTTTTGTTATATCGAAAGTTATACGGCCGGAAGAATATAGCTTAGGCAACAGTATTTCTGAGTAAATAAGTATACTCTATTCTATTTGATTTTACCAAAACTGTAAACAAATGCGTGTCTGGTTTCTTGGGTAGTCGAAAATGTGTTGCATCTTGATTGGTAAATACAACTATTGAGAACTGTGAAGTATATTTGAGGAGTTATAATATTAAAACGTTTGCCTCGTTAGTAGAGTGGTCGCAAGTGGATTGCTGAGCACTTTGCCCGACCTGGGAATCGAACCCAGGACTGAGGTCCTGGGTTCGATTCCCAGGTCGGGCAAAGTGTTATTGGGTTTTTCCATCAGGAATTTCTCAGTAGTAGACACGGAATCTTGCGCCCGGTTGATGGCAATAGGCTCACCCCCTTTTTCATGTGACTTATACATAACTGGCAAAATGTGGGTGTACTATTAGGTACACCTCTGCCTAAACCTTCTTTAGCCTTTTCCGAACTGTTTTGGGGTCGGCTTCCAGTCTAACCGGATGCAGCTGAATACCAGTATTTACATGGAGCGACTGCCTATCTAACCTCTACAACCCAGTTAGTACTGTTTAATACGATACTCCTAGATAAGGCTGGTTGTCAGACTTTCGGACCACTAACTACTTGTAACGACTGTCAAAAATCTACAAATGACAGTCGGGACCAACGATTAAAGATTTAACGTCTTAGGGCATTTTATACAATTTTTTTTACCGATTTTAATGAAACTTCATACGTATCTTTGTTTAAAGAGACATTTCGAAAAGTTTTCTGTCAAATGTTTAGACTTATGTATGCTGCTTATGCGTACGAAGTTTCATTAAAATCGGTTCAGTCATTTCGAAAAAAATCACTTGGAAGTTTGTATGAAATGAAAAACCACAGATATAGATCTATCTATATCTGTGCGTAAGACGTTAACGACCTTAATGTGAACTGAAAATGAACTAAAAATAAAAGTCCAAATATTTATTTGTTTACAAAATCGGCAATTCGGAAAAAAACAAACTGTACGAGAAAGATGTTTATCTCCAAACTAGGAGTCCATAAATACTAGTAACAATATTCTTTCTAACATATTCGTGTTGTGTTCAACTGTGTATGTTTTTCAGAATCAAGGGTAAACCTTCCACAAAGTTACCACTGTTGTAGATTCGCGAATTTGAACCCTGTTGTTGTGGAGATAAGGTTATAGTAAACGCATTGAAGAGTTGTTTTTATAGGACTGTGACATCACATTTGTATGATTTAGCGAAGGTATCGTTTTTATACCTATTTATAGGTGGTTGTCTTTTAGAGGTTGAACAGGATAGATTTATGAGTGGTTTGGTTACAGGAACTTTATAACGCTCCTGGGTTCTATTTTGGGGTCCCATAACCAAAACTTGAACTTTTTTAAGTAGAGGCACAATGGACAGTCAAAACCAAAATAACATAACATCACGCCCGTAATCGCCGAAGGGTTAGATAGAGGGGCACCTAATAGTACACCCACATTTCGCCAGTTATGTTTAAGACCCATGTAATAGGGGGCGAGCCTATTGTCATCAACCGGGCGCAAATCCCGACTCCGTGGCTGCTACTGAGAAATTCGTGATGGAAAAACTTATTAACAATTTGCCAGACTCTGGAATCGAACCCAGGAGGGTTTGGTAAGCGCGACCACTAGACCAAATAGGCAGTCACTACATTTAGTATTCTTCTATTAATTTCATTTAAATTACAAATACAAAATAACTTTATTGTTTCAGAGATACATTACGTCGAAATTAGGTCTCTAGTCTCCACACTAGGGTTCCCTGTGTCGTAGAGGTCAGTCTTTTTCTTTGCAGAACAAAGAAATTAGCAAAACATTATGCCGTGGTAAAACATGTACATACAACATAACTTACTAAACGTGTACTATTAGGTACACCTCTGCCTAACCCTTCGGGATTACAGGCGAGATGTTATGCATGTCGGCTATATCAGGATTTTTTCCGTTAGGCTCGTACATTATGTGATATACGATGGGTTTCGTGCAATGAAAATACAATAGGTGCGAAACACTGTTTCTATTAAACTAACAAATTACATGAAATTACAACTAAACACAGTAACACGGGGCACAATGAATCGGGTACAGTTCTAAAACGCCTCAACTCCTCCGCGATCAGACATTGACTGTAGTCCTCGTCTCCAACTGTAAACATTAGGGCTCTGTATAAGCACGCTGTAGTGTGGGTAGACTGGTAAATAGGTCGCGTGATGTCACCACTGGCGCGCTTGCGATTCATTTTATGTCCGTACTAATAACCGGATCCGACATGTATGAGTGTGAAATGTACCTACATTTTTCATTATCTGCAAAAGGCTGCGTGGATCATCTTTTTAACATAACCCCTTGATTGCTATCTACGCAGAAATCTTTGCCAAACCTAGAACCAAAATCCTTCCTCACAATATTAGCTCAAGGTCAACGAATACGTCACCTCCACACCTTGTTTTTGTTTTACTACCCTTTGTAATTGCGTTACCTCTTGCTATAAAACGGTGACATAATTATCTAAATGTTTGGCCAGGTCATGGCAGGTGGAGTCGGGCGTTTAAGTACAATTTTTATGGGTTGGTGGCGTCATATCACATCTTGCAAACAAAACACAAACAACTGACTCACCCTGGATAGTCATTCCCGCTACCAGCTAGCTGACTTGCTAAGCATGAAGTTCTGATGATTGATCCTACACGAGAAGCCTTAGTATGAGAAGTCACACTTGTCTGTCGTAGTATGAGGAGTCACTTGGGAGTCGTCTTTTATATAAAGTTGTGATAAACATAACATAACATCATGCTTCTAATCCCCCAACGGTTAGGCAGAGGTGTAGCTAATAGTACACCCACATGCTGCCAGTATCTTCAAGTCCCATGTAATAGGGGGCGAGCCTATTGCCATCAACCGGTCGCAAATCCAGACTTCGTGGCTGCTACTGAGAAATTCCTGATGGAAAAATCCAATACTTGACTGATTTTGACGGGACTTTTATTGACAGATAGCTGATGTTATAAGGAGTAACTTAGGCTACTTTTATTTTAGAATACGAATTAGGGTTCCGTGTCCATGAAAGTGGTAACAAAATCCGAATTAATTATTATAAAAAATATTATTTTTTATAATAATTTCACGCGACTTTTGACCATAACGAACACTCCAAAACTCTTACTCACAGCATCCCAACAACAAAGACCACAGCGTATAGACAAACACTTTTTCTTTCTAAAACAAAGATTCTTGCACAAAATAAACGCATCGCTCGGAACAGCGCCGCGGTTACTAATTAGCAGCCACCTTTAGATAATGTACAGGGAACCATAGACCTATTAATAGTTTCAAATTGGGAGTTCCCTTTTCTAGAAATAAAATGGATGAACAAAGTGGAGACTTGATTTGTGCCCGGTTGAGAGCTACTGACCCACTTTACTGGCGAAATACTTATAATACAATAAACTGATATACTGTAGGAATATTTTTTTCTTAGTGGCTTCCTCTAGTCATCATCAACATTAGCCTTCAACAGTCCACTGCTGGACAAAAGCCTCTTCAATATAACGCCACTCAACTCGATTCTCGCCAACTCTCATCCAGTTGCTACCAGCCACCCTGCGAAGATCGTCGCTCCACCAAGCCTGAGGGTATGCCACGCGGATTCGCGGTCTCCACTCAATAACATGTCTAGCCCAACGGTCATTGGTTCTACGACTAATATGGCCGGCCCACTGCCACTTCATCTTACTTATTCTGTGAGCTATGTGGACATCTCTAGTTCTGGATTCCTCAAGTGGAAGAGTAAGACGGCACTTATAAAAAGGATTTTCATATTTTTTACAACTGTATTTTGTTCCTACACGAGTTAGTTGAAGACCTATGTATAATACTCTGCCTAGTCCAGCAAAAACATCAACGAAAATTGAAAATAGTCATAGTTGTATCTACAACTATGACTATTTTCAATCTATAATATTTTTTCAATTCGAACCAGTAGTTTCTGAGATTAGCACGTTCAACCAAACAAACTCTTCAGCTGTATAATATTATAGTATATTGTATAATATATATTGTACTGTTACCATACTCTGAGAGCTTTGTTCAGCAAATCTCAACTGTACCACTGCGCTGAACTGTTGAGTCATAGGCTATAGCTGTACCTAAAAAATGTTAGAAAATCCAGGACAAAACTTAACCCATGACAACATCCTCAAAGAATGTTGCAACAACATCTGTAACCTTTCGTACTAACACTACTCACAAATAAATTATTCATTTAAATCTCGTCTGTACCTTCCAAGTGTAAGACACACTCATATTATTGTACCTTTTACTTTTAGTTTCTTAGAAGTGTTAGCATACGCGCTTGTGATGTGAGTTGGGGATGTACCGGGCTTTTGTTTTTGTTGAGTCATGAATTATTTTTTTTGTCCTTGTCCCGTAAGCTGTGAAAGCGTAATGAGCCTATCATACTCCCACTCGTAAATTTCAGGCTTAAGAGTGGCAACTGAGATCCACTGTTTGATCACTATAAAAAGTAAAACTCGCGAACACTTACTAAAGATGCAGGCAAACTCATTTGAAAATTAAATTTTTGTTAGTTTTTATGTATTTCTCGTTATATTGTATTTCTGAGAGAACTTTTCGAAATGCCTTTTAAAAAAAGATAATTGGAAATTTCTGTTTCTATGGAAAATCTAAAATCGGTTTAGTTTATCTGTAACACTCATCATCATCATCTGCCTAGCCTTTTCCCAACTTTATTGGGGTCGGCTTCCAGTCTAACCGGATGCAGCTGAATACCAGTATTTTACATGGAGCGACTGTACTTAATCTGTAACACTATTTTTCGAAAATGTTTTCTGTCAAGTTTTTAGACTTATGTATTCTGCTTACGCGTTCGAAGTTTCATTAAAATCGGTTCAGTCATTTCGAGTAAAATCACTTTAAGGTTTGTATGAAATGCCGTAAGACGTTAACGCTCTTAAGTTAAATGCGCATATTGTTTCCGTGTATGCCACCAACCTAACAAGAGTTACCTTTCGCCACAATGTAAAGAAGTTGCAAATGTTCTGTTCCTTTTATTTCCAATGTGCTAACCGTTTTTAGATAAATTTATTTTAACACTAAATTAGGAACGAAGATACTTTGAGAAAATAAAGTTCAAAATCCTAACTTTCTAATTATCCTAACTAATATTATAAATGAGAATGTAAGTTTGTTTGTTACCGTTTCACGCCTAAACAACTGAACCGATCATTCTGAAATACGTTTGCATATACGTTGTCAGGTGTACAGAAACGGACATAGGGTATCTTTCATTCCGAAAAAAAGTACTGTTCCCGAGGAAAATAACAATAACGTTAGATGCCGCCACGTGTCTTTCGAATCATGATTGAATTGTATTATTATAGGAACTTTAGTAGTGTTTTAAGAGTTTAATAGCCAAATAAAAAACAAAAAGAGAAAAAAAATCTAAATTAACGCGAGCAAAACCGCGGTCAAAACTAGTCTATAATAAAGTTTAGATTTCTGAGAATGTATGATAAAAGATTGATGTTGGGATCTTGCAGATGAACTAAATGCGGTCAAAAGCCTATGGTTCCGTAAGTGACTGACTTTTGGCTGGACCTCCCCTACCGATGAATTGAGCAATTCCAATAATTTAAGGTTAGACAGGTTTCTAGGGCACATGGCTCGCAGAACGGATGGCCGATGGGGCCGGAAAGTTCTGTAGTGGCGACCGCGAACTGGAAGACGTTGCGTTGGAAGGCCTCCCACTAGGTGGACCGATGACCTGGTTGCGGGGATCCGCTGGATGAGAGACGCACGGGACCGGTCAATGTGGCGACACTTGGGGGAGGCCTATGTCCAGCAGTGGACGTCTTTCGGCTGAAATGATGATGATGATGAGCTTTCTAGTAAATAAACATTTTTAAAACAAGCTTTTTAATATAAGCGTGATACTTTTGTGTGTTCTTCTCAGAAAACCCTTTAATTGACATCATGGGAGTGAATAAAAAATTACCAGTCCGCCATCTTTGGAAGTCCGCCATATTGGATTTAGAATGACGTCACTTAGCTAACCATGCATTGTCAACCAAACTAAAAGTTAAATAAAAGCTTGTTAAAAAAAAAGAAAAAAATGCAGATGCAGTGTTCCACTAGTGACGACTGGTATAATTAAGTTTTCGAACTTTTAACATCGCTTCTCGAACGAAAAATGCTTGACCG
Source organism: Noctua janthina (assembly GCA_963576755.1). Lineage (NCBI taxonomy): Eukaryota > Metazoa > Arthropoda > Insecta > Lepidoptera > Noctuidae > Noctua > Noctua janthina. Next base: position 2,715,687 of record OY755074.1, read on the forward strand.
GCAACAGAGCTTTACCATATCCGTTGCAGGTCTCAAATCACTTTGACCAAAGCAGCCAGCATGTAAAAATGCAGTGACCCTCTTTTTTCGGATGGGAAATCATTAAATGACACCCCCTCCCCTCCTCCACTCTGGTCGGAGCGTAAGGGAGTATCAAACTTCTACTGACTAAAAGCCATCCATGTTCCTTCTTTGCCCTTTCTGTTCCAGGGCCGCGGTATCTCTTTCGAACAGTCCCGCAGCCCTGGCAGATGCGATAATCCTTGAAGGTCCTTTCCAATCATTCCTCTTACTTGTACAGTTAAGTAAAGTCGCCTTTGTGTTGCTAACCAGTTACTCCTTCAAGCAATAATGATCGTGAGCTATGGTTTGGGTTCCTTTTGCATAGCAACGAGAAGCATAATGATTAGATAGCCCTAGCTCGTATAACTTCGTCTAAACTCGGCTTTCCTCGGCTGTCAGTTCACCTCACACCGGCATTAACCATCACATTTTCTAAAAATAGCGCCACCACAATAAACACAAAACAATTTCTTTTTTTAAATAACGAAAAAAAAACGACAGCTTTTTTACAAAACCGTTGCACTTGCACATCACATCATACGACTTAGCTATTGTTAAACGGGTTTTTAGCTGGAGTCGACTGCAATATACCTGTCTCTTTTACTCCTACGTCAAATTGTAGGTATAGTCTCTCTCGCTCGCGGTGTCGTGTTAAGGATGGAGGCACAGGAGACGTTTTTTTATTTAAATTTGAATAAATTTACACTTTTAAAGAAAGGTTTTGAGTTTATATAGGGTTTTTGAACTCTTGCGCAGCCCGTCACTATGTGGTGCGATTATAAAATCAATGTTATGGTGTTATAACAGTTACACACTTACTGTATAGTTTTATTGGCATTCTGTGATTGGCACTTTGATAATAGTTATTAGTTTGACAGTAAATCTTTTATAAAGGCTTTGAAACGTGTTTTGTAGATGATTTGAGGAGGAAAGGAATGTCTTGTAGCTGTTGAAGAAATTGACTTATGATATATTGATTGTATGATTGATTTGATGGTCGTGAGCGGTTTAGTAATTTAGCTATTTTTGACTTGATTGCATTTTTTTTGTCTCCAGAGTGACAGACTCAGACTAAATGAACTAACAGTAACACCGGAAGAGAAATTAAAGGAATAAGAACATGTTTAATTTTACCAAAGCTGTAATGTTTTGACTATCCTACTTCCTACTAATATAAATGCCTAAGTTTGCGACGATGGATGAATGTTTATAACTCTTTTACGCAAAAACTACTGAACGGATTTGGATGAAATTTAGTACACAGATAGCTTATAACCTGGATTAACACATAGGACTTTTATCCTGCTAGTATGATCCAGTGGGACACTTATCGAACTCCACGCGGGCCAAGCCGCGGGCATGAGCATTTGAGCAAGTCTTATAGGTATAATCTCAAAAAAAAATATTCTCGGCTTTGATATTCAAGCTGAGGAGCTCATGGCTAAATAATAAAATCCGCTCGGATCAATCTTCAAGATAAGCCGCGCTTGCTTAGGTTGGTCCGTGGATTGGTGACCACCTTTTACATACCGAGTTTGCTCCGTGACTCGGAAAGCACGTTAAGAAGTTGATCCGGCTGTCAATTGTAGATTTTTGACAGTCGTTACAGGTTGTCAGTGGCCCGAAAGTCTGACAATCAGTCTTACCTAGGGAGATCGTATTACCCAGTACTAACCGGGTATTGGAGGTCAGACAGGCAGTCGCTCCATGTAAAATACTGGTATTCAGCTGCATTTGATTAGACTGGAAGCCGACCCCAACATACCTAGTTGGTAAAAGGCAAGCAGATGATGGCTTTGATATTCACACTCATGTTGACAGTATGTTGATTATTCTAATAATCTGATTTCATATTCAATATTTTTTAAATATTGTGCAATTCTGTTTTTCATCTAATTTGAAGCCAGGACCACTAAAATTAACAGTTGTACTTCCTACCACTAGACTAAAGAGGAAAATGAACCACACTACAAAAGATATGCAAAAAGAACAAAGTCAAAGAAAGATTTATTTTCGGTATGAAATCATTTCTTTTACTCTCTTTTTTAAACAAAATGCTGTAAGTTTTGGTAGCATGAGTTGTGGGATCCCTAATCAAAGTCTTAGTTTTCTTTTTAACATTTTTAATTACTTTTTTCTTTTACTTTACTTCATGAATGTTCTCATGGACCTAAAAAGAGATTTAATCTGATCAAATAACTGCAGGTTTTTGACCTTTCACGCTAATTGAAAGTTGTCAATCAAATGTTTTTTTTTTTATGCTTGACATTTTGCGTTGCCTACCGCGTGAACAATAAATCCATGTCTAGTAAGTATTTGTCATTAGTCAAAACGGAAGCGTTTCGAAATTTAAAAAAAAAACCTTGTAAAAAAGCCTGCTTGGTTGGTCTAGCGTACCACTTAGCATGAGGTCTTGGATTCGATTTCCAGATCGTTCAAAATTTTTATTTGGTGTTTTTTCCATCAGGAATTTCTCCGTAACAGCCACGGAGTCTGAATTTGTGTCCGGTTCGAGGCCACAGGCTTGCTGTCTTTTATATGGGGTTAAATACTACCGGCAAAATGTGGGTGTACTATAGGAAGGCCTTCGTCTGATCTTATGGCAAACAAAGGTGGGATGTGATGTTAGGTTGGATAGTTTGGTGTATGGCTACAAAGAGGGTAACCACTGAGTTAACGCCAAAAAGAGATGTATTATCTACTTACAGATTGGTGGAATTCCTGCAGTTTTCGTTTTAACCAAATAAATTGGATTAAAGACAACAGTCTCCAGATAGTGGACGCAAAAAGATGGATATCGCCTGAAGCCGCCCTAGGAAAAGGTGGACGTGTATTATCAGGGCTGATTTTAAGTTGCTCAGGAAAAGGACAAATTTGGGGGGGCCTTGATCCAGAAATGCACTGAGTCAGAAAAAAAAAGTCCAAAGGATAATAATGATGATGTATGGGACATTTCTTACCTTTCGACTTCTCCAATAAAGATTTCAAAACCTTTCTCTTACCGTATCTCTAAATCTTTTGAAAACGTAATTCAAACATACATTAATAAGGCAGGTACAGATCGTAATATTATTAAAACACCGCGTGTACCAGTAAATCTTTTACCGAATCGTCTTACAGTATTCATGCCACAGAATAGAGAGATACAGAAGGACGGCTCTTTTCATCGAGCAAAAACGCACGCGCAGATGGACACGTTTGTATGGAGATAATCGCAAACTATGATAAGCTAAATACAAGTAACAAAGTCCAAGATGTATAAACGATACCCACGTATCTATGCTCAGATTTATTCTTGTTACTGTCCCATTACTGTCAAACTACCTACAAATCTTAGATAGAGATAGAATTCGTAGTAATTGACGTTTATTATTTAATCTCCTATCCTGCACTTTGAGTCTAAAAAAGCAGATACCTCTACACTGTCACTGACGACACCGTGAAAATGGTGAAGTTTTGAACCAATTAAATATAATATACTGTCGTGCCAGCGACACGAATGAGAAGAACGTTTATGAAATCAATCTCGGCCTAAGGAATTATAAAACTTAGACGCATGCGGTTGTACGCTCTGGGAACAGATTAGCTAATTTCACACAAACAAATAAATGCCAATCTCGAATGTCACGAGTGTGCTTACACTCGCTGTATGTGAAGCTTGTCCATGTGTGCGTGCGTTTTCACTAGTTGTATCGAGCTGAACTTCTGTGTTTATCTTTTGTATCGCGAGTGTGCACTCAGACTAATTAAATATCTTACATTCAGGTTCAAAAACCCGAAACTGAATCATTTCATCCGAGAATGTTTCCGAGAAGGCGATTGGTTGCTCCGTTGTTTTGTTTTTTAAACGAGGAAGCGAATGTATGTGGACAGTAATTCGAATTGGAATTGCGAAATTGAGGACTTGAATTTTGAGACCCCGGATTTGAAGATTAGACGGTAAAAGGTTAAAAGTATTCCTTAACTGTAACCTCAAGCCACTATGAATAATATCAGTATCTGGCAGTAGCGAAGGGTCAATTTTTGTAAGAGGTAAACCGGAGTACATATGTTTAATGTGACTATATTATTTGTCAATAGAATACTGACTGTGCAATTTTTCAAAGGGAACCCGGTAGGAATCGAGTTGTATGAAACCTTCGCCACTGGTATCTGGTAAAGCATTGGAGCTGCCGACATATTCACTATGCTGCATCTCCAATGCTTTACCGTCTTGTAAAATTACATAACATTAGATGGGAAACTTTATAATACCGTTCCCACTGCTGGAACATTGTCTATATGTCTCCGAATTTTTTGCTCTGGGTTTCCTCACGATATTTTCCTTCATCGGTTCGAGAGCAGTACAAAGAATTACATAGCAAGCTAAAATAGCAGTGAGTTGTCCATATACATATATCGAAGGAGTGAAGAATATTTTCACAATTTTTACCGACTCCGAGTTTCCTCCGTGCCTCGAAAAGCACGTTTATCCGTTGGTCTCGGCTATCAATTGTAGATTTTTGACATTCGTTACAGCTAGTCAGTGGCCCGAAAGTCTGACAATCAATCTTACCAAGGGGTATTACCCAATACCAACCTGGTTGTGGAGGTCAGATAGGCAGTCGCTCCATATAAAATACTGGTATTCAGCTGCATCCGGATAGACTTGAAGCCGACCCTAACATAGTTGGGAAAAGACTATGTAGATGATCAGACTTAGAGTGAAGGTCGCAAATCCCCACAGCTAACTGGACGGATGAGTTGGCTGGGTTATATAGGATGCAAAGGACAAAGAAACCTTACCAATGTTGTGCCACTATACCCGGGTGAGACATAGGAAAGGCCAACAGCCAAGTCTTTATTATATTGTATTTGTGTTTATTTTGGTTAGCCTGCACACATACTTGTATATTTTTTGTAGTGTTTATTATAAATTTCCTGGAGGTAGTTGTTTTAAATTGTAACACAAGTACTATTGATTTTATTTTTAGATTGATGTAAATAATATTTATGCTGTCTTGGCTTCCGTTCGTTTTTTCACGGGTGACCACTGAAAACCAGCGCTGTGTTGTGGGCCCCCCATAGCACAGCATCATGCTGAGTGGTAACCTGCTTGTCGCAGTCACGACGTGCAAACTGTTAACTTTTTTTTTTTTGTTCCGTCCTGTTGATTTTATAGTTTATTGTTTATTTTTTGTAATTTTGTATGATGCACGTCATGTCCCTGCGACTAATAAATATTTTGTCTTTCTTTTCTTCTTTCTTTTAACAGTGAATTGCAATTGGTTTGGTTCATCTTCTTCTTAGCGTGTCGATGGCAACCTAAATTGTGTCGGCCCAGAACAGAGCCACTAGTTCGGCACCTTCAGTAGCGTCCATCAATTCCTGTAATGACAGGACACGCAGGACACGATATTAAGTTCCCTATCGGATATGGGTTGTACATTTATTGATTTGGGCTACAGAGATATGGGAGGATCTAATTCATCTAATTAGATTCTTCCAATTTCTGATAAATTTCCAGTCCTTTTAGTTTAAGTTAAAACCCATACCTGATAAAATGTAATCTGAATCATATTATAATAAAATGTTCTAAGAAGGCCAATTTTGAATTCGGAGTTCCTTAAAATCAGGTTTTAATTTTGTCACCAAGAGTCAAGGTTCAAAGTCTAATGTGCCTGCAATTTCATTAGTACCCATAATATGAAGCTGGAACGAGGCAAGGTCTTGGTGGCAGAAATAGGTATGGTGGTAGTACTTCCCCGGGAGCACTAATTTTCATGTTTTTGAGGGGTTCCGGGAGTGATTTCATCATTTTACAGTTAATTATAGGACTAATTCGAAAAATTATTGAATCATTTAGCAATATTTCTTGGAAGAACAGTCTGTTCTTGAAATCAGTATATACGTAGATGCGGTTTGTGTGACCGTGTATAATTGTGATATAGATTCCCCAGTGGCTCTTGACCACAAGAAGGAGCTGATGCTTGTGTGCAGTAGGCAAAATATTTCAGGGGTCCATCAGATGGAGGATATTTCTTTCTACCAAGGGAACTCCAGCTTAACCTCAAAATAACTGAAGCGTCAATTGTTAACTCATAATATCATCAACATCGTCATCTGCTTACCTTTTCCCAACTATGTTAGAGTCGACTTCCAGTCTAACCATATGCATCTGAAAACCAGCATTTTACATGGATCGACTGCCTATCTGACCTCCGCAACCCAGTTACATCAACACAATACTATTTGGAAAAATAGGTTGTGGAGGTCAGGTTCAGGTTCAGATTCAGCTCCATCCGGTTATTCTGGAAGCCGACCATAACATGGGAAAAGGCTAGGCAGATGATGATGATGAGATGAAAACAGGCTTTATCAACTCTTAATTTCGTCACATGTCCCATTTTGTTGCACTGTAGCCCCACCTTCCCTATGGCGTATGCTTGCTTACGATGATCAACGCTTTCGTGGAGACCAACCCTAGATTGGACTTGTTTGCTGATGAATAGAAGACGATAATCATAGAATGTTTGTGGTTCTGTGAGAAGACCGGGTAGAAGGATTACTTAATTTAGTATTAATGGCTTATGCTGTATGCTGAATGTAATAAATCACTACCTTCCCGCTGTCGGTCTGTCCCTATGTATGCTTTTTTTTTTTTTTTTTTTCCCGGATGGGAAATCATCAAATGACCCCCCCCACTCTGGGCGGAGCGGAAGGGAGTGTCAGACTTGTACTGACTAAAACCCATCCATGTTCCTTCTTTGCCCTTTGTGTTCCAGGGCCACGGTATCTCTTTCGAACAGTCCCGCAGCCCTGGCAGGCATCGGTCCTTGCGGACCCCTACTTATTTGCTGACATCTCTTTGAGGCGCACGTGGAACACGAACGCGCCGTCGACACGGCCTGTCGTCATAAGACGGCCGGACGGCGAGCTGGCCCATAACTCGCCATCCACAGGCCCGCGCCTACGGTGGCCGGGAGCCACCACGTGACCCCCGACGCCCCCCCCTATGTATGCTTAGATCTTTAAAACTACGCAACGGATTTTGATGCAGTTTTTTTTAATAGATAGAGTGATTCAAGAGGAAGGTATATGTATATATTGCATCCGTCCGTGCGAAGCCGGGGCAGGTCGTTAGTTAATAATATAAAATATTTGGCCAAGCGTTTTGGGGTCGACTGTGGCATTTAGTCTAACCAAAAGCATCTTAACCTCAGTATTGAACATGATACCGTCTGACCTCTAAAGGCTCCATACCGCACCTAATGGGCATACCAGCATCCTTAGACAATACTAAAGGTTCTATACTATCTTGAATCTCAATTATTGATAACTTTTTGCATAGTTTGATTATAAAAAAAACGTTTATTATTTAAGATGACCCGCAGATCTTCTATTGTCTTTTTTCTCGATTAAACAAAAACGGATTTGAACTTTTACATTTATTGTAAACTGGTTTAGTAATGTGGTTTCACTTGTTAGCTCTTCTTTATCTTGAAAAGTCGAGCTAGACAGCCAAGTAGGTTGTGGTGTGTATATGGTAGTGACAGCCGAGAGTCGAGGGTACGAAAGTCAAATTTAGAGTAATCATATTTAAGATTCAGTTTTATTATAATTAGGTGCGTACCTGTCAAGCTATTATAGCTTATAGCTATCGAAATTTGTTGGTTTCGAAGACCAAGTAGCATTACTGTTTTTGCTGTGTTGGTTTGGTAATAACAGGCGCAATTGGATACGTTCGTGTTCCACGCCCGCCTCAAAGAGATGTCAGCAACCGAGTAGGGGTCCGCATGGGCCGATGCCTGCCAGAGCTGCGGGACTGTTCGAAAGAGATACCGTGGCCCTAGATGGGTTTTTGTCAATAGAAGTCTGAGACTCCCTTCCGTTTTCGCCCAGAGCGGGGGGGGGGGGGGGGGGGGGTCATTTGATGATTTCCCATCCGGAAAAAAAGCATAATTGGATATTTAGCCTTTATTTTTACTTCCGTTGATATTTAGTAATGACATTTATCTTTAGCAAGACCGTCCTTACTCCTAACTAACTGATGTACTACCTACAATAAATCATAATTATCTTCCTATACAGAAGAATCTTTTTACAAACATTTCTTATCATGCATCGTGACCTATTATAAGAAACCTTTTAGTTAATGATAAATAAAAGAAATCTAGTAGTATGTTAACAAAAAACTAGTTTCAGCATCTTTTAGACTGGCATATTGCACATCCGCTTAATAATTTTACAAAATAGCGGGCAATACCAGTTCTTTTTAAGGGAAAAAAAATATATAAGTAACTTTTTGCACTATTTACCTACTGTATGAGGGATTTTTGCATTTTTTTTTTGATGTGAAACATCTATAGCCGCACGTAAAACCGATTTCTGACGTGGCGACGCATGCCGTGGCGACGCGTCGCCACGCTGTATGATGGTATATATATGCAGTAGTGTGTACGGTGCGTCACCTGCTGGATGTATCTAGAGGCATTACAGTATACAGTGTTGTATTTTATTTTTTCAGAAGTTGAATCAGCGCCATTAATTACGTTTCTCCAAGAAGAATTTCAATTGCAAATCCAAGAGAACCTACCACCAGATACGGAACAACAATAGATGCTGTATTTATTAGATATCTTGATAATGTTATGTCCAATACTTTTGTAACAAACTTCAGTTAACATCGACCAATTGTCACAGTAATACCGTCCTCAGAGGCAACATCGAATATAACTATTACCGAAGTCACTGATTAAACGAATTAAGTAGTCACGATTTGAAATAAATTCGTAAATTTTTGTATTTAATGAAAATAAATGTTTATTCAATAAATAGTCATCGTTATCTGGAAAAAAATCGTAATATTTTATTTTATCATTATGACATATTTAGTTCCTATCACAATCTGTTCTTTTCTGCATATTACTTTTACAAAATAATGTCGATGTTTCACATCTGCCAGGCGTCCCGTGACGGCTCACATTTTTTGTTTTACTGTACCTAGTACAGACGCCAGCACATCGAGCCACCCAAAACTGTCAATTTTCCCCTATCAACTTTGAACCTGATACTTTAGCGATAAAGTTGAAAATCTATTAAAGAAATTTGACAGATGGTAGTAGCTTGATGTGCTGGACATCTGTACCTTAACAATTTTGAGCTGAAAAATTATCATTATATTGACATACCAAATAGTAACTTACTTAAATAATTAAACGTAATTGATTAATTGATTTTTGTTTGATTTAGAAACGTCTAATACGCTACGTTTAATTTAAACTTGGATATTTCTGGAAAACTGGCTACAACGGATTTATTCCAGAAATCCCCACTGACATATTCCCAAATCAGTTGGGATTTCTGTAATAAATCCTTTGTAGCTGTAAAAAGTTAAACATGTGACATTAACTTTGAGGAAAAAATTACGTTCGTTTATTAACAATAGAGGGAAATACAATGGAAATAGGGAACTAGCTTTCTCCGCAAATGTATAGGGTATATTTTTGCGACAAAGTTCCATAACCGAACTACTGTTAAATCTCTTATTGACTCTTTGTTTCATTGACACATGTGTGATATTCTGCCATTCCCTAGGCTTTAAACCATTAACATGGATCTTTAAAAAAATATATCTAGGTCTTCTTTTATTAACATCAAAACCATTACAGGCATTCAGCTAACAGCTTAGCATACCCAGTTAAAAGAAGCAACAACAGCTTGAAGTAGCTCTTCCTTTAAAAACACTAAACCCACCAACACCTCTACTTACTCTCAAAACGCAGCACACCTCGATAATAGTCACAAAACCAAAAAAAAAACTTCTCCACACTGAAGTGCGAGTGGGACCAAAAAGAAAAAAAGCACCACTTTTGCCTAAAGCAAACCGGTTTACGGCCAACTTCACTCCACTGCGTTTGATTATGCGAAGGTCAGGCATTTTGCCAGATGCGAACCACCACTCAGAGAGGCCGCACGTCTCTCCCCGCTCCGCGATAAAAAAACTTTTACGTACCAAAAAATAAAACGAACAACTAATTTTGAACAAAAACCGCGTGTTTTCTAACTAAAATACGAGTTTCAGAAGTCGTTTTTATTATAATTTCTAGTGCATTTGTGTTTTTTAAAAGTTGTTGAGCCAGAGTAGAAAGTTACATTGCATTGACAGGAATCTTAGTGGTTTCTCATGTGTTTTAAAGTTCTGTGTTTTGTGTCTGTGATTTAAACTGAGGAAGTTTCGCTGTTTCGGTAAGTTTTGACACATGAATTTGACGTTTATCTTTTTTTTATAAAGCCATAATTTTTTTCAGCCTGCATTGTATTGTGCCTCTTTTGTAGTGTAGGCAATTGTTATAAAACCTATTTATATAACTGATTGATAGTGTATAATAGAGTAATAGGATAGTATAATGGTACATTTTAACTTAATTAAGTAATTCTTACGTAATAATTTTATTATTAGACCAAAATGGAACTTTAACTTAGTAGCTATAAGCACTAGAATGACAGCAATTTTGGATTAAAGAAAGGTTTCTTTCAAGTCAATATTCCCTTGAGAACTGAGCAGATATCTACCTACCTATGTATAAGTAAAAACTTGATGCAACTTCAAGCCATATAAGTAAGGTACCAATCAACTCTGCTATGCAGTATTCAAGTTCAGGGAGAAAATAAAAAATAAACAGATGACGATCTTCGATATTTTGCATTTTTTACGTAGAAACAACTTTTTCTTAGGAAAAAATATTATAATAAATTTTAGAAAAAAATACCTGGTGTAAATATTGATTTAGTCAATAAAATAAGTAAATTGCTTGACAGATGACGATCTTCGATATTTTGCATTTTTTTAAGTTGAAATAACTTTTTCTTTGGCAAAAAAATATTATAATTAATATTTTTTTTAGAAAAACACACCAGGTGTAAATTAGGTTAAGTCAGTAAAATAAGCCAAAGATTACCTCGTTTGTCTAGTTATCGCAATTGCTAACAACTGAGCATGAAGTCCAGCATTCGATCCCCAGAACGCGCAAAATGGTATTGGGTTTTTACCAGTCTGGGGGCACCCAGACTAGCCCACCCAGTTAATGGCAACAGGCTCTACCATATTACATGCACGACTTACAAGAAATAGAATAAAAGAATAGCATAGCAGCATAGCAGCAGCTTATAATGTTCCCACTGTTGGGACACAGGCCTCCTCTCGGCCACGGAGTCTGGATCTGTATGCCCGATTGATGGCAAAAGGTTCGGCCCCTATTACATGGGACTTAAACATAACTGGCGAAATGTGGGTGTACTATTAAGCACACCTCTGCCTAACCCTTCGGGGATTACAGTCGTGATGTTATGTTATCTATCAAAAGTTGTTGTAGATATGATATTGCAACTAGATTTTAAACGTTTTAATTTATTTACAAGAATTTGCTAAAAGATACAAAAAAATAGGAGTAGTAGTACTTTACTTTTAACGAAGCCGAAAGGCACTTGTTCTCCCCGTCATTGCGATCATTTTTTGTTCTAGACCATACCTGGGAACCTTCTAGTTACGGAGATATAGGGGGTCAAAGTTCCAACTTTTTCACATTTTTTTTTAAATACTTATTTTTAATGTAAGAACTTTACTTTAAACACCTCCACGGCCCCCATACTATTCAATCTACCCATCAGCACAATGTTTTAAGTGCGTTCCATCGAGTCGTACCATAAAACGTGATATTTCACCCCAAAAAAAAAAAAATGAATTCCCAGCAATAATTTTTGCGTAAAATTACTTAGTTTAATGTACAGAATGCTTGGTTGACGGCTTCGTGAAGGGTCCTGTAGAAGAGCTGATGTTATCTTATTAAAGATACTTTATAGTCTTCAATGTGTCTCACTTTAGAGCCTAGAAACAGCTTTAACAGTTTAAGACTAGTTTTGCAATCACCAACTAGTTTGACAAGTATGGTGATGATGAGCAAGTCTGTCAAGTCTGTTTCGGTAAAAACCAGTCTCCAAAAACATAATAAACGAGGTAACTAGTATATTTTGCAGTGGCGAAGGTTCCATACAACTCGATTCTTACTGGCCTCCCTTTGGAAAATGGCACAGTCAGTATTCTATAATCATATTAAAGATTTGTACTCCGGTTTACCTCTTACAAAAATTGGCCCTTCGCTACTGATATTTTGATTCATTTTCATTGTCATCTACGACATTTTTAAAAAGATTATTAAAGCTTGCCCCTTATTCTCATAGCGCCAGTTTTCTCCACGAATTTAATAATTGTAGATGTTTTTAGGGTTCCCAACCTCGAAAAGAAAAAAACGGAACCCTTATAAGATCACTTTGTTGTCTGTCTGTCAAGACCCTTTATGTCGGGAACGTGTGAAGGCATTGAGTTGAAATTTAAACCATATACTCAAGTCTACAGTCCCTTGAAGCTGGGAAAAAATCAAACTTCTATGTTAACGTCAAAAAGGATACGGCCGTTTATGCCGCAAAAAACGTATATTTCGGCACTCTAAAATTTATAGGGTACTTTCCGTTGACCTAGAACTATGAAATTTGGCAAGTAATATCGTCTTATACTACAAGTACAGGGAAAAATCTGAAAACTATACATTTGTAATTAAATCATAAAAAATATAGTCTTTATTTAAAGTACGCAATATGTACCTACAAAGTAAGGAACCCTCGGTGGGCGAGTCCTACTCGCACTTGTCTTGATAGCACCTAAAATGCTTCGTTATTTCGTTCAAAAATATATATTTAAAAACGATCAAATCTCGAATTACTAACGTCGCTAACTTATGGAGAGGCAGACAAAAAAGTAAAAAACCGGCCAAGTGCGAGTAGTACTCACACGCACACAGTTCCGTAGCACAAAAAATATATATAGGCTCTTTCATATTATTATGTTGTATTAGAAACTAAACGTTACGTGATGTGGCAATTAACTTGAGGAAAAAACCAAATTACTGAACCGATTTTGATGAAATATCTATGGGAAAAAGAATTTTTCAAATCAGTTTGGAAATGACGGTGTTATTAGATAACAAATATAAAATAATACAACCGAATTGAAAACCTCCACCTTTTTGAAGAAAGTCGGTTAAAAACTCAGTAAATTTAACGTCTTCAATAATGGAGAAGCACAAATAAAAGAAGAACTGCTTCACATTCTATTTGATTCAGGATCTGACATAGTTTGTGACACTTGTATTATCTTGTCACGTTGCTTGGTTCGAGGTTATTATAAATTGCACTGGTACCACGCTGCAGTTGACGGGTGATATGTTTCAGGTTTTTTACAAACTGGTTTGGGACTGCACAAGTTCTTTGTCAAAAATTTTTAGTTGTATGTTATGTAAGATTGGTATGAATTATGATAACACTATCATAATTCATACCAATCTTACATAACATACAACTAAAAATTTTAAGTCAACTTTAATTAATTAATCAAGTCAGAAATGTTTGTCTATGAACAGTTTAAAAAAAAACGATTTTTTAATTTTTTGGGAAAGAAAATCTCTTCAAAAGTTTCCTTTTAGTTCATTAAAATCTAAAGGTGGCACAACAACATGGGCATTGACAATAGACAGACAACTGTTGTCAATGCCCGTGTGACATATTATTAACACATCCCATTTTATGTACACTAGTTTTAAATATGTTTGTCGTTTATTTGTTTTATGTGTGTAAACAATAAAGTGTTCAATAAATAAATAAGGAAGAAAAATAATATTCCAAAAGCCTGAAGTTTTAAAAAATCCAACATACTAACGTAAAACCGCGAAAACTTAAACAAAAGACGACTATTTTATTCAAATAAAAAAAAAACTAAACAAATCATAAATTCATATTATGCATTCGAACTTGACACTAACGTTCGAAATTTGAATAAAATACGAAAAATAAACGAACGGGTAAAAGGTTGACGGTCACATAACTAGTTTTGTTTCGCGTCTTTGCTCTCCTTGGTACAGATACGTCTGTCAAACTGTCTGACTTTTCAATATAGGCTTTGCTTTTACCAGTTTCGGTAATTGAATATTGTTTGAATTATTTCTTTACTGTTGAATAATATTTACTTTCAATTATGTAGGAAGTTTGATTCTCCTAAAATTACCCCTAGTCGCCAAATGTGATCTCTCATTATTTTCATCTCTGGAACACATCAAAACATATTTCAAGTCCATGCAAGAATGAAAGAGTTTCTATATAAAAGCTACAGGATGCTAAAAGTGTGTTCTTGACATCTTTACGTCCCTTTCAGAGGGTATGCAAGAGGGAAACTTCTTATCGAGACCCTTGACATGCAAGAAAATCAAGATAACAAAGAAAGGTATAATACCTCCTTCACGAAGTGAAAGTTCTTATAAAAATAATATTCAGAAAAACTTTAAGGTACTACAATCTGTCAAATTTCTTTAATAGATTTTCAACTTTATCTCTAAAGTATTAGGTTCAAGATTGATTGAGAAAATTTGACAGTTTTGGGTAGCTTGATGTGCTGTGGTCTGTACAACTAGTCTCACCCAGGGGTATCATGATTGTCCAGTTTGTGGGTTGTGGAGGTCAGATAGGCAATCACTTCATGTAAAATACTGGTATTCAGCTGCATCAGGTTAGACTGGAAGCTGACCCCAAAAAGTTGGGAAAAGGCTGGGCACAATATATTTTTAAACTTTTTATTTTAATCTCGACTGGCCAGTATTATAAAAGTTGTTCCTTTTTCCAAACTTGAAATATCGAACTCTAGCCTTGACGGTTTGCGTTCAGTGACGTCATTATGTCACATTATGTTTATTAAAGTTTTTAAACTTCACCTGCATGGTCTGCACCTTGCTATTGGTCGACGATAGTGATGCTCGCTCCGTGCCTATACTTTACAGTATCGATATAACGGGAAGCAAATTCTTGGATCGATACAAAAGCATCGATATCTGAATGAATGGATCGTATTATGCCAAATTGTCTTAAATTGCATGATCAGTCAATTTAGTCTATTACAAAAAAAAACCTGGAATTTTGTCTCAACTCTTACAGGGATTTTTCTTGCCAGAAGACGATACGATGCGATCGGATATATGGAGCATCAGGATGAAGCCATTTCAACCGTATTGCGATCCGCAGTATCGATATATTATATGCAAGCATCGTGCATCCCTAGTTGCTCTGACGGCACTTTGGTAGATAGTGATGGCTGCCAGTGTGCACGCTTTTCCGGTTTTTGATTTTGATGATCCCCATCACACATCCCACATATGAACGGTAATTTGTATTTGGAACAAATATTTGTATGATCTACAGGTAGTTGTTCCGAGTCTGGCTGTTTGTGTATGTGAGTTTAAATGTTTGTAAACGCACCCACGATACAGGAGAAATTCCTAGTGTGGGGCAATGTTTTTTTTAAAAAAAAAAAAAAAAAAAAAAAAAAAAAATTAAACGTGGCCCATTGGGCTGGTCCCATAGTAAAAGTTATTCATTTTCATGAGTGTTACATTTAGCACTCCCAAATTGTGGAAATCCACCATGACAGAAAATGTTATGCAATAATATTAATTTTCAATTCCGCTTAAACGAAACGAAGCGTGTATTAATGCGGAATTAAAACTGTAAATATTATTGCATGCATTAAATCACATAACACACAACACGCATGACAATTCACGCATGCTCACTGAAATACCTACGTTCTTATATTAGAGTGACCATACATAATCGGACAATAATGTCCCCACTGCTGGGACACACGTCTTCGTCAAGGAAAGTAGGCCGTTATCCAGCACGTGAGCCAACATGTCACATGTGTTCGAATCGAATTGACCATGACCCTCTTAAAACGTAAAAAAAATATCGAATGTTTTGGTAAATAATACCGCCCTAAAAAATACAAGGTTCGCACTTTTCGGATAAGATATCCAATATTTATCAGATAACTAAAGATAGACTAATTTTTATATCTTATTTACATACATGACCTTCAGGGTATATCCTTGACGAGATTGCCAAAGAGGTGCCTGAAAGAGTTTTTAAAAGAAATTCGATAAGAATAGAAGAAGTTTCGATTACAAATATTTGAATTCGGAATAATGCAATTAGAAAGAGAGCCATCATCTTCCTGGCCTTGTCCCATTCTGTTTGGGGTCGGGGCAACATGGTTTCTTCTTCCATTCTCCCCTGTCAGACGTTACGGCATTATTTACTCCTTTCTCTTTCATATCAGTCTTCACACAATCGATCCATTTTTTCTTTGGCCTTCCTCTCCCTCTCCATCCATCAACATTCATGTCCATCACTCTTTTAGTATTAGAAAGAGAGCCAAAGTAGTCGATATAATTCACAAAATAAGCAAGCTGTGCGCTCGACATAGCCGTAGAACTGATGAATCTTGGGTTAGACGATACTGATACTGCAATTCTGCCTTCATCCCGCGGCTGGGCGAAGGCTCTTCATGACTTCAAGTTTGTTAGATCCAGGGATAATGTGGACCAATGATCGTACTGGGGTAGACGACCGAGACCAAAATTCAAACTCAAATTCTAAATATTTCGTTCAATTTCAGGCACTTTCGAAGTGTCTAGGTAATCACACAGTCCGATTGGCGATTTAGTCAGTCAGGAAAATTAAGCTAGTTGCCCATTTCAAAGCTTAGTAACCCCCTGAGTGGAGACCGCGATTGACAACCTTATAGCAATAAGAATAAACTGTCCGTGTTTTGATAAAAATCAGATACGACAGCCACAGATAGACAGCCATTTACTGTCCCACTGCTGGGCAGAGGCTCTCTTCTCATACAGAGAACGCACGAGCATTGATCACGACGACGGGTTGGCGATTTCAGACTAATATTAATTGCCACCGATGTCATGTCCAATATAAACAAACATATAAAAAAAAAAACAATATAATATTCACTTCAATTTTCCAAGTGTACAATATGATATTGCATAATATAAAAATAATACACAACTATTATTTTCCTTAATAACAAAACTGGACAATTTATTCACCGTACTGATAAAAGGCGCGTTGATAATAGCATTATTATTTGCTGGTCATATCCTTCTAGATAATATATAATAGCGAATGCAGAACAATGCTCAGTGCAGAGATAAAGCTTTGACTTATGCTACTAGTTGTGATAAGATGCTGAGTCAGAACTGTGTGATTCGTCGAAAAGAATGGAGTCCAGACCAACCTATTTTCATAAAATAAAGTCCAGAAAGGCAAAACAAGTGACTGTCGTTTTCAAAACGATTGGAATTTCTACAACTTTATTTGCCAAAATAATAATCTCAGTCGACTCGCTTGACTTCAAAAACCTGTCGTTACTCCTATCTTATTCTCTTTTTATCTATTAAAATTCAAATTAAATTCAAATTATTTATTAATAATCATGTACATTATACATAGACATTTGAACGATGATCCCCAAACTAGACGTTGGTCTGGATCAGAATTTTTGTTATATTATTCAAAAAGGTCGTATACGGTGATTATTAAAAAAAACATTACATTTTTGCTCTCACACGAATACCACGTTTTCAGAACAAAAAATAAAACTAATTTTCCAACAAAAGTTCAATAACTGCATGGTCAAAATGTATGGAAGAGCTGTTTTTTTTTAAATAACCGATGATTTTTTTATGTGGGGGTGTTATTCGTTTGTGAGCTGATGTCCCTTCCACTCTGCATAAGTCACCTTGTCATCACTCAAAGATTAACAATAGCACAAAATAACAATCACAGATTTCCATTTGTATCATTAATATGTACCTACATTCAAAAACCAGTTAGGTGACTTAATCAATTCAACAGAAACGCTTTAACTTTAACGGATTGACCTCCTTAGTCCTCTACGGATAATGAAAAGTTGAGTAGAAAGCAAATAATTATGACAAATTAAACGTAATTGAATTGACAATAACCTGCTGATTTATTTAATACGATTTTGATTACGCTATTGGATTGGTCGTGAAATTGGACTTAATAATAGTATTTTCGAAGATCAATTTGGGCATTAAAGGCCAACGTTATACATTTCGACTTCTATGGGTGGCTAAAACGGACGTTCAAACAATTAACTGAGTCTATTGCAGTCTATTACTGAGGACTGTCTTAAGTAGCCCTATAACACCCGATTCTGTAGTTCACTATGCTTGCCTATCACTGTAGCTCCTTAAGGATTCGTCTGGTCCAACAGCTATACATCTTTCGGCAGCCATGGTTGATCCACTATCATGTTAGCTCTGCATGTCAGCTATGCTCACATACAAAATCTTACCTTTGTTATTGGCGATATAAGGCTTCATATAACTCTAATATAAAATTGCAATGATCTAATAATTGCAATCCAACAAAGTTAGATCCTACAATTCAGCAGGATCCAGCGTAATCCTATACCCTGCGGACCCCACAACATTTTGATTCCAGATGCTTTTTCTGTTTTGAGGTTGGCTTGCAGTCTATCTAGATGCAGCTGAATACTAGCATTTTACATGAAGCGACTGCCTATCTGACCTCCACAACCCAGTTACTATCGAATCAAAAAATTTACTTTTCCGTATTCCTTTGTCAGCTGACACATTAACTTCCATTTCAATCCACTTTCTCCCAAAACACTAAATATCCTCTCAAGTGTCAATACCCAAAATTTCTTCTTCAAAACATGCAAAACCTAGAACCATGACATAGTATAATAGTTTAGCCAATTAGCCTAATGAGAAGCTCGTAACAGTAAGACATTGTTTTGTTAACCTAAAACTTCACACATTATGTTTGAATATGTAATAAAAACGGAGTCGTTTCGCTGGTTTGGCCTAGTGGAGACACCGAATTGAATCGCTGATTCTAGAAATAAAAGGATTATTTTAGTCACAATAGTTTTGTCTCAGGCGTATGTAAGGGGATACAAAGAAACTATGGATGGACTGTGTGAAGGATGATATGTATAGAAAGGAGGTGACCGAGATGACGAGTAATAGACAAGTATGGAAGAAGACATGCTGCCCCGACCTCAAATAAATTGGGATTAAGGCAGGAGAATGATGGTGTTTCACAAGGAACAAAGTAGTTGTCAGTTATTTCTGGTTTTTCTATCAGTAGCGATTTGTTTATCCAAACACTGCTGTTACCTATTTAGGTCCAATTTCTTTGTGAATTTTGAAACAGAAGGCAAAATATACCAGCCGTTAATTATTGGAATTGATAATATTAAAAAAAAGCCTCTCTTGTACATCAGACACTGAACATTGAGAGCCTTTTCAAAAGTTCAAATCGTCATTTCTAAATTTCGTCACGTTGATATTTCTATAATTTTTTTCACAGTTAGTTGTATTCAAGTTTAAATTGCATAACAACTTTGATCTTGACACATTCACACTTGTTAAAAGCGAAGAAGAACCACCACATGCACTCATTGCATGCTATAACATAAACGCCAGAAACGGTCTTGAACTTGTTAAAATACGCAAAGAGTTCCTACCAGAAAAATACATTAAATCCTTGAACTATACCAAAAATGTTAGGTACCATGTCGAAAAAAAAAATTAAGCACTTAGTAAAAACACTTTAACTTCTGTTGAACCTAAAAGGTAAAGGTAAAAAACCATGAAAATCTTACGCTCCGTTCACGACCCTTGGTAATACGACTTGCGACACGACTTATGATGCGATTTGCGACACGACCTGTGATGCGACTTGCGACACGTCGCAAACGCGATTTACGACACGACTTGCGACGCGATTTGCGACTTGACATGCTACTTTTCCTTCCCGTGTGTTACGTTGTGTCAAAATCGCAAATCGCGTCCTATCGCATATCTTGTCGCAATTGCAAGTCGCGTCGCGGTGTCTCGGGGCATGCTCTTTTTGCTCACACCAAATTTCTCGAATTTGTTTCCTCCGTTTTCGCTGTCGCAAGACATTTATCGAGTGGCCTAAGCTTAAAAAAGCATGAACATCTTAAAATAATGCTCATTCAAAACAATTGCTAGTATGAGGAAGTCGGTCAAATTGGTCAAGGCAAGATTCATGCATATTCATATACCTAATGATATACATACCAATTTTCATTGTTTTACATAAACGGTACTTCGAAATGAACTTTACGGGTTATTTGTAATTTAAATTTTATTTTTGCGGAGAGTCCGAGAGAGGATGTAACGGTTTCCGTTTTGGGTTACTGTGGCATGGTTGTTATGTAAAAAAACGCATAATTATTTTCAGTTTACAACATCGAAATAAGATGATTACTGGCTTATATTTTTCAATCCAATAAACTGACTGTGTTCGAGAAGCTCGTGGCCAAATAATAACAGCCGCTTGGGTCGATCTTTCGGTTAAGCTGTGCTAACCTAGGTTGGTCTGTGGATGGGTGACCGCCCATTACATACCGAGTTTCCTCCGTGCCTCGGAAAGCACGTTAAGCCGTTGGTCCCGGCTGTCATCTGTAAATCTTTGACAGTCGTTACAGGTAGTCAGGGTCCCAAAAAGTCTGACAACCAGTCTTACCAAGGGTATCGTATTACTCAGTACTAACTGGGTTGTGGAGGTCAGATAAGCAGTAGCTCCATGTAAAATACTGGTATTCAGCTGCATCGGGTTAGATTGGAAGCCGACCCCAACATAGTTGGGAAAAGGCTAGGCAGATGATGATGATGAAACTGACTGTGTTCCTCTTTGTGGCTTATCGTTTAAAACAGCCATAAATAAGCTGCAATGGGCATAACATGAACCCTGTCATCATCTGTATTAACGAGGAATTGGCTTAAGCCAACCAAAAAAGAGCCAAAAGAGCAAAAAAGACGACATTCACCACGTTTCGACTCGAGTTCGGACGACGCGACTCGACACTGCGTCGAACTATTTGATGTGCTGATAGTTTTTTTAGTGTTTTTTTTCATTCTGTTTTGTTTTGACCATATCGTCAACCCAACGCACTTTGTTCTCAGAATGATGTACTGAATACGTGGAAAGCGTCTAAGCGTTGGTGTTCCTTCCATCTTGTATAAGTATGTTAAGAAACGACTATGTCGTTCGATCTCTGATCATTTTGGGGTCACGATTTACTTCTTCATCAAACAATTCTATTTCATCTTCCCATTCATTTAAAACTTCATTAGTCATTTCAACCTCTTCAAAGAATTATATATTTTTTATGAGAGTATTAATATTAGTACTTGACCCAACTCATGTAGTTGTATTTGCACGACCTCACGCTTCCCACATCATATACTCATTGGGTCTTGTCTTAGGCATGTAAACATCTCATCTTTTTATGTTAATCCAATATCCGTATTTAAAAACTATACATATACTGGAATGACTAACATTTTTCAGTCACGAAGCTACCTAGAAACTTTGAGGTCAAGAATACCTGAGGCCTGCAATGGCGTCATTGAGGTTTCGATATTGGAATCACTAGGATATTTTTTTTAATTATTCTGCGTAGAATTTTTAGAAGTGGTACGAAGGGTTTTTCTGAGGATCGGCTGATTTTTGCGAAGCAAAGTTCTTTATTAATGTTCTTAATTCGTGAGGTGATTTAGAATGCTATTATTAGTATAGTGTTGTAAGTACTGATTATGCCTTGTGTATGAGCATATCCACACCCAGAATCATAGAAGACACTTTAGTATTTCTGGTTTTCCATTGAAAAACTCTATTTCTAGATGAGTGAGTCTTTAAAATAACGAGAAAATAACACAATTTCACACCGTCCATCAGCCGTCACCTACTTCTGCGAAGCAGTCATGCTAGTGAAGGAGGTGGCGGGACGTGAGAGGAAAAGAACCTCACGTCTCAGCCGCCGCGGGAGACGCCCTGGTCGTCGGGGGTCACGTGGTGGCTCTCGGCCACCGTAGGCGCGGGCCTGTGGACGGCGAGTTATGGGCTAGCTCGCCGTCCGGCCGTCTTATGACGACAGGCCGTGATGACGGCGCATTCGTGTTCCACGTGCGATGTCAGCAAATAAGTAGGGGTTCGCCTGGGCCGATGCCTGCCAGGGCTGTAGGACTGTTCGAAAGAGATACCGTGGCCCTGGAACACAAAGGGCAAAGAAGGAACATGGATGGGTTTTAGTCAGTACAAGTCTGACACTCCTTTCCGCTCCGCCCAGAGTGGGGGCTGATTTTGATGACTTTCCATACGAAAAAAAAAAATAAAAAAATACCCGGTCACTAGTGTACTTTATGACCTTGTGACTGCATCAGTGAGCTGAGTTCGGATAGGTGAATTTTGGAACACATAAACTTATATTGTCACTTACGAGATATTTTCCGTGATTGATATGATTGTAAGTGACAGTATAAGTTTAGTTGTAAACCGTGAAAGCTTGAAACAGTGTTTGGACCACATGTTATCACGAACTTTTCAGCTATAGATACTCTAAGGATAACGATTCGTACGAAGAGATATAGGATTGAACATGCTCGTTCCATTTTCAAATGAAGAAGAAGACCTTGCCTTGCACTGATTACAACTTCACACTGAGATCATAATCCACCACACAGGCCCAGTGCGGGGTGCTGACTGTCATTTGTCTTTGAAATATTGATTTTAGAACATGTCAGTTTCCTCACGATATTTTCTTTCACCGTTTTGAGAGCAGTGGTGATGAAATTACAAAGTATAGTGCCTACCTGGGTTTACCACTACTCCACCGCAGCGAGAAGGAATTAATAATCTACACGCTGTGATCAAAGATCAAGGTAATCTTAAGGAAGTCCTGGCACTTAGTGATAACATTTCATTTTCGGCCTATCGTAAACTCCTAATCTTGAACAAAACAATACAATGAAAGGATTCTTAGAAATTGATTAGATACTAAAAACAATCGATCAACGATAGATGCTAGAAAGGTTCTAGAATCTTCGACAGTTGCCAAAAGGAATTTTGTAATGATTGTAAATCAGATGACTCAGACTTTGGACATTCCTTTATTATCTTTAGGCTAATGACGAGAACTGTGATTAAATGGTAAAATACCGAGAATTCTACGACGGAAGTATCTTGCGATATACATAATCAGCCTTAAAGTTTAGACTGCTGGGTCTGCTCTTCTCTGTGATAGGACTAGTAGGCCAAAATCCACCAAGCAGGCTTTGTGCGGGAGGATATCTGGGCCTTGATAATTACACTGTTCTTACAAGAATAATTTGCAAAAATAGAATAATATCGAGTTGTTGAGTTAAAATTCAAATGTCATTCCTGGACTAGTTCTTTCAGGGGTTTGTGATGATTAGATATACAATAATTTATCCATGAGGATCAACTACAACTTCTAAGTTAGTTATTTTAAAACTTAGCATATTCTGAGTTAGTTTTCCCTGACCGTCAATAATTTTATTACTGCAAGTAGATCTTCAATTGTTATTTTACGAGTCATTATTTGATGCTCGAAACAAGATGGGACCGACAATTGACCCAACAATAATTGAAATTAGTCCTACAGATTTCCTAACATCAAAAAACGTGCTCCCTTTAAAATTACCGACATCGTGGTTCAGAATTACATAAATGCGACATAGTAGAACAACGTCAGGAATGGCCTTTTGAGGCAAGAGCCTTTGAGTTGACCTGACCTACCAGACAGCGAGCATGCATCAAAGTGCAATATGGGTAGTGTCCTTTACTTGCTTTAGGAAACAATGCCTTTAAGGAAGTTCCTTTGAATGGAATATCACGCTTCTCTTTTCTAAAGGATTAACCGGTGGTGGAATAGTATAGAAATATTTCGCCAGTTATGTTGAAGTCTTTTGTAATAGGGGGCGACCCTGTCACCATTAACTAGGCAAGAATTTAGGCTTGTTGGTTGCTTCTAAGAATAATACTTTGCCCGACCCGAAGATGTGTAGATTTGTAACATTTATTTACCATCTATGTAGACCCATATTATGCAAAAAAAATATTTGATTTGATTTATTGTGATAATACTAAAAAGAACCCCAGCGATATCTATGACGCAAGTAAAGAACTAAAATCAAAATCCTAAATCGCGAAATTAGAATTGACATAAAAACCCGACAACAGCTGTCGGGCAGTAGACCACCAGACAACACCCGTCTGGTCGGAGGATCCTCCCTTGTCTATGGCGTATTGAGAAACTTTACACCCTGTTCCACACACTCTTAAGATATTTTATAGGGTATAGATAAATAGTAATCGCTTTCAAATTATTTCGTTTTTCTACAACCACTCCAACGGGATTTACATAAGATTTTCGGGAGTAAATTATGTCAATCCAAATATTTTTTACAACGTTATTGTGTGTGTTATGTAGTGTCACCTTTCTTGGAGTCTGTCTGTCTGTATTCAAATCTTTCAAGTTAAATTTGAACCAGTTTCCGGTTTCCGTTTGAGCTAAAATTTTGCATACACTTTTGGTTCTATTGACAATACATTTTTATGACAGACATGGCCTGATCCTGCAGTCAGGATCGTCTTCTTAAACTCCTCAACGGCTAATAGCATGTATACGTGTTAATTTTTTTTTAACTTTCCCATCATTTTTATCACCGATAGACTAATATAGATAAGACTAACTTAAGGATTTTCCTTTGAAGGCTTTGTTTAATAACAGTTTGACATCACAAGGTTTCTATCCATTTAACTTTGAACTTAATGCACTAACTATCGATTTTTGATACCGTCTTTGTACGGAAATATTGTATTATATTATTAGATACTTAGTTCAAAGGCCAATTGCTTTGAATCCGTCACTTTATTCTGTAGGCTTTTAAGTTTCACTGCAGTTCTGTCTCACGTTATTGTAGCCTGTATATCTTCAATCTTAAGGTTTATTTTGTCCTGCCTATGGTTAGTGTATCCGAGATTTGTGTCATTGCAAATAGTCATAGTAATATGAGATTTTTGTCAATATTGTGTGCTTCATAATCTTAAGAAGTTTATTATTAGTATGAATCATTTTGATTAACACCTACGTGGTAAATAGTTTTTATTGTAAAATCCAAGGTTTTGTCGATGATATAATTTGCAGTTTTATGCAGTAATTGATTTCTATAGAGCATGTTATTAGTTTGTATTTGTAGGTTGCTAATAATATTATAATTGGGTAAATAATTTTACAATTGCCTACCGTGACTTTAACTATATTATGAACCTATAGAAAGTGACACTCTGTGACCGCAAACAATGAGCTACCAAAGTCTTTGGAAAAATATGAAATGAAAAAGGATGTACCAATAAGTGGCTGTCTCCTTTGAATTCTCTAAATTATTTTTGTGGATTGATGGTACTCCTGTTTTTTTGGTATTATTATTTAGTCCAGCTCCAGACTAACACCAATCTTTAGTTGCCATAAACTTACTTATTTTGTTTCTCTTGAAACTTAAATTTGAAGCCAAACACCAAACGAAGGTTCATTTATTGTAAATCCATCATACTTTTATCACGGTCCAATCTGATTTTATGTACTTACTTCGACGCAATCGAAATCATATAACGTCACATTTCAATTAGGTCATTTTGTTAGTTTATGAGCACTGATAAGTTTCATATCGACTATAACTTGTGCCTCAAGTTAAGTGCTTGACATTTATTGTACTTGACTGCCTCGTTAGTCTAGTAGCCGCAAGCGCGACTGCTGAGCATGAGGTCCTGAGTTCGATTCTCAGGACTGGCAAATGTTATTGGGTTTTACCATCAGGAACTTCTCAGTAGTAGCCACGGAGCCTAGGTTTTTGCCAAGTTGATGCCAATAGGCTCACCCGCTTTTACATCGTACTTAAACATAACTGGCGAAATGTGGGTGTACTATTAAGAGTATTAGGCACACAATATCTCTCTATACCTCCGAGGATTACAGGCGTAATTTTATGTTTTTATGTTGTATATTCAATTAGGTCATTTGTCAGTTTACGAGCACTGATACGGTTCGATCGGCGGCAACATGTGTCCCAATTCAAATGCTTGACGTTTATGACTTGTGTTACGCATTTGATACACTTTCAAAAATGCGAACATGCGTGACATCAACGAATTCACACCGTCCTGTGCTCAATGTGTGTGATTGGGCATAAAATAGTGGAGGATCGTGTAAGGGGTGTTATGGCGGAAGTCTTCCCCTTCTATAACCGACTTCTAAAAAAGGAGGCGGTTATGTATTCGGCCAGTATTTTTTTTTCGTGTACGTACATCGGTATCTCCGTGTATACTGGTCCGATTTAAGTGATTCTTTTTTCAATTGGTAGAGGAAACTCACGCCTTCTCCAACCGTCAAGGAGCATTGCTATGTGTGACGTGGTTTAATAAACCTAGCTGAGCGTAGTCTTGTGATCGGTTACACATTCTTGGGACGATACTACGTAGGTTCGATGGAAATTTTAGATTTTATTTCTCCCACTGTTAATGGTCTCGAGAAAAACTAAGGCCTCATCCTATATAGTAATGGCTATCCGTTTCTTAAAATTAGATAATGACGTCTGTTAATCTACTTCTCCATAGATATTTTGACGTTTTATGGTATAAAAGCAAGGCAAGGTTTATTTAAATAAATAAAATAAGCTTGGACTCTGCTCCCGATACCGGCGGACCACTACTTTTTATATTTTTAAATGTTTTTTATATGATTTTTGTTAAGAAAGAATTAAAAATGTAATTAGTGTGAAAAAATGAAATAAGGAATAGGAATTCATGTGTGTGTGTGTGTGTGTGTGCGTCTGTGTAAATATATAAAGGAAATAATAAAATAAAAATACTTTATTTCAGACCTTGAACCATATGATGTTAGTAATACACTTTACTTAAAAGCTATGTTAGAATAAACGAAATAAAAGATTTTAACTCATCTATCTGGATTATAAAGGAGACATCCCATCTCTGTATGAAAAGGGCCGTTAACCGTGCTGTGGGAAGTTAGCCAGATTGATTGCCTGTTTTATTAACTTGTTTTTGTTTATTTACAACCAAACAAAACGATAAAAATAAACCCATTTACTTCGGAGTTCTTCGGGAGCGCTGGTTCCTGACACGACCCGTTTTCGTAAATTCCCGGTTATCCTTAGCAACTGAATAACAGATCAATAGTCCTGAAGAATTTGCATGTCTGGATTGTAGGTACTTATGTCAGGTCAGCAACCCCAGCCAGTGTGGTGGGTGATGGCCCATTGCCTCCCATAGAGAAGAGGTCTGAGGCCTTGCGGTGGAAAACTAGTAATTGTAAGTACTGCTGCTGATCATGAAGTCCAGGATTCGATTCTCAGGTCAGGCGTGCTATTGGGTTTTTCCATCAGAAATTTCGTAATATCAGCCATGGAGTCTGGTTTTGTGGAAGGTATACCGGGTGGGAAAGGACACCGACGCGAAAACGGTTATCACGTATTCAGTTCATCATTCTGAGCCCACAACATAGAAATTTTTCATCGATTATTAAAAAAAAACAGCTGTTTCCTACAAAAGTACAATACCTACACGGTCAAAATGTATTATCAGCTGATTTTTTTTGCTCCGAATGATGTACTGAATACGTGGTAACCGTTTTCGTGTTGGTGTCAATTCCACCCCGTATACGAATAGATTCGCCCTCTATTACAAGGGACTTAAACATAACTAGCAAGTCAAAGAACATTACCTCTCCTCTATACTGTGATATTCTGGATATATATTATAGGTATATATTTACAGTACAAGTATTTATTTTTGAGGAGCTCGTGGCTAAATAATAACAGCCGCTCGGGTCGATCTTTAGGTTAAGCCGTGCTTGCCTAGGTTGGTCTGTGGATGGGTGACCGCCCATTACATACCGAGTTTCCTCCGTGCCTCGGAAAGCACGTTAAGCCGTTGGTCCCGGCTGTCATTTGTAGATCTTTGACAGTCGTTAGGCAGTCAGTGGCCCAAAAAGTCTGACAACCAGTCTTACCAAGGGGTATCGTATTACCCAGTACAGACTGGGTTGTGGAGGTCAGATAGGCAGTCGCTCCATGTAAAATACTGGTATTCAGCTGCATCCGGTTAGACTGGAAGCCGACCCCAATATAGTTGGGAAAAGGCTAGGCAGATGATGACAAGTATTTATTTTATATGTGTATGTATGTTTATTTTATATAGGTATAACTTTGTTTGTCTTTTCTACACACTGTGTCTACATTTCTAATCCTACTTTCCTCTCGCAGGTCTGCTGGAAGAGATTTCGCATGAAATAAGCAGTACCTTTGTGCTCTTCTATCTTAATGTTATGTCTTGTTGAGTATTTTGTGTGTACATAAATAAATAATTAAATAAATAACTAGGGATATGTAGATGTTCTAGTAGGAACTAGGTATTAGGTACACCTCTGCCTTACCCTTCGGTGTTTACAAGCTTGATGTTATGTTATGCATGTATGTATGTCGGGTGAAAAGGTCGGGGTGAGCAAGGATAGTAAATACCTGTTCAGCTAGTTTAGAGATAGAAGGTTGAAATTACGAAATTGTCATTTACCTGGTGTTGTGGTAATAGATTTAATTTGCAAGTACATGACAGTTTCCAACGTGTTCTTCACGGTCGACCACTCATAGCCTGTTGCAGATTACCATCATTGAACTATTCATCTTACGAATCCTAATATATGCATGATTTCGCATGATTTCGCATGATTTCGCATGATTTCGCATGATTTCGCATGATTTCACATGATTTCGCATATACTAAAACTAATGTTGTATAAGACACAAATCTACAGTGTGTAACAGGACCCTTCACGAAGCCGTCAACCAAGCATAATGTACAGTAGAGACCATAAGTGCAGTAGCAGTTTCACAAAACGATCGCATCAAAACAAGTCGCACTTACGACCTTTTTCCATAACAAACATTTTGCACACATACACGATCTCGTATATCGCTCTCTTTCATAATTATCTAGTCGGAAAGAGTGCGATATAATGATCATTTGCCTTAGTGACAAGCCTGTCATGTCGCGACGGAGTATTAAGTTAGTGATATTTAATTTCAAACAAACAATTATGTGTCTATCTGGCTTAGCGGTTAACGCTATAGATAAAATGTCTCGCCCGGTGTAGAATGCGTTCGAACCCAAGTGACATTACACTTTTTGTGTTTTAATTATAAATGATACGTTAGACCCGATGAGATATGTTTTTCTAAATATTAGTTGGAACTTATTATTAACAAAAAAGATGAGGGTGAATGTGAAACAAAATAAACTTCTTGATTGAACAAAGTAGTTAGTTATGACGTTGTTAGTTGGTGAACTTTGTTTCGAGCGTTTGTGTTATTATTACGATTAGCGTATTGTTTGATTGTCTTTATTCAAGATGCAAGCTAATATTAGTATTGATGACAGGGCAAATATTGTCGCTTTGCGTAAAAATGGGCTTAATATTTCTCAAATTTCAACTGAAACTGGCTTAAAATGTGTAAGTTATTTTTAAAAATTATAATTATTATGATGATAGTTGTGGTGTGTGATTTTCTTATTATTAAATAAATTGCTAGTTGCAAGTGTGTAATCATATTTTGTTTTTTTTTAGAAATTCTGTTAGCCGTTGGGTAAAGAGGTTTGAGGAAGAAGGTAGTCTGAAGAGTCGTCTAAGAAGTGAAAGGCCGCCGCTTATTAACCCGACTCAGCGACGTTTTATGGTGGAAGAATATGAAACAAATGGTTTCATTCCAACTATAATGTTTGCAGAACAATTGGATACTACATTACACACTGTTCGCCATGCATTCCATGCTGAAGGTTTACATCATCGGAAGCCAGCTAAAAACCATTTTTGACACAAAAACACAGGGAGGAAAGACTACGTTTTGCTCGAGATTATTTACATTTTAACTGGGAGGTGACTGTATTTTCTGACGAGAAGACTTTCAAGTCTTGCCAAAAGGAAGACTTAATTTATGGCGAAAAAATAATAATACTTAATTTAATAAGTAGACCGGGTAACTAAATATTTAGTAATATTAACATAACCGTAAATAAAAAAAAAAATTAAGAAATAAATTTTAAATTTAATGATCTTAAATTGGGGTTTAGTTTCAATATTCTTTTCGTCAAGAAAATGAACACTTAAGCTATAACCTCAATACATTCAATGTGACGTTACATTAAAAAAACACGTTCATAAAGTCTAACTCATATATTATACTCATACTCATAGTATTCAATTAACTCTGCTGAATTCTGATACCTATAATAAGCGGGTATCAACAATTATATTTGTGTTATTAGAATATCCTTTCCGTGTTATGTTATTCTTATTATGAATTGACTAAGTGGGTATACAACAAAAAATCTTAGGAACGGTGATAAGAGAACTTTTTTTTGCCTAGATAGGAATGTGACGTCACATTCTCATAAAAGTTTGTTAATTTTATAAATAAATAAAACGAATAAACATTTTTGTTATCATTCAGCATGATTTTTTTATTTCCACCTTCCAACACCGAAATCATAAAATAAAAATCAATTAATGAGGTTAAATAATAATACAATAACTATCTAATATTTAACTTCTTATAAAAAATAAATAATAAGCATGACTATATTATAAATAAACATAAATACCTAACGACTTTCTGCTTATAATTAAGGTTTCAAAGAAACAAAAAACAGCCACACATTGTAATAACATGGATTCGAACTTGGACTTCATTGATCGTGAACCCATGCTCAGCCCAAACAGCTACCAACTCATGTTAATACTACGCGAATTTTAACAATGCAATGGTAAGAACAGGTCATCACTATGATGTGTATTCTAAATGCAACAGAAATATAATGCTATTTCGCGTAGTGTGACGACAGTTCATTAGTGTGTGTTATGTGTAGAATGTTGAGACATCACTCATACACGCACACGCACACACACTGCTGTATCGCGCTCGCACAGTTCATAGCAATGTAATCTTTAGCATGGTACTGCACTTTTGAGGTCTACTGTACATAAAACTAAGTAACTTTACGCAAAAAATTATTGCTGGGAATCGATTATTTTTTTTAGGTGAAAAATCACGTTTTACAGTAGGACTCAATATAACGCACTTAAAACATTGTGCTGATGGATGGATTGAATAGTACGGGGGTCGTGGAGGTGTTAAAAGTAAAGTTCTTACATTAAAAACATTTATTGAAAAAAAAAAACTTGTGTATAAGTTGGCACTTTGAGCGCCAATATCTCAGCCCTTATCCCAATTCATTTGTGGTTGGCAGCATGTCTTCTTCTTCCATACTTTTCTTGTCATATACTATTTTTCCCCCAACTGTTTGCGACAGATCCTAAAATCTTAAAAAAAATAAAACTGTGCTAAAAATATTCTAAAGTCAAAGTCATCAAAACATCACCTCTTTTCCGACATCAAATCTAAACGAAACTATCTAACCATCAGTTAACTTAACCACTCAGTCACGTACAACTTGACCCACGTCAGTTAAAAATAAACTGAGCGAGAATTTAATTATAAAGTATCGATAGTGCGCCTATTTTGTGGCTAGATGGTTCTGCGTTTACGGTTATACGGTTTTTTTGAGATTCGAATTTGTGTGATGTACCGGTTTTTTTGTTCGTTTTCAATTGTTTTTTTTTGGTTTGATATTTCATGTAGTGCGTCTACAGAGAGATGTATGAGAAGGAGAAGCTAGTGGGTAAATAAAAACAACCACACGGCTCGCTCTTCAAGGTTAAGCAGCGCTTGCCAAGGTCGTTCTGCGGATGGGTGACCATCCATTCCATACCGAGTTTCTTCCGTGCCTCGGAAAACACGTTAAGCCGTTGGTTACAGCTGTAATTTCTAGATGTTTGAAAACAGTCACAGCTCAGCTTGAATTTGTGCCTAGTTGATGGCAATGGCTCGCCCCCTATTAAAATGGGCCTTAAACATAAAATGTGGGTGTACTTATTAGGTACACCTCTGCCTAACCCTTCGGGGATTACAAGGCATGATGTTCTGTTATGTCTATTATACATGAAGGCTATTATGAATTGTAACAATCCTTTACAATATTTTAATGACAGCTAACAACCGTCCAATACCAATATAATAGAAACATTATAACACAATACCAATATAATAGAAACATTATAACACAATTCATTACTGACAGCAATTATTGCACAACCGTTGCAAAAAAAAAAACGCAATTAAGTCTCGATCGGTCAGCCCAATTAACAGGTGTTTCACTATAAATAAACTTAATTTTGCGTTCTTATCGAGTGTAATTGCGACGGTTGAGCAACTATTCTGCGACCAGTTGTTAAAACCTTTTGAACTATAAGCCTTTGGGTATTCAAAATATGTAGAAAGTTGTGAAATTATTTTATAGTTCTGGCATAAAATGCCATGTGACCTTTTATATTGTACTTACTTTAACCCTATGTGAACCATACGTTATATTTTCCAAAATTGCCCAATGTCCTTTTTAAAAGGCCGAATGTCTGACAACCAGTCTTACCAAAGGGTATCTTGTTACCAAGTAACTGTGATGTGGAGGTCAGAAAAGCAGTCGCTTCATGTAAAATACTAGTATCCATCTGGTGGGTCTGGAAGCCGACCCCAACATAGTTGGGACAAAGCTAGGGCGATGATGATGTCCTTAAAGCAAGCTACCTGTCTCCTAAATTCCCTCACAATCTGTTAAGTAGTTTTGTAGTGAAGATACAAAACACGAACAGACTTGTGACTTATTTGTAGGAATAGACTAGCTTATTCCCGCGGCTTCGCCCGCATGTTGTTCGGTAACTATCCCACAGGATTATACTACTGGGATAAAAAGTATCCTATATGTTAATCCAGGTTATAAACTATCTATGTGCCAAATTTCATCCAAATGCGTTCAGGAGTTATCGCGTTTTCGATTTGTGAAACA
Source organism: Noctua janthina (assembly GCA_963576755.1). NCBI lineage: Eukaryota > Metazoa > Arthropoda > Insecta > Lepidoptera > Noctuidae > Noctua > Noctua janthina. The sequence continues at coordinate 2,748,543 of OY755074.1, forward strand.
GTAACAAACAAAGAAAGTTTTTGAGGATGCATGGAGCATCCTCAAAAACTTTGGCATTTATAATATTAGTAAGATAGGTTCTATTTTGTTTTCTTATGGGTAAAACCACATTCAAATAGCGAATTCCACGTGACTGTTTTTATTTTAAGTTCTTTTATTTATATTAGGTGCTTAGTCTAGATTTTTTGTATGCTGTGACATTTAGATATGTAATTAAAACACTTTAAAATAAAAATATTGATACTTAGCTTAGATGTTTAAATTCCAACGGAAATCGTAAGTGTATCTTTAAAATTATTAGTGAAAAATAAATCTAATCTCAAGCGTTATCATTGTGTGAAATGATAATAATAATTCATGCTTCGTTTAAGTGGACGAGTAACTTGATTATGATTCAAATTGGTGATTAGTATCTTTTTTGTTTTTGATAAAACTGCTCAAATAACTGGGTCCCCCCCAGTTATTTGAGCAGTCTCATTTCAGTTTGTTAGTCTATCAGTCTTATGTCTTACTTTGTACACGTTTTTTCAAAATGTTTGAAACTTCAGGCTTTAAAAAATTAAATGATCCAGTTTTATTCTCGGTGTTTTATGAATGCTTTACAACAATAGGTAGTTAAGTATTGTCGAAACTTAAAAAAGAATAAGGTGAATGAATCTTCTTCTTCTTATTTAAGTGCTTACATTACTTGTTTACTTTTACTTTAGCTTTTTCCTTTTTTTTTCTTATACTTTTGTGTACTTTTATTATTATCAATCGGGCTGATTGATGAAAGATTACATCTACATATCTATATAAGAGCCCGCCAATGTACCCAAAAAACTTGCATTATAAAAGTGCTGTGTTACAATGTTGACGAACACTAGATTATATTTCATCTATCTATGTAACATATTAGCACTACTAACACAAATAGCAGACAATCCCGTTACAAACATTTTTAACTGAATGAACAATTCACAACTCGCGTGATCCATAAACCCCATAGAGGTATCGCACAATTCAATTTTAATTCGTCACGGTCCAGTAAACCAAAAATCGACAGTGCACTATACTGTCCAACACTTTCGTATCAAACGGAGCATGAGTTTCCAAATGACTGATAGATAGCCTGATTTTCTACTGATAACAATGTTTACATTATTATCGGTACATGTGAAAGTGAACGTTTTAAGCACTTGACCGTAATCTAGTTCTCATGTAGGTGACCTATTATTTGCTAATACTAACGGTATTTTTTATGGTGTTGCGAAATGATATTAGTTGAACTAATTACTGTTTTTAACGTTGTGTGTGTGTGTGTGTGTGTGTGTGTGTGTGTGTGATAATGGGTAAAAAGACCCTTAAAAAAGCCGAAAGGGATCAGTTGTCTACGTCATTGAGATTTTTTTGTTCGGGACCATACCTGAGAATCTTACAGTCACAGAGATATTGGAGGTCAAAGTTCCAACTATCACACAAAGTTTTTTTTAATATCGAATACCATTAATCAAATTCACCCCCAACTCGCACCTGTTAGGCATTACCCATAATACCCTCGAGTAATGCAAGGAATCCTTAACGGTAGTACAACCAATCAATTCAGGAGACAGGTTAATTACCAGCTTAAAGACCAAACATTAGCTATTAATCACTTGTGCCGGGCATTCCCTGTATTCGCAGGTTAAAGCAGGTAATTTGTGTAATGTGAGTAATTTTACTATGGATGGGTAAATCGTTGAGATTATTGTGTGTCTGTGATTGGTCGTAATCAAATGATTATTCAGTAAATTAGCTTCATTAAAAGTTTGTTGCCTTGTCATGATAAATTAGCAACTGACTACCTGAAATATGCATACCTCCTAGCTATTCTTTAAAGGGGTACATCTGCCTAGCCTTTTCCTAACTATGTTGGGGTCGGCTTCCAGTCTAACTGGATGCAGCTGAATACCAGTATTTTACATGGAGCAACTGCCTAACTGACCTCCACAACCGAGTGAGTACTGGGTAATACGATCTCTTCTTTTCTTCAGTCGGTTCCTCATTGCTGAGGATCGTTGCACTGGATCCCTTTCAATGGACAATCTGCCTCCATCGACTCCGGTCCAAAGTTGCCGTCATCACCTGCTGAGGACGTAGTTTGTTTTACTTGGTCGGGCCATCGTGTTGGCAACCGGCCTCGTACTCTCTGTCTTCGGTATTGCCAAGAATGACCAGCTTTTTAGGGTAGTACGATTCCCCTTGGTAAGACTGCTTGTCAGACTTTCGGACCACTGACTACTTGTAACGACTGTCAAAGATCTACAAAGCACAGCCGGGACCAACGGTTTAACGTGCATTCCGAGGCATGGAGGTAAAGGTACGTAATGGGTGGTCACCCATCCACGGATCAATCTTTTCAAACGTGGCTTAACCTGAAGATTGATCGGAGCGGCTGTTATTATTTAGCCACGGCATAATCCTTACATAAGGAACATTTACCAACATAATTTAAATTCTGTTCAACATAACACGCTTACCCAAGATGAGTGAACATTAGATCATTTATTGAGTGCAATCTAATACTGATATCGCGTCTTGTCCGTCATGGTGACGTAATGACGTCTGTGCTGCAATGTACCTTCGTGTGGGTATTGAAAAGTTCGTCGCAGAAGGTCCAGTAAATCATTACATACAAATAAATAACATTGAAGTATCTGTTTATAATATTGAAATAACAGCTTTTTACTAAATGTGTATGACAAATGTATACGGCACTTAAAACAAAAACAATATTTTTTTAAATTTTTGTCTTCCTGTCTGTCTGCCTGTTTGTTCCGGCTTCTTTTATTTTAGAAAAATAATACGGGTTCCTTGCAAAAAAAATTAAAACCCCTGAAATTGGTAACAAAATCCTATTCAAAAAGTGAAGTATTATACTTTTTAATAATTTCATGCAAACGGAGGTCGCGGGCAACAGTTAGTATATCTATATAAATAGAACTCAATTGACACATATATGTATAAAGGATCATCAATTGAGAACTGCTCCACCGAATGAGCTGGGTTTATTTGATGTGTTCGTAATTGTCAGAACAAAGTTAGTATGGAAGGAAGCATGTTTATTTTTTGCCAAGCGCTCTTCTCGTTTTTTTCGGGGAATTCCTCAGAGCGCAACTATTTTTAAGCGCAACCAACTAAGCGCAACTAAATTATTCCTCGAAGCTCAACCATTAGTTGCGCTCACAAATTCAAATTAAAAGTATTATAATATGTTTATTCCCCAAAGCGCAACCAGATGAAAAACAGAGAAGGGTATGATGGATCATTATTTTTTTTTTCAATCGGCCTTGTGACTGTGACTGTAGCTTCGTTTTTTTTACATTCAAAAGTGCCTGTGGTGGTCTCATCATCATCACCATCATTTCAGCCGAAAGACGTCCACTGCTGGACATAGGCCTCCCCCAAGTGTCGCCACATTGACCGGTCCCATGCGTCTCACATCCAGCGGATCCCTGCAACCTAATGAAGTGATGGTCTATTTGAAATAAATGCTTTGAGTTTGAGTTTGAAAATCATGGTTGTGCTTTGAGGTATAAAAATATAACTTGTGACTTATCTTCTGCTTACACTACACATTGTCAAAGCATTTTAAAGTGGGCGATGCCTCGTTGTTTGTTTACAAAAGAATGCAGAGTAGTGAGTACACTCTCCGATAGTTATGCAATGCAAACATCTACTCTTTAAATATCAGTAACTGCAAGAAAACCCTCAAGGAGGCTCTTCAAACTATGTCCTATGAAGATACAGAGAAGTTATTACTAGTGCTTAAGTAAATATTGTTCGAATTATTGTTATTTTTTAATTAGTTATCTAAGTTAAGATAATATATTTTATATGCCTTTTTTACATAGGTATAATACATACTACATAGTTACCAATAAGATTAATAAGAAAATGTGATTATTTTATCAATTAATGTTACCTCCAATCGCCTGAAACACAGGATTACCTAGTTCAGGCACAAATCATGGGTGAACTAGACATAGATTTAAGAAAAACTGTAAAAGTTGTACTTTATATTTTTGAATAAATTTATTTATTATTTATTATTATTTATTAATGATTCAGAGTAAACAACGGCTTCGTTCATCATTTATTAGGACAATTGTTTTTTAAACAAACTGTATCAATTTCATAATACGAAGAGTCTAATGGCGTATGTGTTTTGTGACATAACAAAGACAGAATGTATACAGCGTGTATCTGAAAATTGTGGTCATATTTGAGTGTGGTGCAAACCATGAAACTTTAAAACTTTCTCCATGGGACTAACATCGTTTTTTTTTTCTTAGCTTGTCATGTATCTCACTGCTAGGCAAGGTCCTTTCTTCTTCCAAACCTCTCTGTCTTGTGCAATATCTGGCCATGTTCGACCCGCAAACAAAATCAGATCGTCACGCACGATGGCGATTTCCTCCGTCAGGCGTCCAGTGAGTGACGATCTTTGCCCACCTCTCCGGGTGCATTCGCGCTATGTGGCCAGCCCATTCCCAATTTAACTTGTCTGTTTATTCCATTAAAGGGCGATCTTTAAAACACGTTTTTTTTTTTTTTTTTTTTTTTCGGATGGGAAATCATCAAATGACCCCCCCACTCTGGGCGGAGCGGAAGGGAGTGTCAGACTTGTACTGACTAAAACCCATCCATGTTCCTTCTTTGCCCTTTGTGTTCCAGGGCCACGGTATCTCTTTCGAACAGTCCCGCTGTCCTGGCAGGCATCGGCCCTTGCGGACCCCTACTTATTTGCTGACATCTCTTTGAAGCGCACGTGGAACACGAACGCGCCGTCGACACGGCCTGTCGTCATAAGACGGCCGGACGGCGAGCTGACCCATAACTCGCCGTCCACAGGCCCGCGCCTACGGTGGCCGGGAGCCACCACGTGACCCCCGACGCCCAGGGCGTCTCCCGCGGCGACTGGGACGTGAGGTTCTTTCCCTCTCACGTCCCGCCACCTCCTTCACTAGCATGACTGCTTCGCAGAAGGAGGTGACGGCTTCCCATTCCCTCTCGCTCCGGGCCATGGCTTGAACCAAGGCCGGACGCGAGAGATCGCCGCCGCCAATCGCCGCTACGAGGACACGGCGGTGCTCCGCCCAAGCGGGGCAGACCTCCACGGTGTGCTCCACGTGTCCTCCGGACGATCCTCGCAGTGGAAACACCCGGGCGTTTCCTCCCGCCCGATTCGGTGCAAGAACCTCCCGAAACAACCGTGTCCGGTGAGGACCTGCGACAGGCGGTAGGTGAGGGCGCCGTGGCGCCTCTCTAGCCACTCCTCAAAGAGGGGACTTATCGCCACTATGGTGGCGTGCCCTGCACGGGGTTGCGACAGTCGCTCTCTCCATGTCGCCAGATCTTTAAAACACCTTTGTTTACAAATCACAATTTCTATTCTAGAATACAAACAGCTACTATAAATATTTGGCTTTCACCGTTACCTACATCAAACAAATAAATCTTCAAACAATAAAGAATGATGACATTTACGATAAGAAAGTCCAGTCATACGAAATTATCTTCTTGTTGTGAATCTATAAGATCGTAAATCTTGGAAAGGTGGTGTCTACTTATGACCTTTTGCTACTGATGTTTCGGTTTTGAGTAAGGAGTTGTTGCTTCACTTATGAAGCAACAACTCCTTACTCAAAACCTTGAAGCCTTAGCTTCAAGCTGATAAATAAAATTGAAGTGTCTGTTTGTAATTTCAATATAACAGCTTTTCATTGAATGCTTATGAAAGTAAAGGGAAACCCGACCTTAATACTAATATTAATATGATTTAGGATAAATGAAAATTTTATAAGCCAAGGGTAATTTAGGAACTGTCACATGTTGTAGGTCGTGTACGGTACATAACAAAAATCTTTATTTTTATTTTTCGGTCTGTCTGTCTGTTTGTTCCTTGCATTTTGTGACTTTACATTTCAAAACGTGCAACTGACATTCGACCAAAAAATGGCAGTTCAAAATTGGAACAAACATCTTTTATGACACTCTAAAGTAATCAACAGCTCCAAACTAAAAGTCTAACTGTAACAGACTAACTTACGTCTCCATAAACTATGACATCACTTAATATTACAAGGAAACAAGACTGGTGAAACGATCACACGTTTCGATTGTTAGTTGAGTGAAAAAAAATATAGCATAAACATAGCATAATCAGCCTATTAATCTTCCCACTGCTGGGACGCAGGCCTCCTCTCTAGAGGGATTGGGCTATAAATCCACCACGCGGGCCCAGTCATGCAGGTTGGTAGATGTCACATGTCTTCGAATTTTTGGTTCCAGGACATGCCGGTTTCCTCACGCTGTTTTCCTTCACCGTTTTGAGAGCAGTGGTGATGAAATAACTTACACAAAGTAATACGCCTGGCTGGGTTCGAACCCACGACTTACGGCTCGTAAGTCGGAGTCTCCACCACTGGGCCACCGCTGCTCTCCAAAAAAATATAAACACATCCAATGTTCTATGTCTGACTCTGACGCTGACTCAAACAGCAAAACCAGAAACAAAACAGAGGGAATTAGAGACAAAACTTGAAAAGTAGGGTAGGTCAATATAGAGATGTTCATATTTTACCCGAATACGGCGAAGCCAAAAGGAAGGGTTATGATTTTAACAGTCTATGTGTGTATGTTTGTATTTACGTATGTTCCTCCGTAGCGCCTAAACTATTCATCCGATTTTGATGAATAAGGTGTCAATCGATTTGTTATTATGGCCCGGGTAACATAGGATGCATTTATTCAGTAGTCGGGTTTTTTAGTTGTAGAATAAAAAACAAATTCTTGTTTAATAAGACTAAATTGTTTTTCTCCTGGGCAAAGACTCCTTCTACTTCTCTCAATTTTGTGCTTCGTTTCGCCTCTCAAGGAAGCCATCTAAGGTGTCCCATCATTTTCTCCTCAGTCTGACGCAGCCCTGTCTAGCTGTGGAGGTGAACTAAGAACAAATTTTTCGATAACTACCGTTGAACAGGACTGAAAGATTACGATCGAAGTCGTGGACAGGATAATTAATTAAATAATACCTAATACGTTTATGCAAAAATAAAATAAAACCAAACAATATACAACATTAGTTTTAGTATATGCGATATCTGAAACACGTGTCTAGTATTTTTATGTAAAGAATCTATGTACAAAATTTCAAAACTGTATCACGAAAAATCACAAAGTTATAAGCTTGTTCTGTTACCTGGCTGTCCGCACAAAAACATGGTAATCACGCGGCGCAGCCGCGCGCGCGCCTCCAGCGTCGTCTTGAGCTCATTGATAATAATAATTTGGCAGTAGGTACCTAAATGATTGCGATAGGTACTTAGTGTCGCTCGGTGTCCAACTTGTAGCCTTTTTTAAATATTTTTGGGACAAAATATAACATGATTTAAAAATAATTGGAATCGATTCAGATACTTATTCTGAACAAACTATATTCAGGTTTCGAATATACTAAAAAACAATGTTGTATGTAAGTAAGTACAGGCACATAAAGAAAAAGAAACCAAACAATCATTTCACAACCGTTTGGCATAACACGACGTACGGACACGCTTTAGATTTCAATCATCGATATGAAACCATCTTTTTGTTCATTCTTATCAACATACATGAGTTATTGTGAAGGTTATAACATAGAATTGATCCGTTTTGCGATATAATCAATACACCCAGTATATAACCAAGTAAGACAGGCAATGCAATTATGTCTTTCAAAGAATTCAATTGGACGATTATGGAAATTGAAGGAATACGAAGAACATACGGATTATTTTTTAGGAAACGATCAAATGATTATATTGCATAATTGAATAAAAATGGCAGAAATTGAATTTCCAGTATGTAATTGTAAACAAATCTATGTAACAAGTCTCGTGCAGTTTTCTCCTGGATCATCCTCATCATCAACATCAGCCTACAGCAGTCCACTGCTGGACATAGGCCTCCTCAATCGCACGCCACTCAACTCGATTCTCAGCAACTCTCATACAATTAAAGTTACGATTGCCGACTCGCGGTCTCCACTCAAACGGCTAATATGACCGGCCCATTGGCACTTCAGCTTACTTATTCTGTGAGCTATGGCGACATTGCGACAACTCTGATTTTCTGTTGGACTCCTGGAGGCTCCTCCAATTAAAGCCACAATTCCCGGTTCACGTTTCGTATCCAGTCTAGTTCTTTCTTAGCAGCTCATTGGACCATCTCCTTTCTTCCTTCGGGAGTCAAGACGCAGGTTATCCTTACCTTGTCGATGGTCTTTACATTCGCACGAAGCGCTTTGCTACATATTTTATTATGCGCACAGTCCAGGAGTACAATTTCCTGGCTGCATCGGTGTTCTCGAGTTCATTTGATCCCAATTTTAAGTCGCGAGTTAATAGGCTTTTTTGGGTGAGCTGGCTATATCGTTGACCTCATCCGACCATCATCTGATGGAGAGTAGGTCTATTTTATATAAAAAACAATCCGCCGAACCCATATTGATCCCCAAAATTAAACCCAATGACTATTTAATTTTTTACCACATTGGAAATAATATTTCTCATTATTAGACAATGGTTAAGGCCAAATGAGATCATTCGCATGTTCATCCATCACTCACCATCATACATTTCGATACATCAATCAATTTGTCTGTTCCATACATTTATCCTTGAACGGATCAAACGCCCACTTGTATGGAGTATTGTTTATTTTTGTTATTAAAAATGTTATTAATATTATATTGGTTTGTTTGTGATTTATTGTTGGTTGCTTGACCTACAGGCCTAGTTAGTTAGTTTATAACGCTTGGCATTGCATTGGACGAAGAATTTGATTGATCCGGCTTTGGTAGGACACATTTATTAAGTGTATTAATTTCTTTGAGAGGTACTTACACTAGAAACAAGAAGGTATTTTTCGGTAGTGCCACAGTGCACATATAATTTTTTCATCAGTAATTTAAAATGCCCGACGATCTGTGGGCTCAGTCGTTAGGTAGTCAGTGGCTCAAAAAGTCCGACAACCGGTCTTACCAAGGGGTATCGTATTACCCAGTACTAACCGAGTTGTGGAGGTCAGATAGGCAGTCGCTTCATTTAAAATACTGGTATTCAGCTGCATTCGGTTAGACTGGAAGCCGATCCCAACATAGCTAGGCAGATGATGATCTGTGGGCCAAAATAACCACGATGTGGAACCCTGATACATTCAGAAGGCGACGCGGTAGACCTCGCAGGAGATGGCGGGACGAGCTGGACAGGACCAACGCCCAGAGGCCCCGCATTGGCCCTGGATCGAAGAATTTGGAAGTCATGGGGAGAGGCCTTTGTCCAACAGTGAGATGACACAGGCTAACAGTAACAGTAGTTAAAAAAAAACGGCTGTTCCATACATTTTGACACAGGTGTTTTTTGTTTTAATCATCGATGAAAAATTTATATGGGTGTCAAAATGATGTACTGTAGAATACGTGGTAACCGTTTCTGCGTCGGTGATCCTTCCACCCTGTATACCTTTGCCCAGCACTTCACGGATCCAAGCGTGATACTATGTACAGTTACTCAATTAAAATAAGCTACATACTTTCAACCTAACCTCCTTTCGTCATCAACAAAAGGCTTAACTCCATTGCACAATTTTAAAGTTGTCAATCAAATTTAAGTTATTGGAACTTCGAAGGGCCATAAATTTCGAACAAAACGACTGGCAGACTGAATCCATTCAAAAGGGTTTCCGAGAAAACTGGCAACATTCATAATAAAATGGTAACAAATTGGCAAAAATATATCTTGGGCTGACGGTTCCATTATTAAAGCTGCCTTATGTGTATTGTGATTGAAAGTCGCTGTTGAGCTTGACCACGTTTTCTGAGCCCTCTTTCACACGCTTCGGGTACCTGGACATGAGTTATACTCAGTTTTTGAAATAGTAAGTTCAACATCATGACACACTGAGGAGCTCGTGGGTAAATAATAATATTTACCCACGAGCTCCTCAATGTGTCGCCGCTCGGAACGACCTTTAGGTTAAGCCACGCTATGCGCGACTAAAAATAGAGAGGAGTATGATGGATTCATATTTTTTTTTCAATCATGTTTGTGCTTTGAGGAATAAACATATAATATTTTTAATTTGAATTTGTGAGCGCAACCGAGTTTCCTCCGTGCCTCGGAAAGCACGCTAAGCCATTGGTCCCGGCTGTCATCTGTAGATCTTTGACAGTCGTTACAGGTAGTCAGTGGCCGAAAAAGTCTGACAACCAGGCTTACCAAGGGGTATCGTATTACCTAGTACTAACTGGGTTGTGGAAGTCAGACAGGTAGCCGGTCCTTGTAAAATTTCGAGTTTCTTATCCGTTCTTCTCCATAGAGATCTACACTTTAAATTCGCTGAAATTCGTCATGAAATCGATAGAATTTCTCTATTCACACCTCTACTAACCATTGAAGGAAAACACGCGTGCTGTAATGTTATGTTAATATTTCTCTACCGAAATGTCGTTCAATTCTGGTTTTCATTTTCACTCGCTGCAGCCGCGTTAAAGATTACGTTTCTTTAAACGAAAGTATTTTGAAGTGAAAGTTTTAGTTTTCCATTTCTACAGTGATGGTGGAACGTTGTTCCCATTGTTTAGTGGATAGGCAGCGGCCATAGTTCCGGTTTCGGCTAACTAGTTTGTTAACGCTTTTCTTTATAAGAGTGAACAGTTTTGTTGGGTGACTTGGGTGATCATTATTATCTGTGGTGTAAGATTTGTTTTTCAATGAGTAGCTGCTTTATGTCATGAAACATTATTATGGTGACAGTGAATATCAGCGGGTCTTGCCTGATTCTGTGTACTTACTTCGACGCTCAACTCAACGCCGAAAGTTGAACTTCTAACCGCGCGCTTTTATTTACGAATTGGTTGAGATGTCTTACATGACATCACGCCTGATAGGGTTAGACAGACATTATAACACACCAGTTGTGTTTAACTGGAAAAATGTAATAGTAGTAGGCGTCCCATATAATAGGGGGCGAGCCTATTAACATCAACCGGGTACAAATTCAAAATCAGTGGCTGCTACTGACAAATTCCTAGCACGAAGAAAATAGCTGCTCTTCTCTAAGACGATTTCACAAAAACGTTATCCATCTATAAACCGACCGCTTTAATGAGTCCTCGCGAAGGTATAAATTTAAATGGAAAATTCTGAAGTTTCATCACGTATTGGTTCAATTAGTATCGTTATACCTACGTGGATTATGGTTATTTGCTTTAAAATTAGGATGTTAGGGCTTTGTGGACGTTTAATGTGCCTTTGATGGGGCAAGGCAGAGGACTCATTAAAGTGGTCGGTCTATAACGCAGCCTTAGCATTAAGTCAGCTGTCAAAAGTCTTCTTCAAAACGCCCATCAATTTTAAGAAAACAAAAATGAAACTGCCAATTCTTTTTATGAAAGAATCCGTGAAAAAACAAAAACCTACTACCGTATAACATAATGTGTTTGGAAAAAAACCTCTTTTTATTTATATTCGTAATTATATTAATAGTATTTCCTACTCCTTGATTGTCGAGTCGTGATTTTGAGGAATGATGAACCTAAGTATTGACTACTTATGCTTTGGCCTTCGCACATAATTGCATAACATCGCTTTTGTTTGTAAAAAAAAGGGATTGTAAATGATGATTGTTTTTATTAAGTGTTTTCCTTGGAGATTTTTATTTATGGCAGCTTTTCTGCTGTAAATTGGCAATGGTGAGGCTTAAATACAGTTAAAGACTTCCTAGTGAATTTCAATTTTGGTTTTTAATTTTTGAAGCAAATTATACCCACCGTTTTCAACATTTTAAACTGTGAAAACCCTGATGGTTTATTTGTGCTGGAGAGAAATAGAGTATTATTCCTATTACACAACTTAATAATATTAAGTACTAGCTTTTGCTCGCGGTTGCTCCTACCGAAAGGTCATAAATGATCCCAGGGGAACGTATCGGAATAAAACTATCTTATGTCCCAACACATGTCCTGGACTCTCAGTGAGCCAATTTAATTCAAAACCGTTCAGCCGTTTAGGTGTCAAAAGGGAGCAGACAGACAGACTATCACTTCCACATTTATACAGGGTGTAAAGGGACCCTTCATAAAGCCGTCAACTAAGCATTCTGTACATCAAAATAAGTAACTCTACGAAAAAAAACATGGCTGGGAAACATTTTTTTTTGTAGTGAAAAATTACGTTTTACGGTAGGACTCAATGTAACGCAAAACATTGTGCTGATGGATGCATTGAACAGTGGTCATGGAGGTATGTAAAGTAAGGTTATAAGATTAAAAACTATTATTTAAAAAAAACTTGTGAAAAACTTAGAACATTGTTATCCAATATCTCCGTTACAAGAAGGTTCCCAGGTATGGTCTAGAATAAAAAAATACTACAATGACGGGAAAAACAAGTGCCTTTCGGCTTCGTTAAGGGTACTTTTACATCCATTAGATATGTGTGGCTTGACACTTCATAACATCGCTTTTATGACAATGTTGTGACGTATACCGGAAAATAATACAATAATATGCTTAAAAGTGTTCTCATATACTTATAAACACTACATAATAATAACAATATTAGTTACGCTGTAAGACTCAATGGAATTCCGATCTTATTTCATAAAACTTAACAATATCATTATTATAACACAATGCATTCCTTGCCGGTCTAATCTAGGCATAAATATGGCTAATTTACTATGATATCATAGACAATCGATCTAGATTGGGGATTACAAGGTGCCTGGGAGTTATTCATGTATGGAAATTAATGATAAAGAATAGAGCAACTTATTGCAAAGGCAAGCAATTTATTTAGCAATTTTTTTTTCACTTTTTATCTATTAAGACCTATAAAGTTGTAAGAGCTATGAGGTGTAACTATTATATTAACGCAAAAACGGGATTTTACATTCGCAACTTTTATACAAAAATGCATTCCCAATGAAAAAAAAAATGCATGCATTAATTTATTTAGAGGATAAATTTTCGGAAAATCTTCCTTTGCACATTTTTAATAGCAAAAGGAACTAGACTGTGCGGTGTCTGTCAGTAAAAGAATTTTGAAGTATTTTCCTTTTTAACCAACGAAAACCAAATAAAGGAGGACATTTGTTATTTATGTCCATTAAGTTGACCCTTTAATATAGATAAAAATAACAAACGTCAAATAATAACCTTACTATCAAATGTAGTTTCCATTTAACAGTGAAGTATTTTCTGAAGAATAAAAAAAATTGAAGTTCAAGATTATAAAAAGAGCTCATCCGTGTACTTTACAAATGTTGTAAGAGTGTATCTTACTACATTTGTAAAGTACACGGATGAGCTCTTTTTATAATCTTGAACTTCAATTTTTTTTATCCGTGTACTTTACAAATGTTGTAAGAGTGTATCTTACTACATTTGTAAAGTACACGGATCCACGGTTCCAATTTGTCGTTCACAAAGAGTCCACGAAGAAAAAAAGAAACAAAGAGAAAAAAGAAAAAAAGAAACATCTCATCAATAACAATTACGTATCAATTACTTAGCAAAAACATCAAACAGACCCATCTCTAACCTTCAAAACTTATGACTACCTAGTATCTTTTTTCACAATTTAATAATCAGTATTAAGTAACCATTTTTTTGTCTCAACTCCGTGGTTTCCGCGTCGTCAATGCGTGATGTTTCAAAAACTTTTTGCTAAAATCGAACGCGTGACTAAATCTTTTTTTTTTCGATAATTTAGTGGCAACATTCATGCTTCTGATGACGTCATTATTGATGTTTTAGGTTATAGAGAACCATAAAAAATATAAAATCATGCCTGTAATCCCGGAAGGGTTAGGTACAGGCCCTATACATTTACATTTCGCCAGTTATGTTCAAGTCCCACGTAACAGGGGGCGAGCCTATTGCCATCAACCGAGAAAAACCGAATAACTCCTTGTCCTACCTGAGAAACGAACCGAGGATCTAATGCTCAGCAGTTGTGCTTATGAGCTTTCTGAATCACGGGTTGAACTAGGTATATAATGGGTGGTCACCCATCCACACACCGACCTTAGCAAGCGCTGCTTAACCTCAAAGATATACCCGTGCGGCTGTTAATAGTTAGCCACGAGCTCCTCAGATGACGTCATTGTTTATGTTCCAAGTTACACGGAAGCATTTATAGTAATTGGGTTATTTAAGAAGCTGTTTTAGTGGAGAAGTCACGCTTATGCCATTAGTTCGTGGATTCTGTTAAAAGGCAGATAATGGGAATACTTATTAGGAGTAATTTATTTCTGTTGAAAAACTAAACACGATTAATCGTAGTGGATTCAATGTTTTTAGAGGCTCTTATTGGGTCGCTTGATGAAGGGCTTAGTTCTTTAGTAGTGACTTGGAAAAATACGTCATGGAAATATCACGAACACCACCAGAATACAGGAGAAATTCCTAGTGAGGGCAACGTTTTTTTAAACAAAAACGGCCTTCGTACAATTTTTACTTGTAGGCTAAAACGCACATTGCAAGTTCCAATACGACTTTTCCATAAGCAAAATATACGAACTTTTATACTAAGTGACATCCTCCATGTAATCACTTTGAGGTATACATTTTAATAAATACTTCCTTAGCACCCCTTTCTTATAATTATGAATAGGAATTCTTGTGCAAAACTACATGATGATAGTAGACCCAGTAGTTTGGGATTTGCGTTTTTTTTTATTCTGGAATGAACGAATTTATGATAGTAATTGAGTCAGTGAGAGAGATAAATCAAGCATGATGATCAATACTCGTTTTTTTCTCTATATTACAAGATTTTTTTCCCTGCAGCATTTTAAAATGCAGCCTAGGTATTAAAAGAGCCGGGAAGTCAATAACAGTAGGTAAATGACTTTTTTTTGTTCTGTATCTGTTCCACAAAGTGATCCTGTTCCTCCCATTCCCTGCACTGTTATGCTCCTTCTCGCCAATTCATAAGGAAGACATTTTACTCAAGTAAAACAACTTTAACTGGCAACATCAATTTTACCGCCAATTTAGAACCTGGTCACGACTAAAGGAAAACTGACCACATAAGTAGGTGATGGCAACATTGCAGCCTCTTATGATGTCACAAGTTACTAATACGGAAGCTCTTAATGATTCTCACGTGATATCACGATTTATCCTTACAAGATAAAAACTGGGGAAGACATTGTGTTTTTTCATTCGGACCGTCATAAGTTACCGATTTAGACTTATCACGAATACTCAATAATCAAATTTTTATTGCATTCCATAAGTATTACATAGATGGTGTAACAAGGTAAAAGATCATTATGGACCCTGTCGGGCACAGCAACATTAGGAGAGAGGAAGAGGGCTAAGCAGCAATTCAATATAATATTATTAATTATAATATTGTTAATTATTGAAGAGCTCGTGGCTAAATAATAAGAGCCACTTGGGTCAATCATCAGGTTAAGCCGCGCTTGCCTCCGTTGCTCCGTGTATGGGTGACCAGACCACCCATTACATACCGAGTTTTCTCCGTGCCTCGGAAAGCACGTTGAGTTGGTCCCGGCTGTCAATTGTAGAACTTTGACAGCCGTTACAGGTAGTCAGTGGGCTGAAAGTCTGACAACCAGTCTTACAAAGGGGTATCTTATTACCCAGTACTAACTGGGTGTATGACGTCAGACAGGCAGTCGCTCCATATAAATACTGGTATTCAGCTGCATCCAGATAGACTGGAAGCCGAGCCTAATATGAGTTCCCTTGGACGCGAGTGAATTCACAGCAAAAGCAAGTTTTTTAATAAGGCTTAATGAACCAAGGTTTCCAATACCATGGCACGAAGAATCTGATAAAGGCCACTGCTGCATCTTCCTATGACGTAACAGATACGGAAGCATTTAACATAATTGGGTTAGATATTTATTATTAAAGGTAATTTGAAGCGTACAAACGGAGGCGTGAGATTGTTGCATACTTTTATGGGAATTATTAATGGTTCTGTAATTATAATATGTTACTACTAGTATTAATTCAATGGTTGAGATCATTCTTGTGCATATTGATATGAAGCAGAATTGATGGAGCCAGGTTTTAGCGCTACAGAATTTTTTCTGACTATTTCGGAAACTGTTCTAAATAATATAACACAATATCACACCTGTAATCCCCGAAGGGTTACTCAGAGATGTACCTAATAGTACACCCACATTCCACCAGTTATGTTTCAGTCCCATGTAATAGGGACGAACTTATTGCCAACATCATCATCATCTGCCTAGCCTTTTCCCAACTATGTTGGGGTCGGCTTCCCTCCTCACTTCATCAACCGGGCACTAATCCAGACTCCGTGGCTGCTTCTGAGAAATTCTTGATGGAAAACCCAAAAACACTTTGCCCGACCCAAGAATCGAACCCAGGACCTCATGCTCAGCAGTCACGATTGCGAGCTCTAGACGAACGAAGAAGTGCTTCTAAATAAATAATAGATTAAATCTGTCTCATGGGTAGGTCCGTGCTTAGACTGCCTAGTTGACCAAGTCTGACAAACACTAAGAAGGCAGTCTTGTTCTCCAAATCGATGGCACTTTTAGTGCGATTTGGTAGTGAGTGGTTTTCTTGCCACAGCTTGCTTCCCACTATAAATGGCTACATGGCAGCCTCATCAAGACTTTGGCAATACTAACACCAACACTCAACAAGTATCCACACAACAACTCTTCACTAAACCAGTAGCACCACTTCTCACCACCATTTCAAGGTCCCAACCATCACGAACATACAATAGGTGGTCTATTATCTCCTAAAGGTGTCTGTCAGACTACTGATTAACCTAAAAATGGACCGGTCGAAACAATGGGTATTAAAACAATTGACGACGCCATTTCTTAAGAGATTGTTATTAATACTTTGTGATGGTGAAATTGATGGGCTGAACTGGTTTTGGTAATAAAATAAAATAAAAAATAAAATTCATTTAATTCAGATAACTTGATCCATACACTGAAATTAAAATTAAATTAAATTAACATTGAACTGAAATCAGGATTAAAAATAAAAATTACTATCAAAATTAAAATTAACATTAAAATCAGAATTAAAATAAGATACAATTAAAATTCATGCAAAATTAAAAAGATAAAACAAAACAATCAAATAAAATAAGATAAATTAAACATTAGACATTCAAATAAAAATAAAAATAAAATAAATCTATAAATCTAAAACAATTCAAATCACCCTCTTAATAAGCGTCACCCATAATGGAGAAGAGATCCTGTCAGCGAAAGTCTTCAGAATTCCGTTGCAGCTGACTCGCATTCTGCAGATCAGGGAAACAGTTTTCTTGCGAATGACGGCATAAAAGCCATCAGTAATGATTGGAACTTGTGACGTATTGATCAATAAGTATTATTTTCAGTAATAATGCGTGAATACTCTTCTGCATGCAACGTTGTTCTATAGACCGTTTTTCTCTTGAGTGACATTTGCGTTTTACACCACGTGTTTGCACAAAATAAAATAAAATAAAAAAATAAAAATAGCCTTTATTTACTCTGACCTTCGTATACACAATATAATAATTTTGAAAAATAGATATAAACTACACTTATTTGTTTTCTACATCTAAACTTAAATTATAACTTAAGTAACCTCAGATTATACATATTTCATTTATTTATCAACTACCAGGTCAGGCTGTCTTGCGACATAGGCCTCCTCAAGTTCCCTCCACATTTGTCGATCCCTCGCTATATTTCTCCATCCCCTTAGGCAGATCATCCTCCCATCTTTTTATCTGCCTTCCTCTGCGTCTTTTTCCGTCCCTTGGGTACCGTTCACAAAAGCTACTCATCAAAAGTTCAAGTCGCTTAAAAAGCCGTAAAAGCTTCGTGATTCCGTAAAGTGCGTCGGATGAAAGATGCTAATTTTGGGCGAACAGACATCCCACACCTCCTCACTTTATCAATCCAGCAGAACATCTTCCTCTTGGACAGGAACTGCAGTGGCCAATCTGGAAATCTCTTAACCGTTTGCGGGCCCAGGTTGGCCGCTGTAGAAATAATCTGGCCAAATGGGGAATCATCGACCCATCCCAAATACAATGTCAGTGTGGAGTCCCCCTGCAGGATATGCCCCACCTCCTTTCTTGCCTATCTTGCACAACCACTTGCACCTTCCTGGATTTTATCGCAGCCAACGACAGAGCTGTCCAGGTGGCAATATACTGGTCGGGTATTATTTGAGTCTATCGACACGAAACGTAGAAGAAAAGTTGAAGTTCCAGAACTATTCAATTTTTAAATAAGCTTTGCCATAGAGCTCAAACAACCAATTGTTTGATCAACTAAACTGTTTAGCCAAAGCCACATTCGAAACAGTTTGGTTTTTCCACACCAAAACGGTAGTGTTTATGGACATCGTTTAGTTCATAGAGCGATAATCTTTTTAAAAACAGTTTCAAGGCATAAAGCTTTAAGCTTCGGTCTACGCAGGTCGCACTGCCTTGGTTGAATATTCCTGCCTAGGCTTTTCCCGGTTATTTTGGGGTCGACTTCCAGTCTAACAGGAGGAAGCACTCTTTGTAGTACAGTGGCGAAGGTTCCATACAACTCGATTCTTACCGGCTTCCCTTTGAAAAATGGCACAGTCAGTATTCTATAGACAAATAATATAACCACATTATAGATATGTAATCCGGCTTACCTTTTACAAAAATTGACACTTCGCTACTGTTGTAGTACCTATGTTAAAATACTATTCTTGCAAGATAATTTCGAAAAACAAGGTAAAATTTGAAACATATACTCAATTCACAATATTCTGTGACAAACATTTTAGTGTAGGTGGCTTAATAGGGATGACTTAATGGTGCTTCGATTACTTGCTTAAAATACTTAAGTCAAGAGGTCAGCCCTACCAAAACCATAATAAGCGAACACAAACTAAATACAGACACCATAACATAATACCGGTTTACCCATTAACCACAGTCTGCCGTCTACCGGGTATACTCCAGACCTCCTTATAAAGAACTTATGTGGGCGAACTGGAAACATAATTATTCTTATTGTATGTACGAATGTGTAGCCATTGTACGACATGTATTATATGACATACTTAAATTTCTTTTTCTGTTTGTATGCTTTCTAATTAACGGCTATAGTTAAAGTACTTATTGGTAGGATAGAAGACGGAACTGTCAATAATGGTAACAATACCCTTAACGAAGCCCCATTACATACCGAGTTTCCTCCGTGCCTCGGAAAGCACGTTAAGCCGCTGGTCCCGGCTGTCATCTGTAGATCTTTGACAGTCGTTACAGGTAGTCAGTGGCCCGAAAAGTCTAAGAACCAGTCTTATCAAGGGGTATTGTATTACCCAGTACTAACTGGGTTGTTGAGGTCAGATAGGCAGTCGCTCCATGTAAAATACTGGTATTCAGCTGCATCCGGTTAGACTGGAAGCCGACCCCAATATAGTTGGGAAAAGGCTAGGCAGATGATGAGGTAAGTCTACGCATTAATTATTGTTGGGAAACGATTTTTTTTTTGGTGATAAATCTTGTTTTTACGTTGGTCTCAATGTAACGAACTCAATGCTTCCATCATGCTGATGGATGCATTGAATAGTATAGGGGTCGTGGAGATACTTAAGTAAAGTTATGTTATTTAAAATTTGTATCTATTTAAAAAAAAAAAACAATATCTCCGTAACTAGAAGGTTCTCAGGTATGGTCTAGAACAAAAAAATATCGCAAAGACGGGGAAAACAAGTCTTTTGGCTTCGTTAAGGGTGTTTTTACACCTATTATTATGTAGAAATACGCAAAAGGTTACCGATGATCTGGTGAAGGTTGTAGAGATCCGCTGGATACGAGTCGCATGGGACCGGTCAATGTAGCGACACTTGGGGGAGGCCTATGTCCAGCAGTGGACGTCTTTCGGCTGAAATGATGATGATGACGCAAAAGGTGATCACAAAACAGTGTACATACATTCTTTTAGGAACTACAGTGCCATAGACAAACATAAAAAGTATTTGGAACTTGTAAGGACTTCAAAAGTCGGCGACAAATTATATTGGCATTCCTTATCATTACTAACAAGACTTTCTAACGCAAAACTTTTCCTTTTCTACAACAAAAATTCCGACAACCCATTAATCGGTAATTTGACGAACCCGTCCTTCCATATAAGGCCACGAACACACTCACAAATATAAACCCTAGTTTTGAACAGTCCAAATTGGTAAGATGTCACTAGGTTACCGTTTTCGACGCCCACTGATCCGCAAGTGTGTAACGAGGTCAGTCGTACGTCAGTGTAGTGAAGAACTGACCTAATGACGCATGGGATGGGAAGTTAGCTGAATACAGATGAGCTGAACTGCGTCTGGAAGGTTGCATTTGACTACAGAATCAATGAATACTTGGTATGTCCTTGTTGCTTTTGTTATCACTGTGTAATTTAGATGCAGTTGGTCCAGTAATTGTTTCGTTTGTTTCTAGATTGCTAGGCATTAAGTTCTTCATGAACAAAAATTGGGGAGGCCTTTACCCTACAGAGCGGTCCTCATTCACATAATTGAAATTTATTTATCAATAAAGTTTAATAATCAAGGAGTAAATTACTTAATAATAAGAATTATATATTGATAAATAAATTTAAATATAATTATTAAATTAAATTTAAATTTAATTAAGAGTTAAATAAAATAAATTATAAAAATATTTGTAATTTTTGTTGCTGCACGAAAAATAATAACTACTGTAAGACTGCATGAAAATGAGAAATAACAAAAATCTTATTAAGACTTGTCCCGTAAGTAACAGTATACGTTTTGGATTATTTATTTATTTATTTTAATTTAGATTGTATGCAATCTGTTGTTCTGGATTCATAGTCATAAATACGAACGTCGTCAATTACTGCATAATTATACGCTTCTCCAAGTATTCCACAATGACTGGGCCTGTGCATTCCACAACCAGCTGCTTCCCGCATCCTTCACCAGACCAGGATTCAATTAGTTCTCTCCTCTTTTGTTTTTTTTTTGCTAGGCTATTCAATCCCACTCCTGGACAAAAACCTCTCTCTCTCGCAACATTTTAACAAGCAATAAAACGTGGTCATATCCCCTATAATCTCTTAGTAAATAAAAGAGATAGTTATTCTAGTAATTGCATGTCTTTGCCTTCAGTGCGGCACACGATTCCACTCGATTAGTAAATTAATGGTCACTTTGGTTTTGAGTATGAATGAGCTGTAGAGCGCAGTTTTGCTGCAAGCGGCATGGATGTTTCTCATGGATGTGTGTTCTCGTGTTATGGTGGTCTCGACAGATTTCGAAAAGTAAAAACATTCAAGATACGTAGCAAATCTACAAATTCAGTTTCAAAATATGAATGAAAACAAATATGGCTAATCCAAACGCCGAGCTACAAAAGAGTGCTTTTCTTTCTGTTGAAACATCTACCTACATTGATCAATTGTAAATAAATCATATTTATTTCTGTAAGGAGGTTTGTACATACAAACAATTTAACACCCTGAAAAATATTTTTAAAACTAAAAATCAAGAAATCGTCGTGCTCGGATCAGATGACGACTGACGACTATCATCATCATCATCATCATCATTTCAGCCGAAAGACGTCCACTGCTGGACATAGGCCTCCCCCAAGTGTCGCCACATTGACCGGTCCCGTGCGTCTTGATGACCATGCATTGATTTTATTATCATAACAGTCTACTCGAGGACAAATGTTTTCATATTCTTCGCATCAGAACTGCTCACTACATTGGAGCTAGGTCATGCGAAACCCGGTTTCGGCCTCATAGTAAAACCCGGTAAAAACCGGTTTTACCATGGGACCGAAACCCGGTTCCGCATTTAATTGGAGTAGATGCACCACCACTGCATTTGCGCTCTATACCCATCTTCATACTCACTAACCGCGACTAACGTTAATCTTAATAAGAGACCTTATTGACCTTAGGGTCTATAGCCATAGTGGCCTTAATAGGAGCCTATGGTTGTTATAATTTGAGGTCAAAAATGTGAACTGGACCCCTTTCTATGTGAATGTTTTATTTGGAAAATAATTGAAAAGGAATTGTAGGTAGGTGTGCTAATATTATGAAGCTTTAGCTTGGTTTGTGAAATAGGTAGAGACTTGAATGAGACGATTAATTTTGTATTAAGTGGGGTTCTGTTGGTTAGAGGAGCTCGTGGCTAAATAATAGCAGCCGCTCAGGTCAATCTTCAGGTTAAGCCACACTTGCCTAGGTTGGTCCGTGGATGGGAGACCATATATGACATACCGTGCTTCATCCGTGCCTCTTAAAGCACGTTAAGCCGTTGTCCGGGGTGTCATGTAGATCTTAGACGGCGTTACAGGTCCCGAAGTTCTGACAACAAATCTTACCAAGGGATTTCGTATTACTCAGTACTAACTGGTTGTGGAGGTTAGATAGGCAGTCGCTTCATGTGAATTACTAGTATTTAGCTGCATCTGGTTAGACTGGAAGAACCTAACCTAACGCAGTTGGGAAAAGGCTGGTAGATGATCACTGGTGGTTGCTAAATAGATAATTCGTATATCAATAAAGTCTCGGTTAACTAATGACCGGGAAATAAGGCATTTCTCTATCTACCCTCCTCCCTCCCCCCTAGATTGGTCTGCTCTTAACAATTTATGTTCCATCCACCCGCATTCTCCAGTCAACCCGCGATCATGGCGCTTGCAACAGCGTCGAAATATCGGGAGCTCAAAATAATGTACAATCACGGAAGATATCCTGTAAGTGACAGACAGTGACAGTATTAGTTTAGTTGTAAACCATGAAAGCTTAAAACAATGTTTGAAATCTTGAACACGATCATTATTATTTATTAGAATATTTTTAAAGCAATTTCTGGTAGCAGTGGTAATCTTACGATGATAATTTATGACGGCAGTTCAAAAAAAAAGGCAGTTTAAAAATGGACTCCGAGCACAGCAGTATGCATTGAGCACAAAATGATTCTGTCTCAATAAATCAAGCATTACCCAAGGGCTGAATTATGTTACAAAATGCATTGCACATTACATTTTTAAAAGCACCTAACCTTACTTATAACTGGTCTGATTTAGAGCACAAACTCTTAATAACCTCACAGCTGTATGTAATATAACCCAATTCTTAATATTTGTGAGGCTTGACTGATTGGTACGTAGATGTGTAGTTACTAGATGTGCGTATGTGGAGAGTGAGCGTAGTTTGTTAGAAGTTGTGAGCGGACTTCAGTTGTATATTTTTGATTATTTCTGTGGTACTTCTAAATTTTAGTTTACGTTTTTGGTATTTGTATGGTCGAGATAAAACTTTTTTATATTTTAAATTAAAAACTAAGAATTTTTAACTCGGTATAACAGCATGATTCAATTTGACACTTGAATGACATTATCAGGAGTGCGCTGTTGGTAAATATTTGTGGAATTGTGTGATCCGTAGCACCAAAAAATATCATATCAATATTTTTAACGCTCATTCATGATATGTCAATTTACACTCAACAGCAAAACTAAAATTGTGTTTCATGTACTTTAATGAAAAACAATGTTACTGTTGCATATATCTATACCAACATTTTTTAGAATTTATCTCCTCTTACTTTAAAAATTAGAGGGGGGTACAAGTTCTGAAGCAAATATCATCAACCATTGACTTAATAAACTAACTGTTTTACCTTTTTTGAACCTCGATTTCATTTATTAGCAGCTGACAGAACGAATCCAAAAGGGTTTCGTTTTACCCATTTGTCTACAGAACCCTAAAAACCATGCAGCACTAGAATCAGCACAAAAACTGTGAAAGTACTGTAGTTGCCCATTCCCTAGATCTCTATGGAGAAGAACGGGCAAGAAACTCCATGGACACTCTTTTAAATCAGAATACTTTAACAAAACCTTGGTTACATCATTCATGTTGAGATGGTACATTATGTGAGAACGATGCAGCAAGATGTTCGTTAGCTCTTCTCATAGAATGGGTTCCGATCTCTACGCGGGTGAAACCGTGGTCAATAGTTAATTGTTTATAAATATCTTCATCATCTTCTCGCCTTTGTCCCATTCTACTTGGGGTCGGCGCAACACGTTTTCTTCTTCCATTCTCCCCAGTCATACATCACGGCGTCATTTACTCCTTTCCTTTAGTTTTTTTTATAAAAATAAACGGAATACATTATTGTACTCTTGCAGATAAGAACAATGGTTGCTTAGATCGATGTTTTTTATGATGTAGGTATGAGTTTTAAACGTGACCGGACAGAAATATAGCTTCGATCAAAAAAGTATAGTCTTTCAAAAAATTATGTATTCAGAATCTCACAAATTACCTTCTATTTCTTGTCTAAAAATTTACAAAATCATTTAATTTTATCTTACTCAGCAGCAACAATCGAACATCCCAACTACTGTTCGAAGTGAAAAAAAAAAACCATTACCACTTCTAGTATTACCTATACATCTTAAACAAATAGAGATCAATGCGGTTGTCATATCCAGGGCACGTTCACTTTCGATAGCTTAACACTAAGATGCATGACCCTGTACGATTTGTTGAGAGAAAGTTAATATAGGCTTAGGGGGTCATTGGAGTGCATAAGCTTCTTGCATTAGTGATTTGGAAATAAAATCCTGTAATTAGAATCAGGTTTTTTTTTGAAATATTACAATAAATTCATCGACTGCCTCGTTGATCTAGTGGTCGCAAGCGCGACTGCTGAGCATGAGGTCCTGGGATCGATTCCCAGGTCGGGTAAAGTGTTATTGGGTTTTTCCATCAGGAACTTCAGCCACGGTGTCTGGATTTGTGTCCGTTTGATGGCAATAAGCTCGCCCCTTATTACATAGGACATAAACATAACAGGTGAAATGTGGGTGTACTATTAGGTACACTTCTGCCTAACCCTTCGGGATTACAGGCATGACGTTATGTTATGTTTAAAGTAAAGAAAATATGATTTTTTTTTTAAATGTTTTATGGGTTTCAACATGAGGTAGCTGATAATAAGGCTCAACTTTATTATCAAGTATACAACATTAGTTTTAGTATATGCGAAACCTGAAACACGTGTCTAGTATTTTCTGTAAAGAATCTATGTACACAATTTCAAAACTGTATCAAGAAAAATCACAAAGTTATAAGCTTGTTCTGTTACCTGGTTGTCCGCACAAAAACGTGGTCACCACTCAGCGCGTGCCTCTAGCGTCGTCTTGAGCTCATTGATAATAATAATTTGGCAGTAGGTACCTAAATGATTGCGGTAGGTACTTAGTGTCACTCGGTGTCCAACTTGTAACTTTTTTAATATTTTTTTTGTACAAATTATTATAACAAGGTTTAAAAATTATTGAAATCGATTCACTTACTTATTCTGAACAAACTATATTCAGGTTTCGCATATACTAAAAATAATGTTGTATAAGCTTTAGCAAACTATGTCACAGGTGTTAATACTTTATTACACTAGTGTAATAATAACTTAACATAAACCATAACCAAGATTACGGCGCATAAAGTCTCCTCTAATCAAATAATAAGCACTTAGGTAGCTATAATGTAGGTCGCGTTCACTTTCAATAGCACGGGTGACCCTGTACAAGTTAAGAGAAAGCCATCGGTGTGGGATGGGTGGAAGATTGGGTCTGTGACTAGTGTATGATTAAGTTAATGTGTGGATGAGGAAAAATGACAGGTTTTTGTATGTAGAGGTCGGTTAAGGTAGTGTAGAAACTTCTTCTTCGTGTAGTTAGTGCCTAACTTGGTGTTACAGTTGTTATGCCGCCAATTGGCCTCTGATTTGGCTTTACATGCCGTCGAGAAATATCTCTCAGGCATGCTGGTTTCCTCACGATGTTTTTTTTTTTTTTTTTTTTTAATGTCTATGTTAAATATCATGTAATGTCTTGTTAAGTATTTTGTGTGTAATAAAATAAATAAATAAATGGATCCGAAAAATCAGAGGTGCGTGTCTAGGGTTCGAACTCGAGACCTATGACTTGGCAGTCCGATGGTCATACCACTAGGCTATCACTGCTTAATATTCGTGTTTTAGAATGAGTTGATTCGTTTTGTCTCCCTGACAGTTAGGAGCTTTTGCTCATATTCCCAAGCATAAGCATAATCAGCCTATTAATGTTCCCACTGCTGGGACGCAGGCCTCCTCTATATGAGAGGGAATGGGCTATAATCCAACACGCGGGCCCAGTGCGGGTTGGTAGATGGCACATGTCTTCGAATTTTTGGTTCTAGGACATGTTTCGGTTTCCTCACGATGTTTTCCTTCACCGTTTTGAGAACAGTGGTGATGAAATAACTTACACAAAGTAATGCGCCTGGCTGGGTTCGAACCCACAACTTACTGCTCGTAAGTCGGGGTCTTCACCACTGGGCCACCGCTGCTCTCCCTATATATTCCCAAGGCATGGTATAAACAACAGCGCGCTTCAACTCAACTCAGATCTTGAAAATTACTTGGTGGGCTTACCTTTTTGGTGATAAAAGAACCTGACCTGCAAATTGCAAAAAACCTAAAAAAAAATAAAAATCGCGGGCTACCTGGCGCGTCCACCTTAAAACCTAGGCCCATTCACCTAGGTCCAAGCGTCCTAGACTCCAACACGCGTACAGCGAGGGCCACGAGATAAGCAAGGCTTAGCTAAGACAGATGTTAAGGTTACCCAACATCAATCAAAAACTTTATAAACCAATAAATCCCTACCACCTTTCATCACCACATTAACACCAAATAACTTAATTTCAAAACTCGATTACGTAAGAAAACGATTATGATCTCAACAATAACATAGTATGAAGATAATAAAATGAAGTTATTAAAATAATTTGATATTGTAACCTGTTATTTGGGCGTCTCTGTTATGTAATAGTTTTGTATGTACATTGTACATGGTGTTGGACTGGCTTTTTTTTACTGATGGGAAGACCGGGCCACTCTGAGCGGAGCGGAAGGGAGTGTCAGACGTGACTAAAACCCATCCATGTTCCTTCTTTGCCCTTTGTGTTCCAGTCCTTCAGATTAATAATCACAAAAAATATCTTCATCTTATTCTTATTTTCTTACCCACATTTCGCCAGTAACGTTTAAGTGCAATTTAATAGGAGGCCTATTGCCTTCAACCGGGCACAAATCCAAACTCCGTGGCTGCTACTTAATGATGAAATTCCCGATGGAAAAACCCAACATTACTTTGCCGACCCGGAAATCGTGGGAGAGCAGCGGTGGCCCAGGTCTGGCGGTCCTGACTTACGAGCAGTAAGTCATGGGTTCAAACCCAGCCAGGCGCATTACTTTGTATAATTTATTTCATCACCACTGCTCTCAAAACGGTGAAGGAAAACATCGCGAGGAAACCGGCATGTCCTAGAACCAAAAATTCGAAGACATGTGACATCTACCAACCCGCACTGGGCCCGCGTGGTGCATTTTAGCCCATTTCCTCTCATAGAGAGGAGGCCTGTGTCCCAGCAGTGGGAACATTATAGGCTGTTGCTGCTGCTGCTGGCGGAAATCGAACCCGGGACCTCTTGCTCAGCAGTAGCGATTGCTTGATCAGTTTACCCGACTCTGGTATCGAATTAGTTTTGTACTCTCAGCAACCACTCTAGCGATCACTAGGCCAATCAGACACGTCACTACCAGAAATAATTACAAGTTCATTGCCGATACTAAAATATACCTATTACTGCACTTTTATTACCCAACATCACGGCAAATGCAATAAACCAACCGCTAATAAGTCAATTAAATATTTTTTTAATCAAATAATCTTTTTTTGTTACAGAATACATCAGCATCGTCCCTCGCTTCGATAAGGTATAATTTTGTTATTATATTTTGTAGCCAATCTTTTGTTTTTACTCGACTGCGCAGAGGAAGGGTTCGTTTCGCACCGGTGGAAACAAAAAACGATCTCAATCTTGGCTAAACAGTTCTTAAGAATTCCTGGCGTTAATAAGTAGGTTATTATATTATAGCAGTTTGGTTTTCAGGGTTTAAATATTTTGCCGGAACTAAGATTACGGGACCGAGTTTTTGTTTAGTAATAATAACTCAACTCAAAGCATTTATTTCAATTACACCATCACAGGCACTTTTGAATGTCAAAAAACAAAACAAGCAAAGCTACAGTCACAGTCACAAGGCATAATAACTTGAGAAAGTACTGTAGTTGCACATTCCAAAGCATAGATCTCTATGGAGAAGAATGGACAAGAAACTCCAGGGACACTCTTTTAAATAAAAAAAAGAGTGCCAAAATAACCTATATTAGACATCATTGTTACAAAATTGTGTCGTTCTTGCCTAGGTTGGTCTGTGGATGGGTGACCGCCCATTACATACCGAGTTTCCTCCGTGCCTCGGAAAGCACGTTAAGCCGTTGGTCCCGGGTGTCATTTGTAGATCTTTGACAGTCGTTATAGGTAGTCAGTGGCCCAAAAAGTCTGATAACCAGTCTTACCAAGGGGTATCGTATTACCCAGTACTAACTGGGTTGTGGAGGTCAGATAGGCAGTCGCTCCATGTAAAATACTGGTATTCCGCTGCATCCGGTTAGACTGGAAGCCGACCCCAACATAGTTGGGAAAAGGCTAGGCAGATGATGATGTTACAAAATTGTGTGCATGGACTTCGGTCTCTTGTGCTCGCCTACAAGATTTGAATTTCAAACAATATTCCTTGAGATTGACAGTGATTACTGACATTCTTTAAGACAAATAATTAATCAAGCCACCTCATTTTTAAGCTTTATAAACCATACTATGAAAGAGGCTGGCAACTCACACAGTGTATTAAAAAACGTCGTTGCATTCAATTATGCATTTGTTACTGCAATACTCGGTTCCATAACATCCTCGCCTACGGCTCGGGTGTGATTCCCGCCTAGACTGCAATGAAAAATTTTCCCCACTTGTATCAAACTACACTACACTACTACTATTTGCTGCTTAACTAAACTTTCGTCCGCGACTAAGCATAGATTTCTCCTAAAATCCGTTATAAATCCTTTCCTGTTTTCATCTTACATTTCCTAAGCCTACCCTCGCAAATCGATATTAACACTGGCCTTAGATCCTCAAACTTTCAGCACATCATCCGATGATCGAGACAATACTGCACATGTCACAATATAAAGCAGGCGTGAACATAGAATGAGTACGTTACGAGTTACAACACAATGGTGTCTGAATGTCGTGGTGTGACGCGGTTTGATGTGCCGCGCAATTATTATAGCTCATGTCGCGGTGCAAGTTTGGGTGGAAGACTTTTTGTCAAATGTCTGTAAAGTTCAAGTTGTCGGTTAAATTAATGTCATGACCTGTAACATTTTTTTTTAAACTTAAATTTAATTTTGGCTGTCCTAAGTTTTAATATTATACCTACAAATATTTTTTGACTATTGAACGCTATAAAATAGAGAAATTGGCAAGCAAAAGTGACAAAAAATAATTTTATCACCATATTGGAAATATCTAAGTAACTAAAAATAAGATCCAAACGAAAACAAGAGTAGTCAAATAAATCTGTTACTCCATTTTCGTTTTCGTAGTTACGGAAGAGGAAGAAAATGGCGACGCTCAGATAACTAAAAGAAAACAATCTACTTCCTTTCAATATATTTAAGACAACCAGAATCTCTAAAAACCTGCATCATATCATCATCTGCGTAGCGTTTTCCCAACTATGTCGGGGTAGGCTTCAAGTCTAACCGGATGCAGCTGAATACCAGTATTTTACATGGAGCGGCTTCCTATCTGATCTCCTCAAACCAGTTAGTATTGTGTAATACGATACTCCTTGGTAAGACTGGTTTGCAGACTTTCGGTCCACTGACTTCCTGTAACGACTGTCAAGGATCTACAAACGACAGCCGGGACCAACGGCTTAACGTGTTTTCCGAGGCACGGAGGAAACTCGGTATGTAATGGGTGGGATCACCCATCCACGGACCAACCTAGGCAGCCGCGGCTTAACTTAAAGATCAATCCGAGCAGAGGTTATTATTAAACCACGAGCTCCTGCATCATAATCTTATCTTACTAATATTATAAATGCAAACGTTTGTGAGGATGTTTGTTACTCTTTCACGTGAAAACTACTGAACGGATTTGGATAAAATTTGGCACATGGATAGTTTATAACCAGGATTAACACATAGGATACTTTTTATCCCGGTAGTAAGATCCCGTGGGACAATTATCGCACTCCACGCAGGCGAAACCGCGGGCATAAGCTAGTGATTCATAATTACTAAGGTCAATGTTCTTTCCAACATAATTTTTAATCTACCTCTTACAAATCTACAGGGATGTCGGAACAGTTTATTGGTATCCCACACAGCGCAGCGTGTAATAGGGCGACGCCTACCAATACTCTAACGATTTCCTACTATTAACTATTTAATAAAGCTTCGTTTGTACATTCAGCAAAAGAGCTAGGTAGACGGAAAAAAAAACACAAAAAATAACCTTTAAAGCATCATATATAAGTCACAGTTTCTCTCCTCTCAGTTATGCACCTAACCACTCTGAACCCTTCAAGATTTAAACAAGAAAACGTGGTGTCCAGGTTGGCGTATGTATAGCGAAAAAAATCGAAAAGAAAAGAATAAACAAAAGATGTGTCGAGTAAAAAAATAACGATATCCATCGGCCAGCGAAAAGCCATTAAATATATTTTTTTAATCACTTTTCTTTTCTCGGAACAAGTTAAAATCTTCAGAGTATTTGTATTTGAATACTTTCTCTAGTTACTCAGCAAATGCACAACAAGTATTGCACAAGTTGCAAGTCAGCTGCCTAGACACCTATCACTTTTGTTGACTATACTTTGCAACTCATAATTTTATGTTACTGCGTACTATGCAACGCAAATTAGGTATCCCATATTATTGCGTATAAGCGAATTATGCAACTTATACTCCATGTATCCTGTTGAATAGTTGATTAAGCCCCTTCAGTTGCATTCTTCTCGTTTTGAGGATGAATGTCCATGGGTATAAGAGTAGAGGAAGACCTAAGAAACGATGGATGGATGTGTGAAGACTGATATGGCAAGAAAGGAGGTGTCTGATGAGATGACGAGTAATAGAGAAGAATGGAAGAAGAAGACATGCTGCGCCGACCACAAATTAATTGGGTTAAGGTCAAGAGAATGATGATAAAATAATGAGTTGCATTCTTCTCGTCTCCAAGTTGCTACTGAGAAATGACTTATGGAAAAACGACCTGAAAATCGAACCCAGAAAGAACCTCTTGCTGAGCAGTACAAGTTCTTGCGACCACTGGCTACGATGCAATCTACAGTATATCGTGAAGTCTGCACAGAATTATAATTATGTTAAATAATTTAAATATTGTTTTATTCTTATTCAACGCACTGTGCACTTTATGCCATTTTAATTTTTCTTCCATACAATGTAAATATTAGTCATCCCTTGGTGACTAAAAAAAGTTAGTTACGAAATGAAATCATAAAATCATAATGATGTTGTTTAAAATAAAGTTATTTTTTTGTGTTTTTCTGTCTTACCGCGTAGTTTTCTTAAACTTCCCAATGGATCACTGTTTTAAGCTTTCACGGTTCCCCCGCGATTCAACCCGCGATCATGGCGCTTGCAACAGCGTCGAAATATCGGGAGCTCAAAATGCTGAACAATCACGGAAGGTATCCCGTAAGTGACAGTATAAGTTTTTTCCCAATGGATTTTATTATGCAGTTTTTTGAACAGATTTTACAGAATTTATCCCGAAATTTTTTATGTGTATAATTAATATTAAATCGAAATATGACACAGAAACCCTGATGCTTCATCATGTCATGAAACTGTGCGAAACGGGCGGGTGACCATTAGGGAATTATGCGATCATCACCATCATTTCAGCCAAAAGACGTCCACTGCTGGACATAGGCCTCCCCCAAGTATCGCCACATTGACTGGTTCCGTGCGACTCGCATCCAGCGGATCGCTGCAACCTTCACCAGGTCATCGGTCCACCTAGTGGGAGGCCTTCCAACGCAACGTCATCCAGTTCCCGGTCGCCACTCCAGAACTTTATGTAATAATCCGACACTTACACTAAAATTCAAGAAAATAAAAGATGCGAAAATAACACGGTTTCACCTAGTAATGTTTAAAACTTTTTTTCTTAATGGTAACAGTAAATCACAACTTACATAATTATAATTAATCGTAATAAAAAATTACTCATTCACAGTTCTTAAACAATCAATTGATTGATTCATTCATTAAAACTCTTTGTTATAATTGAATTATATCATTGAATTGCATTGATTGAATCGGATATGAAATTAAGTGCAAGTTACAAAATTATTGTTATATAATTTTATTGCAACTTAATAAGTTCCTGTCTAGATTATTATCAAGATAAATCAAAATTGTAATCTGCAACGAAAAAACAAATAACTTTTAAAGCTTGGCATGGCACTCACAGATTTCCAGTTTGGTTAAATTCCCATGTAATTGGGGGCAACCCTATTTGCCTTTTGCCAGAAACCCAGACTCAGAGCTGCTAACTTAATATCCCTTAAAAAAAAAACAGAAAACACACACCCGACCCATCCATTCCAGGGTCCCATGTCCTGTGCTCCTGTCCAGCGGTCCCGGTCACTAAACCAGTCATAAATATAGTATAATCTACTGATGACTATTGCCTCGTTGATTTAGTGTTTGCACGCGTGGCTGCTGAGCATGAGGTTCTGATTTCGAGTCCCAGGTCAGGTAAGGTGTTATTGGATTTTTCTATCAGGAATTTCTTAGTAGCAGCCATATTGTCTGGATGTGTGCCCGGTGGATGGCAATAGTCGCCTGTTACTTAAACATAACTAGCGAAACGTAGGCGTACTATTAGGTACCTATCTGCCTCACCCTTCGGGGATTACAGGCGTGATGTTATGTAACTTTCCTACTTCCTTCCACTTTGGGCCTTATCATTCACCTTAGATTCCTTTATTCATTTCAAGACCATATGTTTTAAATATTCCTATAAATTAGTTTTGGGGTATTGAAAAAAAAAATATGTATCCATCATACCTATATCATACCCCTCTGTATTTTTCATCATGGTTGCGCTTTGAGGAATAAACATATAATACTTTTAATTTGAATTTGTTAGCGCAACTAACAGTTGCGCTTCGAGTAATAATTTAGTTGCACTTAGTTGGTTGTGCTTAAAAATAGTTGCTCTTTGAGGAATACCCATTAATTTTGATTTTTGGTTTGTCTTGTGCGAGTCTAATACATACTTTTTCTTTTTTACTTACTGCTAGGAAACAGGTCCACTCTCTGTGAGAGAGAAATGGATGTCAAGTATTTGTATTTTTGTTTCTAAAACATTTAAACACGGTTTTCTGACACTGGTGTCAAAGTAGCAAGACAGTAAAAAAAGAGAAAATAATGTTTGATTAATAAATTCGAGCTTTTATATCACTTTCATTTTATGTTACTTCACTTCATTAGCCACTAAGATCAGGTCGCCGTTAGGTCATCGGATTGTATATTATCTCGTTGTGCAATTTGGCTTCTTTCTACTTTAATGAAATAGTACTAAAAGCTTTGCTAAAGGCTTTGCTAAAGCCGGTCGCTGAGATTTATTTTAGAAGATTTGATTTATTTCAGCAGAGTTTCTGAGGGGAAGTGAAAGTACCTCTTAAAGAAATTTGTTCCATATTTACTCGCAAATCACTTTACGTTGCCTAATCTATAAAAATAAATAGAAGCTTCTGTTTGTAATTTTAAAATAATAGCTTTTTACTGAATGCATATGAAAGTATATACGGTACTTATAACAAAAAAAAAAAACTTTTTTTTTTTCAAATTTTTCTGTCTGTTTGTCTGTTTGCTCCGGTTTATCTACGAAACGGATGGATCGATTTTGATGGTACTTTACTGACAGATAGCTGTTGTTATAAAGTCAAACTTAGGCTATATTTATTTTAGAAACAGAATTAGGGTTCTATGTAAAAAAAATAAAACCCTTGAAATTGTTAACAAAATTCGATTCAAATAGGAAGGTAACATTTTTTTTAAAATTTCACGCGGTCGCGGGCAGTATTCCTGGGTAAGTCTGTCATGTAACAGGTTCCATGCTTCATACAATTTTGAAGGCACTTTGAAATCTCTTTCTGGACACAGTGATATTTCTAAGTTCTTTACGGCGGTAATGTAGGCGTCAATTTTTACGGCGAAACAGTAAAATCATATCAAAACGTTTATTTCGAACAAGAGTCCATATGGGTTAGTAGTGAGCGCTTAGAACTATGTTAGAACGACTTTTAGATATAACTCAATTCAATCCTATTCAATTAGAAAAAGAAAAAAAAATGTTTAAACAGTTTTCTAAATATGTTTTTTTTTTTAATCTAGACATTACCCACAACGCCCGAATCCCCCACCTAACTACAACATAATATTAAGCTGGCATACAATTATCACTAATACCATTGTCTTTATTCACGTTAAGGGGGCGTGGTGCGAATGTTACGGAGAAAGTATGACATTTAAAACTATATTGTGTGAGAGTAAGAGTGGTGGTACACCTGGGTTTGATGGTTGCGCGATCAATTTAATAAGTCAGACATTTTATGTCGCCATGACGATCTAATATTTTTAAATGCTAATATTTGCAGCTAATATTTTTCGAACTATGTCCTATGAAGATACAGAGAAATTATTACTTGTGCTAAAGTAAATATTGGTTATGTATTTATTTATTTATATACGAACAAAATACTTAACGGGACATTACATTTACACATACATTTACATTACATTACATTTACACATATATTTACATTTTACTGTTTTTTACATTACGTTTCGTATTATAATTGTCGTGTTATTTTGTTTTTTTTATTATCTAAGTTAAGATACTATAATTTAATTGTAAACATATACACCTTTTTACATAGATACCAATAAAATTAATATGATATGATTATTTAATCATAATCATATCATATTAATAATGTTACCTCCAATCGCCTGAAACCTTGTCTAGGCACACATCATGGGTCAACTAGACTTAGATAAAAGAAAAGCTGTATTTAACGTTATACTATAGATTTTTGCATATTTTTGATTAATAGTATGTTTAAACAAACGCACGGTACCTAGGTACATACTTGTTTATTTCAGGTTAAAGATTTGGCATGACAAATATCTCAGGAAAGATTAGCCCTCATTTCTTGCCAAGGGGTGTCATGTTAACCAGTGAGTAGGTTGTGGAGGTCAGATAGGCAGCCGCTCTATGTAAAATACTGGTATTCAGCTGCATCTGGTTAGACTGGAAGCCGACCGTAATACCGTAGGGAATGGGCAGATGATAATGGTTAGCGCTGTCATGTCAAGTGCCTCTCGCGCGATAAGAAACACAAAACTCTCTTACAGAAACATCCAGATCGAAATCGCAAATTTTTGTTTCGTGCAGGAATCGAACCCGTAATAGTTTTATCGGGCAACCAGCCACTAATCCACTTTGAAAACAGTGCTAAAAAAATGGTTGTATTTAAAACATATTATCATGTTTACAATCAGTCGCAGAATTCAAAAGAGATGCCGTTTAAGATTAAAACTAAATAATTACACTCCTTTTATGGAATTCGAAAAAATACCTCTGTTCTCTAAACTAATAGAATACATTTCGAAATCGCAAATCGAAATGTCAAGGCGTTCGAACTACGAATTTGTCGATGTCAATCATTTGACAGATTGATTTTTTTTTCATCGAAATAAAAAGAAGGTTGCCATACACAAGGCAATGACCGCCCGGAGGTGTGGCCAGAATAAATAATTATGGTCGGGAATGATCATATGAAGTCGTGTGTAGTTCATTATAAGTTTTATTAGTAAGACATTGCATTTTAATAGGTTATACGAGTAGTTATACTATTATTATAGTTTTAAGTGTACATCCGGTGCACCCTCAACTGCCAGACCCTAGCCTAGCACGAACGTGCGGAGTTTAATTCGAACGATTTTATAATTAAAAATACTCGTTTGTCATATGATTTAGAAGACAGATTGATATATAAATAGTACTTTATTGTTTTGTCACCAAAATTGATATTTTTTTTTAACTTTAAGGTTTTTTTTTTAATTTTATAATATGTTTGATTTAAAGTAGTTCGAATGCACGTCACGTTTACTACGCGTATCTATCCTTGTGGGATGTATCTTTACCAACTTACTGGTAATATTTTTAGCATTTTGCTAGCTAATACTTTTACAACGACACGAGTTATTTTCATATTTGAGCTGTTATAACAAAACTAAAGCAACATATTGCCTAATTTTAGTTTTTTTTTTTTAAACTTTGCCCCACTAGGAAATTCTTCTGTATTGTGGGGGCGTTTACAAACATTTAAACTCACATACACAAACAGCCAGACCTGGAACAACTAACTCTAGGCCATACAAATATTTGTTCCGTGCGGGAATCGAACCCGCGATACGAAGCGCAGCAGTCAATCGCTCAGCCACTGCGCCAACCGTGCCGTCAAATTATTTTTATTATATCTTTTGACTGTGGTGCGTTCAAATAGGTGTATAGTACGGTTTTCTATACTGTCCATAGGTCCCGATTGGTACTTTAATCGTAAAATGTGATATAAAATATTTATTTTTAAACTAACCCGATAAATCACAACTATTTTGTATTTTCAGCACCTTATATATAGAATAAAATCTCTACAAAACTAATCATAATAAAAACAACAACAATACAACACAAATTACTTTCGTGAAAGTAAAACCATTTCAGGCAGACGAAACACAGTAAATTCATTAGATTATTTAAAAGTAGATCTAATACATAACAGCCTACAAAACAAAACTCAACATTCTGCATACAAAACCGTGTAGAATCCATGATAACATCAACCGATCTTGTCTATCACAAAATGGCAGCTACATCATCTCGTAACGCAAATAAAGCTACAATTAAGCGGGAGCCGGATCGAGTCATTATATCGATATAGCTTATTACTCGATTATCTTAAGTGAGGTTCTGCATACGTAATCGCGGTGTATCGGTAATATCGATTTAAGAGTCGTGTAGAATCGACTCAAGTAACAATAGGGTATGTGTGCTGGATCCATGTACCGTTCCTTGAGTTTATTTCCTGTTAGTTTAAGTACGCGATTTGTGATTCTATTGCTTTTTAAATTAATTTT
Source organism: Noctua janthina (assembly GCA_963576755.1). Taxonomy (NCBI): domain Eukaryota; kingdom Metazoa; phylum Arthropoda; class Insecta; order Lepidoptera; family Noctuidae; genus Noctua; species Noctua janthina. Next base: position 2,785,829 of record OY755074.1, read on the forward strand.
AGAATCGACTAAAAAGTTTTGATTCTATTTTGAGTACTGGCAAACATGATGTCAAAAACAAAAAGCGACGCCTTGAAAGTCCCAGGCGAAAAGGACTGGTCACTTTCACAAGAGATTGGATCACAACGGTCCATAGCCATGAGAAATGAAAGAAATGGAGGAAGAACTTTGCCCAGCAGTGGGACATTATGGGCTGATATAATAATGTCAAAACTGTTATCAAATGAAAAAGTTGTTAACGCAATCTTATAGACAAATGTTGCCAAGGCTTGATAAAAAAGACGATAACATTCGAACTCAAATTAGAGTGCCTGTACGATTCTAGTATGCCATAATCAAATGCCAGGGTAAAATGCCTTCAAGCTAGACGGACCTACAATCTTCGTAAGGCTAGAAGCAGCTGAACGAGAGTAGCCGAGGATTGACTTGAATCTCTAGTGATTGATCTATGTCAAGCAAAGGGGCTCCACACTGGTATTCTGTATGCGACGGATCGAGGTTTCTCAATTCCTCCTGGTTATATCTACTGCGACCAACCTGGGCCCATAATCGGTTAAGAGACTTGAAAATCAGATACTTAACAAATGTAATTATATCGTTTAGTGTTTGTTAACTAACGCTTTTTTACATTGGTGTAAGCAAAAATTACATAGTCCGCCACATGCCATGATCCTTGGCTCGTTCATGACAATGATTATGAATTTTAGTAAACGCATTTTTGGCAGGTGGAATATTGATTCATCATCATCATCATTCTCCAGTCCTTAACCCAATTTATTTGGGGTCGGCGCAGCATGTCTCCTTGTTCCATACTCCTCTATTACTCGTTACTATCAAATCTACTATCTACTTTCAAATCACCAATATGGTTTTAGGAAAAATACATCTACAAATGACGCAGTTCATGATCTCTCTGATTACATTGTTAAAGCCTTGGACAGGAGCAACAAATGTTTGGCAATATTCCTGGATTTGGCTAAGGCCTTTGACACGGTCTCCATCCCCAGACTCATTCTAAAATTAGAGAAGATTGGTATCAGAGATAAACAGCTGAAGCTGTTCCAAAGTTATCTGACTGATCGAACACAATGTGTAAAAATCGGTGATCATATAAGTAAAGATCTTCCCATAAAGTACGGCGTTCCGCAAGGGAGCATCCTTGGACCTACGCTCTTCTTGGTGTACCTTAATGAACTTTGCAAATTAGACATCGCAAACGGCAAACTTCTGGCTTTCGCAGATGATACAGCAATTATTTTTACAGGGGACACTTGGGAGAAAGTTTTTAACGCAGCACAAGTGGGGTTTGATAAAATAACTAAATGGCTAACCGATAATACCCTGTCACTTAATGTAGATAAAACCAAGTACCTAGTATTCAATATTAAAAAACCACAAAAATTCGACAAAAGTAAATTTTGCATTACCGCTCATAATCATACAGCCAATACTTCAGTTATATGCAACTGTCCAAAACTTCAAAATTCTCCTACTATCAAATATCTAGGAGTGATTCTAGACGAAAGATTAAGTTTTGTACCGCATATTAAACTATTGACAGGGCGAATCCGGAAATTAATCTATATTTTCAAACATCTGAGACACGTCGCGGAACCTAAAATTTTAAAGATGGTTTACTATGCCTTGTGCCAATCATTGATTAGTTATTGTATTTCCTCATGGGGCGGTGCCTGTAAGACTAATCTATTAGCTCTTGAACGCGCGCAGAGAGCAGTGTTAAAAGTAAGTACCTTTAAACCTTTTCGCTACCCTACCAAGGAACTCTATGAGTACTGTGAGGTTTTAACGGTGCGTCAACTCTTTATTCTTCAAATTATTCTAAGGCAACATTCATTAAACACAAAGGGTGACCATGTTTCTATAAACTCCCAAAATCAGTCTACTCGTAGGCTTAAACTTCCTTTCGGTGTCACTCTCAGGACTTCCTTCAGCCATAGATTCTTCTGTTTCCTCGGACGATTTTTGTATGCCAAAGCAAACAAGTTATTGAATATTAATCCTAAACATAAGCATGACTGTAAAAAAGCTGTGATTGATTGGCTTCTAAAACTTAACTATGATGAGACAGAGAAACTCCTTCATCCAGTTAAATAACAAATGTAACAAACACATACACACGCACACATACACCTATACACATACACATACATACACACACAACACTCATACACACAAATAACCACTCCCCCACTACCAAGCTTAATTTACTACTAGTTTCAGCGATTCTACTCTTTAAATTTTGTTTTCCGTATTATTAATGAAATTATTATTAATGAAATGTATTGTTGTTGTCTCGGCAACTTCATTTAACATGTTTGCATGTAATATCACGAACTGCTTTCACTGTGTCATTTAAGGGCAGCTGGTACTTATAGCTCAGGGTTTCCTTTTTTAAGTACCAGCAGTACATCATCTGTTCATTCTTGCACATAAATTTGTACTGAACTTGTATGTCACCTATTTTGTGGAACAATAAATACATTATTATTATTATTTCCTTTATTTATCTTTACACAAATCTTATATATTTTTAAATATTTCTTAAACTAAAAACAATATAAAAAACATTTAAAAATATAAAAAATTGTAGCCCACCGGTATCGGGAACAGGGTCCAAGCTACCGGCGGTCAGGGCTCCAGAGAGAGGAACCTCCTGACAATACGAGCCGTGTCCAGGAGTACCGCTTTCTGAATCAAACCCTTGATCCAGCTGCCTAACGAGAGCCTCCTCAGGTATTGGTCGAGGCTCTTGGCAATTAAGCCATGGGCTGATACAACTATCGGCACAATGATCGCTGAGTCCACATCCCACATGTCGACAACCTCGTGAGCCAAGTCAAGATACTTGATTTGCTTATCTTTCTCGGCTTTCACGAGGTTCCCATCATGCGGGACCGTTATGTCAACAATCATTGCACGCCGCTCTGATCGATCCACCACCACTATATCAGGCTTATTGGCTACAATAGTCCTGTCAGTTACGATGGATCGATCCCAGTACAATGTGATATTGCCATTTTCGAGAACTGGGTCGGGCACATACTTATAGTACGGTACTTCCGATTCCACAAGGTTGTATTTTAGAGCAAGTTGCTGATGGATAATCCTGGCTACAAGGTTGTGTCTATGCAAGTACTCTCCGTTAGCCAGACGAGAACACCCGGAGATAATGTGACGGATTGATTCGCCTGGACGGTGGCATGCCCGACATATGTCAACCGTACCGTCCTTCACAATAAATCTCCGGTAGTTATTCGTCATCATAACTTCATCCATAATTGCACAGACAAAACCTTCGGTTTCTCCAAAGAGGTCCCCGGAACGTAGCCAGGCTACGGACGCTGGTAGGTCTACATCGGGCCCATGCAGGGCCCGGAAAAACCAAAATAATTTAATTAATTTAATTTAATTTTGTCAAAATAATTTATTATTATTATTATTATTTTGACAAACATTTTATGTTCTCGGCTAGCCGGGAAGAGCCGATAACACGGGCCTAAGCCAAGTGATTATCAGTTGGAATGGATGAAGTGCGGTCACGCGCAGAATAGTGTATGGAAGATGGTAGCGTATTTGAGTTTTGATGCGGAATTTCTGATTCACATTGCAGAAACTTTCTCACGAGTCTGCATGTGTTTAATATCACTGCCTTTTGTAGCAGATGGTAGGTATTTGGAGGTAAGCTAAGAGAATTAAGGGACTGGTGAAGTTGTTTCGGTATTACTCCTGTTGACGACAAAACTATTGGTACTATTGTAACTTTTTGCAGATGCCAAATTCGGGTAATTTCATCTTTTAGTTCGATATATTTGGTTAGTTTTTCTGCTATTGTGGTCTGTAAATTATGCGTATTAGGTACAGCAATATCTATTAAATATGCAGTTTTGTTTATTTTGTTTATAAGTGTAATGTCTGGTCTATTGAAGTGAATTGTTCTGTCGGTAAAAATGCCGCGGTCAAAATACAGTTTTGTTGTGGGATTTTCTAATATAGTCTCTGGATTGTACTTGTAATATGGTACAACGGAGTCTATGAGTTTGTACTGGTGAGCTAATTTCTGGTGTATGACGTTGGCTACTTGATCGTGTCTGTGTTTGTAATCTGTTTGGGCTATTGACTTGCACGCACCTGTGATATGTTGAATTGTCTCAGGAGAACTATTGCATCTTCTACAAGTGTCATTATTTAAATTCTTTATAATATATTTTCTGTAGTTTTTGGTTTCTATTACCTGGTCCTGGATAGCAAGCATGAACCCTTCAGTCTCTGGGAAGAGTTCGCCTCGATTTAACCACGCGTTCGACGCTTCTTTGTCGACATTTATGTGGCATAAGTCTTGGCGATGTCTTCCGTGTAGAGACTTCTGGGTCCATTCTAGGAGCTTAGTTCTTTCGTCGGTATTTTTTTCATTTTTCTGTTCAGACCTATCTTTTAAATTCAGGGGTGTCAACTGTTGGTCGTTTTGAGTAACAACTTTGTGGAGAGTAGAGTTTTCACTTTTTGAAAAGAAGAATTGTCTGAGTGCTTTTATCTGTCTGTTGTGTAGGTTAAGAATGTCAATTAGACCTCTGCCTCCCTCTTTCCGCGGCAGTGTTAATCTCTGCACACAGGATCGTGGATGGTGTTTGCGGAATTTGGTCATAGTGGTGTTAATTTTTCGTTGAAGGTTTTTGAGGTCAGTTTTGGTCCAATTGATTATCCCAAAGGAATATGTAAGAACCGGTATAGCGAAGGTGTTAATCGCTTTAATTGTATTTCGGGAATATAATTGTGTTTTCAGAATAGTGTTTAGTCTGTGTTGAAATTGTTGTGTTAATTTTTGTTTAGTTTCTTTATAGTGAATCTGTCGTGATTGTGTGTACCCTAGGTATTTATAACTATCTTGTTCATCTAATGGTTGTATTTGTTCTCCTGTTCCTAAAGTGTATTGGTGTTGATAATTCTGTCCTGCTCTAATTGAATTTATTTTACATTTGTCTATGCCGAATTCCATTTTAATATCATTTGAAAATTTTTATTATTATTATTATTACTATTCTATTATTCTCTGTTATCTCTATTACTAGATGGAATATTGATTATTATGCAGTTCATTGAGGGACACGCAAAAGACTGCATCCTTTTGAAACAATCTCTTAGTAACTTCTTACGAGCTAAGATCCAAGGCTAAACTACTCATCACGAACTTCTTATTCCTAGCTCGTAAGAAAGATAAATTACCTCCCCGATAATCATAATTATACACTTCAGGTAATAAATTAAAATTCACTCAACCCCTTCCGTTGGAGTGACTAGTATAAGTACGTAATACAGGGTTGCCAGCTGTTAAAATCATTAGTTGTAATAATACTGTTGTTTTGACATAACAAAAAGAAATTCGAAGTCTGTGATGAAGAGGCGAAACTTGGTGTGTTGAAGAAAAAATTCGAGTTAAAACAAAAGACCAACACAACTTTGTAACTCGATTTGACTTTTTATAAGTGGCTCTAACATTTTATTTGACACAAATGAGACCCGATGGGATTTTCAATCGGTAATAGTCGTGTACTTTAAGTTCTGAGTATGAATGCCGATGGGTATAAAAGAGTAGAAGCAGACCAAAGAAACTAGATATGTACGTACGTGTTACGGTCGCGAATCATATTTTGTTCAACATACAACCTGACAGTGACCTGCAAATTGCAAACAACGTAAGAAAATTTAAATTTCGCGGGTTACCCTGGCGCTTCCACCGCCATACTTTTATTGATACGATCGGATTTGAAGTTAATCAAAGTTAATGTATTATTTTAACCTGCATTTCCTTCATTGAGTACCACTTTGCTTATTCCCCCCTAATTCCCTTTAATCGAAGGAGATCCTTTTGTATAGCAACCCTGTCCACGGTAATCATATGTAGAAAAAAAATAAGATAAAACTCGAACGACGACGCGGCACAAACGAGTATAGTAGCGTCAACAAAAAAATAACGACGGCGTATAATTATTATCATACTGTTTAAGAGGCTGTTCTTACTGGGTATTAAATATTATTTTTTACGCGACTACGGCGAAGCCAAAAGGAAAGGTTATGATTTTAGCAGTATGTTTGTATTTACGTATGTTACTCCGTAGCGCCTAAACTATTCAATTCATCCGATTTTGATGAATAAGGTGTCGATTCGTTATTATGGGTAACATCGATCGGCCACATTTTATTCAGTAGTCGGGTTTTTTAGTTGTAGTTTACCACACAAATTCTTGTTAGTGTTACTGGAACATTCAAAAATGTTTTTTTAAATAACCGATCTATAAGGATACGGTTGGGTCCATAAAAGAACAAAACAGAATATTAAAATTCAATGAATAAGAAACCAGAGTTATTTACAGGCATAGATAAAACTAGTTCCGTAAAACTTTTGTTTCTGAACTTGTATAAAATTTTTGGGTCAACCTAGTTTGACACAAATAAACAGTTGTTAATTTACTTAAGTTGGTATCACAAAGTCATAAATAACATCCCAGTAACTGGGGAAACATTTCTGCTATTTTATTGCACGTTAAACGCAAATACTGTTCTCCTTTTATTCGATATTTCTTTTTTTTTTCATATTTTTTTTTGGTTTTACCTTTTGTTAAGATTGGTTGTCAGACTTTTCAGTCGAAACAGGGCCTCTAAAATGGTGCTCTGTTCTTTTAGTAGTGCTGTTTTTTGTTTTTTTATTTTTTTTATATTGATATTTCCATTTTATTATTTACTTGTCGTGTAATTAATTTTCTGTGTGATCCCCAATCTTTTTTTCTTTATTTCTGTCCTTGGCCTTGTGTCAAGTATAATGTATTTTTTCACCAGTACTGCACCTTAACAAGTCAACATAACATGTGCAAAGTATTAATCAGATGTGTATACACTTCATATTACTTGCTTTCAGTTGGATACGAGATAGTGTCAGTTTTTATATAATTCATTTATTAGTTACATCAGTCCTTATAAGAGCTACTCGAGAATTCAAGATTAAATACTACCCGGTTTGACTGCCTCATTGGTTTAGTAGTTGCAAGTGCTATTCTCAGCATAGGGTATTGAGTTTGATTGCCAGGTTGGGCAAAGTGTTATTGGGTTTTTCGTTTAGGAATTTCTCAGTACCTACCAGCTGGAGCCTGAATTTGAGCGTGATGGCAGTAGAATCACAAACAAATTATTACAAACTTCGAAAAAAAAAGTTGCAAAATGGGTTCACCTCTGACTAACCTTTCAGGGATTACAAGCTTGATGTTGTTTTATTTTATAATAAAGTTGCAATTTACCTTTATCCTCCCTATTAATTTCTTGAGCGAACATAATTTGTAAACTTCACTAACCACTTTTCTATTTCTGGCATAAAACAGAACGCAGTATCTGCCACGATCTTAAATTAAGCCAAACTAAAAGTAAATAAGGTTTTAAAGTTAGATACCTGGTTATGATCGTGTATCATGTTGCGTGCGCTGACACACGCGATAGAGTCGTATGGGTATGGGAGCGGTAAAATGGTGCTGGGTGACGCACTTACAAAGCGCTTGCTTATTTGTATTTTACGTTCTGTAATTTAATTAGAGCTATTATCAAAAAGCCGTTGGTTCCGGCTGTCTTTTGTGTATCTTTGACAGTCGTTACAGGCAGTCAGTGCCCCGAAAGTCTGACAACCAGTCTTACCAAAGGCTATCGTATTATCCAGTGTGAACTGGGTTGTGGAGGCCAGATAGGCAGTCGCTCCATGTAAAATACTGGTATTCAGCTGAGTCCGGTTAGACTGGAAGCCGACCCCAACATAGTTGGGTAAAGGCGAAGCAGATGAGATATTTATGATTTAAAAAGAAATGCAAAGTCTTCCTGAAAAAGTTTGAAAAACCAACAAAGTCTTGCAAAATTAATCCTGTAGTTAAAATGTCATGAGAATTCAATTTGTCGTTATCGAAGACGTTTTTAATTTATTGTCAATGAGATCTTTTTTTAAGTATAATGTGATTGAGGAAGACGATTATTTCTCAATAAATATTAATATTTAACCCATAGTGTTCCACTGAAAAGCAAATATCTTCTTTACCCCTTTTGCACACACGTCTTTTTTCTGCCATTACGAAGTTAATCCTCCCTCCATCTTCGTCTTGGGCTGCCGTGACATCGCTTAGCATTTAAAGGAACTTAGTCAGTGGTTCTTTAAGCCCTAAAAATATAATTTAAAATGTCTGTAAGCTAGATTTTGTCACCTAGTTCATGCGTATCAGAGCAACATTTTAGCGATCCTAGAACTTATACATAGAAAATGCTGTTCTAAAAGACGTATTGTAAATCCCTAAGTTTTTATGAAATCACACGATTTATTTATGGTATAATCCTGTCAATGCGGTTGCTATGAGAACAGGATATATTCGCAAACCCAGTGGATGTGTTTTTTAAAAGCTGGAAGAATGAGCGGTTGAGGTCAACGTACTTTGCTTTTGCTTTTACTGTCCCTCGTAAGCTTTTTATGTGATAAATAAAATCATTTGTATTGTCACCGACGTCACTCGTCAAAAATATAGTGGGACCATTTCTTCACAAATCTAAAATTTGGGGTTGGGAGATTTCTGTATGAAACGTGGTTTGCCTAACTACCACCATTATATTTTATTTTCAAAATAACGGCCAAATAATTGGGTAATCTTCTAAAGTGTCACATTTCCGAGATATAAGCAATCAAAATTAGAATCTATTCACTGATGGCACATTGATTTTATTGGCAACCCATAAAACCTGTACCAATCAATAGCTGGCATCAATACAAACAAGTATTGTACGAGACAAAATCTTCTAGAGAGTCACATTTCCGAAATATAAGCCATCAAAGTTGTGCTGATGGCGTAGATTGTAACTTTGATGGTTTATTTCTCGGAAACGTGACGCTTTAGAAGATTTTCTCTCATTCATTTTTTTTGTATGACATTATCTATTGATTAATACAGGTTAAATGCGTGGCCGTTATTTTGAAAATTAATTAAAATGGCGGAAGTTACGCAGACCAAATAATTCAAAGCCCTTTGATTTGCGTTTTATTCTTTATAGATTTCCCTTGTTATGTACTTTAATCGAATAAAGTCATAATCAAAGAGATAATTGTGTTAATGTGTTAGTTGTGTTGTGTTGTGTTGTGTGATGTGTTTGATGTGTGATGTGTGTGTGTGTGTGTGATTGTATGTGTGTCAATGTTTTCTTATTTAACCCAAAGGTTGACTGGTAGAGAATGCCTTGTGGCATTAAGTCCACCTATGTACCACTATTGTACATGAAGACTAAATAAATAAATAATAATTCAGAAGTCGGTAACTTACCCCTTTTTATGATTGAAACATGTATTATCAATTATCATAACCACAAAAAAAAAAATCTTATATGTATTATGAGTTTTATGATTCACGGAATAGCAATAACGAGATGCGATTTATAAGGTATTTTTATAAGGTAGGTAGCTGCAAAGATATGAATATGATTTGTTCAAATCTTTGAGTGCTTCTTAAAGTTATGATCAAATCAAAAATAAGGAGGTGGCTGCTAATATGACGTGTAATAGAGAGCAAAAACAAAGCGTTTGTCATTTGTTTATGCCCTCTTCTACAACTATTATTGAATAGCTGATAAGCTACTGGTGTGATCCTCGTGCAATAACTAGACAACAGCATACAGTTTTACCAATTGTGGTGCTAAATACTAAATCCATATCAATGTATGGCATAGTCAGACTATAATGATCCCTCTGCTGGGACACACGGCCTCCTGTCTATGGGAGGGAATGGACTATAATCTACCACGTGCGGTCAGTGCGGGTTGGTAGATATCACTTGTCTTCGAATTTTTGGTTCTAGGACATGCCGGTTTCCTCACGATGTTTTCCTTCACCGTTTTGAGAGCAGTGGTGATGAAATAAATTACACAAAGTGATGCGCCTGCCTGGGTTTGAATCCACGACTTACTGTTCGTAAGTCGGGACCGCCACCACTGGGTGACCGCTGCTCAATGTATCATCAATCCATTAACCCCGAAATTCACAGCTTACTTCAGATTTGAACAGCCATAACAATTTATGACTTAATCGCATTCGCCACAGTATTACTATCGAAAATATTCGCTTATTACATCATACGATACCACTGTATTTGTTACAGGCTAGTTTTTGCTATAACCGATAAATATCAGCGCAAAAAATCATATAAAACGGTTGAAATGTTATTTTTATTGCAGAATTGAACTTGTTTTTTTTTTTTAAACCGACTTCCAAAGGGAGGAGGTTATCAATTCGTCTGATTTTTTTATGTTCTGACTTTTGTTTGTTTGATTTTTTTGTTTTGACTTTTGTTTGTTTGATTCAGTTTTTTTTTGTCACCGACTTCTGAAGCTAAAGTTAATTTTCACTTTTTTGTGTTTTTGAAGTCGGTTTTATTTTTTTATTTGTAAATATCCTATACTTTTAATATTATTTGTTATGCATTTATTTTACATTGTCAACAAAAACAAACAAATCTAGTTGTACTGTACACATCTGCGTACGGGTGTCCGCAGATGTGTACAGTATAACCAGATTTGTCGGTCATACAGGGGTTATGTTATGTTACGATATTTTGTAAACAATAAACATCTAAGCGATTGCAGCAATCACGACAGATTTGCTGTCTATTATTGAAGAGTTCCATTCTATATCTCTGAAGATCAGCATCAAATCGTCACCAAATTTAAACAGAACCACCAAATAATATTCGTCCAAACAAAAGAAAAATCATCAAAATCGGTTCACAATTGGCGAAGTAATCACTGAACATACACACAAAAAAAAAAAAAAACATACAGAACAAAACTTGTTTTTCTTTTTTGTTGATGATATCACACCATTACCAAAAACGCTGGTCTGTTTTGATTTTTGGGGATTAGGATGGCCGACCGATTCGGTTTTTTGAGGTATTATCACTTTGATAGTAAGAACTTCTACTACTTTAAGAGTAGAGGAAGATCAAAGCAAATATGGATGGAGTGTGTGAAGGATGGTGTGCTAAGAGTCTGATGAGGTGACGATGAATAGAGAAGTATGGAAGAAGAAGACTTTCTGTGACTTGCTGTGCCGCCCCAAATGAATTGGGATAAGGCCAAAAAAATCATTATGATGATGGAGTAAGATCTTTCTGAATCTTCTAAATTTCAACTTCACACCCGTTGTATCAACGGTATAATTTAACTGAGTTAAGGACTAAAGTAGGAACCTTACTAATAAACAGGGTGCAATCAATTTTGCTCAGCATTTTGCCTTACCTTATTTATTTATTTATTTTTAAACCTCAATAGATGTCCACCCTGGGCCTCTGGGGAGACCGAAAGGGTCTGTCAGACTCGTACTGACTAATTCCACACAGGTGTTCCCTCGCACACTTGCGTCGGGGGCAGCGGGATTTAATGCGACTGCCGCTGCCCCGGACTAGTGTGCCGGCCCGCTTGACCTGCGGGCCTCGTCCCGGGTTAAGTCCTTTTTACAAATTTTCGGGGAATTCCTAATCTTCTTTCTTTCTTTATCGTGTGGTTAGTTCCTAACCTGGTGTCGAGAGTTTTTATGCCGCCCATGGGCCTCTGACTTGGCTTAACACGCCGTCAAGAAATATCTCTCAGGCATGCTGGTTTCCTCACGATGTTTTCCCTCACCGAAGCAAGTGATGATTATACAATACGCACATGAATCCGAAAAATCAGAGGTGCGTGCCTTGGGTTCGAACTCGAGACCAATGACTTGGCAGTCCGACGGTCACACCACTAGGCTGTCACTGCTTGGGGAATTCCTAATAAACTAACATTAAAGTCACGTTTTTCTAATGAATGGCCTGGATAGTCTGGATAAGGATTAACATATTTGGCATAATATAGGGCCTATTCACACAATGAATCAGGCCCTTAACCCCCCATGTTGCCTAGAAAACAATTTCAATTAGCCCTGCACTTTCAACACAATGTAAACATCTAATAAACAAGCCAAACAAACATTACAACAATTTAATAGTTATCTAAATGAAACTACAGCGCCATTGTGTTGCAAACAACAAAATATTTTGGAGCTAATTCTGTTGCTGTGAATCACTGAGAATGCGGACTAGCTGCAGGACCTGTTGACAGATAGATATTTTGTGAACTAGGTGGTAAGTTATTAGAGAAACTCGTGGCCAAAATAATAATATCAGCTGCTCAGGTCGATCTTCAGGTTAAGTCGTGCTTCCCTGGGTTGGTGACCACCCATTATATACCGAGCTTCCTCCGTGTCTCGGAAAGCACACTAAGCCGTTGGTCCCGGCTGTCATTTGTACATCTTTGACAGGTAGTCAGTGGCCCGAAAATCTGACATCAAGTCTTACCAAGGAGTATCGTATTATCCAATACTAACTAGGTTGTGGAGGTCAGTTAGTCGCTCCATGTAAAATACTGGTAATCAGCTGCATCGTGTTAGACTGTAAGCTGACCCCAACATAGTTGGGAAAAGGCTAGGTAGATGATGATGATAACTGTTTGGTGAAGGACCTTATTCTCATTAGGAAGGTCACTATGAAACTTGGAACGCTAAGTCAACGTTAGCATTGTCCGCGGCAAATTGCCGCTCAGCGGACAGACCTCCGGCGTGATCTCATGGCGACATGGAGAGAGCGACTAATGCAACCCCGTGCAGGGCACGCTACCATTGTGGCGATAAGTCCCCTCTTTGAGGAGTAGTTAGAGAGGCGCCACGGCGCCCTCACCTACCGCCTGACGCAGATCCTCACCGGACACGGTTGTTTCGGGAGGTTCCTGCACCGAATCGGGCGGGAGGAAACGCCCGGGTGTTTCCACTGCGAGGATCGTCCGGAGGACACGGTGGAGCACACCGTAGAGGTCTGCCCCGCTTGGGCGGAGCACCGCCGTGTCCTTGTAGCGGCGATTGGCGGCGGCGATCTCTCGCGTCCGACCCTGGTTCAAGCCATGGTCCGGAGCGAGAGGGAATGGGAAGCCGTCACCACCTTCTGTGAAGCAGTCATGCTAGTGAAGGAGGTGGCGGGACGTGAGAGGGAAAGAACCTCACGTCCCAGCCGCCGCGGGAGACGCCCTGGGCGTCGGGGGTCACGTGGTGGCTCCCGGCCACCGTAGGCGCGGGCCTGTGGACGGCGAGTTATGGGCTAGCTCGCCGTCCGGCCGTCTTATGACGACAGGCCGTGTCGACGGCGCGTTCGTGTTCCACGCGCGCCTCAAAGAGATGTCAGCAACCGAGTAGGGGTCCGCATGGGCCGATGCCTGCCAGAGCTGCGGGACTGTTCGAAAGAGACACCGTGGCCCTGGAACACAAAGGGCAAAGAAGGAACATGGATGGGTTTTAGTCAGTACAAGTCTGACACTCCCTTCCGCTCCGCCCAGAGTGGGGGGGGTCATTTGATGATTTCCCATCCAAAAAAAAAAAAAAAAAAAAAAACGTTAGCATTGTCCTATCCTAAACCTTTTTTTTTTTGATCCGGCAATTTGTTTTACTTCTTTTATTTACAGCCATTCACATTCATACTAAAAACTTTCCTTACGAAAGTTGCGATCTTAATGGCCTGTGTATATTAAGAGCCGTGCCTATGCTCACACGTGTTTACAGTTCCAAAATTTATACAAAATATGCCAATTTTATGCTTGCCGATTTAACTTATGTTTTTTTTTCTTTACAGGTAAGCTTCAGATTCTGTTTGAAAATGATAAATTTAGGCTTCAGGCACTTTGCCAAAATAAAGATTGGTAAGTGCAACGATCCGTTTTTGTCTATTTACCCAGTACAATGGCGATCTTTTATATCATACTTGAAAAAAAATATTAAAAATTAATTCAATGGAGATAATCTTTACAAACTTAGATAACTTACACGTCCAGTCATTTCACCAAACTACGATTGGTATTTTTGACAACCCAGTACCCACAAATGTGTATATAATATACTATTTGGTTACAGTGGACACTACGTAGTGTGCCTTATTCCTGAAGGGAAGCCGGCTTCTTAGGCGCCTTCGGGCCTGCAACTTAATTTTTAGTAACCGGTTGTTCAATTAACCTTTATTGACTTCCCTAGCGACAACACGACACGACACACACATTCTTTCCGCACTAATAACAAAAGACAATAAATAAGGTCAACCTGCATTGTTTGCCAATAATCCGAAGTTAGGCAAAGTCACAGTTGAAGGCTAGCTTTAACTAGTTATTACTGGTTGGTAGCGGTTATTATGGGTTCGAAATGGTAATTAGAGAGAATTCTGGTATACCCACAGTATTGTCATCGTTCACGAACTTATAATGTAAATTGAAATTAAATATCTTTAGTATTGTTACGAGTTGGTTAAGGGATAAATTAAATAACACGAAATAACTTTTTTAATTACAAAACACTTTAAACTTAATCACAAATACACTACTGATCACTATTCACTTAGATATCGCACTTCTAGTTCACTTCGTTGGAATAAGCAGTTTATACGACAATAGAACGTGAAAGCATATTGTGCCATGAAAATTCTTGTCAAATTGAAATAATAAAAATAATAAGATTCCGATGGCAGTACTCCTCGATACGGCCCGCATTGTAAGGAGGTTCCTGTCTCTGGAGCCCTAACTACCGGTAGATTGGACCCTACTCCTAACACCAGCTGTGCACTTTTCTTTTTATTTTTAAAAAACGTTGCTCCACAATAGGAATTTCTCCTGTATCGTGGGTGCAACTCACATACACAAACAGCCAGACCCGGAACAACTATCTGTAGACAATGCAAATATTTGTTTCGTGCGGGAATCGAACCCGCGACACGCAGCGCAGCAGTCAATCGCTCAGCCTCTGCGCCAACCGTGCCGTCAGTTCCGATATTGACTTCTTTATTTTATTTTTCTAATGTTTTATTAGACAATAGAAAAAAAACATACAACATTTGTTTCTTTTTTTTCAGTGTAGAGAAAAACAAATAAAGAAGAAAATAATAAAGACGGACCTACACAGAACTGACATTAACACAAATTCTTGGCACGAATCCCATATTACGACCCAAGGAACAAGTAAAAGAAATCCAGCTAATACTGTCTCATTACATGTAAATTGCTTAGCTCTGCGTCATTTTATCTTTATTTCTGACTATCAAAGAAACAACCCCGTGTCGGAACCATTGGGCAACGCGCCAATGGGTGACAAACAAAAAATCGATGAAGAAAGTAGTGAAACTAATTTAGACCAAAGTTAAGCCTAATGACATAGAAAGCAATCTGCTTTGGACTATGTTTTTCCACTGGCGTCACAAGACCGACTC
This sequence comes from Noctua janthina, assembly GCA_963576755.1. Lineage (NCBI taxonomy): Eukaryota > Metazoa > Arthropoda > Insecta > Lepidoptera > Noctuidae > Noctua > Noctua janthina. The sequence continues at coordinate 2,801,167 of OY755074.1, forward strand.
ATTCTGCTAAAGACTTCTGACCTCGGAGGGAAGTGATGTGGTGACATCTTTTTTTTTTAATGGCATGTCGCAGGTCAGTGTGGTGACATCTGTGGTGTGTACCGCTATGTAGGAACTATATAGATGTTTCAAAGGCGTATCGCGTTACGCCGTAACTGGTTAATAGAAGCTAGATAGACAGTCCCTCCAGAGTCATACTTATTCATCAGCAAACGGAAGCTGACCCTTACATATTTGGGAACACACAAGGCAGATGATGGTGATGTTGATTTCTATGGTCGTGAACGATAATCAAGCATAAACAAAACACAACTAAGCAAAAAAAAAACTTAATAAAATAAATTAGTTCCCAGCCACATAGCTACCAGTTTCCCAAATAAGCATTTTCGAAACTAATGACCTCGTTTCACACAGCGGTCAATATCAAAGACGAACTTATGTATTCATATTATTTATAATTATTTCCTTAATGAACTTGAAATCCGTAGATTCTAATATAGACACAATTTATATGCTAATTAGTATTTTTATGAGACATCTCAGATGAATCAACTCGTCTCGCCAAAATGTAATACCTAAACTCAGTTCGTGATTTTGTTTCCAAGCACGTCAACAAATATATATTTGGAAAACGACGAACTCTAAATATTTTTATGACTTTTTCAATAGTACTTAGTCATTTTGAAAGTAACTTAATTTACACAGAATCAAAGTCGATATTCATGTTAGTGGAAATAAGATTGGAAACAAAGATTTGAAAAGACTTCAAATTAAAGTTATTTACATAACAAAAACATTAACTTAAGAAATTCTATTCAGATTAGTCACTGCTATTATTAGTAGTAACAAGTTTTCTGAGCCTCATAAATTCAGTGGCAGATTCTAAATTTGAGTTTCGATTGACGTTCAAAGTTCAATTTAGTTTTTCTGTATTTTTTTTTCGGGTGCAGAGTCCTATAGAATGATTTATTTATTGAGGAATGCGAGCAAGGGCTAAATAATAACAGCCTTTCGGATCGATCTTTAGGTTAAGCCGTGTTTGCCTAGGTTGGTCTGTGGATGGGTGACGTACCCATTACATACCTAGTTTCTTCCGTGCCTCGGAAAGCACGTTAAGCCGTTGATCCCGGCTCATTTGTAGATCTTTGACAGTCGGTACAGGTAGTCAGTGGCCCAAAAAGTCTGACAACTAGTCTTACCAAGGGGTATTGTATTACCTAGTACTAACTGGGTTGTGGAGGTCAGATAGGCAGTCACTCCATGTAAAATACTGGTATTCAGCTGCATCCGGTTAGAGAACAAGCCGACCCTAACATAGTAGGGAAAAGGCTAGACAGATGATTATGGGTGCGAATGTGACAATGTCTACTGATTATTTCTTTTCACGTCATACCTAATTCTGGCTTTGACGAAATCAACAAAGAGACGATGACCTTTTTTCAAATATTTATTTTTATACATCACTAGCTATTGCCTGCGACTTCGCCCACGTCGAGTCCGTAAATTATCCCACGGAAACGCACAACCAGGGTAAACCTGAAGCTTAGAGGAATTTCATCGTAATCACGTTTTTGATTTTTCAAAAATAAAAAAATATCCAGATATTTTACCGTCTGATGTGTGTGGAATCACAAATAATGTAATTAACGTCATTTATCTAATACTGCTGCAAAGAATAACATTTAGATATTTCTTCAAGGATCCAATTTCACAGATTAGTCACCGCTAATACAAAAATTATGATTTATTAACTACAATAAAAGGAAGCTTGGAAATGAATCGACATAAATGACAATCCGAGCGGGTCAAGGTGTCACAGCATGTCAGTGTGTCGACATCAATGGAAAACAACAATTTATGATGAGTGGTGCAAGAAGTGAGCGGAAACTAATTCCATTAAATATTTGATTTGAGGGATTATTTCCACCAATATCGATTATTATGATTTCGTTTCTAATTCAATTTTTATAAATTTAATTGTAAACATCGATGTTTAACAGCAAAATAATATTGGTTTCTACTTCACGTAACTTCTAACCAATACTACTTACTACTACACACTACTATACTTTGCCATACATATCTTTTTTTTTAATTATTTTGTATGCACGTCACGTCCTTGCGAAAAGTATATATTTTTTCTTTCTTTCCATAATCAAAATGTAACTGAAAAGTAAAAAAAGAAGTGTTTTCCTATATTGTGCTTACCACGTATGCCATGTCCATCTATGACGAGCTCCATTACTTCACGTGTAATCTGGCGCAAAGTTCAAAGTGGCGCAGGAGAAGAGTACCTGGAAGAATATGTGGGAGGCCTTTGTCTAGTAGTGGGACATTCAAGGCATTTAAAAAAAATCTCTTGTATAATTTTCTTATATACAGCGGGTATTATTTTTAATATTAATAGAAAATAATGAAGTTTAATATACCCAAAAATGGGTTAAATTTCGCCTCAGAATTTGTAACTTTTCGTGTAGTGCGATTTCTTTCACTACTCTTGTACGTATACCATAGAAAAGTGGCGTTTGAAATTGCACTTTTGTAGCATTCTATCGCTAAACCGTATTGCCTAGGATTAGACGAATTGTTGTACTTATCCATCTAATAGTGATAGAGAATGTGGAGGTGGGCGGCGGCGGCTGTAGGGACGTGATATAACAGTGTCTAAGTTCCACTCTTTGTCTTATTATTTGATGATTGTTTTTGTTAACGTGAGAGTCTAATTGAGTTACAGGCTCTGACACTTTATTGTCGCGATGTTCGCTTATACCTTGCACCACACCCAACTAATCAGCTTGCGTAACTAACTCAAATTCTTAGCTCAGGTCAGTGTTCAGTTCTAATATTATCTAAACCATATCTTATTGTTTCAAACACTATTGTTAGAAACTAATTCATTCCTGATTAAGGTTAGCATTTGGTCGAAATTGTCCAGACGTTAGCGCCATTTTGGAAACCGTCCGGAATCAGTTCGGGCTCGTCGTTTCTTCTGACTTTTTGACTTGAAGTGAGTTTTTATAGAAAACTAGCTTCGTCTACATGAAATTATTATAAAATAGTACTTCCCTATTTCAATCCGATTTATTAACAATTTCAAGGGTTTTAGGGTAAAGCTATGCTTGTGAATCGTGATCAGGAGTTATTCGGTGGAAGGGTGACCATCACGTACCGAGACCTCTCGGTGCCTCGGAAAGCACGTTAAGCCGTTGGTCCCGGGTGTCATTAGTAGATCTTCGACAGTCGATACGAGTAGTCAGGAGCCCGAAAGTCTGACAACCATTCTCACCAAAGGGTATCGTGTTACCCAATAACTGCGTTGTGGAGGTCAGATAGGCAGTCGCTCCATGTAAAATATACTGATATTCAGCAGCGTTCGGTTATTAAGAGCTCTGAAAATGTTCGTAATTTTTTTGTAAGTACTTTATGTTTATTTCAAAATTGTAACCCTAGTCTTATTACTATCGTAATTGTATGATATAACTATAAATTAGATCGTAATTTCGAGTGTTAGGAGTTTAAAATTGTGCATTGGTATGTCGGTAATTATAATTATCTGATTATCTTTGATACGATCTCTTGATCTGATTGTTACATGTATTATTGATAATCGGAGAAGGCAAGGACATTGAGTTATTAAAATTGCTACTGCATTGAGCCCCGTTCCTTAAGCACGAAATTTAAACAAAATATTTGAACAGTAACCATTGGACTGGACTAGATAATCAATAGAATTAATTGTATATTAATCAAATCGATCACACAATAGATAGTTTTGATTGCCAATGACCGACAAATTGCAAAAAACGTAAGAAAATTTTACAAGTGGTATCGTTTTGCCCAGGGCCAGTACTAACTGGGTTATGAAGGTCAGATCAGAGGATCAGAGAGCTGCATCCGGTTAGACTGGAAGCCGAGTCCAACATAGTTGGCAACGGCTAGGCAGATGATGATGGGTATGAATTAGATGAAATATCAGTATAAGATACATGAGTTGTCATGATAATCAAAACGTAGCAACACGCTTTACTCAATCAATACTTAGGTAAACGTGTCTTCTCCAGCTAACCTATTAGGTGTTCTAGCTAAGCTAGTAGTACTTTTATCTCTCCTATCACATCTCCAAGGCGTAGCGGGGATGTTTGAAAGCGTTTAATCACAATAATCGCGGCACTTTCAGCTTCTGTTTCTAAGTAGGCCGACACTTTCTAGCTTATTGTCTAACCTAGAGAAAACTGCGGTGTAGTCGCTACTTGTTGTAGTTTTAAGTAGCTTGTTGCTGGTGACTTTGTTTGTGGACAATTTACAACGTCCTGTTTTTTATTGTTAATTTCTCTTAGGGTGGATTTCACTTATGAAAGTGAACGCGATTAACGTATGTAAACTTCCGTTCAAGAGTTGTCGATCATCATCTGCCAAGCCTTTTTCCTACTATGTTGGGGTCGGTTTCTAGTCTAACCTGATGCAGCTGAATACCAGAATTTTTCATGGAGCTACTGCTTATCTGACATCTACAACCCAGTTAGTATCGGGTAAAACCTTTTGCCTGATTGTCAAATTTTCGGGCTACTGACTACCTGTAAGGACTGTCAAAGATCTACAAATGACAGCCGGGGCAAACGGCTCAAGTGCCGTTCAAGAGTTGTCAAAATTCCATACTAATTATGACTCTGAAAGATTTTGATTGCGGTTTAGATATGCCGATCGTTTTCAGCTTCTTAGGCTATATCACAAGTGTTCTAAAAGAGGAGTCTCCGCGAGTATTGAAAGAACATGTCGTCATGAACAGATCGTTTATAGGGTCAGTGTTCACAGTTTCAGGAATAACTTGGGCAACCACTTTCATCAAAAGAGTAGAATATGTAATAGGGAGCAAGCCTATTGCCATCAACCGGACACGAATTCAGACTCCGTGGCTGCTAAAGAGAAATACGTGATGGAAAAACCCAATAACAATTCGCACGACCTGGGAATTGAACCCAGGACCTCATGCTCAGCACTCGCGAGTCGGCGAACACTAGACCAAAGAGGCTGTCTACTAGCCGAGGCAACTAAGTAGAATGTACTTAAATGTCTCTAAAGCAACCATATTGTTGTACAATATCGCACAACTTCACTGGAGTAGAATTTGAACATTGGCCATTCAAATCATGGTGCCCATGTTGTGTTCATTTGGTAAAATTGCACACTGTTGTGCAACGTTGCCAAATAGCGAGCAGCACGCGTTGGGTGAAAATTGATTCATAGTGAATACTAACATAAAACCTTGATGTTTTAAGCAGATGAACTTTCCATCAGGTCCACCTGATCTATTTGTTAACTTTATCACATACAGAATTGTAAATAAAACCGCGAACAAGAAGTTTCATCATCATTATAGCCGATAAATGTTCAGTTTTCTTCTGTCTCCTTTGGTAAGGCGAGACGAGAAGAAGTTTCATCATCATTATAGCCGATAAATGTTCAGTTTTCTTCTGTCTCCTTTGGTAAGGCGAGACGAGAAGAAGTTTCATCATCATTATAGCCGATAAATGTTCAGTTTTCTTCTGTCTCCTTTGGTAAGGCGAGACGAGAAGAAGTTTCATCATCATTATAGCCGATAAATGTTCAGTTTTCTTCTGTCTCCTTTGGTAAGGCGAGACGAGAAGAAGTTTCATCATCATTATAGCCGATAAATGTTCAGTTTTCTTCTGTCTCCTTTGGTAAGGCGAGACGAGAAGAAGTTTCATCATCATTATAGCCGATAAATGTTCAGTTTTCTTCTGTCTCCTTTGGTAAGGCGAGACGAGAAGAAGTTTCATCATCATTATAGCCGATAAATGTTCAGTTTTCTTCTGTCTCCTTTGGTAAGGCGAGACGAGAAGAAGTTTCATCATCATTATAGCCGATAAATGTTCAGTTTTCTTCTGTCTCCTTTGGTAAGGCGAGACGAGAAGAAGTTTCATCATCATTATAGCCGATAAATGTTCAGTTTTCTTCTGTCTCCTTTGGTAAGGCGAGACGAGAAGAAGTTTCATCATCATTATAGCCGATAAATGTTCAGTTTTCTTCTGTCTCCTTTGGTAAGGCGAGACGAGAAGAAGTTTCATCATCATTATAGCCGATAAATGTTCAGTTTTCTTCTGTCTCCTTTGGTAAGGCGAGACGAGAAGAAGTTTCATCATCATTATAGCCGATAAATGTTCAGTTTTCTTCTGTCTCCTTTGGTAAGGCGAGACGAGAAGAAGTTTCATCATCATTATAGCCGATAAATGTTCAGTTTTCTTCTGTCTCCTTTGGTAAGGCGAGACGAGAAGAAGTTTCATCATCATTATAGCCGATAAATGTTCAGTTTTCTTCTGTCTCCTTTGGTAAGGCGAGACGAGAAGAAGTTTCATCATCATTATAGCCGATAAATGTTCAGTTTTCTTCTGTCTCCTTTGGTAAGGCGAGACGAGAAGAAGTTTCATCATCATTATAGCCGATAAATGTTCAGTTTTCTTCTGTCTCCTTTGGTAAGGCGAGACGAGAAGAAGTTTCATCATCATTATAGCCGATAAATGTTCAGTTTTCTTCTGTCTCCTTTGGTAAGGCGAGACGAGAAGAAGTTTCATCATCATTATAGCCGATAAATGTTCAGTTTTCTTCTGTCTCCTTTGGTAAGGCGAGACGAGACAGAAGAAGACTGAACATTTATCGGCTATAATGATGATGAAACTTCTTGTTCGCAGTCTTTCAAACGATGCTGTGCATATCTTAATGGAAATAAAGCATGAAATAGCTTGACAGTGAAACTGCGCTGCCGACCGCTGCCACTTCGGTGTGAATTGACCCTTAGTGTCTAACCTGGTGTCAGAGTTTTATGCCACCCATGGGCCTCTGACTTGGCTTTACATGTCGTCTCTCAGGCATGCTGATTTGGTGTTCTCACGATGTTTTCCTTCACCGAAGCAAGTGATAATACGCACATGAATCCGTAAAATCAGAAGTGTGTGTCTTGGGTTCGAACTTAAGACCTATGACTTGGCAGTCCGACTAATGTTCAGTGCTTTACAAAGACCTTGTCCAAGTGGTGCCCCATCAACCGATCTTGTGCTCTTCGCGTCTAGATTCTCTCCACCATCACCAGAACATCGTTAAAACTGTACCACAATGATATTTCACCACCCTAGCAAATCTGGTGCAGTTTCACCATCATCATCATTCCCCTGCCCTTATCCCTTGGGGTCGGCGCAGCATGTCTTCTTCTTCCATACTTCTCTATTACTCGTCATCTCAGCAGTCACCTCCTTTCTAGCCATATCATCCTTCACACAGCCCATCCATCGTTTCTTAGGTCATCCTCTACTCTTATAGCCATCTACATTCATACTCAAAGTTTTCCTCACTACATTTTCCTCATTCCTCCGCATCACATGCGTCCATTTTTGAGAGCAGTGAAGACTAAACTACGTCGTCGGCGGCAGAGTTGGCGCAGCGACTGATCTTCCATACTTCTCTATTACTCGTCATCTCAGCAGTCACCTCCTTTCTAGCCATATCATCCTTCATACAGCCCAACCACACGGGGCAGCACACCAATTTCACATTATTAATATCATTACTTCTAGAAAATATTGATATTTCATCACCCTGGTGAATCTAGGTCACAAATATAGCAAGAAAAAAGGTGACGAATTTTTACCCAACAAGCTGAAATTCGTCGCAAAAAAATCTCAAAGTCTGAGTCATGTCATTAATATTTTCCACATACGTCTTAACGTAAAATCTCTTGTCAAGGTATAAACGGGTCGTCTTATCAATGACCAAGCCGTTATAATTTGACCGTTGGGTTTAAACTTTAGGGTTCCGCAGTTAAAGTTAACTGTAAGTTTTATGTTCGCGTAAAATCATTTTCGTTTATGTTGATTGAGAGTCTGGATGTAAATGCTTTTGTTGGGATTATGAACCGGATGAATAAGAACCGTTTAAGTTATGTAGCTGTCAGTGTTCCACTGCAAGGACAAAGGCCTCTTTTTATATGGAAGCAGAATGTCAAACCTCCTTATGATAGAATAAATAACACATCGACGTTTTGTTTGTAAGTTTTTATGTAGGGGGTAATCTTCGAAACTACTGATCCCATTCCGAAAATTATTTCACTAATGGAAAGGTACATTATCCCCGAGTGTCATAAGCTACTTTTGAAACGTTCACGTGAGTCACTTTTCGTAAATGGAGCGAATCCGCGAGCAATTAAATGAAATGAAATTAGTACGGCTCGAGCCGAGAGGAGCTCGTGGCTAAATAATAACAGCCGTTCGGGTTGATCTTCAGATTACAACGCGTTTGCCTAGATTGATCCGTGGATGGGTGACCACCTACTACATATCGACTTTCCTCCATGCCTCGGATAGCACGTTACGCCATTGGCCCCGGCTGTCAATTGTAGATCTTAGACAGTCGTTACAGGTAGGCAGTGGCCCGAAACTCTGACAACTAGTCTTACCAAGGGTTATCGTATTACCCAGTACTAACATACCTGACTTTCAATATAATGAAGAGTTATCGCTTCATTATCTGTAGGCCATACAAATATGGTGGATGCGAGTCGCACGGGATCGGTCAACGTGGCGACACTTGGGGGAGGCCTATGTCCAGCAGTGGACATCTTTCCGCTGAAATTATGATACAAATATTTGTTCCGTCCGGGAATCGAACCTGCGACACGAACGCAGCAGTCAATCGCTCAGCCACTGCACCAACCGTGCCTTCAAACGTCTACGCTGCGATCAACGACAGCGTGGACAAAAAATTGTCATGCCAGCGACACGAAGAAGGTTGAAAAATGTCGCATTGATCATCTCTGATGGAATAGGAAGGACCTAATTGAATTCCTACAGGCCCCTAGTTTCAAATAGCCTCATTTTGCGGTCCAGTCTTGTTATACGGAACCCATTCCATAACGACACATGATCTTAAGCTTTCGTCTCACGTTTTACGATCCCAACTTATTTGTTATTCTGATACGATTCTCCGAATGAAATACCGTAAGCATATGAATATATACCAAAAACCAATTACCGTGGGAATTTCAACCTTAAAACGTAAGGAATAGCGGACAGTATGTGTTCTGGGGACAGTAAATGTTATTTTGTTATTCAATGCGATCTTCGGTTTGTATCGGGTGATTCAAAGTTGAAATATTTTAAGTCAAATTGAAGCAAACGGAAATGAGAAATTTTTTCGCCATGTTTGCACTTCAGGACATGTGATTCGACCAGGAAAAATACCTTACTTTCATACAAGTGGATGTGAAAAAGTTGCCAAAGGAAAATAACTCATGTATACTTGATATCGTTTTACAATTATTTTGTTTATTACTGTGAATATGAGGACTACGTGGGTCATACTATTATTATAATTTTTTTAATTTTGTTAGTTTCATGATTGTCTGGCAGTTTGAGTACTTTATGCGGCCTACCCAAACGATTTTTCTTTGGTATTGTTCGTCGTGTCGTTGAGCTCCTTGGGTCGAGCTACACGATCACTGACAAATGCTTGCACTGTCTGGACAGGTCCACTCAAATCTGTGTGGTTATTTCTTCAAAAGACCATCTCAGACATTAATCTACATGGTCCTCATATGACTTGAGCAATGTATGGACTTTAAAAGAGACGGTGACCTCTGAGTTTGTTTCGGATGTTAATTCTCAGAGTAGTCAGGTACGAAACAAGGGCCCCGTCTAGTTTTAAAACATAACATGTTGACATGTAGAAATAAGAAATAAATATGATTTATGATTTATTTGTGATACTTGCAACAGGTATTTGTGTAATTTATTTTCCATTACTACTCTCAAAGCGGTGGAGGAAAACATCGTGAGTAAACGTATCTTAGAACCAAAAATTAGAAGACATCTAACAGCCATCTACCTGCATTGATAATGGCCCACTCCCTTTTAACAGAGAGGAGGCCTGAGTCCCAGCCGTGGAAGAGTTATAGGCTGATATTACACAGCAGCAATACTCTTCTTTGCGTGTAGATAGCAACCAAAAAAGAAAAAGACTAATTCAAGTCTACCCTCAATTTGACTACAAGTTTGGCGCCTTCAGCGACTTCTGAACTTGAGGTCTTCAATTCGATTCTTAGGACAGCATATAAGCAAGTAATAGGTCTTCCGTCAATTTCTTTGAAACTGTCTGCTGGAGTGGATTCTCGCCCGATTGATGGCCTGACCTTATTCGTGATGTTCTTCAGAAAACTGACATGGTCATATACCGTAAAATGGGGTGAATAGGACCGCAGGGGTGAATAGAGACAAATTTTGAAACGGATTTTAACGTTGAATTAATATGTTATATTGATAACAAGGTCTCTAAATAATTAAGTATAACTAAGTAAATAAAACAGAGTACTTTTTGATAACATAATCAAATTCATTCAACGTTAAAATCCCTTTCAAAATTTGTCTCTATTCACCCCTGCGGTCCTATTCACCCCGTTTTATCGGTACGAACGCCTGAATTTTCTGAAGAACACTATAATTAACACTGTAAACGGGATATTAACCTTTTTTGTTGTTTGTAATCATCAAAAGGGATATATCCTTTTCAGCGTTAATGATATAATAAAAATTTGCCATCGACACGCTAAGAAGAAGCGTTAATGATAGTGTTCTTCAGAAAGTTCAGGCTTGCGTGTATGGTCGTATGTATGAACGTGGACAAGGCGAAGGGAGTGTGTAAGGAGTACACACTCACACGAGGCGTTCGGTAGTTTCTGTCAACCCTTATGAAAAAGGGACGTGAGTTTGTGTATGTTTGTATGATAGCAAATGGCTCGCCCCCTATTACATCGAATTTAAACATAACAGCCTCGTTGTTCCAGTGGTCGCAATCGCCACTGCTGAGCATGAGGTCCTGGGTTCGATTCCTAGGTCGAAGAAAGTGTTATTGGGTTTTTCCATCTGGAATTTCTCAAAACCAGCCACGGAATCTGTATTTGCACCCGGTTGATGACAATACGCTCGCCTCCTATAACATAAAACTATAACATAACTGAAAAAATGTGGGCGTAGTAATAATAATTACGACGATTTGCAATCATATTTTTAACATCAATTCAAAAGAGCTAGACGCATCAGTAACATTGACCTATTAGATGATTACATCACTCGTAAACATGACTTGTCATCAAATGATCGTAGAGGTCAAGACACTCTTGATTTGATTTTACTTAGAAGATTGCCAACAACTATTTAGCGTGAAGATGACGACAAATATTTTTAAGGAATTGAAGTTTTTAAAAACAGCACCTTTATTACGTAAGGTCATAATTGCCAAGGTTTTGTTAAAGTATTCTGATTTAAAAGAGTGTCCATGGAGTTTCTTGCCCGTTCTTCTCCATAGAGATCTACGTTAGGGAATGGGCAACTACAGTACATTCACAGTTTTTTGTGCCTTGTGACTGGGACTGTAGCTATATTTTACTGTTGCCTTTGTTTCGACAATTCAAAAGTGCCTGTAACTGGCCTACTTAAAATAAATGCTTTGATTTTGATTGTTTTCATTTTGTCAGTTAAATAATATGCATTGCGTTTAACGTTGTTGAGCAGAGTAATTTTTCTGATATTATGAAGCAATTGAATATGAATCACCATCAAAATGAAAAATATTGTAATTGTAGGTAAGTTACGCATTTAAGATGCATTTACAGTCAGTCGTCACATTAATATTATTTTACCACTATGTTGAGAGCAGCGGTGGCCCTCTGGTGGAGACCCCGACTTACGAGCAGTAAGTCGTGGGTTCGAACCCAGCCAGGCGCATTACTTTGTGTAAGTTATTTCATCACCACTGCTCTCAAAACGGTGAAGGAAAACATCGTGAGGAAACCGGCATGTCCTAGAACCAAAAATTCGAAGACATGTGACATCTACCAACACGCACTGGGCCCGCGTGGTGGATTAAAGTCCATTCCCTCTCATAGAGAGGAGGCCTGCGTCCCAGCAGTGGGAACATTAATAGGCTGATTATGCTTATGCTATGCTACTAGGTTATGCCCGCGGCTTCGCCCGTGTGGAGTTCGATAATTGTTCCACGGGATCGTACTACCGGGATAAATAGTGTATTAATCCTATGTGTTAATCCAGGTAATAACCTATCTGTATGCTAAATTTCATCCAAATCCGTTCAGTAGTTTTTGCGTGAAAGAATAACAAACAAAAAAAAACAAAGTCCGTTCATCCATTCTCACAAACTTTCGCATTTATAATATTATAGTAGGAAATAGAATATATATATGTTTTTTACTATAAGGTCTATCTTTTCATACACGAAATATTTTAAGAGTAACTTCTATAAGTCGTAAAGTCGCCATAGCAATGAAAAAAAAAAAATATCTGAGTGTTTTTTTACGAAATTATTATAATTCTAAAAATTGTTGATGCATTTTGCAAAAAACCTTTACTCCTATATTCTAACAATGACAGTAGGTAAATACGACGTAGTAAACTACCGTAATGGATGCTTAAAAATAAGGGGCCAGTATTTATTTTGTGAGTCAAGTAATTTTAAACTATTTATTTTTTATAAAAAAATATACTCAGATAAAAAAAAATCCCTTTAAATGGCTTTGTTATAGCCGTCAGATGATTTCTTGAAAATATTTCGTGTATGAATAGTTAGACCTTATATATACAATTATACATAACAGTGCAATTATTTTCTTTTTTACCCACATAGCATTTCTGAAAATCGGCAAATCTCCTAAATGCAAGAAGATAAGGTGATGAAATGCCCGAATGATTCTTACCAAAAAATCCCATACTGGTGACAAAAATCATTTGCGACCTTACTCAAATCAGCATACACAACAAATTACTACAAACACTAAAAATCACACACCTTTTTTCTCTCAGTCACGTTTGCAACGTACCTCTCTGCCCACCCACTCAGAGTAAGAAGGATATTAATCATCATTAAGAATACATCAGCCCTCAACATTCCTTCACACAGCATCCTTGGTAACGATCCGTGAAAACGAAAGAATAAAATGTTTTTAGTTTAGAGTTATGTTATGAGTTAGGGTTCTGTATATTCAATAATGAAGTTGAAATACTCCGTTTGCTTTTTTTTTTAAATTAGAAACCATCAAATGACCCCTCCCACTCTGGGCGGAGCGGAAGGGAGTGTCAGACTTGGACTGACTAAAACCCATCTATGTTCCTTCTTTGCCCTTTGTGTTCTAGGGCCACGGTATCTCTTTCGAACAGTCCCGCAGTCCATACTCCGTTTGCTTACAGTTATAATCGAAAGAAAGGGAAAAATCTAATCTCGATTATGGTCTTCTTCGTCTTTCGCGTCGATGGTAAGAATAAATTTCTTAGGCCCAGTATGTGGCCATATTAATCGCGGCGACTTTGGCGTCTTTTAGGTTTTTGAAAGTGCAGGTGTGGGGACACTTCGGACACTCTAACAGCACGGGGGCAGGGCACATTACTCGCAGAACGGATGGCCGATGAGGCCGAAAAGTTCTGGAGTGGCGACCGCGAACCGGAAGACGTTGCGTTGGAAGGCCTCCCACTAGGTGGACCGATGACCTGATGAAGGTTGCAGGGATCCGCTGGATGCGAGTTGCACGGGACCGGTCAATGTGGTGACACTTGGGGAAGGCCTATGTCCAGCAGTGGACATCTTTCGGCTGAAATGATGATGATGATGGACACTCCAACAAGTGGGACGTCATCTGGTTGGGAGCACCGTATTCAAACTGTGTGGGAAGGATTTTTAATTCCCCATTTTGCAAAATTGTAGTTACAGCGGCCTACTTGGGTGCGCAATCGGTGAAGTGCTTTCCAAACAGGCCACTACAGATCATGTCCCGGAGGCAGATGTTCCTGGGGTTGAACTAAATGGGGAGATGGTGCGTAAGTCAATTATGGTGTATTTAAAGCTCACTTATTAACTGTCTTAGTGGGAAAGAAGAAATAAGGCCGTGACAATAATGTTCGCGAACGCCTAGTCCGTCATCGACTGAACTATGCTCGTACACACGGAGACCCATCAATCTGTATCTTTCCAGTATTACATGGCCACGCTTTGTATAGATTTCCAATACAACGCGAGTTCCGCATAAACTAGTTTTGTATAGCTTGATTTTTCGCCGTGCATACATCGACATCCGATATTATCAAATATACCTTGATTGTCTATATGAAACAAACTCATCAGATAGAAATTTCTTGAAGTCCAGAAGCTCTATATTCAAAGGTACCAACTTGAGAGAGAATTGTAACGTAGATAGTTGTGTGTTCATTCCACGTCGTATGTCCACTGCATGACAAAGCGTCAGATGCCCTCATTTCCCACGCTAGGCCAACCAGCAGCACCTCTTAATGTTCACATTATTAGCTAGTTTCGATGGCTACCTATGTAGATGAACCTATAAAATGCTTTGATGGCAAATGATAATAGCCACCACGTATTAGCGATACTTAGATGTCCACCCGCTACACTATTATGTTTTGCACGGAACCCTAATCCTTTTTCTAAAATAAAAGTAGCTTAAGTTACTTCTTATAAAATCAATTTGCCTGCAGCCGTTTTGGAGCATAGCCGGAACAAACACACTAAAATTTATAAGTACCTATCGTTCATTATGCATTCAGTAAAAAGATGTTATTTTGAAATTACAAACAGACACTTCAATTTTATTTATTTGCATAAATGATTTTCAGCCGGTATAAAAAGACTTCGTCAGATTAACGATACCTCCCGTAATATGTATTGTTCAGTCCATACGAGACAAGAAGAACACAAACGAGTACGACAAACGTTTTACAAAAGTAATGACGGAACCACAAAAGCGCATCCTTTCTGTAAATTCCACAATTTGTATGCCACAGTTGAAGGATAAGTAGCTAGTACGTATCATTTTATGATAGTTCGTTGTAAGTTAAGTGACCTATAGTTAAATCCAAATGTGTCATAAGTACAAGGTGGCTGGGTTCAATCTTTAACTGACTAGTATTCGAATTCAAAGAATCCATATATAGTATATATGAGCACGAAAACAATTGGTGGTTTCCTTCGGGAACGAACCAGAAGTGAGTCACTGCTATTGTCGAAATCCGAAGACGTACCAAGGTCTTCGATATTGGAAATCGGGTTCATCATCATCATCTGCCTAGCCTTTCCCCAAATATGTTGGGGTCGGCTTCCAGTCTTAACCGGATGCAGCTGAGTACCAGTATTTTACATGGAGCGACTCCCTATCTGATCTTCACCACCCAGTTAGTACTGGGTAATACGATACCACTTGGTAAGACTGGTTTGCAGACTTTTTGGGCCACTGACTACCTAACGACTGTCAATGATCTACAAATGACAGCCGGGACCAACGGCTCTATCGTGCTTTCCGAGGCACGGAGGAAACTCGGTAAGTAATGGGTGCATGGTCACCCATCTACAGACCAACCTAGGCAATCACGGCTTAACCTAAAGGTGGATCCGAGCAGCTGTTATTATTTAGCCACGAGCTCCTCCGCTTGGAAATCGGGTTATGGAACTCAAATGGAGTTGGGCAGGACCCCTAGCAAGGCGCGGTGATAGCAGGTGGTGTAAAACCGTGACCAACTGGCGTCCAAGGATCTGGAAAGAGAAGTGTTGGTCGTCCGGCGGTGAGATGGGCAGACGACATTGTTGCCATCGCGGGAATATCCTGGATGAGGTTGGCACAAGAACGTGGAGCTTGGCACAAGCAAAGAGAGGTCAGCTGTGGTTGAAGTCGTACTGTGGGTGCTGATGATGACTCTTTTAAAGATATTGGTTTTAACAATGTTTTCATATAACAGCATTAATTTGTATTTCATTTGGAATTTTTCCGAGCAAGGAACGTATTTTCGTAAGAGATTTCGATTTGTTAAATAATTGCATCTGCCCCGGTCGCTAAATTCAAATCAAATCAAAAACTTTATTTGAAACAAGAGTCCTTAAGGGTTAGTAGTGAGTTCTTAAGAACTAAACGTAACAAAAAAAACACACAAAACGTAAACGTTAGAAAAGGAACTCAAGTTCCTCTTGTGACGTTTTAGCGTCCATTGCGCAAAAGAAATTGTATTTACTTTCTTCTTTTCAATAAAACCCTATTAGTACCAAACGAACCCTAAACCGGACTAGATGGACTATAAGTATCACTTACCACAAAAGAATTTTGCTGGACAAGGTAAAACAGCCAAGTATTCGCATAGAAAAATATCCGAGACTCGTATCCGAGTTAACCATCAATTCCTTACATCCTCATGCTATCCGTGACATGTAAATTGTGAGCATTATACCAGCTTAGTACCGTCTTAGAGAATGTGTGTAGTGTAGTGATGTGATTGGATAGCGGATATTTATCCGAAAATATCCAAATTGTTATTAAAATATGGGAGTTAGAATTTGGAATACTTTTATCTTTTTTCTAATGATTTTTGGGGTGCTATCTTAACATTAGATCTTATCTACCACAATGCGAGCATCTTCCTGCAGGGTCCTTCTGCGGTTCACCAGGAAGTTCCTGAACCGTCTCCGAACCCAATTCGGAAGATGTATCTCCAACCTCGTAAAGTGGGCAACCTCTGTGCCCCAAAACATGCAGTCAAAGGGAGCTTTGCGCTGCCACCGACGAAAACGGTGTGTTAAGCCAAGTGTTTGTTATGTTACTCTTATTATTTACTTCTGAGGTATCAAACTAATATAAACGTTCATATACATATATCAATAAGCGGCGTCCAAATATCGTTGCGTTGTTACGACTACGATAGATAATACGGAACGTATGATACAGAAAGAGATAGCTTTTGCTTTTGAAGTACTTAAACAACGACAATTGTCTGAATTTGTCTGCAACAATTTGCGTGCGATAGTGCGATATCTACCTCTTTTTATTTATACTAACCTGAGTGTCAGGCCAACTTATAAAAACAAAGATAACAAGGGCCATTAAAATTATCCGAAAGAAAGTTTTCGGATACGCACAACCCTAACCAAACACGAAGTCTTCTCGCATAAAATGCGGTATTTAAAATGAAAAATGAGTTACAGAGAATTTAAATTATAACGTTAAACTTCGGTTAACGACATTTTGATGAGGCCTGAGCCACGCGTGCTATGTGTCATAATTCTTGAGTGATAGGTAGGTATGTTGTATTCTTTAGGGTAACGAGAAACCGTTGGAAATAAATATAATATATTAAGTTGGTAGTATGTAGGTTCTTCACAAATGCTACGGTCGTTTTGATTTGATACAGTTTCTTATATGTTAACTAATTTTGTCCCATATCTGGGCAAAGGTCCTCCTAATTCTTCTAGTCATCGGTATGTTAATGTAATGTGTAATGTTCTGTAGTTTATGTAGAAATTGGTTCTTGAAAAATCTACTTGACCTAACTCAATTCGTGCCGAGATGACGCGGACCGAACATTTGGCGATCCTCTTCTTCTTGTAAGCGTGGCAATCTAAGCTATGGCAAAAAAAAATTAACATCAAAAATATCGGAAGATTGGTGAAACGTAAAGTGTAAAAATAAAATCATCATCATCATCAGTCTACAACAGTCCACTGCTGGACATAGGCCTCCTCAATCGCACGCCACTCAACTAGATTCTAAGCAACTCTCATCCAGTTGCTGCCAGCCGCTCTGCGAAGATCATCGCACCACCGAGCCTGAGGGCGTCCCACCTTACGATTGCTGATTCGCGGTGTCCACTCCAAAACACGTCTACCCTACGGTCATCGGTTCTTCGGCTAATATGGCCGGCCACTGCCACTTCAGCTTTTTTTTTTTTTTTTTTCCGGATGGGAAATCATCAAATGACCCCCCCCACTCTGGGCGGAGCGGAAGGGAGTGTCAGACTTGTACTAACTAAAACCCATCCATGTTCCTTCTTTGCCCTTTGTGTTCCAGGGCCACGGTATCTCTTTCGAACAGTCCCGCAGCCCTGGCAGGCATCGGTCCTTGCGGACCCCTACTTATTTGCTGACATCTCTTTGAGGCGCACGTGGAACACGAACGCGCCGTCGACACGGCCTGTCGTCATAAGACGGCCGGACGGCGAGCTGGCCCATAACTCGCCGTCCACAGGCCCGCGCCTACGGTGGCCGCCACCACGTGACCCCCGACGCCCAGGGCGTCTCCCGCGGCGACTGGGACGTGAGGTTCTTTCCCTCTCACGTCCCGCCGCCTCCTTCACTAGCATGACTGCTTCGCAGAAGGAGGTGACGGCTTCCCATTCCCTCTTGCTCCGGACCATGGCTTGAACCAAGGCCGGACGCGTGCCACTTCAGCTTACTTATTCTGTGAGCTATGTCGACAACTCACCAACGGAAAATCCGCAAGACAGGAGACCGCTCGTACCACTGCTGTTAGTGAAGAGGTCTTTACCCTGAAGTAGCAGTGAGCCTAATATTAACAATAAACCCTTCCTAACGACCCTATCAGCTGATATCCTTATTAAACCAAACAAACCGCCGCCATAATGAAATCAAGATTTCACCCACGTCGCCGCTAGATGGCGCTTTACGCCGTGCTCTCGCATACTGAGTACCAGGCCATTGTTGGGAGTACTAGGCTCGCATATTAATAAGGAGATAGTAGTTATTCCTGCAAAGAAAGGGCTATGTTCCCATGATGTCATAGGAAGTTGTAACAAAAGGTTATGGTGGGTCTTTGGTTTCCTTTTTCCTTGGTCACACTGGCTATTGATACATCGGCAGGTCATTCCAATGAATACCTCGTTTCATGGCGGGATTTTAAGTCTGTCTGTTTTTCTTTTAAATTTTCCTTGCAAAACAAAAGACCAAAGTGTGTTTCCGGAACATTATCATCAGAATGTTTCATGTATACTCAGCAATTGTGTGAATCCTCAAGTAGACTGCACTTGAGGATTATGAAGAAAAAAACTGTGGTGATTAAATATTTTATACTTCACGATTTTAATAGATTTCCTCAAGACTAGTTATTTTGGTGTAAATTAATGTTACCGTATATTTGACATCGGTTACTCTCTTTAATTCTTCAAAGCTTGTTTTTCATTAAGAACATTTTCCAAAAACAAAGTAAGTATGGTAAAAGCACTTGACTTTCTTAAAAAAATCTCAAAAGGAAAGAAAAGCAAACATACAAAGAGCAAAAAAGCTAAAAACTCCAAATTAAGAAATCCAAAGGTGTAAAAAGTACCAGGCTTCTATAAGCCGTCGAGAGCTTTAAACAAACGCCTTCTAATTCACACTAAACACTAAAGAATGCTCAAACAGGCCCTTTTGTACGTGAAAACAAACATTCGTTACGGTTTAAATGGATTCCTCACCTTATGGGTAAACATTACCTTTTGAGTGTAGTCACCTTTCGTTTAAGGAGTGGAGTATAATACCAAAATAGAGGGAATATGACTTGACCAGAGAGGCTTAGCATGAGCGCGCGGTGTAATCGTAACGTAATAATGTCGATGTTTTAATCGGAAATACAATTATCCTATAGTATTTTAGTCAAATTGTTTCCAACAAGCACAATCCGTTTCATCCATAAATTCTTAAAAAGATGAATTATATAATGTGAAACGAGTATTTTTAATTTAAAAATCAACGTATTTACGTTAAGTTTACAACGCGCGCTCAAGCCTCTGCACAAGCTGCAACTATTAGGACGAAAAACCTGAAAGCTGGAGAGCTGAGAGGCCTTTCGAAAGTTTAAATACACGATTACTGACAAACGCTTGCACTGACTGGACAGGTCTGTTCAAATCTGCATTGATTTTTCCTCCAAAGACCATCTCAGAGCACTTATCTGTATGATCCTCACATGGCTTGACCAATATTTTTCTGTTTAACTATGATTTTTTTTTCAGTGCTTCTTCTTAGAGTATTTTCATAGGAAACACAGACGTCTTCTATTTCTTACTGTAATTTTTTTTTGACGTTACGAGGTTTTATAATGATCTGATGTTTGACTAAAAACTGGTATTGAATGAGTCCTCGCGAAGGTATCAATTTAAATGGAATATTCTGCAAGTTGATTACGTATTGTTTCAATTAGTATCGTAATACCTACGTCGATTATGGAGCAAATAATCTGTGGAATATTGTTAGGACTTTGTGGACGTTTAATGTGCCTTTGATGGAGCAAGGCGGAGGACTCATTAAAGCAGTCGGTCTGTAAAGTAAATAATTTTCCTTTAAAACTTTATTTTAATTAATATTTTGACTATAAATTCGTTCACTTTTTTTCGGTTCTATTATAAATCATCTCCCACCTGCAATTTCAAAAATATACGCGTTGAATTGAGAACCTCCTCTTTTTTTTTCGTCGGTAAAAAAATATTATCTACTCCCATAGTCCCATGCAATGTTCGAACTTGTAAAAGCAATTTTAACAAACGGCCACCATGTAAACAAAAATACAATTTAAAATACAAGCAGCAGCTGTTTTATTTAATTCCAAGTTCATGTTCAAAGTGAATGAAAAAGTGAAATAAGTAACTACGCATACATTATCATTAAAACTGGTCAAGTGTGAGACATACTCGTATGCTGAGGGTTCCGTAACAATAAAACGATTATACTTAGGTATCTGAATTGTTTGTTCAAATTGTAATAAACCATGCACAGCAAATCATCAAGTTGACGCATTACTATTACCCTTTTCAAGCAACATTTGATGCCTAGACAAATTGAAATTCTACTTCGAATATCTATAACGGAAAAGTCAATATTGTATGGAACTGACATAAGCTAACGAAAAAGTTATGTCGATTCTATTGAAAGTCGTTGCAGAAATACGAAACGCTTTGAAAACGATTGGCCCCTGTTTAAGTACTCAGAGACCAAACTGTTGTTGACTGAAAAGTTGTGTGGTAATCGGTTGGCTTGGATGCTAGCATACTCTTATTTGCCAAGAATAAAGGGTGTAACAAGACACTTAACGAAGCCGGAAGGCATTTTTTCTCCCCGCCATTGCGATAACTTTTTTGTTATAGACCATACCTGGGAACCTTTTAGTTACAGAGATATTGGGGGTCAAAGTTCCAACTTTTCCATATATTTTTTTTAATACACTCTTTTAATGTAAGATTTTTATTTTAAACACCGCCACGACCCCCGTACTATTCAATCCATACATCAGCACAATGTTTTACATCGAGTCCTACCGTAAAACATGATTATTCACCCAAAAAAAAAAGTTGTTTACCATCAACAATTTTTACGTAAAGTAACTTAGTTTGATGTACAGAATGCTTGGTTGACGGCTTCGTGAAGGGGCCGTTTACACATTACATAGAGGTCACAGTAACACGTACTCCACGGAAATGTTGACTGGCTAGTTATAACGGTTCTAAAGATATAATTATGTCCCTGTGACAGAATCACAGGTAGCGTAGGCTTGGTAAAAAGGACCTGCGGAATACGGAACCCTAAAAAACGTAAAATAAGGTAACAACGCACACGTAATCATTATAACCGCATCGTCTAGTAACGACCTAAGGGTGACTCACACTTGGATTTATAAACGTGATGTTGACGCTGCGTTTCCTTTGTAGACTTAGATCAGGTTTATGGTTGGCACTTAAGTGTTTTCGGTTATACGAGTGCTGTTATATTAAAAAAATATTTAGTTAAAAAATTTGATAATTAATAGATATTTTATATTTAATTTGTCACACCTTAACAGCTGATCGAATTACGATGATTTTTTGCACACAGATAAACCATGACCTTGGATAAAAAATATCGCACGTCCTACGTGGGATATTTTTTATCCCGGCTAAGCTTCCGTGGGATAATTTCTGATATGCACGGGAGAGAACCACAAAGCAAAAAAAAACAACATAATATAACATCACGCCTGTAATACCCAAGGGTTTTACCTAATATTACATCCACATTTTGCCAGTTATGTTTAAGTCCCATGTAATAGGGGGCAAGCCTATTACCATACCATTAACTGGGCACAAATCTAGACTCTGTAGCAGCTACTGAGAAATACCTGATGGAAAAATACAATAACACTTTGCCCGACCTGGAAATTGAACCCAGGACCTCATGCTCAGCAGTTGCACTTGCGACCACTGGACCGACAAGGCAGTCTTTAAATTATTCAGTCAGTCATGGTCCATCTTTACATCTACATAAAGATAAAGCATCCTCAATAATAACATGTTATGGTTTCCCACGCCACACAATAAACAAGAATAACGTGTTTTTTGCCAAAAACCGTGCTGATATTCGGAACGGTAATTATTTTAAATTACATATTAAGCGTGCGACTATGTCAAGTCAAAGATATTTTGAATACTTATTAAAAGGTTACTGTGGCATTAAACTAGGAAGAGATTGCTTTTAATAACTCTTGAAGCTTAGAAAAACCGGCTTTTTGCAAGTTATTTACTCGCAAGACTAGTGTGTACAGCAGTAGCGAAGAGTCAATTTATGTAAGAGGTAAACCGGAGTACATATCTTTAATGTGGTTATATTATTTGTCTATAGAATACTGACTGTGCACTTTTTCAAAAGGAATACCGTAGGAATCGAGTAGTACGAAACATTCGCCACTGGTGTACAGATCAATTTTTTTTAACGAATTTTACAGTGCTATTAGGGTAGTTCAGCTTCCGGCTTTAGGAAGGACCTCGTAGTTAATTAATAACAGCCTCTCGGGTAAATTATCAGGTTAAGTCGCGCTTGACTAGGTTGGTCCGTGGATGGGTAACCACCCGTTACATACCGAGTTTCCTCTGTGCCTCGGAATGCACACTAAGCCGTTGCTCCTGGCTGTCATTTGTAGACCTTTGACAGTCGTTACAGGTAGTCAGTGACCCAAAATTCTGACAACCAGTCTTAGTAAGGGATAGCGTATTCCCAGTACTAACTGGGTTGTGGAGGTCAGATAAGCAGTCGCTCCATGTAAAAAACTGGTATTCAGCTGCAGCAATTCAAACTGGAAGGCGCACCCGTTGGGAAATAGACTAGGCAGATAAGTCTACCAAATAAAAATAAATCCTATCATCACGCCTATTTTCCTCAAAGAGTTAGACAGAGGTGTACGTAATAGTACATCCACATGGCGAACCTATTGCCATAAATCGACTCCAAGTCCAACTAATAAGAAATTCCTGGTGGAATAACACAATAGCACTTTGCCCGTCCTGGAAATCGACCCCAGGACCTCACGCTCAGCAATCGCGCTTGCGTCCCCAAGACCAAAAAATATGCCATTAAAAATGGCCTCCCCACACCCCTATGTTTATTAGTCTACCAATACTAGTTTTCCAATAAGGCCATTAATATGGGTGCTGGGTAGACAGTGGCAGGACATCCGTGCAGTGTGCGCCACCCTTAAAAGGATACGCGTATGCGTCTGCGCATATTAAAGTAGTAGACATTTTTATAAAATGGAGAAATTAAGAATTTAACATGCAACCGCCTTTAACATATTTTGGTATATTGGTTGGATTCGATAGTTTTACTTATTTTGTCAGATTTAATTTTTTCGGTCGAGAATTGAACCCGGGACCTCATGTTCAGCAGTTGAGGATGAGGTTCTGGGTTCGATTCCCAGGTCAGGCAAAGTGTTATTGGATTTTTACATCAGGAATTTCGCTCAGACCGGAGTCGGGACTTGTGCCCGCTTGATGGCTATAGGCTCGACCCTTACATGAGACTTTGCCATCACCAGTTATGTTTATAACTGGTGAAATGTGGATGTACTATTAGGTACACCTCTGCCTAACCCTTCGGGGATTACAGGCGTGATGTTATGTATAATTATGCTGCCTAGTACTTTGATACCGCTTCTCTAAGGGATACTTACTCCTTCCTTAATACTTAACACCGTCTGTCATCCGTTAAACTGAACTACAAGTTATAAATTACATTTCCTTCACATGTCCATCATTTTCTTTGCGAAAACATCTCATTTTAAAACCCGCATTTCGTTACGGTTAAGTACCCTTCAAACCGACAACTCCATAGCAAATTCAACTCTACAACACATCAAATAAAATTCAAATTCCTGTGTATTCCACTTCAGTTATCATATCCTTGTATTCGCCCAAGGGAATTTCATCTGTATGAGTTAGGAGCTACGATTCTTTTTGAATGGACACAGTAATGTTTTCGCATAGGGTGTCAAGCGAAGCGTATCGTCATTTTATTCAGTACTGCTTAACATATGAGCGTTTGATATAATTTGTAGGTCAATAAACTATAGGAAGGAAATGCTAATGACATTTGTGGAAAATTATAGAAATGATTCATCGTTAGGAGATGGCCACTGCTGAACATGGGCTGTGCCTAATACCGGTGGACCGGAAGACCTTGTGGAGTGTTTCACAATTGTCATAGATTAAGTATACGGCAATCTGTAATTCGTAAGGAGCTCGTGGGTAAATAATTACGGCCGCACGGGTCGATCTTCAAGGTTAAGCCGCTCTTGCCAAGGTCGGTCTGTGGATGGGTGACCATCCAGTCCATACCGTGTTTCCTCCGTGCCGTTAGCACGTTAAGCCGTTGGTTCCGGCTGTCATTTTTTGACAGCTTTGACAGTCGTTACAGGTAGTCAGTGGCCCGAAAGTCTGACAACCAGTCTTACCAAGGCGTACCGGGTTGTCGAGGTCGATAGGCAGTCGCTCCACTTAAAATACTCTTATTCAGCTGCATCCGGTAAGACTGGAAGCCGGCTCTAATAAAGTTAAGAAAAGGCTAGGCAGATGAAGTATACGGCAGTCTAGTGCTGGTTTTAAGAAAAAAAGGATAAAAAATGTCGCATGAAAATTGATGCAAACAATAACTAAAAAATAAATAAAAGGAAAACACATTCAAAGTAATGCAAAATATAAATGAAAAATAACAAAACATTAGTCAGATGCACGTGGTCCAAACACGCCTATGTACTCAATCTAAAGAAAAAATATGGTGACCCATCCGTATCTTCTAGGCAAGCGTGCTCCACCCTAGGCCGCCTCATGGCTTCACATCGGGTGAGTTGCGGCCTAACGTAGGCTTATGTAGCTTACAAAAGAACCAAATTTTTAATACTTAAGACACTGTTTTTGTGGTTAAGATGGATTGGCATTCGACGACATCCGTCACCAAACCAATCAGTTGATAGGCAGATAATTGATAAAATACTAATTATGTATTTCTTTATTTACAGATTTGGATGAGCTGCAACTAGAGGTAAGCGAATCAAATAACTATAAAATACATCAAGAAACTAGTTCTAAATATTAAAATACATCAAGAAACTAGTTCTTCAATCTAATATTACAAATGCGTAACTAAGCCTGTCAGTTCTTAGCGTCTGTGTTACCTTGTCACTTCTTAGCGGCTGACCGGATTTTGATGAGGATTTGACTCACAGTTAGAACTTGACTTGGGTACAGGTTATTTATTATTCCAATAATACCTCCCAATAATAATTAATAACTATAATAATTAATAATTGGTAATTATAACTACCTCCAGTCTTCTTCATCATTCTGCTGCTCTTATTCCAATTTATTTGGGGTCGTCACAGCATGTCGTCTTCTTACATACTTCTCTACATCTCAGCAGTTACCTTCTTTCAAGCCATCCATCGTTTCTTTGGTCTTCCTCTACTCTTATAGCCATTCATTACATACATCGATACTCAAAATTTTCCTCAATTTTTTTAGGGGAGTCGCAATATTAGGTTGAAATCGCAAGTAGAACTAGAAACAAACTAACAGACGGTACCTTTTGGTCATTACGGTTGTTCCAATAAGACTAAAAGCATTAATATAAGTTCCAAGTTTTCTCCTTACGTTAAATTAATTATAACTATTATTAATGTTCTGCCCCGCAGTTCAAAAACAGACTTAAAATAAAATAAAAACTTTAACTGATCATAACTATTTGCTATGACACCTCTTTTGCTGCTTACCTCAATAAAAAAAAAGCAACACCTTCCATTCTATAGTTAATAATAATAGTGAGAATAATTTATGGTAATATGCTGTAAAAGTTAAATTATCGGTTTAGTAAAGTTATTTCATAACTGGTTCAACTATTAACTGGGAACAGCAAAATTATTAACTATTTGTCGAGTTTTTGTTTTAGTTCGTAACTTGCTTTTCCCCGCGGCTTTGCCTGCGTTTATATCGGTAAATATTCCACGGGAACGTACAACGAGGATAATACGTATCATATGCTAATGAAACGATGGATGGACTGTGTAAAGGATGATATGGCAAGAAAGGAGGTGACTGATGAGATGACGAGTAATAGAAGAAGTATGGAAGAAACAGACATGCTGCTCCGACCTTAAATGAATTGGGATAAGGGCAAGAGAATGATGATGATGAGCGATGATGCTAATCTAAGAAAGATGAAATGCCTAGAAAGGGGGATACTCATTGGATGACGACTAAAATAGAACTATGGAAGAGGAAGACATGCTACGCCGACCACAAATAAATTGAAATAAGGAGAACGATGATAGCCTTAACCAGGTTGTGGTCTAGTCATATATCAATGAGATATAAATGACATAACAAATTTTATCTACTATTAAATCTTGATAGAACAATACGATTTAATAGTAGATCAAGTTTTCAAATGATTTCAATATTAATAAAAATTCATCCGAAACCGTTCAGCCGATTAGGCGCGAAAAGGACAAGACGGTAAGACAAAGTTATTTTCGCATTAATAATATTAATATGGAAGTATGGAAAGAAAAATTAACTTTAAATAGACCGTTTATGGTAATTTTAGTTACTATACTAGGGTCGGTAAAAGATGTCAAAAGTGACAGCTAGTAATAGTGATGTTCAGATCACTTGTCGACATAATGAAAAAGTATCGATAAAAAGTGACAAGTCATGTCGTTTTGTTCGGAATGGCCCTACTTATGAAGAGGAATTACCATAATTAATCACATGAGTGACATTTCACAATATTACTTGCAATATTAAAATTACAGCTTTCATAAATTATGTACTCTGTAATACCATTCATTAGAAACTTTCGCTCTTTCCTGTTACCCGGTTATGTCTCCAATAATTACTATGAGTTTTCCATACTTAGCGACGTAATATGTACTAGAAAAACTAGTATTACTTCTAGAAAACATGTAACATTACTGTCAATGGAGAAATTAAAAGCTGTATAGTATGACCACTTTAAGTTTGCAGTTAAAGGTGGCGCTGCTTGACGTGAAAATTTGCATCGATAAGTCAAACTAGGTACGTTTATTTTAGTTCTGTGTTTTCCCGTCTGCACAGATAAGTTGGTTGAAATGTAACTTATGTAAACGTTGTATGTAGCAAGGAGGTTTGTATGTACCATTGATAAAGGTCGATGCATGTAGATCATTGTCTACTAGTTACTGTAGAATAATTAATAGTTTTATACATATGTATATCACGATATCATATTGCGGAAACATTATGGCAATAACGCAATATTACTGCCTCATTCATCTAGTGGTCATAATCGCGACTGCTGAGCATGAGGTCCTTGTTTCGATTCCCGGGTGGGGTAAATTGTTATTGAGTTTCTTCATCGAATTTCTCAATAGCTGCCACAGTGTCTGGATTTGTGCTCGGTTGATGGCAATATGCTCGCCCCCGATTATATGGGACTTAAACATAACTGGCGAAATATTGGAGCACTATTAAGTTACGCCTCTGCCTAGCCCTTCAGGGATTACAGGCGTGATGTTATGTTATTTTATGATGCAAATCGTATACTCAAGTTTTACAACTTTTTTTTTTCATCTTTTACCTTTCCAAACTACTGATCCAATCGGTATGATTCTGATAATTCAACAGATGGGTAGCCTGGTACCTGTAGGAGGACGTAAGACTAAGACTACGTTTCATTTTAGATTGCAGAAGAATTCAGAGGCAACAGCTAGTACTTTATAAATACCACCTTTATAAATATACCTACTAAACACTTAGAAAAATATCGCTTGCCTAGAAAAAACATTAATTTAAAAAAGCCTTACATTATGAAGCAGTGGATTTTTCTCGTTTGATTTCGTTTTAAAAATACATTTTTAATTTCTGCCTTAAAATGTAAGCTTATAGTCCGACTAAAACGTCCATACAAAAATAAAACGTCGTAAAATGCATTCAATTAATAAAAAATTGAAACAAAATATAGTATTTTTACGACTTCTAAAAGCCTATTTGGTACTATTAGAGCATCATAAAATATCTGATATTACTTAAAAGAAAACGGCTATCGGGAATTTAGTACTAAAATTGTCAATGACGAAGGTTTTACAATGTATCTTTTCGATTTTATTATGGGTTTTAATAGAATTTCTTAGTTGGTGGTCTTCTTTTTCACATACATAAGCTGCTATGGTATCTTTATGAGCAAAAGGTATACCATGCCCATCTATCCGTTTTATCAATTAAAGTCGTCATTTTGTGTCAGTCTGTATGTTTTATGTTTGTAACTTTGCAACGGATTTTGATGTGGTTTCCACCATCGTATTTAAGACTTGTTCGTTTCGTCAAGTTGTAAAAACTGTGACTCTTGCAACTCGCATTTTATTGGTCTTACATTAAATTACTACGTTATCCCTAT
Organism: Noctua janthina; assembly: GCA_963576755.1. NCBI lineage: Eukaryota > Metazoa > Arthropoda > Insecta > Lepidoptera > Noctuidae > Noctua > Noctua janthina. Next base: position 2,829,727 of record OY755074.1, read on the forward strand.
CATCATGATCGTCATCATCATCATCATCTTCCCGCCCTTGTCCCATGTTACTTGGGGTCGGCGCAACATGTTTTTTTCTTCCATTCTCCTCTGACAACCGTAACACTATTATTTACTCCTTTTTCTTTCATATCATTCCTCACACAATCCATCTATTGTTTCCTTGGTCTTCCTCTCCCTCTCCACTCTCCATCGATCAACATCGTGATATAAATACGTAATCCCAATCGTGACAAAATTACTCCTGAACTCTGATGGTATTACGGAACAAGGGACATTGTTATACAAACCTCAGTCATGTAATGTATGCAAAACCTACATTACTCTAAATCCACCTAAGACGAAAAGATTTCTACTGTTATTTAAAAAAAGTAGCTGTTTCATACATTTTGACCTTAAACTGATAACAAATTGTGCGTGTAGAATCATGTACTGAATCTACGCAAAAAATTTCACGATGTTCTATCTACCGTGTATAATATTAAGAAATGGATACCAAGTATTTAACTAAGCAAAAGGTAAAATAGTAACCACGACTCATACAAACAGAAATCAATCATATCTGAGATAAAAGATCTTGTCATACATCTGCTTACAAACGCACGTATGATTAAATTCAGTATAAAGATAATACTAAAATTTTGAATAATAATTAGTAGTAAATCAGAATGTCAATATTAATCATTAATATTTGGCATACATTATTTTAATGAGGGAGTACTCGTGAATTCGTGAGTTCTCACATGCATGACTACTATTCATATCATTATTTTATGTTAGCCTACCGCATTTCGAAAGCCTGTAACACTTATCGTGTCTGTAGAATACCAATCGCTTGCTAGTGTAGACTACACGTTCAATACAAGTTTTTTACTTGGAGCGACTGCCAATCTGACCTTCATAACCCGTAATACTTCCCTTAGTAAGATTCGAGTACCTTCTGATATTCTCATCGTTGTCAAGATGCTGATGTTTGGTGATAAAGACACCAACAAATATAGCTACCCGAAGCTTTCAAATTTTCCCAATCAACCTTGAACTTAATGCTTTGGCGATAAAGTTGAAAAACTAATAAAGATGTTTGACAGATTGTAGTAGCTTGTTGTGCTGGCGTCTGTACATAGCGAAACAAAAGAAGAAGCTACAAACAAAATCTCTGACTCTTTGCACTTAAAGAAGGCTAGGTGTCCCATAAATAATTCATTACGAAGATTCCTCGAATCCCAATCAAGTAAACAAACGAGTACCTTGTAATACTAAGTACTGATTACAAAACAGTTGAAGTCTAAATGTCTAGCCTATCCAGGTCATAGACTCAAGGCTATTAGGCTATGACGGAGCGCGAGGAATCTGTGTAGGCGAGATCACGTTGTCACTGACATGTTCGAGCTAATGCGTAGTGATGGGCGAAGATATCGATAAGAAATCGATGAATTTGCTGTGGTCATATTGTAAAACCTGAGGAGCTCGTGGCTAAATAATAACAGCCGCTCGGATCGATCTTTAGGTTAAGCCGTGCTTGCCTAGGTTGGTCTGTGGATGGGTGACCACCCATTACATACCGAGTTTCCTCCGTGCCTCGGAAAGCACGTTAAGCCGTTGGTCCCGGGTGTCATTTGTAGATCTTTGACAGTCGTTAGGTAGTCAGTGGCCCAAAAAGTCTGACAACCAGTCTTACCAAGGGGTATCGTATAACCCAGTACTAACTGGGTTGTGGAGGTCAGATAGGCAGTCGCTCCATGTAAAATACTGGTATTCAGCTACATCCGGTTAGACTGGAAGCCGACCCCAATATAGTTGGGAAATGGCTAGGCAGATGATGATATTGTAAAACCTGAATTCGCATGAGAGATAATAATGTTATTTATTTAAACTGCCCCATTGAAATAAAAACACCAGAAAGTATTATTGAAAAAACATACATCACTTAAACGTAACGCCTGTAATCTCCAAAATGTTACACAGAGGTGTACCTTATACTGTATCTACATTTTGTCAGTTATATTTAAGTTCCATGTATTAGGGAGTGAACCTATTGCCATCAACCAGGCACAAATTCAGACTCCTACTGGCTGCTATCGAGAAACTCCTGAAGGATATATCCAATAATCCAACCCGGTAATTGAACCTCACAACAAACACAAACACTCAGCAGTAACTTTTGCGACCAACGAAGAGGACAAACAGTGAAATACAGAGGCTATCAATTTTCTCCATACGAAAAGTACTTTCATTCTCGAATGAAAATTTAACATCTCGTTAGGAAACCACTAAACATAAAATTAATTCTAACGTGTCGCAAGTAAAACTTTCTCATTACAAGCCCTAATTTATAACCTAATGAAACTTAAAATTTACAATGACGATCAAAACATCAAAACGTTAGAAAAAAGGCACTTAACTTAAAACCATCGCCTATTAAGCCATAATTTAACTTTGATAATAACAAAGACAGCTGACATTATAAATTTTATATCTATTAAAATTTTATAGCCACACATAAAGTCGTAACACTCGTAACGTACTTTTTATAGCCTCTCTAACGTCGACAGTGAAATATCGATAGGATTTTATCGAATGTTCCCGTCACTAGTATATTGCGATGTCATAAAATGTACTATGTTTTAGCCGTGATTTTGGTCGTGTTGAATAATGTTTTTACATAAATAAAGGTTGCATAATGCATAACGCTTTCTAGCCTCCAGTCAAGCGAGATGTGAATATTTCAGTAGGTACCTATTTACGACCGGATTGCTAGGCGATTTCGGTACTCTTGACTTCAACTGGTTTTCAGGCCTCGCAATTTTTAATATTTTACCTTACCTCTTGGAATAGAGGAAAATCGTTTTATTCCTAAAAAGCACTAAACATCACAATCTTCTAAGGCTTTATTGCCGCGAGTGCGAAGCAGTCCAAAAGAAAAGAGTAATAGAGAAGTATGGCAGAAGAAGACATGCTGCACCGAAGAAAAATGGCAGGAGAATGAGAATGAATATTTATCTTCCATGTACAAACATACAACCATTCGATTTTATGTACATACGATTACAATTATCATGTGGTGTAAGCTATAAAAGAGAATGCCTGTTAACTTAGACATGACAGCATACATTTTTATGCATATCAGTATTATTCATAAAGAATTATCTTATAAAGTTATAATAGTTTACGTAAAATTGAGTTAGGTTTATCATAATATCATGCCTGTAGTGACCAAAGGGTTCGGCAGAGGTGTAAAATAGTTTACTAGTTTTGAGACTGTAAAGATAAACAACATCACTACATAGTATAAAACAAAGTCGCTTCTCGCTGTCTGTCTGTCTGTATGTATGCTTAGATCTTTAAAACTACGCAACGGATTTGGTCGGATTTTGATTGATAGAGTGATTCAAGAGGAAGGTTTATACATATGTATATAAGGTCTATCTTTTCATACACGAAATATTTTAAGAGTAACTTCTATAAGTCGTAAAGTCGCCATAACAACGAAAAAAATATCTGAGTGTTTTTTTTACAAAATTATTATAATTCTAAATTTTTTTGAGACTTTTTTGCATAAAACCTTTTCTCCCATATACTAACAATGACAGTAGGTAAATACGACGTAGTAAACTAGCTTAATGTGCTTAAAAATAAGGAGCCAGTATTTATTATGTGGGTCAAGTAATTTTAATTTTCTTTTTTTTTTTTTATATTCTCAGATAAAAAAAAATCCCTTGAAATGGCTTTGTTATAGCCGTTAGACGATTCCCTGAAAATATTTCGTGTATGAATAGTTAGACCCTATATATACAACATGTAACGTAATTAACGCACACCCTCAGACACCCCAATTAGTATATTATGTTATAATCATAATACATACACTGAATTTTTAGTTAAACATATATGAGCATTGATTATTTATTGATTTAGTTATACTAATTCCGGAAGAATGTTGTGGTCACAGTACAAATCCACGAACGCAGACAGTCGCACACGTAGGTATGAGGGTCTTGTTAGCCTAGTAGGTATTCGCTCGCGTTCGAAACGAGTTAACGAGTTTTTACTGTAATTTACGTAGTTTTAATTATTTTTGGGAAAAAAAAATACCTATAATAAAAATTATAGAAATCGATTCAGTAAACGATTCTGAACAAACTAATTTCAGGATGTGCGTTAATTATGTTACATGTTGTATATTGCACCCATGCGAAGCCGGGGCGAGTCGCTAGTTAATTATATTCAGCTAATTAGCAATCCTTACACGTAGCAAAGAATCAAAGATCTATTTCTTGGCAACAGGACAACCCACCTGATGGCCAGTTGATACCGTTGGCTGTGGACACCTGCAACTCATAGGGGTTTCCCGATACGTTGCCAACCTTTAAGACAAAGAACATGCATTACGGGTAATGAGAAACCCCATTGTTCAGACATTGATCTTATATAAACCAATTCAATTTTAAACGTAGATAGTAATTATACAGGGTGTAAACAGACCCTTCACGAAGCCGTCAACCAAGCATTCTGTACTTCAAACTAAGTAAGTTTACGCAAAAACTATTGCTGGGAAACGACTTTTTTTTTGGGGTGAAAAATCACGTTTTATGGTAGGATTCAATGTCACGCACTCAAAACATTGTGCTGATGGATGGATTGAATAGTACGGGGATCATGGGGGCATTTAAAGTAAAAATCTTGAAAAAAACTTGTAAAAAAGTTGGAACTTTGACCCACAATATCTCCGTAACTTGAAGGATCCCGAGGTATGGTCCAGAGCAAAAAAAAATATCGCAATGACGGGGAGGTCATACAAACAACAAATAAAACTAAAATAAATACATTAAGACTAAAAGTAAGTACCTAGGTAAATATATGTATAAAACGACGACAATAGGACACTGAGCCGCTAAAGTACTCCTCCACATCGCTATCATCCTGGAACGTGCCCAGAAGACTAGCAGCATTGCCATTTTAAAACGTAGATCATCTATTAGTATTTGTACACACGGCGGCACATGAAGCTGTGCATTTCCAGTATAACTTGGCCTCGCTTTGTATAGATTTCCTATACAATGAGAGATCCGCATAAACTGGTTTTGTATAGCTTGATGGGCCGTCGTGCGTACCAGAATAATGGTCAAATAAATATAATAAGCTTCCAAAAAAAACAAGAATTTATGTGGTATACCTACTACAACCACACAAATTCTAGTCATAAATCAATTTTAAATTGTAACTAAAAGTTATTAAGGGATCATCATGTCGTCATCATAGCCCAAGAAGAAAAAATACGTAATAAAGTAGCTAACTCATAAACTACTCAAGCAAAGATAATTCACTAGAGAGTACATATACCACAAAAGCCATTTTACTATTTTAATTTAATACTTCTTAACTTTTTAAAAAGCGCCTTCATCCTCTCTCCTATTACCAATTAATTTAACTTTGCTGTGCCCGACAGGGTCCATAATTGATTCAATGTTTTAACATACCAACTGTTTTATTTAACATTATGGAATGCAATAAAGTATTGAGTATTGAATATTGAGTAATAAAATTTGACCACCGCGCGGGATTCTTCTACCAAATGAAAAAAAAATCTCGCAAATCACAAATCACGTATTAATCGGTAAAAATTAATGAAAAACAAGGATGCCGGTGGAGTACATAACCTCCTCCTTTCTTAGAAGTCGGTTAGTGAGAATATTCTATGCCTTTGGTAACACAGTAAAAGCATCCTAACATAACATAACATCACTCCTGTAATCCCCGAAAGGTTAGGCAGAAGTGTACCTAATAATACATTCACATTTCGCCAGTTTTGTATAAGGCCCATTTAATAGGGGGAGAGCTTATTGACATCAACCGGGCGCAAATCTAGACTCCGTGACTGCTAATGAGAAATTCCTGATGGAAAAACCCAATGACACTTTGCTCGACCCGAAAATCGAACCCAGGACCTCATGCTCAGCAGTCGTGCTTGCGAACACTAGACCAACGAGATAGCTGCCTAGCGTGTAATTAAGTAATCAGGTCTCCCAGACGAAGACCTAGTAATTTGTTTGCTACACTAATTAATACCTCGTTTATTCGGCTTCTCTTTAGAACAGCGCATTCTTGACATACTATGTTCGCTTACTTGAACATCTGATTGACGTATAGATATTTGTTATGGATACTTTTGCAGCGAAATTATTTTCAGTGTTGCTAAATGTCCGCTGATATCGTTTGGTAGTTGGAGATAAAGTAAAACACTATGGTCTAATATTATGACTTTTGTATAAAACTTTATGTGTGGGGGTATTTAGTGAACTACCCATTGTTTCTAAACTCAAACAGACCTCTTTTTAACCGGCTTCTAAAACAGGAGGAGGTTTTTTTTTATATTATGAATGGGCTTACTCTTGACCTCAATCTAGTCCAGAGGACAGAGATGAGGTCGACGATGGAATGAGCTAACCCAAAAGAAGCCTATTAACTCGCGACTTAAATAGATTGGGGTCATATGAACTTGGGAACACCGACGCAGGCAGGGAATTCCACTCCTTGGCTGTGCGCATAATAAATGATGCAGCAAAGCGCTTCGTGCGAATATGTGGAACATCGACAAGGTATGGGTGATAACCTGCAGTACGTCTGGACTCCCGATTGTAGAAGGGAGATGGTGGAATGAGCTCGAGGAGCTCTTGGGCACACTCACCGAAGTACAATCTGTAAAAGACCGACAAACATGCAACTTTGCGCCGGTGGGCCAGGCTATGAAGCCTGGTACCAACCAGCTTATCGTCACCAATGAGCCTCTTGGCTCTGCGCTCAACAGAGTCGAGTCGAGGTTATATATTCCACCAGCATCTTTTTTTTTTCATTTATGTACCCTGTTTACTCTGTGATTACTAGGCCGATTTACGTGATTCGTTTCTCATTTGTCGTCCTAAGTGACAAAACGAAGGCCCCGTTACTTGGGTAAATTCTTGTAAACTTTACGTAAAAATAGACTACAATATAATATTACAAGTCTTCATTAACATATAACATCGCTTCATCAGGCAGGCGTCGATTAAAAGACAAGGTAGGGCGACTTTAAAAATAAAACTAGAGTACTACTGCTTACGGGGTTTTAGAGTTCCGTAGACCTTTAACAGTTTATTTTTTCGTGTGGTTAGTGCCTAACCTTGTGTCATAGTTTTTCTGCCGCCCATGGGCCTCTGACATTGCTCTATATACCGTCGAGAAATTTCTCTCAGACATGCTGGTTTCCCCACGATGTTTTTCTCCACCGAAGCAAGTGATAATTATACAATACACACATGAATCCGAAAAATCAGAGGTGCGTGTCTTAGGTTCGAACTCGAGACCTATGACTTGGCAGTCCGACGGTCATACCACTAGGCTTATTACTACTGATTGACACAGTGGAAAATCTTTTGTAACCAAAAAACATTCAATAAACCTAATTTATCCTTTTGAACACCAGAGCATAAACGCATCCGCGTGCCCTCTACGCCAAACTACAATTTCACCTACCATTTTGTCATATATTTGTGTCGTTTGGCGTAAAGAACACGTGCTTGCTTGTCTCGTAAATGTGACAATGGCGATACGAATCGAAGTTTCATCGTTTGAAAGTTCAAAAAACTTATCAAATCTGGAAAAGTTCATCATAACAATTCACTCTGAGTGAAAAAAAGTCAATCGGCTTAGGATGATCAATATAACAGAATCTCGCAATAGCGTAAAATATTGGCAAACACTCGACAATGATTCCACAAAAATTGGTGATGCATATTTCGATATTATTCTGAGAACATAACGGTTCTAAGTAGTTTGTTAGATGGTCACGTAGGCCGTCTCTAATCATGTCATTTGGTTTATCCCAAATTGAATATGGCCAGAAGACTCATCGATACCTAATAACTATTGATAAAAGGTTTTTACCTATTATTCTATTTAAGGGTTAACGACTTACGGCATTTCATACAAACTTGCAAGTGATTTTTTTTCGAAATGCCTGAACCAATTTTAATGAAACTTCGTACGCATAAGCAGGATACATAAAGATTCGTATTCATGGTAAACATTTGTTTAGCAACAGTTGATCAACGTTGTTGATGAACGGCGAGAATGCTTCTGGAAACTTTGTTTAAATCAATATGGGTTGTCCACACACGCCAGTCTGCGTTAAAATGTTGCTCGAATTAATTGCATAATTTTATCGTTGCTCCACACTACCGCCAAGTTTATAAACAGTTGCAAACACGTCCACACACGTCAACATTTTGTTGATAAACTGATGTTTTCGCTCGCCGGGCGTCAACTCTGAAACATGGCGTGATCAACTCCGCAACACAAGTGTTGCCCGCAATATGTTGACAGCAACTCGGCAACATGTTTATGCAACCATGTTGCTAAACAAATGTTTACCATGAATACGAGGCTTTAGTCTAAAAACTTGACTGACAACTTTTCGAAATGTCTTTTAAAAAAAAAAATATAATTGGAAATTTCTGTTTCTGTGAAAAATCTAAAATCGGTCTAATTTAGCTGTAACACTATTTTTCAAAAATGTTCTCTTTAGACTTAGTTTTCAGACTTATGTATCCTGCTGATGCGTACGAAGTTTCATTAAAACCGGTTCAGTCATTTCGAAAAAAAATCTATTGAAAGTTTGTATGAAATGCCGTAAACGCTCTTAAGAAGATTTATGAAACAGTGGGAAGACCTGCTGTCTTGTATGGATCACAATGTTGGGCCGCAAAAGGGAAGAATGAAATACATTCGCATGTGGCTGAGATGAGAATGCTAAGGGGGTTGAGTCCGTAAGAGGAAGTCTGAAAGTGGCGCCGGTGACTGAAGAGTTGTGTGGTAATTGGTCGGCTTGGTATGGCATGTGATGCGGAAGAAAAAGGAAAATATCGTGATGAAACTTTTGAGTATAAATGTGGATGAGTATAAGAGTGAAGGAAGACCAAAGAAACGATGGATGGACTGTGTGAAAGATGATTTGTCAATAAAGGAGGTGTCTGGTGAGATGACGGTAATAGAGAATGGAAGAAAAAGACATGCTGCGCCGACCCCAAATAAAACGGGATAAAAAAAATAAGTTTTTATTGTTTCTCATACAATTATTCTACAGCACAAAATTGAGGCTGCCCCGGTAAGTTATAAGGATACTTGTGATGGCGTTACCTCGCATCTTCCCATATGTTACAATCTACAATAGCATAGCCTAGCAGCAGCCTATAATGTTCCCACTGCTGGGACACAGGCCTCCTCTCTATGAGAGGGAATGGGCTATAATCCACCACGGGGGCACAGGAAACCGGCATGTCCTAGAACCTGCAATTCGAAGACATGTGACATCTACCAATCTACAATGTTGAGACATAATTAAAAAGTAAAGAAAACAATTTTTGGTACTAGTTTTCTACAAAACTATTAAAAAAAAAACCAATAAAAATAAAATTACACAATCAACTTGAATTAAATTAAATTGAGATTTTACTCATAATATAATACAATTATAGTAGCATGTTCAGGTATGTGTAGTGTTTGTGTGTGTGTGGGGGTGTGTGAGTGTGAGTAGGTCTGTGTGTGTGTTAGTGAATGATTGATTCATGTATGTAATGATTGGGTACAGGTTCTTCTAGCAAATTCTGGTTAAAAAGAGTTAAATTTCTTCGTAAGTTTGTGATTTTTACCATTTTGTTAGGATAAGGCCCTTATGGCCAGAGAATGATATTACTATGACGGTAGCATAGTTGGGAAAATTAAGACAGATTTCGGATATTCGGATACCACAAGTACAACAGAACCTCTTTACATTCCCCCGGTTCGTTCCTAACCGCTACCTCGTGGTTTTTTCCACACCCCACTTGACAACCTACCTCTACGCGTCTGTACGCAATCATGTTCTCATATTACAAGTTCGGCGTCATATTGGAGACGGGAGATAAAAATAAAAGTAATTGTATTATGTTACCGATTGTACCGGCAACCTCAGTTACAGTTGACTTGGGAAAGTCGCCCTTATTGTCAGGAAATAAAGATGCTGTCAACGGCAAAATTTTACTGGTACGGAGAAAGGTGTGGGAGAGAAATTATAAAGTCGGTTGAGACAGTTCTAAGAAATCTTTTTCTTAGCGTGTCGATGACGATTTAAATTGAGTCAGGCCAAATTGGCGACGAGTATGGCAATCTCAGTAACGTCCATCAGCTTCTGTGATATCCAAGCAACAGGTCAGGCAGGACAAGATCGCTTGTGGGGCAACACCACATTTACACTCCAGGGCAGAGTCATCTATGAATCTCCACCAGAACAAGTTTTTCTTACTTCGGCCAACCTGTGTTAGAAGTCTGTTCAAAGACTTCCAGGTCGGCCATGGCAACTCGTGTCCAGGTGGAATATTTTCAGCAAGTGGCACAAATAGGTTGGGTAGAGATACACCTTCTCGCCACAGCTTGAGTCTTTCTTTAGAGCGTTCGTCAGTTCTGATAAATGTGGGTAATGTAGGTCTAAAACTCTAAAGAATATTACTGCAATAGTTGAAGCTGACCTGTTCGTGACAGCCCTAAGCTGAATTGTCCCTGGAAGATCTACGACCATACCCATTTCAGCTGCCAGACGGCGTTGCTGTTAGGGCATGCACCCGGTTTTTGCAAATACTTTGAAAGACCTGGATAGAACCAGCAATACCCGGTTCGTTCAAGGTATTTTTAGAATCGAGTGCATGCCCTAGTTGCTATATACGGATTGAAAGGGTGTGGGTGCTGGTGTAATTCTAAGCAGTTTCGTTTTGTCTCTAAAATAACAGGAAGAAATAAAGAAAAAATATTTATTTGTCGCAGAGTCGCAAGTTTTTTTGTCATTTTGTATGATGTATGTCATCATACATCATACAAAATGACAAAAAAACTAACAATAAACATACAACATAACAATACACGGTATACATACTTGGTAAACAACATCATACGTAGCATGATACACCGGTACAAATCCAGTCTCCGTGGCTGATACTGAGAAATTCTGGATAGAAAAAACGAATCCAGGACCTCATGCTCAGCAGTCGTGATTGCAACCAGTAGACCAACGATTCAATAGTTAGTAAACTACTTACATAAACTCTTTTTAATGGGAGTACGTAGAAAGTACATAACGCTACTTGCTACGTTCCTTACATACCTACTCCATTTACTTTGTCTACGATCATACAATATCTGGTCATACAAGCATTTGGTCATTTTTTTATATTACCAGAAATCATTTAAAATTCAGATCACTAAATATTCTAGGCGACACTTCCCAAATTCACACTAATCTGATTATGTAAATAATTCAAAGGAAAACCTGTTTTTACTATTAATAGCTGATATCATTCACATTTGAATACTTGCATAATCAATTATTTACATTCATTAAGTATATTTGTGAATTATTTAAAAAGAACTAGTAGATAATTATTTTTCAAGCTAATTTTTGAGCAAAAACAAATAAAGACGTGTTTGTTTTCTGTCATAAATTACCAACTGCTACCAGGCTTTATCGATTTGTGTTATTGGGCTTTTTCCATCAGGAATTTCTCGTCCTCTTAATAGAGGACGAGGACACAAATCCAAGCAATTAAGCCACTTGGCTTTGGCTTGGTTGGCTTGGCTATTAAGTCGCTTGTAATCAAGCGACTTAATAGTCACAGACAGTGGGAGAGTCGTCTCAAGGCTAGCCAGTATATATATACGATAGTCCTCGCGCGCCTGCACGAATGGCGCGCGGAGGCACTGCGTCTGGGGGAAACTCCACTGCCTCGGCAAATTGCCGCTCAGCGGACAGACCTCCGGCGTGATCTAATGGCGACATGGAGAGAGCGACTGTCGCAACTCCGTGCAGGGCACGCCACCATAGTGGCGATAAGTCCCCTCTTTGAGAAGTGGCTAGAGAGGCGCCACGGCGCCCTCACCTACCGCCTGACGCAGGTCCTCACCGGACACGGTTGTTTTGGGAGGTTCCTGCACCGAATCGGGCGGGAGGAAACGCCCGGGTGTTTCCACTGCGAGGATCGTCCGGAGGACACGGTGGAGCACACCGTAGAGGTCTGCCCCGCTTGGGCGGAGCACCGCCGTGTCCTTGTAGCGGCGATTGGCGGCGGCGATCTCTCGCGTCCGGCCTTGGTCCGAGCCATGGTCCGGAGCGAGAGAGAATGGGAAGCCGTCACCACCTTCTGCGAAGCAGTCATGCTAGTGAAGGAGGTGGTGGGACGAGAGACGGAAAGAACCTCACGTCCTAGCCACCGCAGAAGACACCCTGGGCGTCGGGGGTCACGTGGTGGCTCCCGGCCACCGTAGGCGCGGGCCTGTGGACGGCGAGTTTTGGGCTAGCTCGCCGTCCGGCCGTCTTATGACGACAGGCCGTGTCGACGGCGCGTTCGTGTTCCACGCGCGCCTCAAAGAGATGTCAGCAACCACGTAGGGGTCCGCATGGGCCGATGCCTGCCAGGGCTACGGGACTGTTCGAAAGAGATACCGCGGCCCTGGAACACAAAGGGCAAAGAAGTAACATGGATGGGTTTTAGTCAGTACAAGTCTGACACTCCCTTCCGCTCCGCCCAGAGTGGGGGGTCATTTGATGATTTCCCATCCGAACAAAAAGTAAAAAAAAAGGGGGTAGCCAGTATTTGCCGAGCTGGTCTAAATTGGCGAGCATTCAGATGTACTTAACCAGAAAGGATGGTAAACAATGGGAAATCATATTGGAAATGAATCAATAGAAACAATAGTATAGCATGACTGGCGAAATGTGGATGTACCAGTGGCGAAGGCGCCAAACAACTCGATTCCTACCGGCTTCCCTTTGAAAACGGGCACAATCAGTATTCCATAGACAAATAATAAAATTACATTAAAGATTTGTACTCCGGCTTACCTCTTAAAAAAATTGACCCTTCGTTACTGGGGTGTACTATTAGGAACACCTCTACCTAACCCTTAAGGAATTACAGGCGTGATGTTATGTTATGTTACTTCCCAGGGTTTGTAGTTCCCTTATACAAAGAACAGGGTACTTAAACCTTGATTACCAGCTAACTGCGCCGAACACCATTTATACCCTTATAAATATTGACACAGGCACGTTTACATTAATATATAAAGTTATGACATTACGGTGTCCGGTACTTGTACCGGTAAACGGATCGGTTCGGTCCCGGTATGGTGTGCGCCGATTAAACGTGAGAAGATTTTTATTGATCGGATTATTTATGAGTACGAACTTACTGTAACTGTGCCCGCGATTTCTTTAACGAGGATTTCATTTCAGCCGAAAGACGTCCACTGCTGGACATAGGCCTCCCCCAAGTGTCGCCACGTTGACCGGTTTATTCAATTAATAAAAATAAAAAAATTGCCCGACCCGGGAATCGAACCCAGGACCTCATGCTCAGCAGTCGCGCTTGCGACCACTAGACCAACCTAAGTACAAAATAGGTTTCAATGCGGTTTTCACAATAATTGCGACCATCGCACCACTAGACGCCACGAGACCCTGGGTAGTACTTCTTTGGAAAATGTCCTAAAGAAGTCATTCTCAGAATTCGTCTCTAAGGAAGTCTTGAACATTGAACACCTGCAATCCCAGAAGGGATGTGTAGAGTTCTACGTAAAGGTAAACCCACATTTCGCCAGTTATGTTTAAGTTGAAATAGGCGAGCCTATTCCCATCAACGGACAACAATCTAGACTCCAGGCAATTATTGAGAAGTTTCCCAACCTGGGCATGGAATTTAGGACTCCATGCTCTTGCGAATAAAGATTAAATGAACCTTTCGTCGTTGAAGTTCTATCAGCACATAAATAAATTTTTGGTGGTTTTGGCATTGTGATTTTAAAGCTCTAGAGAATCGGAAGGCGCGTTGTTTCAGCCAATCACAGAGACAAGCAACGTTTCTATCTAATTTGAAGTAAACACCAATTATAAAATGGTATTGTATCATTACCTAGGTATGATTATGCATCAGTGGCGAAGGGTTTTTTTTTTTTTTGGATGGGAAATCATCAAATGACCCCCCCACTCTGGGCGGAGCGGAAGGAGTGTCAGACTTGTACTGACTAAAACCCATCCATGTTCCTTCTTTGCCCTTTGTGTTCCAGGGCCACGGTGTCTCTTTCGAACAATCCCGCAGCTCTGGCAGGCATCGGCCCATGCGGACCCCTACTCGGTTGCTGACATCTCTTTGAGGCGCGCGTGGAACACGAACGCGCCGTCGACACGGCCTGTCGTCATAAGACGGCCGGACGGCGAGCTAGCCCATAACTCGCCGTCCACAGGCCCGCGCCTACGGTGGCCGGGAGCCATCACGTGACCCCCGACGCCCAGGGCGTCTCCCGCGGCGGCTGGGACGTGAGGTTCTTTCCCTCTCACGTCCCGCCACCTCCTTCACTAGCATGACTGCTTCACAGAAGGAGGTGACGGCTTCCCATTCCCTCTCGCTCCGGACCATGGCTTGAACCAGGGCCGGACGCGAGAGATCGCCGCCGCCAATCGCCGCTACAAGGACACGGCGGTGCTCCGCCCAAGCGGGGCAGACCTCTACGGTGTGCTCCACCGTGTCCTCCGGGCGATCCTCGCAGTGGAAACACCCGGGCGTTTCCTCCCGCCCGATTCGGTGCAAGAACCTCCCGAAACAACCGTGTCCGGTGAGGATCTGCGTCAGGCGGTAGGTGAGGGCGCCGTGGCGCCTCTCTAGCCACTCCTCAAAGAGGGGACTTATCGCCACTATGGTAGCGTGCCCTGCACGGGGTTGCAACAGTCGCTCTCTCCATGTCGCCATGATATCACGCCGGAGGTCTGTCCGCTGAGCGGCAATTTGCCGCGGCAGCGGAGTTTCCCCCCGACGTAGTGCCTCCGCGCGCCATTCATGCAGGCGCGCGAGGACTATCGCCTCCAGATCCCATGGCGGCAATCCGGCAAGGAGGCTAGCCGCCTCGCCGGAGATCGTGCGGTACCCCCGGATTAGCCTTATGGCTATCACCTTTTGGGGCGCGTTCAGGTAGTGGGCGGCTTGCCGCCTTAAAGAACGCGCCCACACCGGGGCCCCGTAAAGAGCCATGGACCGCACGACCCCCGCGTATAGCCTCCGGCAGGAGGCGTTTGGACCCCTCAGGTTGGGCAAGAGCCGCTTGAAGGCAGCCCCTGTCCGTTCCAGTTTGGGAGCCAAACGTCGGAAGTGCTCCACGAAGTTCCACCGGCTGTCGAGGACGAGTCCTAGGTACTTCAACGTCGACCCGACGCCGATGGAAACCCCTCCCGCCGTCAGTAGGGATCCCGACGGTGGCGCATTCCGAGGCCCATGAAAACACATGGCCTCGGACTTGTGCAATGCCACCTCGAGACCCAATTGCCGGATCCTATCCACGACTATCGCAACCCCGCGTGTCATGTTTTCGGCCGCCGCCTCGTGCGACCTCCCTTGTGCCAGTACCAGCGTGTCGTCAGCGTAGCAAACTACGCTGACGCCGGTAGGGAGGTCGGCGCGCAGCACCCAGTCGTAACCGATGTTCCACAGGGCCGGTCCTAGAACCGATCCCTGTGGAACACCGCACGACATCTCTCGCCGGTTCCATTCTCCGCTCTGACCAGGGTAGATCACGGCCCTATCCGTCAAGTAGTCCCCGACCACACGACGAAGGTAGGTTGGCACCCGGTGATACCGGAGTGCCTCCCCAATGCAGCTCCAGGGCATGGAGTTGAAGGCGTTGGCGATGTCAAGAGACACCGCCAAGACGACCCCGCCCCGGGACACCGCGTCCCCCGTCGTGAGGGCTCTCACGCGCATGATGGCGTCCACCGTGGAGCGCCCCTTGCGAAAACCAAACTGGTGTTCCGCAAGATCCGGCCCCATCCCCGCAAGGTGCCCGGCAAGGCGGTTGGCAATGACTCTTTCGAAGAGCTTGCCCACCTCGTCGAGCAACACGATGGGCCGGTATGCGGACGGAGAGTCCGCAGGGCGCCCTGGTTTCCGGATGAGGACCAGCTTCCCCGTCTTCCAACGAAGCGGAAACTGGCCTCTCTCCAAGCATGCGCTTAGGAGCCCTTCCAGTCGGGGCCCGAGAGCCTCAGAGGCCAGGACCCAGGCTTTGCCAGGCAAGCCATCGGGTCCCGGGGCGGTGTTTCTGGCTTTCAGCCTGCGTACCGCCACTCTCAGGTCTACCCCAGTCACCTCCGGAACGTCGTCATCGTCATCGGTGTGGTCCGCTTCCGGCACCGCACGCGGCGGCGGAGCCATAGGCGGGGGAGGATGCTCCCCTCGCGAAGGGAACAGAGCGCTCACCACGTCCTCCACGAGCTCAGGCCGGAGACTCTGCGTTAGCGGGGGGGCCCGGGTGCGGAGTTTGTCCCGCACCATCTTGTAAGGGCGCCCCCACGGATCTCCGTTCAGAGACTCCAGCATCTCCTCGCGGGCCAAATTCTTGGCCCGCCGGACAGCCTCTTGGAGGGCGGTCTTCGCCGCTCTGTACCCCTCGTACAGCTCCGCCTCAATGGCTGCCGCATCCGGAGGGCGGATGCGGAGCCTGCGATGCCTGGCGTACAGGCGCCGCGCGGCAACGCACGCCTTGCGCAGAGACGTCAGCTCTCGCGACCACCAGTACACCTGACGCCGGGCGCTTCCTGGCCGAACTCGGGGCATTGCCACGTCGCAAATCTCGGACATGGCCTCCTGGAACCAACCCGCCTCGTTGTTGATGTCAGCAGGCCTGACTGGTGATGACACCCAGGCCTGCACGATCGAGGCTTCCAGGAGGAGCTCCCGGTCCAGCTGCTTCAGCGCCCATCGCGGACCACTCGGGGCCTGTAGGACCGGCACGCTTGAGGACTGGGTGGAGACGTCGAACCGGATATACCGGTGGTCGGAATAGGTCTCCACCCCCTCCATGACGCGCCAGTCAACGACACGCGGCGACAGAGCGGGGCTGGCGAACGAGATGTCCACCACCGACTCGCCCCGCATCCGCACGCACGTGGGGACAGAACCCCGATTTAGGACGACCAGGCCTGTCTCCAGAGCCCAGTCCTCCACCATTCTACCCCGCACGTCCGTGTAACGAGAACCCCAAGCCAAGTTCTTGGCATTGAAGTCCCCGAGCACAAGCACGGGGAGGGAATGACTTCCGATGACGACACTCAACTCCGTGAGGGAGTTGTGGAACTCGGCGAGAGTTCGGCTCGGGGAGAAGTAGACTCCCACTACAACGATCTCCCCGAACCGTGCTGCTACGCACCCCTGACCCTTCCTGACACTCTCAAGGGTCGGGGTACCGGCGGCGACCGACGCAATTAAGGTCACTGAGCCGCTAAGGTCCTCCACCCAGTCATCCCTGGGCGGGACAAAGTACGGCTCAGCGACCACGGCGATGTTAATCGACCACTGCGCCATGCTCTGGAGCAACAGATCCTGAGCGCAGGCGCAGTGGTTGATGTTCGCTTGGAGAAGGCGTAATGAGGCCGTTACTGGCACTCCATTTCAGCCCCCTCCCGGGCCCCCTGCGAGGGCTCCGCTGCGGAAGTTGCAGCAGTAGCGGCAGCGGCGGCGACAGTGGCGGCGGCTGCGGTGGTGGCGACGGTGGGGGTTTTGGTGGTGGTGGCGGAGGGCCTTCCCTTGCCCCTGGCCTTGGCGGGAGTACCGCAGGACTTGCTCCCTGCCCGGTGATCAGCCGGCTTGCCAGCTGCCGCACATGCGGCGCAGCGCGGCGCGGCGGAGCAAGCCGCGGCCATGTGACCAGGCTGGCCGCAGCGGAAGCACAGGCCGCTGCGGTCCACCTCCGAGGTGCACCGGACCGACACGTGGTGCCCCACATGGCAGCGGAAGCACCTCAGAGGTCTGGGTTCCAGCAGCTTTACCTGCGCCGAAACCCAGCCCACCAAGAGCCTTCGGCCCTCCACAATGACTTTCGCCGCCGTCACAGGGCAGCTTACCGTTACGGTTCGCATGCCCGACAGGTCCGGACGTAAGGTGCCTGCCTTGACCTGCTCGGCAGGGCACCCACCGGTCCTGGTGACGGCGGCCACCACCTCCTCCTCGGTCACCGAGTCGTCCAGACCCAGGATGCGCAGGTCTGCGCATTTGACGGGCCTGGACACTCGGGCCTCGTCCGCATTTAGGGACGCTCTAAGCTTTTCAGCCAGAGCGTCAGCGGACGAGCCACGGGTTTCGCCGGGGATTTCCAGCACTCGAGCCCCTGTTGCGGTGACTCTAAGCCGGAGGCCCCCGGCGATCCCGAGCTCCCCGAGATCCACCATCGTCTTCGCCTTAGCGAGCACGTCGCGATAGGTCACGCCCCTCTTTTCCGCCTCCGGCTGTAGTGTTATCACTACAGCTGCGGTCTTCGGGGCGCTGAGCCTAGCAGCGCCATTCCGCTTCTTTTCTTGGCGCTTCCGCTCCCGCTTCCTGGCCTTTTTGGCCGCCCTTCGCTCCCTCGCTCTCTCTCCGGCCACCTGCCACCCGGTCTCGGCCACGGATGGCTTAGAGGGCGGGGGGGGCGGCAGTGGCGGCTGTCTCGCGGCTAGCGCTGGCACATTCGCCGCCTTGCCCTTCTTGTGGGCCGCCGCCTTGCCCTGCCTCAAGGCCGCCGCCCCCCCAACCGGGGCCGATTTAGCCGGAGCCAGCTTTCCAGGAGCCGACGTAACCCTGCCGGAGGGCTGGCTGGACGGCCCCGGTGCGGAAGCTGCAGCAGCCGCATATGTGGCCGCCCTCGGGCCCGACTGCGCCTTGTTTGCCGCCAAGGGGGGGCGCAGAACAATGCCCTCCAGGACGGAGAACCGAGCCTGAAAGGCAGCCAGCTCCTGCCGAACCAGGTTCAGGACCTGGTTCTCCACCGGCACGGCCTGGCGTGGTCGCTGCTGGCCATTTTGGGGCGCCTCGCGAGAGCCGGACTCACGCAGACTGGCCAAGTCTGCTCGGAGCCTCCTGTTCTCCTCTTGGAGAAGCTCCGTGGCGGCCGTCAGTCGAGCGACCTCCGCCCGCAGTTTGACCATGCCTTCTGGCGGGGGCGCCGCATATCTGGCTTCCGCTGCCGCCATGATAGAGGCGACCGCTGAGGGTATAGCCCTTTGCCTGGTGGAGGGCTTTTGCTTGTAGGAGACAGCCCTCAGCGCCGCCTCCACCTCCTTCGCAAGCCCGGCCTTACGCTCCGCTTCGGAGCCGCCGTCTGCACCCGCCTCGTTACCAGAAGAGCCCGAACGGGCCACTCCGTGACCAGCAGCCACCCCCGGGTGGCGCGTCTCCGCGGCAAGCCGTGCCGACCTCTCGGTGGCAGAGAGGCCTCTCCCCTTGCCGCGGATCCCGCCACGCTTGCTGGTGGGGATCTTGCGAGCCGAAGCCAGCTCCCCCTCTGACGACGACTCTCGGTCGCCTACCGGCCTGGACCGCTTGCGAAGGAACTCCCTGTTCCCCGCAGCTGCCCCGGGCCTTCCGCGCCGGGAGCTCTCTGAGCCTCCCGCGCTCACATCGTTGGATGCGGCGCCGGACTCCGACCCCGCATCCCTCTCCTCCCTAAGAGGTAAGCTGAAGTACATAATTATCTTTGATGTGATTATATTATTTGTCTATAGAATACTGATTGTGCCATTTTTCAAACGGAAGCCGGTAGGAATCGAGTTCTATGGAACCTTCGCCACTGGTATGCAGTTTTTTCACTCTCGATAGTATTTTTGACTTACGTGGTGTAAGAACTTCAACGACGCTTTGCTTGTGACCACCACACTACACCATTAGGGTATTCCTCAGAGCGCAATTATTTTTAAGCACAACCAACTAAGCGCAACTAAATTATTCCTCGTAGCGCATCCATTAGTTATGCTCATAAATTCAAATAAAATATTATATGTTTATTCCTCAAACCGCAACCATGATAAAAAATAGAGAGGGATATGATGGATTAATTAATGATATCTCTCTCATGCATCATGGTTGCGCTACGAGGAATAATTTAGTTGTGATTAGTTGGTTGCGTTTAAAAACAGTTGCACTTTGAGGAATACCCCACACCATCGAGGCAATAAAAATGTCAGAAAGGCTTACAGCCTATAATTTCGAAAATCATTCGTTTTCATATGCATTCTAACAGCAGGAATTAAACAAATTACCACATAAAAGTTGTCGCATTACAAGTGAATTTTATCTTCATTTTAATCTACCGTTAGTGTTTAAATCTGCGTTTTACTTAGGCCCTAACTGTAGTTATTAACATTGAAGCGGAATATTAACTAAATTATCTAAATGGACGCCGTAACGTTATTTTGCTGTTAATAATTATTCAGAGGATTATTTCAATAGCGCTTATGTGTTTCGCAGCGGAGGTCGTGGCTATAAAATGACAGCCGCACGGGCTGATCTTTGGATGAAGCCGCGCTAAGGTCGGTCCGTGGATGGGTTGACCTTACCTAACCATCCATTATATACCGAGTTTCCTCCGTGCCTCGGAAAGCATGTTAAGACGTTGGTCCCGGCTGTCGTTTGTAGATCTTTGACTGTTTTTACAGGTGGCCCGAAAGTGTTATAAACCAGTCATTCCAAGGGGTAAAGTATTACTCAGTAATAACCGAGTTGTGGAGGTCGGATAGGCAGTCACTCATCAAGCCGATATCAACATAGTAGGGAAAAGGCTACGCAGATGATGACGTGTTGGGCAGAAAATATTTGTTTTGCTGATATAAAAACTTTGAGTACAGCTTTGATGGTCTCCTACAAGATGGATCAGTTAGCTGCTGAAGGCCGCAGGAATGCACTGAATACGAGAAGCGCAGGCGCCTTATTTCACAATGTTTCAAAATACTAGGATACCTACGTTATAATAGCTATCTGTATGCCAAATTTTAGCCCGATCCGTCCAGTGGTTTGAGCTGTGCGTTGATAGTCAGTCAGGACAAACAATTTTATAAGTATAGATAGATATCAGGGGGCCTAAAATGGCCACCAACAAAAACAAAAAAAAAACAAAATTCTTAAAATTGTCACAGACGCAGTTAATATTATGAATTGTCACTATATGACCATTTTACGAATTTCAACGTGTTTCATATTATTATTCTATTATAATTCCGCTAAAGCGGCCGTTTTAGGTATTGTAGTAGTCAATGATACATGTGAGGCCTCCAAAAAACACCAATGTACAGTCATCAACCATATTTCAATATGCAGATCAAAGACTCTTCAATAATCCTTCCCTTTTATAATGGCAAGGAAAGTCCGGAATCACCCATTATACTAATCATAGTTGCCAAATATGGCGGCCATTCAATACGTGAGAAGTGGCACAAACGCTGTTATTAATGTGTCATCGGAAAGGTGATTGACACTGCTTTTAAGTGGTTATATAACATACTGATTATAACATACTGATTGCCAATGGAATAACTTTGGCCGTAGAAAAAAAAAATCTGTTCAATGACGTGATTTTTTGACTGTCCAAATTGATATCCACACGATATACCCGGACTAATATATGTAGTTCGCTAAGGACAGGCCTAGCATCACGGCCAGAGCTTCAACAGATAACATCGACTTTGATGTTACTATAAAAAATACATACATATATACAAGGTGTAAACGGACCCTTCACGAAGCCGTCAACCAAGCATTACGTGCATCAAACTGAGTACTCTACGTAAAAATTATTGCTGGGAAACGATTTCATTTTTGGTGTGAAAAATCACGTTTTACGGTAAAACTGAATGAGTAAAAATCAACTCGTATGCAACAACAGTGTGCTGGTGTATGCATTGAATAGTAAACAGGTCATGGAGGTATTTAGAGTAAAGTTATAACCTTAAAAACTAGTCAAACTATGTTTTATTTTTAAACTTGTGAAAACGTTGGAACTTTGTCATCCAATATTTCCGTAACTAGAAGGTTCCCAGGTATGGTCCAAAACAAAAAAATGATCGCCATGACGGGAAGAACAAGTGCCTTTTGGCTTCGTTAAGGGTACACCCACTATACACCGTGTTCCGGACGATATACATAAACTTCGACTAGATGTTCAGACCACGGAAATAAGCATTTTTCATTAATGAAATCTTTTTTTTTAATTTCTTTTTTTATTTACTCTCGGGTTCCTCTGGTACGTGCAAATGAAATGCAAATATCATTTGATTTAATTGCACTAAGTGGAAACATAGGCCAAATTAAGACCCTTTCTTACTGCATAGCTCAATTAAATTTCATTAAATGAAATTACAAATATCTTTGTAACGAAGCCTTTTTAAGTACTACTTCCTTTGTAAGATTTGATTTATAAAAGCTATAGAAGCATTTGCCAAAGTTTATGGATAACGTGAAGAACACGGTGTATAACTCTGAAACTCGAATCTTGTTCATTTTCCCCTGTCAATCAAGACTATTTTAATTTTCCAAATTGCTGGATATACAATATAAATCAAAGTGTACTATTAGACTTTCTCCACGCGCGCCTCAAAGAGATGTCAGCAATCAAGTAGGGGTCCGCATGGGCCGATGCCTGCCAGGGCTGCGGGACTGTTCGAAAGAGATACCGTGGCCCTGGAACACAAAGGGCAAAGAAGGAACATGGATGGGTTTTAGTCAGTACAAGTCTGACACTCCCCTCCGCTCCGCCCAGAGTGGGGGGGTCATTTGATGATTAACCATCCGGAAAAAAAAAAAAAGTCTTTCAACGCACGGCACTGAGTTCATATTCCAACAGTGCAATAATCGCTAAAGATATCGCATAGCGTTAATGAAGCGGGCATTCGTCTCCTTAATCTTAGACCACCTTTGTCATACCACGTTTCTGCTTACACACATATAACCAGATATATCTCAGTACTTTGGACATCTGCCATCTGACCTCCACTACATATTATTCCCTCTCACCGCCTGAAGCTCTGCCGACCCCACTTTCAAACAAATGACACACACATTTCACGGAGAAGACTCATCCGTGTAATTTAGCGTTTGACCGGGGCATCGAACCCGTAGCTTCGCGGAACCCATTAGCCCTAAGGCCCCAAAACTGTTAACGGAACTCTAAAATACCATTGGTGCTGTCATATTTTTGATCTAGACATACTGAGGTTCTTTATTCAAATAGTTTTAACTAGGCGAAACAAGTGAATGTGAACTGGTACTAAAAACTCAAAGTTGTAGATAGATATTTATCGCTCATCATCATCTGCCTAGCCTTTTCCCAACTATGTTGGGGTCGGCTTCCAGTCTAACTGGATGCAGCTGAATACCAGTATTTTACATGGAGCGACTGCCTTTCTGATCTGCACAACCCAGTTAGTACTGGGTAATACGATACCCCTTGGTAAGCCTGGTTGTCAGAGTTTTTAGGCCACTGACTACCTGTAAAGACTGTCAAAGATCTACAAATAACACCCCGTACCGACGGCTTAACGTGCTTTCCGAGGCACGGAAGAAATTCGGTATGTAATGGGTGGTCACCCATCCACAGACCAACCGAGGCAAACACGGCTTAACCTAAAGATCGACCCCGAGCGGCTGTTAATATTTAGCCACGAGCTCCTCATAAATATTTATCGCTACCCGTACTAATTGTCGCTAAATATCATATCGCAAGCATATCATAATACACCCAGAGCTGAGCTGTTCAATGAACAAATTTTGACAATTTTCAGTTCCATGTGCCATGTGTGAACATGTTTTGAATACTGAATACATTCTTATTGAAAACACTCTAATAATAGTAAAACTAACTAAAATTATTCCTCGAAGAGCAACCATTACCATTATTAGGTTGCGGTTCGAGGAATAATTTAGTTGCGCTTACTTGGTTGGGCTTAAAAATAGTTGCGCTTTGAGGAATACCCCGTAAAACTTACATTTACCTTGTCAATAGTAACATAACAATATTTTACTTTGACTAATTACAGCAAATCAGTCAAGAGATATCACAAACTGATATCATTCCACCATTACATCACAAAGATACAAACGGACCAATCATAAAGTCGGTACAATTCCGCATTTGTGCCTTAGCATAACTTTCGCGCGGGTGACGGGTCGGCATCGAACCCGCTACCCACCGCTGATTTACCTTTACAGAGAAATCACAGGGAAATATTGGACAGAAGACTCACTCATATAAAGTGCGAAGGGAAGCATAAGCTTAATCAGCCTATAATGTTCCTACTGCTGGGACACAGGCCTCCTCTTTATGAGAGGGAGTAAGTGGAGTAGGAGGAAGGAGAGACCCACACGATCAAAAACTTTTTTGCAAAAGAATAATCAACTTCCAGAAAAAAACACTAAAAAGTGGAAAATAACTTTACTTTCGGAAGTCGGTGACTTTTGTTGTTTCATTGACTTTTTTGCCACTGACTGCCGAAAGTAAAGTTATTTTCCACTTTTTAGTGTTTGTTTTTTTTGGAAGTCGGTTATTTTTTTTTTAAGTTATTGTTTTATCCTTTTTAGTTGTGGTATATCACACAAATCTTTGTCAAGTATCAATTTTACATTGTAACTTGAACATCATCCACCCACATAGACAAAGAAGAAAAATTGGATATTATAGAGGATAAGTCATCCTCTATAATATCCAATTTAAAGTACCAAAACAGAGTTAAAAAAAAAGTGTGTGGGACCACACCGCGCAAGCTCCTCTGATAAAAAAAAAAAAATCGGACCAGTAACCCCGGAGTAACGTGACAGCCGCCACATACAGACATGTGTAATAGTTGCGTGTCCATATTAGATGAAATGAAATATGTGTCGTTTACTGCAAAGCTGCTTAGCGACTGAAACAGTATGTAAGAAATCATTCCGTCTATGTCGATTCGCGAAACAAATGACATCTGTTTTAACAATGACATTGCGCGCAAATTGTTGCAGACAAATTCAGACAATTGTCGTAATTTGATTTAGTCTTTTAATAGCAGCGAGTGTAACAAAGTGTGTCAATGGTGTGACAATAATATACCTAAAATCCCAGGTTGTGTGTTAAGAAAGTGTAAAAAATATGGTTCCAAGATAAATAACAGTAAAGGAGTTTCATACCATATGTAAGTATACTAAAAGAATGTCATATTTGTATTTTTCACGATTTTATTTATAATTATGTATAAATTTCGATTTTGACAAGGACAAATAGCATCCGTCATAGATTCACTGCAAGCACAACACGCTACAGATAGCTATCTCTTTCTGTATCATACGTTCCGTATTATATATCGCAGTCGTTTTTATCACATTTATAAGAACAACGGAACGATATTTGAACGCCGCTCAGTATGAATGTAGCGTATCTTTCTTTATAATATTATTTGTGTTTTAAAAAGTTTATGCCTGAACTCAAGATTCGTCAAGTTAAGTATGGTAGCAGTAGTTTCCGGAGAAGCTCGTTCATAAAGAGCTCTATGTTAAATATTTTTAAACCAATGTATTTCCTATCTCAACTATTTTTAGGATAAACACCGCAAAATACTCAAATGCCAAGGTCTTGAAGTTAATACATAATTTCAATCTATAAATATATATTTTTTTAAAAACAGCACGTACCTACGTCATGCGCGACATATTTTACTCTCAGAATTTCGTTCAAAGCTAATACAAGATATTTCTTTGAACCTTGATTGCCTCGTTAGTCTAGAGGTCGCAAGCGCGACTGCTGAGCATGACGTCCTGGGTTCGATTCCTAGGTCGGGCAAAGTGTTATTAGGTTTTACCATCAGGAATTTCTCAGTAGCAGCCACGGAGTCTGAATTTGTGCCCGGTTGATGGCAATAGGCTCGCTCCCTATTACATGGGACTTAAACATAACTGGCGAATTGTAGGTGTACTGTGAGGTACACCTCTGCCTAACCCTTCGGGGATTACAGGCGAGATTTAATAATGATGAAATATTTTTCTTTAACACATACCTACGTCATGCGTGGAATATATTATTCTCAGAATTTCGTTCTAAGCTTTTGCAAGAATCTTTGAACCTTCTGCAAGTTTCTCTTCTATGCCACGAGACATAAATCTCTCGTTTTATCAATCCACCGATGTGTTTATTTCGTCTTCCGCATCTCGGAAACAATAATAGAAATATTTGTTTTGGTACAAGCTGTATATCTTGTGTTGAGTAAGATAGTTTGCCGATTGCTTGTCAATTTTAAGTTATTGACAAGTACCGATGTATTTATATATATTTCATTCATTTATTTTACTATTTATGTACCATTGTACACACAGGAAAATAACAAAATTAAATAATATTTGAGTACATACGTACTGCTTATTTCTTAAGAAATTTGTAACAGCAGACCTGCAAAAGGAGAAATGAAAAAGAAATGTAGGCAATAGTGAAAATAAAAATGTAAATGTAATGTAATGTATGTGTAAATGGAATGTAATGTGATGATTTCAGTGATGTACTATTGATAACAAAATTGTTAATGGGTTTTTCATAAGGAATCTACTCTCCCTAAACCATCTGAGTAAACAGTCGTGACGTTTTTATCTAAAAAAAAATAACTATTAAAATAGTTGAACAAAACGAATTTAATACTACATGTACTAATTGTTCCTGAAACTGTAAACAAGTAAATCTGTTGACAAATGTGAGTAAGCTATAACATAACATCACGTATATATTTCCCAAATGGCACGAGGTAGACCCACATTTCGCCAGTTACGTGGTCCCATGTAATTGCGAACGTGTTTATGACAGGTTGATGTAAGATAAATAGTCATTGATTAACGTTAAATGAGTTGGGCAACGAGGACCCAATAATTATAAGTAACTCATATACTGGGCACTGAGAGCAGCGGTGGCCCAGTGGTGGCGGTCTTGACTTACGAGCAGTAAGTCGTGGGTTCGAACCCAAGCAGGCGCATTACTTTGTGTAATTTATTTCATCACCACTGCTCTCAAAACGGTGAAGGAAAACAACGTGAAGGAACCGGTATGTCCTAGAGCCTAAAATTCGAACACATGTGACATCTACCAACCCGCACTGGGCCCGCGTGGTGGATTATAGCCCATT
This sequence comes from Noctua janthina, assembly GCA_963576755.1. Taxonomy (NCBI): domain Eukaryota; kingdom Metazoa; phylum Arthropoda; class Insecta; order Lepidoptera; family Noctuidae; genus Noctua; species Noctua janthina. The sequence goes on from OY755074.1 coordinate 2,856,707, forward strand.
CCCTCTCATAGAGAGGAGGCCTGTGTTCCAGCAGTGGGAACATTATAGGCTGCTGCCATATACTGGGCATATGATGTGATACCAAGGATCGATGCACAAACGGGTTAAACGTATTCAGGACATCATTCTGACCCCAACCCACATATAAATTTATCATCGGTAATTTTTTTTTAAGCAGCTGTTTCCTACAAAAGGCCAAATGTATAGAACTGTAGATTTGTTTTTTATAATTCCCGATGCAAAAAAATCTATGTGGGAGGGAGGGTTTAGAATGATGTACTGAGTATGTGGTTACCGTTTTTGCGTCGGTGTCTCTCCACCCTGTATACCGGTTTGAAGAATATCAACCAGTCAAATCATTTGACAAGTGGTTTAACAATAACGGATGTGACAACAGATGAAAATCACAACACAAACCCATTTCGACACCTACAGGAAGACAACTAACTATCGACATACTATTTCCAAAATAAAGGTGAACAATGAATGTTCTGTACAATGCTACAGTTATTTCAATTGTGACTGTGAACTCTTAACAATTGCACATACATCCAAAAATCATATTGTTTGAATGTGACCTTAACAAGGTGAGAATTACTTGTAAAAATATAGTTGATGTAACCATACGACTTTGGATTGAGCGCTAGAACATCGTGGGCGTTGAATGATGTTCAAGTTACTCTTTCACGCAAAAACTACTGACCGGGTTTAGATAAAATTTGGCACACAGATAGTCTGTTCATACATTAAAAAAAACAGTCATTTATAGAATCAGTTAATTTTAGAATCGGTCATTTGTAGAATCAGTCATTTATAGAATTGTACATTCCGAGAATGGGTTAGTTATAGACTCTGTAGTAATTTTGCGAATCCTAGACTAAACCAAAAATTCGCTGATAAATAATATGACTTAAGTTATGTTATTTGTCAGTGATTTGTAATATTTGAATGCTCAATTAATGTGTTAAATGTTACTCTTAATAGATGCAAATGTGTTATAATTACGGTGTGATTTTACTGGATAAAAGTATAGCGTATATACTTTGCAAAGACTAATATTTTTAGTTATGAGTTATACTATGTTTGGCTGCATTTGCAGCAAAGGAAAAAGCAGTAATGGCATGATATTCAATTATTTCAAATATTGAACGAGAACTATGCTCAAAGCCATTAATAGTAACCCGCCTTGAAATAACTTTAATATCGCATTGAATAAAATAAACATAGTATTATTAGCAAGAATTGACGATACATTTGAATATAATTCATGTCGTTGTCGATAACCAACTGACCTTTACACTCCAAGCGGCGCCATTCAACTCGTCAACTTATAACAACGATATAGTTGCTAAATATCCAACTGTCAGTTGTCACTTTCGTCATTTTAACAATTGAAGGCTTGCGTAAGATGGCCGTTATTTGGTATACGGCTTTTTGTTAAATATGACTAGATAACTTTGGCCTCTTTTTGATGTGTGAGGATCGAATAGGTTATGACTGTTGAAGTATTTGTTTAAAATGTATCAAGGGATTAGCCAGTGAGAACCGAGCTTTAATAGATGCTCGTGTTTTTTTTTAAAAAGCCGATCAAATCTAATTATGGATGGAAAATGGACCTGTCTCAAAAAACCTGGAAAGGTGTTTGAATTTGCTGTCTTCAAAGTTGTATAAACATTTCTTTGTAGTCTTAGTTTTCTTTACATTCGAATATGTTGATGTATATACGGCTAAGCACTTGGTTGTGGTTTGATGATCAAGTATCCTATGTGTTATTCCAGGTAATAATTTGCCAAATTTCATCCAAATCGGGTCAGTAGATTCTGCGTGAAAGAGTAACAAATATCCATCCATTCATCCATCCATCCATCCTCAAAAACTTTCGCATTTATAATATTAGTAAGATAGGATGAACTTCACGTCAATCTAAAATCTCGCAAACGGCAAGTATGGGAACTTGCTCGTTCCTGTTCCATTTGAGAAGAGGACTTTGCCTTTTCACTCGATATAACAAGAAGCTGTTCGCCAAAAGTTCTCACAGCACTCGAGACAGACTGCACAAACACTTTAGTACTTCAGACTATACGACAATGATGACCGATGACCATACAAACATGGATAGAATGTATACAATATGCGTAAATACTTGACGTGTATAGCTACACATACATAGTTTCGTAACAGTCAGGGTTATATAAATAAATGAACACTGACCAGGCCTTTGAACTGACCATCCGTTTGTGGTCCAAGTGGGAGAAAATAGAGATTGCAAAATGTCTTCTATAGCGGGTACACTAATTTATAAACATTCTCACTTTGACTGTTATTTCATAAGGCATTAAGCCTTATGAAATAACAGTCAAAGTGAGAATGTTAGTGAATAAAGAACTTATTTTTTAAAGAAACGATCTCTAATGTATACATATAATAAAATTGCAACAAGGCGATGTCTGTACATTGAAAATATTGATAAAAAAATAATATATTGGCCTTTATTAGAGCAACAGAAGCCAAAACAACAGTTTTTAGATTTTTTTTCTGTCTGTCTTTCTGTCTGTATGTTTGTACGCGCATCACGCAAAAACTACTCTATTGATCTGAACGCAGTTTTTACCGCTCTACTGCTAGATGCTTAATTTGAAATATAGGCTACATTAGATATAGTTTTGGAACCGATAGGTGGTTCTGTGCGAAGCAAGTGCGGGTCGCTAATATTAAATAAACATCTATATTTGTGAGATGACCTATCAAGAAATTTGACAGCTCACGTCAATTTGCCGTAAGATGACAACCCTATTAATAAGACCTTAATGTACCATGTTTTATACAAATAAAATTATTCTGTTCTATTTTACATCAAGTATAAGTATCCTTTCGACGTAAGTGATTTTTATTTTTATTATAAGTAGTTAATGATTTTCGTGTTTTTTTTTTATTCCCTTTTTTCTTATCATTCCCAACGTTAACACTGGTGTGAAAAAAAAAGTCCCATCCGACCCACCTTCACACTGAACTTTGAAAGTGTGATAGTGTGAAGGCTGGGAAAATAATTTCTCCACGTTAACACTGGTGTGAATGTTCAGTGTGAAGGTGGGTCGGTCGTGTGTTATATTACCAAACCACTGTCAATGAGTCCCGTTTGAGATAAGAAAACACTAGCTATTTAAACTTTTTTTTACTTACTTAATTTCCCTGATCTTACATACCAATACTAGGCTCATTTCGTAATGTTCTTGAAAGACTGTTACACATTTGTCAATTATAAAATAAAAATGCTTACTGTTTCGTTCTGTTTATGTCGAAATTTTTGAGAGATAAAAATAGCAAAACAAGATAAGTCATAACTAACTCGTTTGACAGAACCTGAACAACCACGTTCTCGTAATACTCAATTTTAATAGATAAATAGATATTTCCCTTCTTGTTTTCGCTCCTCCCTTGGGCCACACATAACGTCCCGTTAATGAGACAGTGACCGATATGTAGGCGAAAGGTCATATGTCTGCGTTACCTACCGGTGCCAGCGTGGCGATTGTGATACTATCGCGTTAGTGGCTAGGGTGGGTGGGCAGAGGTCTGTCTAGTATAAACAAAGACTTGAGTATGGAAGTTGTACTTAGCCGTAATGAATACAAGATGACTCTATAAAATACAAAACATATTAGAAAACCTTTTTAAATTAAATTAAATCGATACAAATATTGTGAATAAATCAAGAGTATTTCAGTTATAATAAAAAATAGACAAACATAATTACATACCCTCGAAAACCATTGACCATGTGATATTCGGATCGCCTTTTCCTAACTATGTTGGGGTCGGTTTTCAATCTAACCGGAGTTACTGCCTATCTGACCTCTACAACCCAGTTAGCATGGAGTAATACATTACCCTTTGGTAAGAATAGTTTTTCAATTTTCGGGCCACAGACTACCAGTAACGAACGTCTAAGATCTACAAAAGACAGCCGAAACCAATCGCTTAATGTGCTTTCCGAGGCACGGAGTAAACTCGGTATGTAATGGATGGTCAGCCATCCACGGACTGACCCTGCCTAGCACGGCTTAGCTTTAAAGATGGAGCCGTGATGCTGTTATTTTATTTTATTTATTTAGCCACGAGCTCTTCAATAGTCGGATAAAATAATAAATATGATTTTTGTGTGAACGCGTTGATGTCTTTTGACTCCAATTTCATCAATTTTCGTACCCGAAAATCGCTGAAGAAGATTTTTTTTTATGCCCAGTACGTATGTTTGTCTGTCACAAGATTCGATCTCATTAACGAACTAACACATAACTAGTCGAGTTCTTACTGACTTTTGTAACAAGTCTTACTTTAAAAAAATATATAAAAAGTGTAAATCTTTTATCAAAGTCGGTAAAAATTTTGGGACCCTTTGCCATTTAATAGACACATAGTTGCAAAATCTAGACTGCTCCCATCAAAGATTTCTGAGAACCTATTCAATTTAATTTAGGTATTGTCAAGTAAAACGTGTCGAGTCATCTGATTGGCTCTTGCGATTTCAATCCGCCAATCAAAACAGGTTACTTGAAATTTCACAGCAAATTTACTGAGCAAGCTCTCGATGGCTTGTTGCTAAGTAATAACAGTCACACGAGTCGATGGAAGGTTAAGCTACGATTTCCGAGGTCGGTCTGTGGATGGATGACCATTTATTACATACCGAGGCATGGATGGACTTGCCCGTGATTTCTTCGACAGAAGTTGCTATCTAAAAGCCTGAATCTGTCAACTAGTCTTACCAATGTCAATACAATTACCAAAAAAAAAATGGATACCGTGTTACTCAGTTTAGGTTGTGGAGGTCAAATAGACGTCGCGTCGCTCCATGTACAATACTGGAATTCAGCTGCATCTGCTGGAATCCGACCGCAACGTAGTTTAGACAAGGCTAGGCAAATGTTGCTTTTGAGGTTAGGTCAACTCAAACCAGTACAGACTCCTTCTTCATTCTTCAGTAAATGATCTGTCACGAGTCTGTTGTCCAAGCCAAGTCGTCATTTTCTTTTTTGTTTTTATACCTGAATAGATTAGTGTTTGGCGGCAACTCGCCTGATGTAAAGCGATGATACGGCCTAGGGTGGAGCACGCTTGCCTAGAAGAAACCGATTCACTCGGAACTTTGAATACAAGGTGTCACGAAACCGTCAACCAAACCAAGCATTCTGTATATCAAACTGACGGCGCCGTTGGCGCAGTGGCTGAGCGATTGACTGCTGGGTTCGATTCCCGCACAGAACAAATATTTGTATAGCCTACAGGTAGTTGTTCCGGGTCTGGCTGTTTATGTATGTGAGTTTAAATGTTTGTAAACGCACCCACGATACAGGAGAAATTCCTAGTGTGGGGCAAAGTTTTTCAAAAAAAAATAAAAAATAGCTTAGTAACTCTACGCAAAAATTATTGTTACTGGGAATAGACTTTTTTTTTTGGGGTTAAAAATCACGTTTTACGGTAGGACTAAATGTAACGCACTAAAATACTGTGCTGATGGATGCATTAAATAGTACAGGGGTCGTGGAGGTACTTAAAGTAAAGTTACAACGTTAAAAACTTGTTTTTAAATTATATTCCGTTACATCCAGTTTATAATGATCCGGGAATTTATCCGAACCACTTTAGCCGCTGGTTACAATTTAATACTCGCATGATATGCACAAAAATAAAACACGGTATCTGCCCACGTTTCGACATTTTTACTGCGACGTAAATATACATAATCTAGCCGTTTTATAAGAGAACCAAACGACAGTTACATTGAAATAAATAGTATTTTGTTATTAAAGTTATAGTTTAGTATGACTTTAGTATAGATTATGATAGTTCAAACAAGATGCGAGGATTACTGGGTGGTCTTGAAAATGTTGTATGGATTTACTGTGTTATGCATTGTGGTAATGACTTTTGATAGTGTAAGTTAAAGATTTTGTAAGCCATACTAAAATATGAGAGGTATCATGAGCTAGGCTGAACTGAAATCGTGAAGCTGCTGGTTTAGGGACGTTCCTTCATCAGTTGAGGTCGGCTTCCAGACTTCTTAGATGTAGCTAAGAATATTTTTCTGTCATGAGATATTTCAGTATTTTATCATGGTATTGACGTTATTCATCTGCAAATTTTAAACCAATTGATATTAATATTGTTACTTTTCCTCATAACCATAATTATCTGCCAAAAGATGTCTCCTGCTGGACATAGGCCTGCCCCAGTAGTGCCATCACATCGACAGTTACTGTGCTTATGAATCCAGTAGATTCCCTCATCTCTCACCAGGTCAACGGACCACTTTGTGATATCGACGCACAATCTGTTACCACGTATTCAGTACATCATACCAGGAGGGGAGGGGGGGTATTTTATTATTTTTAATTTTTAGCTGTCCGATACAAAATTTCAATACCTACTCGACCCAAATTTTTTCGCATCTACAGTATTGGACCCAAGGAGAACGTTGTTCAGTTTGACGGTCTGCAGCATATCCTTTCATATGACTATACCCTTTCTGTTACACCCTGTATAATAGGCTGTTTATCCCTTCAGAGCAGATTGACCTATTGCATTACTAAACCACATTATAAAGTAAAGAAACTAAACTACGCACAATCTAGGCCAATACACGCACGACTGATCAATCAGAAATCCGTTACAAGGCGTTTTTAGCTGATTAAGCGATTCATTAGCGCTTTAGAGCGATTTACATAATGTTATGTAGCTGCTATTTTGTATGAATATGGTGTGCGATATTTGAGGAATTGACGGTTGTGTGTCCAAAGCCCGCTATAGAGACGATAGGTTATACTTGTGCAGTATTGCCTGTAAAGTCAAACTGTACGGGCATGCATGAACGTGTGTAAGAGAAAACTGTACAGTTATCCTTGGAATGGAATTCGGTTTTGCTTGAAGGTTTTGCATGCACATATAAAACTGTCATGCATAACATAGCGTATATGGCTATATACCTACATACCTTTAGATATTTGAATTTAAAGCTATATCTAATTACGTGCTGCAAAGTTAGGGTTAATGTAAAATATTGATATTACCTGTTTAGCCCTTTGTTAATGAACCAATTTGTACAAAAAACCTGACTTTGTTTACAAACTAGTTTTACCAAATAGACTAAGAAAAGAAAATTCTCAGTAATGGCCGGTTGATGGCAATAGACTCGCCCCCTATTCTTCTTAGCGTGTCGATGGCAAATTTTTATTAAGTATGTTTGGCCCAAAATTCAGCTATGCGAACTCCGCTCGCTGTAGCAGTCATAAGATCGTCAAGTGCGCAGGTGTTAGGGCATGCAGCGCAAGATGGAAGATAGGCCATTGTCTGTGGTGACACGCCGCATACACATTTGAGACACCACTCCCCCCTATTACATGGTACTAAAACATAACTAGAGAAATCTAGGTGTGCTAAAGATCCATCTTAGTCCAGCCCTTCGGGGATCTTAAGCGTGATATTTATGTTTATTAATTTATTGTTTTTTTGTTACAGATTCACTACTGAACAGTAGAAACGTCACTCCCTTCGTGTCTGTTTATAAGGTAAATACTGCTACAGCTAATGTCTGTTTTATACTACCTCTAAGCCACACCGGTTATGTTGAAGTCCCATGTAATACGGGGCGATCCTATTGCCATCAACCAGGCATAAATCCAGACATCTTGGCTGCTACTGAGAAGTTCCCGATGGAAAAACCCAATATCACGTTGCCCGACTCGGGAATCAAACCGAGGACCTCATGCTTAGTAGTCGCGATTGCGACAACTAGACCAACGAGGCAGTCAGTAATATTTTAATTTAGGATCTTATTTTAATTTAGGATCTAATCTATCCGTGTGCCAAATGTCATCCAAATCTGTTCAACCATTCGCTAACATAATTATTTTATGTACATACATGCAAACTCTATTACTCCCGTTTCGTTACAACAGTTCAAACTACCAACATTACTCAATACTAACTAGAGTGACCATTCCGCTACCGCAATTTGTTAAGTCCTGACACAAAACCGGATATTTCCAAAAAAAAACACGACCTTTTTACTTTTGAATCTTTTTTTTTGTACTGAGTGAACTCTTCATATATATTTAAAAAAAATAATCTCTTCAAGTGCAAAAGTTCGTACAAAAGACAAAGCAGGTCAAAATCTGAAAAAAATTCAAGCCTGGACCAAATCCGCACACATGACAAGACCAGCCAAAGTCAAAACAAATGACAAGACCGAACAAAGTTACTATACGTCCAGGACAATCCGTACGAATACTAACCCCAGTACCAACGTAATAGAACGAATTTCCTAGCCCAAGTATGTAGCAATTAAAGATTAAACCCAGTCTAGAGGTCTACTCTCGGAGGTCTGGTCCGAGGTCCCGTTAAATGAGGGTCAAATTAACTCTGTATTAGACTCGTCTCAATCAATTCCAAGTAGTGCTTTGGTGTGTGGTGCAAGTTAAGAGCGGGAGATCTAGCATGGAATTTTCTGGAACACTTTTTATGAGGTAGCACAATCATCTTACTTTTTTTCTGTTTTCTCTTATGGTTTTTGTCATATTAAAACTCTGGCCAAACTGCAGCGGACCCCGCACGGGATGAAGAATGGAAATCGATCGCGCTGGTTGCGTGAACTTACTGGATGTGATCAAACTGGCCCGAATAGTCGCGTAACTTCCTAATCATTTAAACAAATGTCATTCGACGGATGTTAGGCCAGAGCTTAAAATGATAAGATCTCGTCGAAAACGTAGTAAATTAAAATAAAAACATAGTTTTATTTATTTAAATTATATGTTGTATAATTTGACACATTTATGATGCATACTTCGACGATTTTAAGTTGCATACAAGTTGTAAACAGACTCGTCACGAAGCCGTCAACCAAGCATTCTGTACAACAAACTACCTTTACGCAAAAAATATTGCTGCTAAACGACTTTTTTTGGGGTGAAAAATCACGTTTTAGGGTAGGACTCCATGGAAAGCACTCAAAGCATTGTGCTGATGGATAGATTGAATAGTACGGGGGCCGGGTAGGTGTTTAAAGTAAAAATCTTACATTATAAACATGACACTTTAACCCCCAATATCTCCGTATCTAGAAGGTGGAAGACCATACCTATGGTCTCGAACAAAAAAATATCGTAAAGACGAGGACAACGGGGGGGGTCTTTCGGCTTCATTAAGGGTCTATTTACACCCTTTATATTCCGCTTTCTAGTCATTGCTATCGTAGTTTAAAGTTCTTACCATTTTCGAACTAAAGCAAGCTGCTAAATATACATTATATGCTAATTCCTGGTTCCTTCGATAAGTTCAATGCCCTTTAAAGTCATTTCCAAGTGTAGCACCCGGATCTTCTCAAGGCCGGTAAAGAGTTATTAGCACTCTTCTGAATGCAAGATGATTTTATTTAATTGACTCATTCATTTCATTGATCGACGCAGGAATGTATGAATGAAAGAAAATCTAAGATCTTCCTAGTTTACCGATTTGTTTCGGTATTTTAAATCCATTAGTAATAATAAACTTGCTACAATTTTTCAAGAGGTATTTTGATAAAAAACATTAGTAAAAATATACGCGTCGATATAACCCCCTACTGCTTTTTTATCGGTCAAAACAGTTCTGTCGAAAAAAGTGTACTAAATTATAAATGACTTTAAAACAAGCGTAGCAAGTATCATAATTACAATATTTGTGTGACTGCTTTTGTAAAATTTAAAAGGTAAAATGATTCTAAATTGTGTTGGTAAAACCAGCTATTAATTACCCTAATTGTTTGCAGACACGAAAGATGAATAAGTAGAGCAAAACTAGAATATGATCTTTAAAAAATTATTCATGAATTCTCATTTTATGTAGAATTAATTGTATAAATATCTGATTCCATTTCTTTTCTCGCGCTATCAGTTACGTTCAGCAATTATGAGATCTTACCAATTGATTTCATAATTGCTTTACCGCCCTATTGTATGGTAAATTCTCACTTATACGTCATAAAACGTCTATAGGGCCTTAAAAATCGTTGATAGAATGAATGTCTTGTCAAGGGTAAGTATATTGGGCGTCGGGGGTCACGTGGTGGCTCCCGGCCACCGTAGGCGCGGGCCTGTGGACGGCGAGTTATGGGCCAGCTCGCCGTCCAGCCGTCTTATGACGACAGGCCGTGTCGACGGCGCGTTCGTGTTCCACGTGCGCCTCAAAGAGATGTCAGCAAATAAGTAGGGGTCCGCAAGGGCCGATGCCTGCCAGGGCTGCGGGACTGTTCGAAAGAGATACCGTGGCCCTGGAACACAAAGGGCAAAGAAGGAACATGGATGGGTTTTAGTCAGTACAAGTCTGACACTCCCTTCCACTCCGCCCAGAGTGGGGGGGGGGGTCATTTGATGATTTCCCATCCGGAAAAAAAAAAAAAAAAAACAAAAAAAAAGGGTAAGTATATCAAAATTTGCAATAATAAATGCCAGTTCAGTCATTTCAAGTATAGTTTATCAAAAGTTGTAAAGTAATTATCACGCAATACAAACATAATCTCTGCATCACCCTAAGGTAGACTGGTAGAAAATGCCTATGGCATTAAGTCCGCCTTTGTACAGTTTTTTTACTTGTGCATAAAGTTTTAATAAATAAATAAATAATCCCTTAAAACCCCACTTCCAGTCATAATTTCAGCCGAAAGACGTCCACTTCTGGATTTAGGCCTCCCCCAAGTGTCGCCACATTGACTGGTCCCGTGCGCCTCGTATCCAGGCCGATCCCCGCAACCTTCACCAGGTCATCGGTCCACCTAGTGGGAGGCCTTCCAACGAAACGTCTTACGGTTCGCGGTCGCCACTCCAGAACTGTTCGTTCCCATCGGCAACCTTTCTGCGAGCTATGTGCCTTGCCCACTGCCACTTAAGTTTAGCAATTACAGTTCCTGTTTAGTTTTCCATTTCCAGTAATTAATGATAAAGAAATCGCAAAACGCCTACCTCTTATGCCTTGTACCAACCTTTATCGTTTATCCAGGAAGAAATTAAACCTAGGCAAGCACTCTAGCCCATCTAGATCTGTACTGCATACCGGCTAGGTGTTAGTGTGTTCTTGCAAATAAAATAGCTGTAAAACAGGTGAATTTGAGAGCTACAATGTTGTTAAACTTATACTGCCACTTACGGGATATCTTCCGTGATTGTTCATTATTTTGAGCTCCCGATATAGCAATAAAGCCGAAACGGGAGCTCAAAGTAATGAACAATCACTGAAGATATCCCGTAGGTGACAGTTAAGTTTAGTTTTAAAACGTAAAAGCTTAAAACTGTGTTACAATGTTGTTGCATCGTAAGAAATTAAATCGTGTGAGGAATTAAATCAAGTAATAAGACCGCATATTGGAGAAAGAAATACTTTCCCGACAAAGCTGTTAGAAATGAATAGTATAATTATCTATGTTATATAATTTGCTGATTGGCTAGGTGGTCTAGTAGTTCCCAGGTCGGGCAAAGTGTTATTGGGTTTTTCCATTAGGAATTTCTGAGTAGCAGCCACGGAGACTGAATTTGTACCCGGTTGATGGCAATAAGTTCGCCTCCTATTACATGTGACTTAAAACATAACTGGCGAAATATGGGTGTACTAATGGGTACACCCCTTTGTTTCACCCTTCGGGGATTGTATGTTATGTTATTAAATAACTCTGAACTAAGCACAAATTCAAAATTCAAGTTTGTCAGGAGAATGTCCTAATAGAAAACGTGGGATGATTTCAGTCATCATCATCTGCGAATGTAATTGTTTGGATTTCAAGTATATTTTAATTTTAAAATTGTACAAATTACACTAAATTTTGCTGTGCCCCGACGGACAACGGCTCTTAGCTCTAAGCCTTTTGTATAACACCATGTTTTTACCTTGTAGAACGCAAATAAATAAATAAATAAATCTGCCTAGCCTTTTCCCAACTATATTAGGGTCGGCTTCCAGTCTAACCGGATGCAGCTGAATACCAGTATTTTACATGGAGCGACTGCCTATCTGTCCTCCACAACCCAGTTGTTACTAGGTAATACGATACCCCTTGGTAAGACTGGTTGTCAGACTTATTGGGCCACTGACTACCTGTAACGACTGTCAAACATCTACGAATGACAGCCGAGACCAACGGCTTAACGTGCTTTCTGAAGCATGGAGAAAACTCGGTATGTAATGGGTGGTCACCCATCCACAAACCAACCTAGGCAAGCAAGGCTGAATCTAAAGATCGATCCGAGCGGCTGTTATTATTTAGCCACGAGCTCCTGATGATGTGGGATGATTTCAGTATTATGTATTTACTTGCGCTCTAAAACAACATATTATTATTAATATTGCAGTTCTTATAATAATATTGTTAACAGCAAAGATCCACAACCAATACCTGAAGAGGCTCTCGCTAAGCACTTGAATCAAGGGCTTTTTGCACTTCTGGACACGGCTCGCATTGTTAGGATGTTCCTCTCCTTAGAGCCCTGACATGTGGTTACACCTCACGTCCATGGTTATTTTTACAAGCTTTTATATAAAATAAATGTATGTTCGTTTAGGCCAAATCTTGCAACTGAATTTTGAAACAGTTATCCCCAACCGATTGAGCTGAAATTTTGCATACTCGTTTATTTTGTATGACAATGCATGGATAGCTAAGTGACGTCATTCTAAATTCAATACGGCAGGCTACCAAAGATGGCGGACTAGCACGTTTAGTTGAACTGACAATGCATAGTTAGCTAAGTGACGTCATTCTAAATTCAATATGGTGGACTACCAAAGATGGCGGGCTATTTATTTTTTATGCACCCCCATGATATCAATTAAAATGTCCAAGTGATAAATATAAATAAAATAAAAAGAATTTACCCACTTCATTTAATAAAACAAAAAGCTCATAATACCTAAATACGTCCGAAAAATTATTGCAATAAAACACTTGATTCACACTTCCTTCAGTAGATATACCTACGACCATTATAAACACATTAAACGTTTTTTGTAACAAACCGAACAAAATCACTACTAAAAATAAATTATACTGTGAAATTCATAATTGGTCGATTTCATTTTTATTATATTCCTGATTTAACAGGCGAGGAATTTTTCAAAACCCGTGAAAATTGCAAAGTAATAATAACAAAAGCAGCTTTTTGCATTAAATTGATGGTATAAAAAAAATGCTTGGTTGATCTAGTGGTCGTCAGCGTAACTGCTGAGCTTGAGGTTCTGGGTTCGATTCCCATGTCGGGCAAAGTGTTATTTGATTTTTTCCAGCAGGAATTTCACAGTAGCAGCCACCGGTTGATGACAATAGGCTCGCCCCCTATTACATGGGACTTACAAGCATAACTGGCGAAAAGTGGGTGTACTGTTAGGGACACCTCTACCTAACCCTTCGGGGACTACAGGAGTGATGTTATGTTATAAAAAAAGCCTCCATGAGTAACGTCAATAATTCTTATGTTAGTGCCTATGGTCAAATTTCAATAATTGAATCTAAACCACGTTCATGAGCTGTCAGTGTCAATATACCACAGCTGTGATAACAACAATTAAAAACAAAATCGCAGAGGCATATGAGCACCATGCAGATTAGTGTCTTAGATGGTCTTTTTTTATCCGACTACTGCGAAGCCAAAAGGAAGGGTTATGATTTTAGCAGTCTATGTATGTATGTATGTATTTACGTATGTTCCTCCGTAGCGCCTAAACTATTCATCTGATTTTGATGAATAAGGTGTCAATGGATTCGTTATTATGGCCCGGGTAACATAAGCTACATTTTAACCGACTTCAACAATAAAAGGAGTCGATTTTACCTTGTAAGCCCTGAATTTAATATGAGCGTGATTTTTCAGTTGTCGAGTTTTTTTAGTTTTAGTATACTATACAAATTCTTGTTCAAGGAAAGAATCACACAGATACGCATTTATCAGATAATGTGTTGCTCAACTTATAACTCAAGGAGCTCACCGACTGATATTAGTTCTTATAAGCTACTCTCAGTTAGAAAAACTTTACCAATACCATTGATATCTCCAGTATTCATAACCCCAGTATTATTTAATACCCGTGATGTTAACACGGACACACAATTTCGTTACATTAGTCCGCGAGTACAGGACATTCACCCCATCAGAGCGCTGCAAAAAGCTATAATACTTGCCGTACACGTCGGGACATGAGAACGTGTACAGCGACGGTTTGATAAAGGATGGGGAGTTTTTTTAAGATTGAGGATTTGTCTAAATGGATTTAGAGATTTTTATGTAATAAATAATTAGTTTTTTTTTTAAACGTTGAAAAAGAGAAAAGTATATTGTTGAGTTTTTTGGAATCTGTATTGAGGTGTTTAATAAATAAGTTATTATTCGTATCGATATTGACGGGTCTTATTGATAGAGTCTTAGAGAAAAATGTCTTTGAAAAGCTGTACCTTATTATGTCAAGTATCATTATCATAATATGTACTTAACATAACTTCATCTCAAAAACGCCTGTAATATTTAGTTTGTTGTATTTTTTAACTAATAAAAATAAAAACGAGTACTGATCACTAGGCTGCCACGCTGAATGATGCTTGACAGTTACGAGTAAGTGCAGTTTTATATCAAAGAATTGCAGTGCTTTGACATAACAATACAAGATGAAATAAGTTGTAACTGCACTATGAACACATAAATTACTAGTCTATCATAGTGGTTACGTGTTATAATACTTGACAATAAACCGGAGAATAGGCCACAATATTTTTTATGAGATACTATAATAACTTAACCGTTTCCCACCAAGCGAAGTAACGGCCAGATTCCTTCACGATTGTTCATTAATATCGATTTTTGAAGGCCAGCATTTTTTTATTGTTTATCGATTTCCAATATCAATAAAGTTTTTCTTGTGTTTTTATAGCCATTTTCTTATACTGATAAATACTATAGAATTACACGGGCTCACCTGGGCCATGTTAAATAGATTGGATTGTTGAGTAGATTTTTTTTTTTTTTTGTTCTCCTGTTGAGTGTCGCAATTATGGGCAAAAGCCTCCCCTTTCTCCTTCCAAACTTCTATCATGTACGATCTCTGGCTATGTTCGTCCCGCAAACAAGCTCAGATCGTCACACCACCTTCGCTGCGGTCTACCTTGACGGCGACTTCCTCCGGCAGGCGTCCAGTGAGTGAGGATCGTTGCTCATTTCTCCAAGGCCTTTCGTGCTACGTGACCAGCACACTCCCACTACAGCTTGGCTGTTTTTTCCCCCAACATGTGCAACTTGCTTAATGGAGCGCCGGGTAGTTTCTGTGTGCATACGAACTGTATTTCATTTTGGTAGTTATATTTTGTTCCCAAGTAGTATGGGAGCGAGTCTGTGTAATACTCATAAATGTCTGGTGAAAAAGCTTAATAACACTGCGCGACCAAGGAATCGAACCCAGAAAATGGTCCGCAGTAGCGCTTGTACCCAGTATATAACGAGGCGGCTTAAATAACATGGGTGGGTATGTGCTTTTAAAATGTAGTGAACTATACAAGTACATGTTTTTTTTATATGACAAATAAAAAACAAAAGATACTATCAATATTTTGATTTATTTACATTGTTATTACATAGATAAATGGCTGTAGATGGTATCGCTTTGCTAACAGTTTAAGAGCTTAACTAATGACCAACATAATTACGCAGGTGCCTTGTACAAACAAAAAACTAAGTCAATATTCATAATTAATCAAGATCGTAACATATTTTAAAGAGTAACCATCAAGATTTTACCGGTTATTTTCTGTTGTAATGACTCTCAATCACGTTTCATAGCTCACTACTAATTACGATTCTAGGCTTTATAAAACTTGTTTGTTTTACTAAAAATAAATTTAAAAAAAAATATTAGTCTGTGTTATGAAGAAGATATTACCTACTTATGCTTTTATTTTTTCCTTATTTCTCTTTTTTTTTTCTCTCATTCCTTACTTATGACAAAAAACCTACGGGTAACAAATTACATAATAAATTGTTAGATAACCTAATTTTGAATTAGGAAAACTGTCCTTATTATAGTGAAACATTGCAAGAATGAGAAAAAAAAAAACAAAAATTTAAAAAAAATCCGTGCAATATTCAGTGTGTCAGTTACCCGCGCCCGCAGTGTAGGCACCTTGTTATAAATCCTTGAGCATCAAGTCCGACTCAAGCATAACGGTGCGGAGCAGTCGCGTTATTAGCACGTGATACAGCCGATGTGTAAGAGGTAAGCAGGGATACAGGTACTGCGTAATGAGAAAAGTACGAAAAAAGTTTTCTTTACTTCGAGCCTGTCTTATGTGAAAAAAAATGTCTTCGTTATAAACTGGTTGATTCTGGTGTGCTTACTAATAAAAGAAAAACAATTTTTTAAACAAAACGTGACAAGAATCATCAGCTGCCTCGAATTTACCCAACTATGTTGGAATCGGCTTCCAATCTACACAGATGCAGCTGAATGAGGCGATACCCTAGAAATATTACTACATTATTATCTTAATCTCTTCGGACGAGGCAACTCGTATAATTCGGTTAGAACTTCACTTCAAGTTCGTCTAATCTCCAATTATCAACAACAGTTTTTAATATCAGCAAAACAAATATTTTCTGCGCAATACATCATCATCAGCCTAGCCTTTCCCAACTATGTTGGAATCGGCTTCCAGTCTAACCGGATGTAGCTGAATACCAGTGTTTTACATGGATCGACTACCTATCTGATCTCCACAACCCTATGGTAAGACTGGTTGTCAGACTTTCTTCTCTCTGACTTCCTTTAACTACTGTCAAAGATCTACAAATGACAGCCGAGACCAACGGCTTAACGTGCTTCCCGAGACACGGAGGAAACTCGGTATGTAATGGGTGGTCATCCATCCACGGACCAACTTAGGCAAGCGCGGCTTAAACTGAAGATCGACCCGAGCGTCTGTAACTATAATTTAGCCACGACAACTGACTAAAGAAGTAGGCTGCTTTCACATTAAGGCGTTAGCAGCGCGACAGTAGCGCGGCAGAAGCACAGTCGAAGACAAAATCTAAAAAAACTAACAATTTTACCGTCTGGACGTTAGACGCGCGACTGTCGCGCTGCTAAAGTCGCCTAAATGTGAAAGCGGTCGTATATTGCCCAGAAAACAAAATAATCTGGCTATTTCTCACGTACTACTTGTCTAGCATAGTTAAAGTCTTTCTACAATAAAAGTATGTAACTAGCGTAATAGCCGGATACTTATTAAAACTGCTTGAACATCCTATAAACGTTGCCATATATTCAAAGAGTAACGGTAGACAGATATATTATTAAGTAGCATTCTTGTGAAAAAAGAAGCTCCCTTCTTTTTGGAGACCCAGGTCTTAGTTGCAAGAGGTTAGTACTACATTGTATAAAACAAAGTCGCTTCCCGGTGTCTGTCTGTCCCTATGTATGCTTAGATCTTTAAAACTGCGCAACGGATTTTGATGCGGTTTTCAGTAATAGATAGAGTGATTCAAGGGGAAGGTTTATACATATATATAATATACAAATAAATAAAATTGAAGTGTCTGTTTGTAATACCAAAATAACAGCCTGAATGCCTATGAAAGTATATAATACGGTTCTTATAACAAAAACCCATATTTTTCAAATTTTTGTCTGTCTGTTTAGTTCGGCTAATCTCCGAAACGGTTGGACCGATTTTGACGGGACTTTTACTGGCAGATATCTGATGTTATATGGTCCAATATAGGCTACTTTTATTTTAGAATAAGAATCAGGGTTCCGGGAAAAAATATTAAAACCCTTGAAATTGTCATCATTTTCCTGCCCCTGACCCATTATATTTGGGGTCGGCGCAACACGTTTTCTTCTTCCATTCTCCCCTGTCAGACGTCCTGGCATCATTTACTCCTTTCTCTTTCATATCAGTCTTCACACAATCCATCCATCTTTTATTTGACTTTCCTCTCCCTCTCCATCCATCAACATTCATGTCCATCACTCTTCTAGTCACATGTGAACGAATACATCGACAATTAAATTCAAACGTTCACGCTTGATGGATTCTCCCACTGGACCATGATTCTTTTTTTCATTGTCGAAGTAGAGCACATCGAAAACATTCATTCAATCAAACCAATTTATATTTACCTTTAATTTTACTAACTCTACGCGATTATGAACCTTATGTCTCTAAAAAAAAAAGGTTGTGGACTTATTTTGTGGTAGTGAAGGTCAATTTTAACTTTGTCATAAAACAATAACGTTTTCGGCAACTCAAACTCGTTGAACTTTCAACTGTTTCTTTGAACGAATATAGTCGATTTTCAGTTGTTTTGTTACAAAATTGAAGTAGTATAAAAACAATGGGAATCCCTTAATATGAGATAGTCAAGAGAACAATCAACAAAGACGGACTAGTTTAATGATACCTTATTAATTAGTGGTTATAGTCAATTACTTGATAATCTGACTGGTATGGTTAGTTAACTCCAACGGTGATTTTTGTAGCTTTGCGTCTTTGAACCTTGACTTTATAAAGCTTGATAACTTTAGTTACTTTGTATTCAGCTTTAGGTCAAGCTTTTGCCTTTCCTTAAAGCCAAACTGAGACAACAAGGTTTAAATTACAAAAATCAGAAAGACCGACCGCTTTTAAAAAGGTCTTTTAGAGCTGTCAAAACAAATTTCGCTTAATTTTATTAATTAAGCTTTCTTCATAAAATTAAAAATTACGCCTTCCCCGGGTATAATCTTAAACCAGTTCATATGTATTTGTGCACCAGCCGAAAAACGTCAACTGCTGGAGATAGGCCTACCGAAGCGTCGTCACACCGACATGTGCTTCTTACATCTAATGGATTCCCAAAGTCTGCATTAGGTCATCGGTCTGTGCCTTCCGGTACGTGATCACTATTCCAGAACAAATCCGTTCTGCGAGCAATGTGCCCCGCCCACAGTCACTTACGTTTGACAATATAATGGTTAAATAATATTTGTTCATGCATATTTAATTCAAAAGAATCCTCTATATTTATTTTTTTGACAAGCCCGCCACCCTATTCCGAAACCACTGCAACTCCTGAAAGCCATAATCAACAGTGGTGACCACCAGAAAAGCGCCGAGTCAATAAAGCTCGACGAAGTCCCACAGAAACAATTTAACTGTCTTGGATCCCGCAACGAAATTGATCACAAAATAAAAGCGGAGGAGGCCTCTATTGGTAACAGTCTAGAAAGAAAGAAAGAAAAAGTATTTATTAGACTCACACAGGACAAAATTTAAAAAAAATGGATAAGATTACAATAATACAAAAATTATATAGAAAGTAAACATAACAAAAACATAAAACAAATCAAATTGGTCCTGTACGAGACCAAAAAGTCCCTATCTCAGCATAGTGCTGCAACATTTAAAAAAAATGTCATAACGCTGATATTCTGATAGGGCCCAAAGTATAATATAATAATAAAAAAGAAGTGTGCAACGAATAAACAGATATAAAGAAGTAATGCTTAATAAATACGAACAAAAAATAATGAAAATACAATAATTACATCTCCACCGAGCCTCTATAGAATCACATAAGAAACATTTGCAACTTTGTAAGAAAGCTGTTCGACAGTTGCAATACTTGTACCCTTAAAAAGTTAAAACCACTGACCTAAGAAAAAAAAACTCATAAAAACACCCGTTACAAACGCTCCCGTGAAGTCCAGCGCCCGAACAATTTCCCATCAGAGCCTAATCATCATAAAACTCATAATTATCACGCTGGACATAAATATAATACCAAATTAGGTACCTAGAGGACAGAGCCTGTTTTAAAACGGCATGGGAAACAAGTTGTAGCGGTCCGTCAGAGTGTAGTTGAGTGGTCGGGCCGCAGGAACAGCGGGAATGAGCGAGAACGGGTTGTTAAGCGATGCAGAAAGCAGATATTGCTCAAAGATGGTAGTAAAAATTGGTGGACTAACAAAATGCCTGTTATCTACGAAAGGTTATACGACGGTGTATTTATTATTTTGGACGGCACGGTTGGGGCAGTGGCTGAGCGATTGACTGCTGCGCTTCGTGTCGCGGGTTCGATTCCCATAATTGTTCCGGGTCTGGCTGTTTGTGTATGTGAATTTAAATGTTTGTAAACGTACCCACGATGCAGGAGAAATTCCTGGTGTGGGGCAACGTTTTTTAAAAAAGACAAAAGACAAAGGTTTAACCTGACTTCTAACAAGAATTTTTGTGGTTTACTACGCGCTGGCGCTTTTTTGTTTTCTTATTTGTTGTATTTGTGAATTACTAACATAGCTTTAAGTCATCTTGATGTACTACTAACACTCTATGGACCGAAAAGTCTGAAATAAATGTTTTGAATTGATTTGAATTGACTACAACTTGCACTCCATTACATAGGGCCCTACTCTATGTAATGGGATTATTAAACAAAATTGGTGGAATAAGGCCGTATTGTACGCCTCATTCAGTGATTACAGGCAAAATGTTTTATTTATTTTAACATGCCTCGTAGGAAGACTCCATAATTACATTACATTTACTTAAAAAAAAAAATTCGCCACTTGCAGTCCTCCCGCTTCCCTCCTAGCCGCACAGCCCGCTCCTTATTTGTCTACAAGCGATCGGGTACAGTTACCCGCAATATTATCCAGACGCTCACAATAGGTTTAATCGTGCCATACGGTCGTGAGCTACAGTCGACGACAAAAGTATTATTTTTGGTATCAGAATCGTGATGATGCAGTAATAGTTGGTTTTTTCGAAAGTTTTTTCTTCGATCATCGGATGTTTGATTTGAGGAAAAGATTTGTTGCACTTAGAAGTATTATTGGTTTGAAGATAGATTTTGATAAGTCGAGTCTTTATGTCCGGTTGTGTGTTAATAGACACATCATGAAAAATTAAAATAAAGTTAACTTGATTATTTCAACCAACAAAAAACACACATCTTTCTAACGATTCCCATAGCAAGCTTTATATCTAAGATTTTGAGCTGGAAGTCTCACCACCATACTTATTTCTGACTGTGTTCCTGTTTGAAGGGTATAATATGTGTAAAATCAATGGGTGCGAGGGAATTTGCCGGTTCATAAAACCTTTTCAATTTTATCTCTAAAAGATCAACGACCGAAGTATTACAGTTGGTATAGATAGAGATTTTTGTTTAACTCCAGGTGGGTTCACTACCTGCACGAATGGCAAAAAAAAAAAAAAAGGTGGGTTCACTAAAAGGTAAACAGAATCTCTCAGAATCAGTAACAACCGTCAAACTAATTTAATTACAAATCGTCGCTCCTAGTATCTCTTTTTTTTTTGGGATAAGCCCGCTGCACTATTCCTAAACCACTGTAACTCCTTGAAGCCAGAATCAACAGTGGCGACCACCAGAAAAGCGCTGAGACAATGAAGCTCGACGAAGTCCTAGAGAAACAATTTAGCTGTCTTGGATCCCGCAACGAAATGAATCAGAAAAGTAAAGTGGTGGAGTAGGAAAATCATAATTTTCAATTCCCTTTACATCAGCAGGAGACAGAACGAAACAAGGCCAATAGGCACAAAGGGACCTTTACAACTGGGATAGGATAGATAAATATTATCATAAGTACTAGCCTATGCCCGCGGCTTCGCCCGCGTGCAGTTCGGGAATTGCCCACGGGATCTTACTTCTAGGATAGTAAATAATGTGCTATACCAGACTATAATCTTTGTGCCTAGTTTCATCCAGATCTGGTGAGCCGTTCTGGCGTGATTGAGTAACAAACTTCTATCCATTGTGATACACGTGTCTCATAATTTTAATTGAAGAGTGTGTACACCTATTTTCGAGGTAATTGACCCGGAGAATATTAAATCTCACAGAAAATTAAACCCCTCATTTCAGCCTCTTAGGGGTGGAATTTCGAAAGACCCTTTCTTAGTGGATACCTACTGTTCACAAAGAATACACCCTCCAAATTTCATGTCTCTAGACCAGCGGTTTGGGCTGTGCGTTGATATATAAGACAGACAGTCAGTCAGTCAGGGCTTTGGATTTCATATGTATAGATTAATGGGTTAAGTTGTAAGTGGAAGTATGGTAGATACTACGAGAAACTTACAACTTAACCCATTAATCTATACATATGAAATCCAAAGTCCCCAACTACCCGTTGATATATAAGACAGACAGTCAGTCAGTCAGGACTTTGGATTTCATATGTATACATTAATGGGTTAAGTTGTAAGTGGAAGTATGGTAGATACTACGAGAAACTTACAACTTAACCCATTAATCTATACATATGAAATCCAAAGTCCCCAACTACCCAAGATTAGCTTACACCATGATAATGAAATCATTAGCCAATCAGCAAGATTGCACGACTGGACTACCCAGGGCGCGCCAGACGTACATTTACCCAACACCAGTCTTGGAGGCTATTTTACACCACCCTGAACTTCAGCAATGACACAGCAGTCTTTAAAAGCGTTCTTATAATCAGTTTCATGATTTGTTTAATCAGATAACTCCTAACTGGTTAGTGTCGGAACTTCTTTTTAATATAAACTTCTTTTTATCAGTGATCTTTTGAAATGCTTTTGGAAAGTCATCGTCTGGTTTCAAATAATTAGAAGCTACTTTTGTGCACGCAATTTCTGATCATGACTAACCTGAAGTATTTTTGGACAATAGTTTTTTGTTTATTGGTTTATACCTACATCATAATCGCCTGGCTAGCCGTTTCCAATCTAGATTGGGTTCGGCTTTATTCTATTCGGATGCAGCTGAATACTAGAATTTTCCGACAATATTATATGATGATGATATCAAGCATTCTGTCAGAGCAAAAGGCATCTTGTCATAACGAGAAGGAAAGAGTTTTATTGGTCACTCCGTGACATTTTATCAGCAAAGGCGGTGACGTAAAGGTCAAACTTGTATTGGATTGACTGAGCTTATAATATGTTAATCCTCTTGAGAAGTTTAGAAAGCGACTGTCAATTGTTATTGCCGTGAAAAATAAATTTAAATAAAAAGAAAAAAAGTATTTATTGTACTCACACAGGACAAAAAATTAATATAAATATGAAAAACTAAACAAACGAATTAAAAGTGATATTCAAAAATGAGACTACCAAATAAATTAAAATATATTAAAACTAAAACATAAAGTTAAACTAATTTATAGGACCTGCCCACGTAGCATGAGCACCGTGGAAACGGGTTTTGACGGCGGAAGAATCGACAAAATGACAGATTGTAGAAAGATTTCTATCGTCCTAAGCATGGCGATGTTAGACATGTGGAAAAGAAAAGTTTCTATTCTTCTGTCAACAAAATCGACAACGTCGAGCATGGCGACAATTTATTCTCTACTTTTGGCACTTGGGTGTAGAAACGTTTCTTCTCAACCAATGTCAAATAGTCTACATCACATCGGACCTAGAAAAGATTATTGTTATAACTCTTATTTGTGTTTGTGAGCCACTTTGGTTTTAAAAACATGTCGGGGTCCTACCGTCGCCATATCCTCAGTTTTTATGCCGAGAAGAAAGAAAGAAAGGCCAAAAGGAACGCTGTACGAGCATTAATCGGGGCTTTTGATCTCCCTGAAAACGAGTTCCTCGAAAATTATAAGATAAGTAAAGAGATGGTGCAATATTTGTGTAGGGAGCTGAGCCAGGATCTGTCTCCTAGCACATCACAGGGTCTGCCTGTTCTCGTTAAAGTAAGTTCAATTCAGGTTAGGTACGCCTTTCAACTACCTTGTAAAAATAATAGGCAACCTTATTAGTGGATCTAACTTCATCATTCTCTTGCCCATATCCAAATTCATTTGGGGTCGGCGCAGCATGTCTTCTTCTTCCAAATCACTAGCTACTTATCCGTTGCTAAGGAAAGAATTCCTAAGTCTTTGTCTTCGTGAAAACTCGAGTCTACGGCTCGCCGCATGCTCGGGCAGAAGACATGTCGAGTTGTATAGAAAGAGTTTTGTCGATTCTTGAAGAATAGAGATAGATAAACGCCATGCTACGGGGGCTGCACGAAGCCAAAAGGCTCCTATCCCAGTATGGTGCTGCAGCTTTAAAAAAATAAAACGTCACAGCGCTGTTATTCCGGTGTTGTTAATGTGTAAATATGTATTAGTTTATTTTATTTGTATATAAGTATTAGTATCATTAATAAGTGCCTATATAAATTTTCGATAGCAAGAAGTTATTTTTTATATATTTATTTTGTACCCTATCACAATGTTTTTTTTATTTAACCCAAAGGTTGACTGGTAGAGAATGCCTTGTGGCATTAAGTCCACCTATGTATCACTATTGTACATGAAGTTTAAATAAATAAATAAATGTGCAAGCGCCAGGGTAACCCGCAAAATTAAAATTTTCTTGTTTTTTGTAATTTTCAAATCAATAACTATTTCATGAAAAAGTCATTTGATGGGGTTAAATAAACCTAACTCTGTAACTACATAAGTGTTACTTGCGTGACTCATTTATCAGCAACGTACAACCTGACACTGACCTGCAAATTGCAAAAAAACATAAGAAAAATGAATTTCGCGAGCTACCCTGGCACATGTACTTTTTTTTTTTTTTTTTTTTTTTCTCCGGATGGGAAATCATCAAATGACCCCCCCCACTCTGGGCGGAGCGGAAGGGAGTGTCAGACTTGTACTGACTAAAACCCATCCATGTTCCTTCTTTGCCCTTTGTGTTCCAGGGCCACGGTATCTCTTTCGAACAGTCCCGCAGCCCTGGCAGGCATCGGCCCTTGCGGACCCCTACTTATTTGATGACATCTCTTTGAGGCGCACGTGGAACACGAACGCGCCGTCGACACGGCCTGTCGTCATAAGACGGCCGGACGGCGAGCTAGCACATAACTCGCCGTCCACAGGCCCGCGCCTACGGTGGCCGGGAGCCACCACGTGACCCCCAACGCCCAGGGCGTCTCCCGCGGCGACTGGGACGTGAAGTTCTTTCCCTCTCACGTCCCGCCACCTCCTTCACTAGCATGACAGCTTCGCAGAAGGAGGTGACGGCTTCCCATTCCCTCTCGCTCCGGACCATGGCTTGAACCAAGGCCGGACGCGAGAGATCGCCGCCGCCAATCGCCGCTACGAGGACACGGCGGTGTGGCACATGTACTTCAGGATTGCCCTTAACTGACCAAAAATTGCATATCATAAAATTGTAAAAGACACATTTTATTTTGCCAGATCGTCTACACGAGTAGTTCAATAAACCTCTAGGTCAGACTTTGCCTATCAGCTTATAAAATCTCACATTATCATCCTCATAAAAACTAGGTACTACTTAGTCATCTATGCTAACGGTATGTACAGAATTACATAATTAATTGAATGTCAATCACATTCAATGCTCGTCCCGTATAAAAGGTTATGGCCGTCATTATGTATTGACAGGTGCGAACTAATAACGATGCAGCATACTTACTCGTGCATACATTGTAAGAAAGTGAGAAATACCCAAGACTAGTAAGTGAGAATTTTTTTAAATTTTTTCTGCAATCGACTTTTAGCCATAATCAAACTGATGTTTTCTGGAATTAATGTGGATTGGGTACGAGTTCATTAAACGGCAGCATATGAGGGTTTGTGAACTATACGTAATTTTACCGTCCGACATTTTACTGTTCCCCATTCCAGGCCGTTTTTAAAAAAATCATAAGTATCTGTAGACATCCGATAGTAGTTAAAAAGAATTCTTTCGTCCTGCCTAAATTTATTGTGGTTTTTGTAAAATGCTGCCTATCTGACCTTAACTGGGTTAGTACGATACCCCTTGGTAAGACTGGTTGTCAGATTTTTCGGGCCACTGACTACCTGTAACGAATTTTAAAGATCTACAGATAACAGCCGGGACCAACGGCTTAACGTGCTTTCCGAGGCACGGAGGAAACTCGGTATGTAATGGGTGGTCACCCATCCACAGACCAACCTAGGCAAGCACGGCTTTACCTAAAGATCGACTCCGAGCTGCTGTTATTATTTAGCCACGTGAATCCCAGGCAAACCTAGATTTAACCAGCATAGCCCCAAAAACCGTTAGAGTTGATAATACTAATTACCAAAAAAAAAAAACAAAACACAACACACCACTATAATCTTAAAACCGTTACAATCCAAAAAACAGTAAAGAAACAAACCGAAAACTAATTAAAGAATAACGCATAAACGTTAAAACAAACAGTATTGCCACAGAACAGATAGATACAGAAGGTCAGCTGCAAACAGCGAGCGAAAACGCACCCACTCATATACACGCCGCACTTGCGACTGTCACTTGTTTGAGACCGCCGTACGAACAGCAGCGACCTAATAGCAAGCCTATTGTAACAAGAATAAAATTCACTGTAATTTTTACAGACTTGCCAATGACAGGCACCTAATAGCAACCTTATATCTCTATAAAAATAAAAATCAATATGATTTTGACAGCGATGCAACAAGAGGTGAAATAACTCTGAGTAGCCTTTACCCATCTGTCGGCTTCAAGTATTAGGCACCCCATGCAGAACACCAGTATTTTACATGAAGCGACTGCCTATCTGACCTCCACAACCCAATTATTGAATAAAACAAACAATACCGCTTAATAAGACTGATCGTCCAACATTCAAGCTTCTGACTACCCGTAGCGACTGTCACAGACCTACAAGTGACACCCGGTACTAACGGCTTTTCCTTTTTCCTCCGTACACAGACGCGTACTAGACGGCGGTGATCTGAAACAAATGACAGTCGCGACTTCGCGAGTACGCTTGCACTCACGTACGTGAAGTGTGTCAATGTCATCATCTGCCTAGCCTTTTCCCAACTATATTGGGGTCGGCTTCCAGTCTAACCGGATGCAGCTGGATATCATTATTTTACATGGAGCGACTACCTATCTGACGTCCACAACCCAGTTAGTACTGAGTAATACGATACTCCTTGGTAAGACTGGTTGTCAGACTTTTTTTGGGCCACTGACTACCTAACGACTGTCAAAGATCTACAAATGACACCCGGGACCAACGGCTTAACGTGCTTTCCGAGGCACGGAGGAAACTCGGTATGTAATGGGTGGTCACCCATTCACAGACCAACCTAGGCAAGTACGGCTGAACCTAAAGATCGACCCGAGCGTCTGTTATTATTTAGCCACGAGCACCTCAGCTCTGAAGCGTGTCGATGTGTGCGTGCGTTTTTGCTTGTTGTATAGTGCCTTCTGCGTCTATCTACTCAGTGGTATTGCCAAGTTTAAGGTCAATGTACACAAACAATGGTTGTTACGCATACGTTACGCGCCGGTAAGCTAGTGCTGCCGCAAGGGCGATTGGTGTAATGTGTTAGGTAATTTTTAACCGATAGCGGAACGGATGGAGCCCGTGAAGCTTCTTCTGCGGTCGAGGTGAAGGTGCTTGCAGCGGTCAATGTGAGGATGGGTGTGATAAGTTTTGCGAAAGATGTATCTACACTTTATACGCGTGTTTATTGATTTGGGCCTGAGGCAATGACTATTTTCTTTTTAGCTCTTTTAAATAAATCATTAACATTATTTAGTTCCGAAGAAAACCACAGCTGGAACGATCTCTGCTTGTAACCCTGTGGATTCTTAACGTAAGGCATTCTGTACATCAAACTTAGTAAATCTACGCAAAAGTTATTGCTGGGAAACGACTTGTTTTTGGGGTGAGGATTTACGCTCTACGGTAGGACTCAATGTAATGCACTCAAAACATTGTGCTGATGGATGGATTGAATAGTACGGGTCGTGGAGGTGTTTCAAGTAAAGTTATAACATTAAAAAAAAACTTCAGAAAAACCGCGAACTTTGACTCCCAATATCTCCGTAACTAGAAGGTTCCCAGGTATTAAACCAGGAACAAAAAAAATATTGCAATGACGGGGAATAAAAGTGACTTTCGGCATGAAAATGCTCCTAACAAACAAACCTACTAACATTTTTCTAGCCCGGGATCGGACCCAAAACCCCACGTTCAGATAGTCTCCCTTGTGACCACTAGACCAACGTCACTAAACCTAAATAGATTAGGAACAAACAGTTATTATGTTTATCATCACAATGTACAGTCGCGAGCACCAATAAGTAAACACTTAACAAGTTTGAAAAGGGTTTTTCTAGGTTTAGGTTTAAAGATATTTATTCTCAAAAAAGACACAAAGTCACTTGCATGAGAACAATGCTTAATATAAATTATATTCAATGTTCGTCACAGACGTCACGGTAGCACGAATTCAGATTTTAGGATTTGTGATCAAATATTCCGCTAACAGAGTTTTGAATGCATTGAATGAGTGTAATTTTTTGATACATGAGGGTATTTTGTTGTAAAATTGTGCTCCTTCAAATGTTAACATTTTTTTGCCAAACTTAGTTCTCTCTTCGGCAACATCAGAAAACTAGCTCGGCGAGGGCTACGTTGGGTTAATTGTTTCACTTTTATAAACGATAAATTAGTCCGTATGCTTTTGTTGAGTGCCTTACGAATAAAAATACATGTATTGTAAATATGTAACTGTCTAACTAATGTTCATTATTTTGGTTTCTTCATAAATTTTGCTAGTTCATGTTAAATATTTTTTTCTCCTACTGTTGCGATTAAAATTTCACTGGAACTCATATTTTATGAAAAAGATCCTATCTCCAAGTTACAATCGTTATTTCTCGCGAAAATTGCTTGTAAATTTAGGAAAGTGTATACTTATTGGTGCTTGTGACTGTACTGCCGCGTTCACTGACTGGGAACCACATTTCAACCTTATGACTCAGTTCATAAGGGTGAAAAATGGTCGACCGTCAGTGAGCACTGTAGAACAATGTTATAGCACACTGTTAGTTGACCAGATTTCAGTATCTTCGACTGGGTGTTAAGATGTGATAAGAGGTGAATGTAAAGCTTACTATCAGCTGTTGAGAATTCCTTACTTCGGTCCATGATTGTTCTATACTGGTATTTGGTATTAAATAACAGCAGGACAGCAGGGCACATTGCTCGCAGAACGGATGGCCGTTGGGGCCGAGAAGACGTTGCGTTGGAAGGCCTCCCACTAGGTGGACCGATGACCTGGTAAAGGTTGCAGGAATCCGCTGGATGCGAGACGCACGGGACCCGTCAATGTGGCGATACTCGAGGGAGGCCTATGTCCAGCAGTGGACGGTCGACCGGACGACCAGTTTTTCGGCTGAAATGATGATGATGAGTTCATCAGTATGTTACTGGGGTGTTTGTTCCGCCATTTCTTTTTCAGTCGGCTCGTGCCTCGTTTTTCTAGTCATCGCAATCGCGACTACTGAGGTCCTTGGTTCTATTCCCGGATCGGGGAAATCGTTTTTGGGTTTTTCCATCAGGAATTTCGCCAGTAGCAGCCCCGGAGTCTGGATTTGTACACGATTGATGGCAATAGGCTCGCCCTCTATAACATGGGACTTAAACATAACTGGCGAAATGTGGGTGTACTATCAGGTACACCTCTGCCTAAACCTTCGGGGACTACCAGGCACAAATCTAAACTCCGCGGCTGCTACTGAGAAATCCTTGACGGTAAAACTCAATAACACTTTACCCGACGTGGGAATCGAAACTGATACCTCATGCTCCGCAGTCGCGCTTGCGACTACTAGACTGACAAGGCAGTTTATTCGATACAGAAAAACACTGTTAAAGTTTCATTGAACTATGCTATACATTTATTATTATAATTGCCTGACTATGGGCCTGACTATACCCTTACAGTCATAGATGACTATGGGCAATTACATAGTCATACCGAAATGATCACTAACGCAGCCTTTGCTGATGATCATTGCACATCACCTCATGATAACATCTTTAAAACCTTATCAACAAAGAAATCGTCGACTCATTGTAACCGAAGCATTTATCGATGAATAACTACACGTGCGTGTACTAACGGTGTTTATAAAACCGACGTTATTGACCGCGCATTTCTTTGTTACACTGTTGGCTAATCGAACGTTTAGAGGTTAGATTAGGTGTTGGTTGCATTGGTCGCGGGATCGCGCGAGTCGGATTCGACAAGTATAATATGACTGTAGAGTATGTAAGTAAAGGGTAATATTATTACCCTAAATACATTTCAATTTTAAATACTTATAAAATATTATTTTAGTGTTGTAAGTAAAGAAAATTAAAGAGATAAGAAAAGAAAAGAAAAAGGAAAAGAAAGAAAGAGACAACAGGTAGCTTTAAAGTTAGTTGTTAAGTTTTGTGAAGATTTCAATCACATCAGTTCACTGCTGGATATAGGCCGGTCCACCTTACGCCACAGCGTTCTGTCCTCAGTCTACCGCATCCAGTCTGAAAATAATAATAATTGAAAACTTCTAGTTTACAAAAATACATGATTTTTTGTGTTTATGTATGCTCAAAAATGTTAGACTTGAAATACATACTATACCTCTTTGATCGCATACTTGACTATTGTGATTCAAAAGGTTTTCTACTAAAATTCAATTATTTATACGTAGAATGCATTTTTTTTTAAGTCATGTTAAAGACAATTCATAACTACACAGAGCAACATGAATAAAAAATCCGTCGCGCGATATTTAGCCGCGCCTACTCGCGTCTTCCCAATCCGTACGCTGCCTTATCCTATACACACTATAAACAATTTATTGCATCGGTTTACGCACTTGGACTGGCACGTGATTCTTCTGTAAATGTTTATTGTAAAACTAGGTTTTCCTGTCGGTTAACCGAAGTTCTGTTTTAACGGTTTTAACCGCATACGGTAGCAGTCGTGAGATTTTTATGTGTATTATACTTTTTTTGTTTATGGAAAACTTATGCGGGTACTAGGTTCATAATTACGCTTTTTTTTTCGGATGAGAAATCATCAAATAACCCAAAAACCCCGACCTATGTAAAGTGTGTTTATTTTGATCTGTCTTATGTTGCATTTTTTACGATTTTTCACTCCGGCTATTACTTACTCCCTTTTGAAATATACTTCTAATTAGATTTCCAAATCCAATTTCAATTGAACAATCGAACAGAATACCTGATTCAAAGTAATTTGTATGGCATACTATCTTACATCATATCACAAATTGTCCTGTTCCGTCCGCTCTCTTGAGCTCCAAATTATAACTCTTTTCAATTACAATTATTAACGTATCTTTCTCTCTCTTCCCCAGATGTGACTAAACCCGTAATGGCAGCCACAGACGGCCAAGTAGTGGCCGCAGCATCGCGCTGGTGTGACGAAGGCAGCTACCTCCGAGAGTTCGCAGTCAAGAACCGCCTGCCAAGCGTCGCCAAGATCATCAAAGGACAATATGGAGGACTCGGTGTCCCCACACTCCCAAGCCCCGGATTACAATCTACAGCCCTCCTCGTCTCCGCAGGAAAGAGAAAGAAGATCATCGCTCAAGCTATCAAACTTAAAGAAGGGAGACGGATGGTCAGTGTTGGACCTAGAATAGCTATCCCAGAAACGTATAAAGGCTACTTTGAGTTGCTAAGCGAAGAAGGTCGGGCTGTCAGGTGCATTGAATCAGTATCAGAACTGGCTAGAAGGAAACTTGATGATGGATGTCTTGTCAGAGAACCGGTTAGGGTTATTTGTGCTAAAATAGACCTAGATGGCAATGTAACAGCTGATGGAGCAAGAAATCTACCAGCTGGAGAGATAATCATGCCTAGAGGAGAAATATTCTTAGGTAAGAATAAGTATTTGAAATGTACAGATTCTAAAGGCGATATGGTTCTATTGAGTCTGGATCAAAGAGGGAAGTTCTCAGCTGTGGCCAAGGAAGAGAATATTAGTGGAGTACATACAGCGAAGACTCTGTTAACTAAACGTTTGCCAATAACAGTGAGATTGGTTCACGGTACTCCACCAAGAGGACTCAAAAGTGCCAGCCATTTTGTCCCAGAATTAAGACTGCTGTCGATGTTCGAAGAAGACCATGTCTTTGCTCTTCCTCTTCCTAAAGAAGGTAATGCATTGGTAGCACTACCTTTGGCAGCGCCACTCAAAATGCAAAGATGCAAAAATGAGGATCAAATAAAGAATTTCATGGAATTCTCTAGGCTAGTGGAAAAGTGCAATCGTTTGTTAGTAGATGTTGTAGACAGAATACATGTATTAGATGGAAAGCTGGGTGATCCGAAGAGACTTCTGAATGGGCCTTTACACGCTCCTCCAATAGTCAAAACAGGATATTTTCTTCGACGCAGCGCGTCTTCAGATACAGCTAATCAACACAAACATATGTCGCGTCACAACCACATCTACAGCAGTCATCGAGACGAGAACAGTATCCCAGACGAATATGACGAAATAGACCAAATTTATGACTACGTTCGAGGCTTTGCCCCTCTCCCTAAGAACATAAAAGCTTCGTATTCAAACGAGCCAACTCCAAGACACGAGTCAGCCCCTGCTTCACCAGCAGCTACTCCTATACACATGCCTTTAATCACAGAAATAAAGCCAGAACCACCGCCGATAGAAACTATTCCTACCAAGAAGCCGTTGAACATCCAAAAAGCAGAGAAGAGAACTAGGAAAGCGCCAGCACAAATAAAAGAAACCCCAGTCACAGTTTACAAAGAAAAATGTTCCATAGCACCAGCAGCAAACCTACCCAAACTATATATCAAGAACAGTGTGAATAACAATAAAAACAGAATGGTTTTCCGCCAGAAAAGTACTTCGCCGACTAAAGAGGCCCCTAGTCCCGTAGCTAGTCCGATTCGACCAATTAAGGGAGACTCTCCGATCTTTAACATACGGTACAAAAGCCTATCGAACATCCACCAAGCTATGGAACTCGATGGCACTTTAGACTCAAGTCATTCAGGTGGGAGGACGTCTGGAGATTCAGGGAATGGTCCGAAACTGCCGGAGAAGAGATCAAGGAAGCTAAGCAGACCGAAGTCTTTGACGAATCTGGTTTGGGAACTAAAGGGGTGTCCTGATCCGGACAAACCTAAAACTAGACTTAAGAACGAAGGCTACAAGAAGATTGGTAATAAATTGTCTTTGGGAGCTCAGAAGAGGGTGCCGACGCTGTATCTTTAAATTTTGGTGAGTTTATTTCATTTTATTTTTTTTGAAGGTCTACGTTCGTGTGAAGTTTATCACTAAAGCATTAGGTTCAAGGTTGATTGGGAAGATTTTACAGTTTTAGGTAGCTTGATGTGTTGGCGTCGTACCATGTTAATTATGCCTGTAGATTATCTAATAACTTCAAAGTATTTACCATCTCATTAACAACTATACCCCCGACTTACGAGCAGTAAGTCGTGGGTTCGAACCCAGCCAGGCGCGTTACTTTGTGTAAGTTATTTCTTCACCACTGCTCTCAAAAACGGTGAAGGAAAACATCGTGAGGAAACCGGCATGTCCTAGAACCAAAAATTCGAAGACTTGTGACATCTACCAACCCGCACTGGGCCCGCGTGGTGGATTATAGCCCATTCCCTCTCATAGAGAGGAGGCCTGCGTCCCAACAGTGGGAACATTAATAGGCTGATTATGCTTATGCTATGCTAACAACTATACATACAATAGTCGTAACAATCGTGTTTTTCATTAAAGAAAACAAACTTGTATATGAATCTTGAAATTCTTCTCAGTTTGTATTGCAAAGTAATTGAAGTTTACACAATAACGTAAGTTTTACTATCATAAAGGCAAGAATGACCTGACCCTACAGTTCAATGAATCTTTAATTTAAATTTAACCTTTAGTATGTTTGTTTGTTTAGTAGTCAGTGGCGCGAAAGTCTGACAACCATTAACGAGTTTCGTATTACCCAGTACTTACTGGGTTGTGGAGTTCAGATAGGCAGTCGCTCCATGTGACAGAGAAAATTATCGAAAAATAGTGTTACAGCTAAATTAGAGCGATTTTCGATTTTCCATAGAAACAGAAATTTCCAATTATCTTTTTTTTTTTAAAGTCATTTAAAAAAAAAAACTGTCAAGTTTTTAGACTTACATATCCTGCTTATGCGTAAGAAGTTTTATTAAAATTGGTTCAGTCATTTCGAAAATAAAACCACTTAAAAGTTTGTATGAAGACGTTAACGCTCTTATACCAATTTATTTAGGTCGGTAGGTGCCCTTTGCTTCAGTAACGTTTAAAATAAAGTCTATGACACTCAGAGATAATGTAGCCATTAGTCAAAAAATTTTCGGATTCGGATCGGTAATTCCGAAGATTACCTTCTACATTCAATCTGATAAACATACTTTACCTACTTACAATATTGTCATTAAATCCATTCCCTAATTAAAATATCATAACCAATATTGTAAAAGGCAGGAAACATTAGTAAGAAGATACGAAGATGATATAAATTACATTCGAGATTATTGTAATCGAAACCAACATATTACTACACAAACCAATTTACTTAATTACAAATCGAACTTCGACCTACAAGACACAAGAATTCAGAATTACAAAATACTAGAATTAATACCGATGCAGTGAAGTTTTCCTTTTCACGATTTATAGGAAACTTGTATGCTGGCATATCACGAAGTGCTTGCGACATTTTGATGCTACAACATTTGCCAACTTTAGCGATTTATGATAGAAATCACATGTGTTTTGTAGGAGAGTCGAGTAATTGAATTGAAAATTCTTGTTTTGTATGTAAAGTTTAACAAATTTGTTGTCTTGTTGAAGATTTTGTGGTGTTTGCTCGTTAGAGTTTCAGTTGACTATTAACCAATGATACGTTTATTACGTAGGTTTCAAATTATTATTAAAATTTCCTATTTTTTTTTATACATATTAAATATATTTTTAAATATTCTAATATAAAACAACATAAAAAAAAACATTTAAAAATATAAAAAATATTGGTCCGCCGGTATCGGGAGCAGGGTCCAAGCTACCGGTGGTTAGGGCTCCAGAGACAGGAACCTCCTCACAATGCGAGCCGTATCGAGGAGTACTGCCTTCTGAATCAGGCCCTTGATCCAACCGCAATTAAAATTATTATTAAAATTGTTTATTACGTAGTTTCCTTTTATAAGAATGGTGTTCATGCCTGTAAGTGATATATTTACACAGCATTGAAGAGTTGTGATTACCTGTTGTGACAAGTCTTGTAAACATGTCGTTGCTGTGCCTTACTAAATAAATAAATAATCCCAAGACACTACTTCTAAAAGAAAGGCTTGAACACCCGATTAATTTTCAATTAACTGTACCTACAATTATACTTTGAAATCAATAATTAGTTGAGTCATTGAGTTGACAAATTATTGACGTCACAGGTTGCTATTGCCATGCAAAATCTATGAGGGAATCGCGTTTTGACAGTTCATAAAAAGTAAAGTTCGACTTTCGGCCAAAGTCGAAGCAGGAGCAGAAGGATTAACCCTAAACTGCAGTCCAAGATTGTCTAGAGTTAATAACTTTTTCTGAAATTATTTTATTTTTAACTTTCAAAATAAAAGTTTTCGAATAACTTCCATACAACAACAAAATTCTAATCTTGGATTGATTGATAGTTATGTTTATTAACGTTACATTTAGGCTGTTATTAAGTTGCAGCTGGCAGAGGTCAAATATCCCTGGAAGGACTGTACACACGGCGACAAATCAAGCCATGCATTTCCAGTATAACATGGCCTCGCTTTGTATAGATTCCCCGTACAATGAGAGATCCGCTAATACTGGTTGTTTATAGCTCGATTGATCGTCGTGCGTACTAATCGATCTTTTTTCAATTACATAAATTGTGAATATAACTATTAAACATGTAAATTGAGATTTAATACAATTAAAATTGGCATAAAAATAGATAAATTTTAAGAGTCATAAAATGTCAGGTCATACACAAAGGTCATATTTATAAATATCAGTACATTAATGCACTGGTATTTTTAAATTGATAATTATTTATTTCATCTACATAACATCATGACTGTAGTCCCCGAAGGGTTAAGCAGAGGTGTAGCTGATAGTACACCCACATTTCGCCAGTTATGTTGTCCCCATGTAATAGGGGGCGAGCCTATTGCCATCAACCGTGCATAAACCCAGACTCCGTAGCCGACTGAGAAATTCCTGATAGAAAAACCCAATAACACTTTGCCCGACTTGAAAATCGAACCCAGGACCTTATGCTCAGTAGTCGCGCTTACGACTACAAGTCTATTAAAACTTGATAAACCACTAATGTATGTGACAATCAGATCTTAAATAATTGACAAATTCTTGCTAGTTTTTATCAATCACATACATTATGGTATTCGTTCTCAACAAAACAATTGACAAAGGCCATAGTTCAATTGTGTTATTTAACCATTGTGTATTTAGGAATTCTTGTAATTGTTAACATTAAGATCTTTTAGTTGGAAGAAACAGAATACACACTATGATTACCATAATGTAAAGGCAAGTCAGAGGCCCATGGGCGGAGGTAGTCAGTGGCCCGAAAGACTGACAACCAGTCTTACCAAGGGGTATCGTATTAGCCAGTACTAACTGGGTCGTGCAGGTCAGATAGGCAGTCGCTATATGTAAAATACTGGTATTCAGCTGCATCCCATTAGACTGGATGTCGACCCCAAAATAGTTGGGAAAAGCTTAGGCAAATGATGATGTTAGTAGATAGCAATCTAACTTTCAACCATTTCTTCAAGAAAGTAGAATTTCTCGTTCCAATCCACCATAGGAATTAAACTTTGTTAGATGAAAAACTAGCTGGTGTTGTCGTATGCACCTAGTTCCCACTGCTGGGACACATGGCCTCCTCTCTTTGAGAGGGAATGAATCCACCACGCGGGCCCAGTGCGCGTTGGTAGATATCACATGTCTTCGCATTTTTGGTTTTAGGACAAGCCGGTTTCCTCACGTTTTCCTTAACCGTTTTGAGAGCAGTGGTGATGAAATAAACACACAAAGTAATGCGCCTGCCTGGGTTCGAAGCCACGAGTTACTGAGCGTAATTCGGGGTGGCCACGACTGGGCCACCGCTGCTCTACACCCATTACCTACCTATTGTGCGTCATTCTTTTAATCACACCTGCATCCAATCTGATGGACTAATAACATCCTGCGGCGTCGCTCGGTCAATAACTCCACAACAAAAACCTAATCAAGATACTAACTAATAGCTTTTCATCACACAGTTAGCCAATTAATATTATTAGGCTGATTTTTTGTATGCAAATTGAAAAATACCGTTTGTCCTGCTTAGCCTGTTTTGTTGTGTTATATGGTTGGGGGATAGGTAGGTAGGTAGGTCTTAAAAGAGAAATACCAAGTCATCATTCATTTAATCACTTTATTAGTATGAAAGTGTCTGACTGACTGTCACTAACGATTGTCTCTGTAACTATTTGGCATAGACTGTCTCCTGGTCTAATTGTCGCAAGCGCTACAGCTGAGCATAAGGTCTTGGGTTCCATTCCCAGGTCAAGCAAACTGGCATTGGGTTTTTCGATCAATTTCCCAGTAGACAGCCAAGGAGCCTGAAATTGTGCCCGGTTGTTGGCAATAGGCTCGCCCCCTATTACATAGGACTTAAAACATGACTGGCGAAATGTGAGTGTACTTTTAGGTACACCTCTACGTAACCCTCCGGCTTTACAGGCGTGATGTTATGTTGTCCTCAGTAGCTACCCGGTGTTTGAATTTGAGGCTTGTTTATGGCAATAGGATCGCCCCCTATTACATAGGATTTTAACATAACTGGCGAAATGTTAGTGTAGGTACAATAGATACACCTCTGCCTAACTCTTCTGGAATTCCTGGTGTGATGCTATGTTATATGACAAAAGAATTGAAAATACACCTATGTTTATCAAGTCTATAAAAGTTTGTTTTTAACAACCATTTCCTTCAACACAAACACGATATTTGGTTCCAACGAAGGTCAGGGTCATCTCTAATGTTCGTCATTAACATGCCAACTTTTCCGCGACTAATTTCTCCGTAATTGAGCCGCACCTAATACCAGCCAGCGCCCCGTTTTGCCACGAACACCGCACCTTGGGACATCATATTTTTCATTTAGCTAACTGCTTTAATGGTAATAATGGCGTAGATTATTTTTAGCGAGCACGATAATTTTGCGGTGTTATTATTTTTGCAAGATGGCGCTTTCAATGCTGGTAATGTTTTCTTGATCCAGTGGCGTGCTTAGGGGCCAACAATACGGCAAGCAGACTGTTCAGAAACTCTAGCATCATGAAGTGTAGCAAGTTATAAGGGCAAGCCAAGCTTCCATGTAGGCTTGTATCGAAGTCCTAATACAAATAACTTTATAGTCCCACTTACCAGCTGTGATGATGTATGGATGTGATACGGAGTAAAGCTGGAAAGGAAAGTTTTGAGTACGAATTTTGACAGCTTGCTATTAGAGTAACTGTAGACAGACAAATATGAAAAGTAAAAAAAAAATACACTAAAAAGTGGAAACTAACTTTACTTCCGGAAGCTTTTGTTTAATTCATTGACTTTTTGCTACTGAGTTCCGGAAGCCCGGTTATGTTTTTGGAAAAAACTTTTTTTAATTCAGCTTTTTTAGTTGTTATGATATTATCTCAGACATATTCTGGTCAGATATTCATATTTCATTGTTACTAAAAGTTATTAGCAGATCATCCATATAGACATCGAAGAAATAATATGTATGTGTATTAGCAGAAACTCATAAACTACCCGCGAGCTTACCGGATAAAACGTATATCGGACCAGTAACCACGGACTTACGAAGTAACAATCATTAAAAAATTTATACAGCTGAATTGAGAACCTCCTCCCTTTTATAAGTCGGTTAAAAAGGGGGGGGTGAGTACTGAGATGAGGACTAATAGAGAAGCAGGGGGATTAGGGCAGGAGACATACCTAACTACAGTTCTATAAAGTTTTTCATCTAACAGGCAAGCCTTGGGTTCGATCCCCGGGTCAGTAAACTGATATTTGGTTGTCTTAAGTTAAAGACAAGGGACGTTATTTCTGTTGGTTATGAGACGCACAGAACCAGGAAGTGTGACAGAAGAAAGGGGAGGCCGATGCCCAGCAGTGGGTGATACCGGGCTGATATGATGATGATGATGTAGTGACAGATAAAGTCAATCAGGCTTCTCATCTACTACCTACGTGGCTTTGATCCTACGAAACGATTAATTTGATAAACTTACAAATTAGTCCAGCAAAACAGGTCAACCATCTCTGCTCACCTCCTTCCAAGAATCCAAGCTTGATATCTAAAAGAAACATTACATATCCTTTTTCTTTAAAATAAAATCAACCTTTACCAGTTTAGTCTTCCTTTAAGATAAGATATAGAATAAAAAATGAATAGCTAGTTTTTGTGCCGATGGTCCGAGCTGGAGCTTATTCAATGTAGCTCTATAAATAAGACCTGAATTATGTATAGATGAGGGCTTAGAGATGGTTTACACTTTGTCGCGTACGATTTATTTAGTGATGAATAGTGGGAATCTTCTACTAACGTTTTAAAAACGAATTATAACATAACATCACGCCTTGTAATCCCCGAAGGGCTAGGCAGGGGTATACCGTACCTAACAGTACACCCACATTTTGCCAGTTTTGTTTAAGTTGGCGATAATGTGATGATGTAATAGGTGGCGAGCATATTGCCATCTACCGGGCAGAAATCCAGCCTCCTTGGCTGCTACTGAATTAATTTTTACACACACAATGCTTTGAGTGCTTTCCATCGAGTCCTACCGTAAAACTTGATTTTACCAGCAATATTTTTTGCGTAAAGTTACTTAGTTTGATGTACAGAATGCTTGGTTGACGGCTATGTGAAGGGTCTGTTTACACCCTTTTTTTTTTTTTTTTCCCGATGGGAAATCATCAAATGACCCCCCCCCCCCCCCACTCTGGGCGGAGCGGAAGGGAGTGTCAGACTTGTACTGACTAAAACCCATCCATGTTCCTTCTTTGCCCTTTGTGTTCCAGGGCCACGGTATCTCTTTCGAACAGTCCCGCAGCCCTGGCAGACTCTGTTTACACCCTGTTAATACGTTTTATTTGTTTTGTCTAACTCGTCAGAATGACATTTAAAATAAATAAAAAAAATAAAATCATTATCATTTTTAATAAAATAAAATCGTTTTAATTCGAGCATTACTGACTCATAGAAGAAATAACAGAGAGCAGCGGTGGCCCATTGGTGGAGACCCCGACTTACGAGCAGTAAGTCGTGGGTTCGAACCCAGCCAGGCGCATTACTTTGTGTAAGTTATTTCATCACCACTGCTCTCAAAACGGTGAAGGAAAACATCGTGAGGAAACCGGCATGTCCTGGAACCAAAAATTCGAAGACATGTGACATCTACCAACCCGCACTGGGCCCGCGTGGTGGATTATAGCCCATTCCCTCTCATAGAGAGGAGGCCTGCGTCCCAGCAGTGGGAACATTAATAGGCTGATCATGCTTATGCTTATGAAGAAATAACTACACACACATACAGTCACATTACATACAGACATACATACAGACTTAAAGGCGATCTTAACCTTAAACGTTTTTGTACTTAAATCTATTTAAATTAATAACTACAGTACAGATCATGTTCTCATTAATATTGCTACAGATTGTACAAAAAAAAATCCCAACGTCATACTTAGTAATAGATTTGATATAATTAATTACTGTGATGAGTTCAAAGATCTGTTAGCAAGTAATAGTTTATAAATATTGACAGCCGATCACTTAGGAGGCTCACTAAAAAGCTTTAGAAGATAGAAAAAAAAGCTTAATTTGAAATCAATTAGAGATAAGTACGCATGTGAAAGATTAATCTCAAGATTTGACTCTTAAAAATATTCAAAGATGACGATACTTTAGTGCTTTTTTGGCAGTCTATTAAGTGTCCCCCCTTCTCCTTTTCAAACCTCTCTAGCCTGTGCGATCTCCGGCCATGTTCGAAATGAAGCTTAGTAGAACTTTTAATTTGATTCTTAGGGGCGAATTCAACTAACCTTCTCTAACTAACTCGGCTGCAGCGATTCAAAAAAGTGCGCACAATTTGAATTGTGCGCACTTTTCACTACAGGTGACAGCAATTTGTTTTCGGTAATTAATTTAAAAATATGACAAAAAACAACTTTTTAAAATCGGTGTAAATTCGAATTTATGTTTAGTCAATTAGAACTAGCGACTTTTTGGTTTGATTTGTCGACGACACTTTCTGATGTTTCATTTGCAAAGAACTGTGTGTTTATTTTACTTGTTTAAATGTATTAGTATCATTATAAGTGCCTATATAAATTTTCGAAAGCAGGAAGTTATTTTTTTATATATTTATTTTGTACCCTATCACAATGTTTTCTTATTTAACCCAAAGGTTGACTGGTAGAGAATGCCTTGTGGCATTAAGTCCGCCTATGTACCACTATTGTACATGAAGTTTAAATAAATAAATAATAAGTAAATAAACTGTGCATCTATGTAGGTATTTTTTTTTTATATTTATCAAAATAAAAAATGTGGCACATATTTCAACATAGTAAGACCAGAGATACACTTTAAAAAAGTTAAAACATTGCATTCACCCATTTAGTATCGAACAAATGTATACCATCCTTAACAAAACCCTTCCCCGCCCAGTTCTTAGGGTTCACTGAACACGCACAAAAAACGCTGCAAAAACGCTTTTAAAGTTCAATATAGATAGAATCGTTTTTAATATGTATTAGTATTGAATATCAGGCAGGTGTGCCGGCGGATAGGTACTGAATTATTTAACGTGGGAGAATAAATATTTTATTTTAGACTTCTAGAAAGTTTTCTGGAATGAAAATTGTGGTCGTGTTGTGTGGTGGTGGAATGCATTATTACATTACATCTATACAAATAAATAAGATTGAACTGTTTGTAATTTCAAAATAACAGCTTTTTACTGAATGCATATGAAAGTATTTATGGTACTTATAACAAAAAAAAATATTTATTTTTTGTCTGTCTATCTATCTGTTTTTTCCGGCTAATTTCCGAAAGCGCTGGACCGATTCTGACGAGACTTTTACCAGCAGATAGCTGATGTTATAAGGAGTAACTTAGGTTTTCTTTCTTAATTACTTTTATTTTAGAAAAATGATTAGAGTTTCGTGCAAAAATAAATAAAACCC
The DNA here is from genome assembly GCA_963576755.1 of Noctua janthina. Lineage (NCBI taxonomy): Eukaryota > Metazoa > Arthropoda > Insecta > Lepidoptera > Noctuidae > Noctua > Noctua janthina. The sequence goes on from OY755074.1 coordinate 2,898,884, forward strand.
TTGAAATTATTAACAAATAAGGAAGTAATATTTTATAATAATTTCACACAATCAAAGGTCGCGTACTAGCTAGTTACCACATAAAAGTCTGAATTTTAATTTGTTAGAGTCAATAGTCATTAGTTTTTTGTTTAGTGCTTATTCATGTTTCGAATGAACTTGTTCCTTGTTCACTCTAAACTTAGACTGTATCACTCTGAAAGTCTAAACTTTAATCTAAACATAGACTAAACAGCTCTGAAACTCCAAACTTTAGACGATCTGTAATTATTTTGTGACCACCACCAGTGTGATTTTTACTGAGGTAAGAATCCCACAATCTGCTTTAACAGAATTTATAATAGGTTAATAGTATGAATTAGTCTCAATTCTTAAAATGTTCACAAAGTGACAATTCATAATATTAACTGCGTCTATGACCATTTTAAGAATTTCCACAGATTCATATTATTATCCTATTAGGATTCTGCTAAAACGGCCATTTTAGAGCCCCAGGTGTCATTACGCCCAATATTCCGGGCACCTTTAGACGCTTCCCCAGGAAATAAAAAGTATCTTTAAAGTGCCTCTTCGTTAATTCAATTATTTAATTGAAAAAAAAGAGAGATTTTCAATTAGCTTTTATCCCGAGCTTCAAGCTGATCAGAGAAAATTTCTAACGCAAAATAGCAATAGATGCAAACTTTTTTTTTTTTTTTTTCTAAATTCAAAAAGCGATATTTTTGACAGGTCAACATTTCACCAAGAAAAAAACATTCATATATTTCTATCCACAAGTGCATCTATCTTAGACCAGCTACCATAAACCTACTTCATAGCGCCATCTCTCACGATTACACCAAAAGATTACAACCACATACCAGGACAGCATAAAACTGCAGACATTTAAACTAAAAGCTACCATCCATCACCCCAACCCACCTCACTTATCAAAAATAGCGTTAACATAACCATTTATACCCGGCTGAGGTACTAGGCGGGCATAAAATTCAAGATGTACTGAGAATCCGATGGTATCGCTGTGCGCCAACAAAAATGTTCTAATCTTGGCTACAAATCGCAATATGCAAGCCGATATGGAGATCTGTCTTGAGATATTTGCCGTGTTATAAGAAAGTGCAGAAAGTCCGTATATACAGGGGATATAAGCTTGCGTATTTAGGACAATTAAGTTTTTTAAGTTAGGATTATCGTCCTAACAAAAAAACGAGTTAAAAAAAAAAAAATGGGAGTGGGAAAACCACAGTGCAATGAATTTTTTGAACATACAGTATTTCTACCGGCGCCTTTTTCACATAATTATGCCATTTTTAGTGCCAAGTGCATACTTTAACTGTAGTGGTATAATGGAGAAATTCAGAAATAACCCGCGCTGGTCCCGCGTGGTGGATTATAGTCAACTCACAGTGCAGACGCTTGCTACCTAGTAGCAGTAACATAGTAGACTGATAAAGCTTGGACATGTCATCGGGGATAGTGCAAATTCTTGAATCTACCATACGTAAAGGTGCGCGTATCTGCTCTACGTGTAGGTTTACAGGGGAAGGTTTTAATTTTTTTTTTTTTATAATTCTACGTTTTTTGACCTCATTTTTACATGAATAGTAACAATTCATGTGTTCTATGTATTGTTAAGAGTAGAAATCTATTAAATTCATTAATTTAGTCGCTACGACAATGCGTAATTGTAAATTGGCTACATTTTTCAGATACGCGGAATTATCCAATGCTAGTTCCGCGGATTTGCACTATCCACGACGATATAACGGCTTTAAACAAACAAGCATATTTAATGTTTTGATGTCGAGGATTCATGTTATCTTATCAGGCACTATACGAAGTTGACCTTCTGGTTTTTTAGATTCAATTTATCCTAAAAGCGGTTTGCTTTAGATTTTCGGTCGGAGTTTTTCATCTCTGCCCTGACAGTACCCATAATGGGTGAAATGTTTTCGCATTCTAATATGTACCGTAACTTTTTGACGGAAAGTCGTAAATCTGGACGTGATTTAGTTATGTGGAGCATTTGGATGACGTCACGATGTGTGTAGGAAATAAAGTTCAGTGATTGATATGTCAGCCATCTTTCTTTTTTCATGTGTGTACACTGATAACTCCGTGATTAGTGAAACGATTTACGTGATTCTTTCTTCATTTGATAGGCAAAGCCCGCTCGGTGGTTCCATACAAATTTTATTAACTTTGCTTGGCTAGTTTATGACTTAGCTTCTCTATCACGTATTTTTCTTCTTGTAATATTGATGATCTCCTAATCTTTTTGTTACAATAAGAAATGAACACAAGAAGACAAGAATTCGTATGGAATGCTACAACTAAAAATGGGTTAATTAAAACTTTTTTTCAAAAAAATACAACCGGCTTCCAAAAAAAAACGCTTTTTACTTTTTCATCGCCGTTATGGCTGATAAAATATCACTTTGTTTAGGCCCTAATATAATTTTATGGCATAAGTAAGTGTTGTTTCTGAAAAACAATTGATTCACGGTAGGAACCCAGGACTACAGCAACAGCTACTCCACAGCCAACCTCGCTCACAGGCTAATCAATATTCACGACGTGAATCGATGTTCATGTATGTAGGATAACTGGTGCCAATACGGAAGAAGAATAATGAGTACATTTGCACCTGCAAACTTGCTCATTTAGTCTGCACCGAAATCACAACCCATACTACTCCTTAGTAGTACATCATATAAGTGGATGATGTACAAGATTAGTTTTAGTATATGCGAAACCTGAAACACGTGTCTAGTATTTTTATGTAAAGAATCTAAATACCAAATTTCAAAACTGTATCATGAAAAATCACAAAGTTATAAGCTTGTTCTGTTACCTGGTTGTCCGCACAAATACGTGGTCACAACGCGGCGCCGCCGTACGCGCGCCTTTAGCTCATTGACAATAATAATTTGGCAGTAGGTACCTATATGATTGCGATAGGTACTTAGTGTCGCTCGGTGTCCGACATGTAACCTTTTTTAAATATGTTTGGGACAAAATATAACATGGTTTAAAAATGATTGGAATCGATTCAGTTACTTATTCTGAACAAACTATATTCAGGTTTCGCATATACTAAAAATAATGTTGTATACATGAACAGCAAGCGTACTTTTGGCTCAACAATATTTTTTACTGTATCTGTCAGTGCCTTTGCGAAATTTTAGAGTGCCAGTACTAACTGGGTTGTGGAGATCAGATAGGTGGCACCTCCATGAAACATACTGGTATTCAGCTGTGTCCGGTTAGACTCGAAGCCGACCCTAACATAGTTACGAAAAGGCTAGGCAGATGATGATGACATGTGCAAAAACAGGTCATCATGCTTTACGTACTTACTCTTGCGTCTTAAGTGACTTAAGGTATATTTTCGCATAACGTGGTCAATATTTTAAGACCCTTCCTTTTGCTCTGAGCTAGATCCTAAGAAATGCTCATCCATCTATTAGCATCTACCATTCCGTATAAATAAGTCACTCCACACTCCGCCTAGCGCTTGACAGCTAAACCCTCATGAGTTTTATTAATTCCCCGTTTTTCTCTCATTCCAGGTCCACGTTGTCTTGACGACAGGCGTGTGCGACCAAAATAATGCGACAAACGACAGCACGACTACGACATTAGCGTTACATTTGAATTCACGTCACACTTCGGCTAACTTCGGCTACGTTCGGGAGCAAGGCGGCGATATGATGCAGCAAAGAGCGAGATGGACCGATCTGGAGTTCCTAAAGAACTTAATGAATTTAAGAATGATTCTCTTCCAGGACAGAATGGTTTCATTCAGTAATTGAAGTTATAACAGTATTGCAACTACTCTCATTCATTTCGGATGAAGTTAGGATCGCCCCTGTTGCTTTGTCCAGGATGAGGCTGCACTGCACAAATAATCCTCTGTCCAACCCTTTGGGTCTAACAGGCGTAATATTTTGAGGAATTAAAAAAAATAAGCATTTGAGTGTCAATGGAAGTTTTGATTTAACTTTCGTTAAATCAATATTTTTATTTGACTCTAAAATCTAAGCGGGTCTAATTTTAGACCCATTTAGATTTTAAAAGCAAAAGAGAATGAGAGTAATTGTAACTACTGGCTGAAATTAAAAATAAAATACTTACAACGAAGTTAGCGAATAAAACACAGAAATAAAAAACCTCTTTCGAACGAAATAAAAATGATTCTAGTTTATAAAAAGTATTGTCTTGCTTATTTTGTAAAATTGTAAAACGAAGTAACGATGTGTTAAGAATAGGCATTAAAAATTGTAATTTTGTGGATGAGCTAACATTTCTTTTCATAACTTTTAAGGCTAAATACGATCGCTTAAGGGGGACGCGCCAGGGTGGCCCACGAAATTCAAATTTTCTTACGTTTTTTTTTTGCAATTTTCTGGTCAGTGTCAGGTTGTATGTTAAAATACGATTCGCGGCCGTAATAAATATGGCTTTACCATATGATAGACTTTTTTATGAAATAGTCATTCAATGGGATTAAATAAACTTATTGATGATTTTAATGTTTATAACTCTATAAATACATACGTATTACGGCCGCAAATCATGTTTTCTTCAACACACAGCCTGACACTGACAGGCAAATTAAAAAAACTTAAAAAATAATAATTTCGCGGGCTACCCTGGCGCTTCCCCCATAATTGGTAAAATGCGCTCTAAAAGTGAAGTTTTAGGGGTTATTTTTGGAATAGCATAAATTTTCTTAATAGTAATTTACATGAAAATTACTATTCTACAGCTAAAAAACAATATGAAAAGAAATGCTACCAGTTGTACAAAAAATGTAAGAGAAATTAATAATTTTTATAACGAAAAAAGAACTTAATTTTGATCTCTTAATGAATAATTATTTATGAATGTAATGCCATATTAAAGTATAATACTTCATTGGTGTTCGTTATTAGATGTAAGTTGGGTCTTTCATCATAAAATAGGTAACCACATTACTTAAGAATTATATAATCACCAGACTTGATACTAGACAAATTGGTGATTAGAGTGTGAAATCACCAGTAAAAGCAGCTATATCATATTAAACTTTGCAATAAGTTTGCGCCATGACAATCAGCGCCATCTATGTATCTAGTTTGGAACTAAGTTTCAAAGATGGCGGATTACTGAAATCATCATGAGTTTGTGTGTTTTTTCCCGGAAATGTATTAGAAATACGATGTATTGTGAAATAGATTCATGAAAGACCCTTATTTGACTCATGATTATGATAACATGGTTATTTTCGAAATGAATAATATCAAAAGTCGACATCTTGACAAACAGAAACGGATTTGAAAATAAACGTAATTTTAATCGTAGCAAGATTTTATAATAAGCTCTTAGTCAAAAACTAACTGCAATAAATTCTCGCGATGATTAAAATCTATTTTAGATTTGGATGCGTGCAGGATAAATCCAATTAAAAACCGGACTTACCAATTAAACTATGAATCAAAATCATGAGTCTATTATAATAATTAGTTAGAGATTTCTCTACCTTTAACATTTTAAAATTCCTTCTATTAAATTGTTGATGCAAACCAAAAATGCGAGGTGCCTTAAAAAATGCTTTTTTCGAAAAAAATCTTTGTAATATTAATGTTTTAGTATTAAGGGAAATAGTCACAAATATCTTCGATTTTTTTAGGTTTTTTTAGTCTGTAAGTACCTACCGGTTATGCAACTCTTGGTATGCATTTATTCATTTTTTTTATATTTTTTACAGTCATAGTTGTCTTAGTGCACTACGATTTTGAGTTTTAAATAATGCTATGATATATTTTATTATATGCGCCTTTATTGCGTCAAATGACTTGCTGACAGTTTTATGAACTAAAACTATCAAAAAGTCGACTTGTGCTTATAAAACGTTGCTAGAATTCAATGGTTTGAAAGATATGGAAGCAAAACAAATATTCATAATTCCCTGGAAAACACGGCTTATTCTAAAACTGTAAAAACTGAAAAAAAACAACAATACGTTCAAAATGCCATTTCGTTCCAAATGAACTTCAGAAGTTAACTGTCAGTTTTGAAACGATATTCCTGCGTGTTTTTTTTTTTTGTTAAAGTGACTGTTGAGACGAAGAGTAATAGAGAAGTATGAGAGAAGAGGACGTGCTGCGCCAATCCCAAATAAATTGGGATAAGAGCAGGAGAATGATGATGATGAGGGTTCTTCTTTGTCACAGTTCATTTTCTTCTCTGTCCATAATTTGGCGTAATATCAGAACACAAAGGAGTTACTATAAATGGCATAGAATTATTTAAAGCGCAAATGAAGTCCTTTTAATTAACACCCTGTAGTTTTGTTCTTATTTTCACAGCACCTTAATCACTACCTTCGGTTTCTTAGGGCAACATTCACAAACCGGACTTGTTTAACTACCCGTAAGGTGGCAGCGCCAGGGTAACCCGTGAAATTCAATGTTCTAACGTTTATTGCAATTTGCAGGTCAGTGTCAGGTTGTATGTTGATTAAAATATGCTTCGCGACCGTAACAAATGTTGCTTTAAAGAATTATAACCATTAAAATCATCAATACAACCTTCTGAGTTCATACAGAACTTCCAGGATTGTAATGATTATAGTTCTGTAAATAAATACATGTTACGGTCCCGAATCATATTTTGTTCAACATACAGCTTGACGTGCAAATTGCAAAACCGTAAGAAAATTTGAATTTCGCGGGTTACCCTGGTGCTTTCCTCTTAACTAGACACAACAGAAATCACGGAAATAGGGTGATCCTAAGGACCTAAGAACTAATGTCTCGTTTCTCATTTTAAGAGGCGCGCCTCCTTAGTAGACTCTACCAATGTGAACGACACAGATATAGTATCTGTGGTTAACGACAAATACACACTCAAGTGACACGCGTCTTGCTTGTTGTGTCGCTTCATGCAAGCCGTATTACTCGAGGTCGTGGGCCTTAAAAGATTTTTCTGCGCAATCAGAATAATGAACCGTCAATGTGGTCCCGCTAGGATCTACAACTGGTCCCACTGTGTCAAGAAAAGCTATTAAAATAGAAACAAACCTACAGACCTTAGAATCTTAGATATGTTTACATAATCTTTATGGATAAATCTCTTGGAATTTCGAAATCGATTTCGATATTTCGATACGATTTATCGATTATGAATTTTGTATTCCAAATAATAATTGTTCTCGATAGTAAGCTAGGCCACCTTTCATGATTCCTAGGGTATGTTTTATTATCTTTAGCATAAGTTTTCATTCAGTGTTATGCGGATATCGATCGATATTGTAATACTTTACGGTAAATAAATGAAATGATATTGAATATTGTTGTTTTTCTTTTTTATACCTCAAAAATCCGCTAAACTGGAAACATTAATTACGCTTGCCGATTTGCGGTCCCCACTCAAGAACACGTCTACCCCAACTGTCATCGGTTCTACGGCTAAAATGGCCGGCCCAGTGCCAGCTTACTTATTCTGTGAGCTATGTCGACAACTCTGGTCGTGTTTAAGACCCATGTAATAGGAGGCGGGCCTATTACCGTCAACTGGGCATAAATTCCGGCACCGGGCTTTTGTAAAATTCCCGATGATCGCACCAATGATCTCGTGCCCCACAGGAGCTCTTGAGACCACTAGAACAATGCGGCAGTTTTTCTTCGTCATATACTGAGTACGCAATAAAAACGTAAACTGAAATAAAATTCTTACCTGGAGACACCATCCTGGCTCAAAATAAATTCAAAAAGTATATACTTACTACATAATATTAACTGAAAAAAAAAATTGCACCGTTTTCAAGGAAGCCATACTTTATCTTATAAAAACAAGGGGTAAATCGGGGCAAAACGCACATCGTTACAGTGATTTTCAGATCAGCCGCTAGATGGCGTTGCTTCGCGAATTACTGAACCGAACGACATTCAACCTACTTTGATGATATCTTCACGTTTTATTCACAGAGAAAGCTAGGTATCCAAGTTGCACTTTAGTTCTGTCAAAACATACTAGATGGCATCACTGTTTGATGTTTATAGGTATATTTATCGGTGTGTTTAGCTACAAATCGCGGGTTCAATTTCCGCACGGCACAAATCATATTTTTTATGTTTAATTGCACCTAAAATCCGCCGATTCTAGGTGCAATTCATGCATAACATGATAGTCTGCATTCAATAAGAAAGAAGTAGTCCCGGAAACGAGCTTTGGGAACAATACACAGGATCAAATTGACACAAAATAGGACTGCCTCGTTGATCTAGTGATCGCAAGAACGACTGCTGAGGTCATGCGTTCGATTTCCGGGTCGGGAAAAGTGTTATTGGGTTTTTCCATCAGGAATTTGTCTGGAATTGTACCCGATTGATGGCAATAGGCTTGCCCCTATTACATGGGACTTAAACATAACTGGCGAAATGTGGGTGTAGGTACATCTCTGCCTAACCCTTCGGGAATTACAGGCGTGGCCGTGGTGTTATGTGTTATAGTCGTTATAACGAGCCTATTAAATTACTACAAGTAACGTTTTACTCTAGAGTGATCTTCACCGAGACGCGTTGTTGCAACCAAAAAAAAACATGCAAATTTGCAGCGTTAGTTCTAGCTTTGTACGCACGACAAAATATCCTTGTACTGCTATAGCTTAGAACACCAGACACAGCGGTTGCCTTTATCTACTAGAATAATCCACGTATTAGGCCAAGGTTCCAATCAGTATATTGTAAATTCATACTAAAATTAAAAAGGCGAAAGTAAAGCGCAGGCCACATCGCCAGCTGGCGGGCGGGCGAGCGACGCGAACGACGCCGTTTACATACATTTGTATCGCTTACGTAGCTGAGCTCGGTAGTTCGCGGTGTGAACCAAAGTATGAAAAGAGGTGAAACGATGCGTCGTTCGCCCGCTCGTCCGCCCGCCAGCTTTCGGTGTGGCCTGGGCTTAACTCTGTCAGTCCATCTGTACCTTAAGAAATTCTATGCTGAGGCTACCTGTCAGGATAGTCAGTCTATTTGCAATAAAAGCCTGACTGACGTATTACATGATTTCATTTTTTCAAATCCGTACTGAATTAATAAATGAGAAAGTGACTCTGTCTGGCTTTAATAACGTTTTCATGCAACCCATCGCGTCATAATTTGGATGCGGAGATAGACAGGCATGCCAGATATCTTTTTTTTGTGTGATTTTTTTATGAAAAAATCATTCAATTTGATTAAATGGACTAAAAGGGTTGTATTGGTGATTTTAATTCAGTAAATACATACGTGTTACGGTCACGAATCATATTTTGTTCAACATTCAACATGACACCTGACTTTCGCAGACTACCCTGGCGCTTCAAAATAAGGGTCTTCCTGACCGTATTCGGTCACGGCGGCCAATCTCAGATCTCAGTGAAGTTTAACTATTTGCGTGGGATATATAGTGCACAAGTGTGTGCACAGAGACAGGTACATACAATCTATCTTGCCTCGCTCTCATAGTTCAATGGAAAGGCAAAATACAAAATATACGCAGACGAACTTGCACTCAACAGCTAGTATCATTATAAAACTGGCAACACTGATGCAATTTATATTCAAATGCGGGAATACTAACGATAGTTCTTGACCTTCAGCCAAGCAGAGTTTCGATATAATTATATTCATCAAAAGAAATGTTGAAATAACCTCCGGTTTTACGTACACGGAATGAGTAATCAATTTTGCTTGGTTTATAATGTTGGTTTTTAATTGTCTGTTGGCAAATCTTTTGTGATTCAGAAGATTCATAGAATATCTATTAAGTCAATAATGAATGAGCTTCCAAGGTTACTGCAGTGAACCGTCATCGGGGAATTACTAATTATCACCAAGATTGGTAACTTGTTTGATGACTCCAATACGGCCACCTTCTTGACACAATATGTGAGTCACTTTCAAGGCTTTTACTAAAATAGAAAAGGAGACCGTATAAGATCCTTCTTTTCCTAGAATTACCGGAAATTGAGAAAATAGAATTTTCCTGATCCACATGGAGGATTAGGGACCAGTCACCCGGGCAGAGAGGTCCAGGAGTAAAAGTGTAGGCCGTTTATGCGGCTCTTATTACTGACTATGACCTGAAGATATGGCTATACCCTGAAGATCTGGACTGGCTGAAAAGTGAGTAGAAAAATTTAAACAACCAATCACTTACAAAAATATATTTCTTTGTGCATTTCTTTACCTACATTAAATAATAAACCCTATTTACAACAACTAATTAACTATCTACGGTAGATAAAAATTAAGACCACCTAGATGGCCTTCATCTCTTTTTCTTTGCTGTTCTAGCCTCTCTTCGTCATTTCCATCAATTCCTAGGCCCAACCTTTCAATCAGCTTCTCCCCTTTGTCTCCATGTAATTCAATGAACTGTCTTCGCCTCTTCAAAGCCACATCAGGATCAAAAATATAGGATTTCTTTTCATGGATGACAGGATGCCCAACAAAGTTCGCCCGAATGAACCCACCAATAGGCCCCACGGGATTTTGTGCCTTTGCCGAACGGTAAAGCAGCAGGACGCAGAGTGGTAGCTGAAAAAAAAAAACTTTCAAATTGAGAAATGGCGCGAGAAGTTTGGTGGAATTTTATTGAGTGGTGCATGTTTTGTTGTGCAAAAGTTAAAATGTGTTATTCGTTAAAATTAACATTTGTTTTGCATAACGTCCGTTTTAAATGTCAAAATATTATTTTTGGTTTGTCAAACATGTCGTTGCATATTATTAACTGGGAGAACAATGCTGAATATAAATTGACTGTTGCAACTTGTCTCGTGCAAATAGACCACCAAACAAGCACTCTGATGTCACATTAAAACCATTAGTTAATTATTCGTTTGCTCAATACAAATGTAATTTTAATATTTCATTATCATTAGAGGGTTCGTTGCAAAACTTTTGCCATTGCTTGATTTGGTTTCAATTAAGTACAATCACAGATTTTTTTTTTTTCAAGAGTGTCTCTCTGACTGTCGCTCTGTCTGTTACTAGTGTTACGTCTTCACGCTTATACGGTTTGGCACACGGAAAGACCATGGCCTGTGGGACATAGGATATCCGTCATCCCGGTACTATGCTCACTTGTGATAATTTTGTGACGCGAGCGGCAGGAAAAGCACACACACTCACTCACACTCTAAAACCGTTAGAAGAATAATAATGAATAAAAACAAGATTTCATTCATCTAATCAACTGGTATCTACAAGGTCACAGAACGTAAAAACTAAGCACCGTTACGTTTTCCAACAACACAACACAAACCGGAATTATTTATGCACAACATAGTTAAAAAAAAAATCAATACAAAAAACTTCAGATTCGCGCCATCTGTCAAAATCACCATAACACGATCGGATATTCACATAGGAAATTATACTCACTATAATTAATTTATTCATTTTTTTTTAATTTACTTTTTATTGACCAACTCGCGAGACGCGCGAATGTATACTGGTAGAAACAAGTTAAATACAACTTTTACATATAAAGCAGTTCACGTTGCAAAACGGAGCATAACGCCCCGAACATGAGCACAGCCGAAGCGACTGGTTTCACGCGTAATAATAAAAGCCGCGCGACCTCAGCAAGATGGGGATCTTCAAGATTAAGCATTGCTTGCTGAGGTCGGTGCGGGGATGGATGACCATCCTTACAAACCAAGTTCCTTCCATGCTTCGGAAAGCTCGTTCTTGTTCTTCGTGTCGCTGGCACAACATTATATTTTATTGGCCCAGATCTTTGCCACATCCACGGCTTCGTCGCTGACAGCGCTTAAGCCGCTCTGGCTGTAAGTCCCGGTTGTCATTTGGAGATATTTGACAGTCATTACGAGTGGTCAGAACCCCGAAGTTTGGCAAACAGTTTAACCAAGGGGTATCGTATTACCCCAGTAACTAGGTTTTGGAGGTCAGATAGGCAATCTCTCATTGTAAAATGTTTGTAAACTCACCTACAATACCGGAGAAAAATCCTAGGGTAGGGCGGGAAACGTTTAAAAAATAAACTGGAATTCAGCTACATCCGGTTAGGCTCGACACCGATCCCAATATAGTTGAAAAAAGGCTAGGCAGATTATGAGAAACCGTGGCATCACAAGTCGCGTTGACTCGTGGCGTTAAGAAGCTTCTTTAATTTTTTTCTCCGCAGTCGCTGTGACAACACGCGCCGTCGCTTAAACGCGTAGCTCGTGCCCAAGCCGTAATGCTGACACTCATTTCGTTACGTCATTGAGGGTTGAGTAATGAACCTTTTTTCGTGTAGGGTGAGACATACTGTTGCTGGAAGGTGGAACTCGGTTTTGTTGGTAATGTTTTTATGTACTCTGTAAAAAAAGCTTAAGGACTGTTAAGTACCCTTTAATTTTCACATTTATGTGTAGTTATGGTAAAACCCATTTTGCCAAAAACACCGGATATTATAAATTAAGTATGTTGGTACAAAAAATCCGTTGAGGTATAAAACAATTTTTTATTAACTTTCTTTTCTTTCATGTATTTCATTCATAGACATTATCGTAGTAATTAGGTGTCTGATGTTGCAATAAACAGTAAATTAGTTTTAATTTCAAAATGCAGCGTACTAATTGGATTTCATTTTTAGACATTCTTGCAACTTTTACTATCTAATATTATTAAAAGTGTGAAAATTGGAGGTCATCTCCGAAACTTCTCATCCAATTTCAAAAGTTACAGTAAAGTTATACTCGTACTATTATTTTGTTACATGCAGAAGGTAGCAATTTATAAGTCACGAAAATAGGGTGTTTCACCTAAAATAATTCGTTCCAGTAATTTTTTTTTTCTCGTGTTGTTACACAGTTCATTCATAAACAAAAGTATTATGTCGCCGTTTGTATTTTCTCCTAACGGCATGTGTCTATGACCAGAGGGTATGAAATGGCCGCTTTAGCAGGAATCATTATAGGATAATAATATGAATTACGTAACAATTCGTAAAAATCACAATATTAACTGCGTCTGTGACCATTTTAAGAATTTTAACGTGTTTCATGTTAATATCCTATGTCGCAGGTTCAAACCCTGCTCGCACTCGAATTTTTTCTTTCCATATCAAAACATCCTATAATGGTTCTGCTAAAGCGGCCATTTTAGGCCCCCAGATGTATGAATAAGCGTGGACGAGGAGAATAAAAGAATTGTATAACAGCTCAAAAGTATGCACGATCTGCAGATTTAAGCTAAAATATATCTTAAAAAAAACAGCCATTACATGCAAATATGCATTTGCATATAATCCGGTCTTATTGGTAGAGACCCGATTGCCCTAGCCATGGCCCTTGTATATGCAAACCTTGCTAACGATTAAGCATAAAAGGAACATCATAGCATTGCACACACAATTGTCTGTGGTATTGCTCAGTCATAATGTCCTTATGGCTGAACTTTGACCGGTCACGTTATGTAGATGCAATAGCGTAATGGCGTAGTAAACGCAACAGGTTGTGTTCTACGGTTTCTGATTAACCCCATGACATAGGCGGTTGAAGTGATATCTTCACTTGAATCGATTTTGGGATAAGCAGAGAGTATCATCTGCCTAGCCTTTTCCCAACTGTGTTGGGGTCGGTTTCCTGTCTAACCGGATGCAGCTGAATACCAGTATTTACATGGAGCGACTGCCTATCTGACCTCTACAGCCCAGTTAGTACTAGGCTATAAGCTACCCCGTTGTAAGAATGGTTGCCAGACTTTCGGGCCACTGACTACATGTTACGACTGTCAAAGATCTACTAAAATGTCACCTGGGACCAACGGCTTAACGTGATTCCGAGGCACGGAGGAAACTTGGTATGTATTGTATGTAAGAAACTTGATATTGAGGATGGGTGGTCACCCATCCACAGACCAAACTAGGGTACCGCGGCGTAACCTGAAGATCGACCCGAGCTGCTGTTACTATTTAAAATGTTGTGTTATTATTTAGCCACGAGCTTCTCCATAAATAAAGAAATATTTCCAAGCATTATATTGTAGCATTGATATCAATGGGGACAGGTTTCTACCCAAGGAATATCATACTACACACTCCGTTGTTTTTCTAATGGCAAGATAGAAACTGTTCTGATTACTGATTACAATCTCTAAAAAGTTTTTTTTTATATTCAATAGCCTTTTATGTCCCACTGTTGGGCAAAGACCTCCCCATATCCTTCCAGGTACTTTTCCCCTGCGCCACATCGAACCAGCCTTCGAAAAAAAAAATTTAACAATAAAAATATATACCTCTCAAATATATACATCTGGCTCATTGGATACTTTCTTTAAACCGTCAACAAAATTAATATTATGAATCGAGGTGAATTTAACAACGTATTCTTTCTTACTTAAGAATCGTTATTACTTAGAATGAAATGTTATTCAGGCTCAGAACACCAAGGAGTCCGTTATATTCAAATCAGTGTTCCATTTTTCCCGCGTTCCCCAACCCTGTTTTACCGACACAATTTTGACGTTTCGGCGAGCCGCCCGCCGGGAAAAATCAATAATTTCAACAACACAGTGAGTGACATTTTTCTTCGCATTTTATGAAGTGAAATAATTATATATTAATAACAAAATGATGCAAGAATACGACGACGATTTCTTCTTTGAAGAGGACAAGATGTATGTATTGTGGTTTTTATTCATATGCATGTTTTTTTGTTGAGACCTATAACGTTGTTTTCTGAAGACCGAGAAGTGAAGTGGACGTTGGGTATTTTAATTGAATTAGGCATCGGGGTTCAAGCAGTTTTCCAATATTAACAAGCATGTATCTTTATGTACCTAAATGATCGCCTAAATACATTGGAAAAATGATGTACTTATAGGGACCTGATCTAGATTTTTTTTTACAGAGACTAGAGCCTTTTTGGTTGTAAAGACACTATTTTTCTTTAATTATTGCCAATTCCCCTTGCATTATTTGATTTATTACTGTACTAGGAGCTAATAAAGCTCTTTCGTGAGAAAATTGATGGTCGCAGTGTTGTTACGTAAAAGTTACAGGAGGAAATCGATTCCCATTCTTATTCGTTGCTTTTTTGTGTGATAAATTGATCTGAGAACAAAATCAAAGGCTTCGTTGATGTTTATTGCACTAAGATATCTCCTCAACTGTAGAATAATATCATAACAACAAACGTAAATAAAATTGCGCGTCGTAATAAAGGCTGAAGTTAGCACGATATCAACTTAATTTGTTTTTCAAGGGATTTATTATTTGTTCTGCCTTATTTTCTTTCTTGAATAAACTATGAAATTTAATTATAAATGGGCAGCAATATTTAATAAAAGATGCTCTTCGGCCTTTAGTCCTAAGCACAATAAACAGTGAACCACAGACTAAAAACGCAGTCTGTCTATCTCTGCCCGTATACATCGCAATATCCTCGCTTATCTAACTTCCTTTTTTGCAGCGTATTATCATTATCAGTTGTTTGAACGGCTCCAACGTTTGTGTTTTAAGTTTATATTGATTTTCGTGGCAATGTGGCAACAGAATAGTCAATTTTATATTTTCAATGATTCGGATATCTGCCCCCAGCTTCAAGCGAGCTTTATGACTAATCTGTTTGAAGATAAAATGTGTGTAACCTTTTTTTTTATTTTGTTTTATTTTTTTGTGTTTAAGTGTTTATGGTTGACTCATAAGGACTGTGTCATATCCATTGATTTGTAATAGTGAAAGTTTATTAATAATTTTGTGTTTAAAACTAGAAATGTGTGGAAAAATGTGTTCCATATGGGTAAAGTAACTGTAAAGTACACAAAAGCCATTGATGACGTGTATTCGGCGTGTATTGACGTTCATTGCTGGTTTTTTTTTTTTTAATCGCAAATTTGTAGCAATGAATGTCGATTATTGCGATTGGCTGTATTTCTGAATGCGTTTTTTTAGGAATTTTGTCAGTACTTACCTGAATCAACGAATTAAATCGTGACTT
The DNA here is from genome assembly GCA_963576755.1 of Noctua janthina. NCBI lineage: Eukaryota > Metazoa > Arthropoda > Insecta > Lepidoptera > Noctuidae > Noctua > Noctua janthina. Next base: position 2,914,863 of record OY755074.1, read on the forward strand.
GGTTTTTGGCGCGTAATTTTTTACAACAGACGATTTAAAAGGTCATTTAAAACACAAATATAATTATTCTGGTCATTGTTTTGTTTTTAAAAGTGATTTTTAATGTTTTAAAGGTTTAGTTATTTTAAGTGTAAGCAGACTTTTAATTTCTCCGTGATTTCAATTTATAGCCTAGAAAAAAGTTTTCATTACTTTTTTTTTATTTTGTTTTATTTAGCAAATCAAACGGAAAAGTTTCCAACTTGTTACTGCCGGTTGAGGAAAAGTGAGTTTAATTAATATGTTGTGTTATTTTTACTGTTTTTTTATTTATGTAATTTTTCCGTTTTTTTTATTTAGTGCTTCCGTTACGGTTCAAGAGATTATGAAGGACGTGTCCGAGATCAAGATATTTGAAGAGTAAGTTCGTTTTGTATTTTTTTCCGCACTTGTTATATTATTCACGCACCTCTACTCAATTAATATTTTTGTAATAATTTAGGCAGCCGAAGGAAGAAATTATTATTCAAGATGCAGAAACAGAATGCATTTTCAACGATTTAAGATTCGAAAGATATACGATACAACATCAAGATCTTTTGTAAGTAAATAAATATTTACTTATTAAGGAGACGATCACTTACCGTCTCTAGTTTGTACCTAAGTTATTTTCAAGAAATTATATAATCTGTCTTCACTTGTCCCATGTTACTTGGGATCGGCGCAACTCTTTTTTTTATTCATTTATTCTCCTCTGTGGACCGTCACGCTATCATTTACTTCTTTTTCTTTCATATCATTCCTCACACCATCCATCCATCATTTCTTTGGTCTCCTCTTCTTTGTTCTCCCTGTCCATCCATCAAAATTTATATTCATCACTCTTTTAGTCATACAATTCGTCTCTCCTCATAAAATTTTCAAGAAATTATACTGGGTGATTTTTTAACGTGGGCAATACTTTAGAGGCGTATAGTACTCATGAAAATGAACAACCTTTACTATGGGACCGACTATGAAATCGCGAAAAAAATATTAATTGCATTATTGGTTGCGTAACTTGAAAAAATGTAGGCAAGTTCTGCAGATTTTAATGCTAAAAGTTGCAAACTCCCTTAAAGTAATGTTCACATTAACCAATCACCGTGTATAAATAAGTCTACTTGTAACAAACAGGTATGATTTACCTTCTTCGAAAATAATTCCATTCCCACGTCTGTGTAACACAGCGACAAATGCACTACAAAAAACCATTACGTAATGATGTACTATACTTAGTTACCTACTTATAATACACGCTGTATAATTATATTGTTTAGTAATTCTCACGCTGCGCTGTATTTATTACTATTTTTCGCTAAGCTAGTCGGAAAATTTAACTTATAATATGCTATTTTTTTTCAGGATTTTAATAGTGTAGATTGCTAGAAGGATATGCTCAAGAAGATGCTTACATTTTGAACGATTGTATTTATCAATAGAAGTACTACAATCTAAAAGTTAAACTAAAGCTATGCTGCTATTAGGCTTTATACGCTAAAAAATAAAATCTTTCTAAACGCACCTGTTTTTTTATTTCTCCAAAACCTTTATGCAAGATGGAAAGGATACCGACGCACAAACGGTTAGCTCGTATTCAGTGCATCATTCTGAACCCCCCCCCCCCCTCCCCACATATAAATTTATCATGGATTATACAAAAAACAATTGTTCCCTACATAAGTGCAATACCTACTCAGTCAATATGCATGGAACAGCTGTTTTTTTAATTATCGAAGAAATTTTTCTAAGTGTATATTTCTAGGGTTTATAATGATGTACTGAATACGTAGTAACCGTTTGAGCATCGGCGTCCTTTCCACCCTGTATGTGTAATGTATATCCCACCAGTGGCGAAGGTTGCTTATAACTCGATTCCTACCGGCCCTTACCTTTGTAAAATGGCACAGTCAGTCATTCTAGAGACAAATTAATAATATTAAAGAAACAAAAAGAAAAAAAAACAGAAAAAAAGATATAAGAAAAAAAGATAAAAAAGAAAGAAAACAAAAAAAAAGAAAAGAAAGAAAAAAGAAAAAGATCATCAAAGAAAAAAAAAAAACCATCATCAAAGATATTATTATGTACTCCGGCTTACCTACAAAATTGACCCTTCGCTACTGATATCCACCTACTTGTAGAAAGAATCACTTTTTTAATTATAATCGTCGGGCTAAATAAAAACACTTTCCTAGTAAGTATAGGCAGGTATGCTATGATAATTTTAAAACTAATATAAACTTAGCCTATTCAGCCTGTACGAATTCTACTGTTGGACACTGGCCTTCTTCCTCCTCGCGTGCCCAGTGTGGTCTGATGGGTGTCACATAATGTCTGCGATTAATAAATACTTACACGGTGCATTTTCAGGGGTATGACAGTAACATCAGGTAGTGTGGTGTTAAGCAAAGACGAGAAAAATCTGATTGGAATCAGCATTGGTGGAGGAGCGCCGCTATGTCCCTGCCTGTATATCGTACAGGTAATATTTCGTCAGGGATAGTGCAAATCCGCGAATCTACCATACGTAAAGTCCGCGTATTTGCGCTACCTGTAGGCTTACAGGGAAAGGTAATTTTTACATGAATAGTAACAATTCATGTGTTGTAAGTACCTATTGTTAATAGTAGAAATCTATTAAAGTCATTAATTTAGTCGCTACGACAGTGCGTAATTTAAATTGGCTGCATTTGTCAGATACGCGGAATTATCCAATGCTAGTTCCGCGGATTTGCACTATCCACGAGTTTTGACTCTTTATAAGGATTTAAGTTTAATCTATCAATTAAAGACTGTCCTGTAAATAATTTTGCCTTATCGACAGTTTGCCCATCTAGGAAGGCTTTTCTATCCAATTTAAAATTGGACAGAAAAGTCGTGAAACGGTGAGCAGAAGGCTTTTTTTAGGGTTCCGTATCCGAAGGACAACCAACGGGACCCTATTACTAAGCCTTCGCTGTCCGTCCGTCCGTCTGTCTGTCAGCGGGCTGTGTCTCATGATCCGTTTAATTTTCACAGAACGTGTATTACTAAAGCCGTCATAAAAAAAAAAAAAAATTAAAGGGCACTGGGGTATCACGATGGTACGAAACCCTTCATGCGCGAGTCCGACTCGCACTTGACCGTTTTTTTTTACCAGGAAGCTGTATTTGGTCATTTGACATTCAGAGGTGTAAAAGTGGTTAAACCTGTTTGCTGCCAACATTGATTGATGCCAGTTACTTCTTCTCTTCATGTTGGTTGATTCCCACTCAATTTTCATCAGACCAGTTGATTTTGTAGAAAGTTCTGCTATTTGCCTCGTTTAAATCCTGAAAGAAGCAGGTGGTTAGGATATATGACACGTTGACTCAACGTTTTCTAATGCTAAGGTTGTCATGCATTGTTTACATTCGAAGGAAGCTAAGAGCGAAAGGTACCCTTGTCTTTCCCGTAGATATTCTAGGGACCCAATTGATACAATCGTGACTTAGGTTCCAAATTTTCACGGTGCTTTACTTTTCCAGATCTTCGACAACACACCAGCTTCAAAAGATGGTACACTGCAAAGTGGAGATGAGCTGGTTGGAGTTAGCGGACAATCTGTGAAGGGGAAGACTAAAGTTGAAGTGGCTAAGATGATACAGACTGCTAAAGTAGGTCTCTACTTGGTAGAAAATAAAACCTGTCATGATTAGATTAAGAAATAATTAAATGTTGATGAATGAAGGGGGAGAGATGGATGCAGATCAGATATATGGTGAGAGGGATGATTTCTTCCGTTCTTCCCGAATGGAAGAAGTTAACGTATTGTACCGACACGAAGTAACATTAAACAAGGGAAAATTTAAAAAGTAAAAGGTATACGAAGCCAGAAGCCAGTTTCTCTTTGTATTTTAACCTGACGACTCGATTTTAAGAGAAGAATAGCCAAACTTAAGTGGCAGTGGGCAGGGCACATTGCTCGCAGAACGGATGACCGATGGATCCGTTGGATGCGATTCGCACGGGACCGGTCAATGTGGCGATACTAGGAGGAGGCCTATGTCAAGCAGTGGACGTCTTTCGGCTGAAATGATGATGATGATGATGATCACTCGAATTTAATCATTTAGAAACGAACGAAAATGTTTTTGATCCAGCAACCGGTAGTAGTGACTTCTCGGGATCCACTAATCTATTTCAGACCACATTCTGGACATAGGCCTTCTCCGTGCTGGTCCTACATCTTTCGCATCCAGACACCAACCGCAATTTATAGCTCGTCGATCCAGTGGCGGGGCAAGACCACAATTTTATGTGGGCAAGGTACATTTAGCGAGGCCTTCTGGTGGCGCAAGAAGCAATGTTATAAATTAAAAAACAGTTGAAAAATTATTTTTACTACTTTATTATAACAAAGACACTGCAATCTAAACTATTTTCTTAGACTAACATTAAAGAAACAGAAATTTCCTGCTCTTAACCTTACTAAACTCCTTAACGACTGTACCGTAATTAAGCTTAGATGCTATGTCTGCTTCAATAGAAGAAACTGTCAAAGCTGAAATTCTTTCCTGACCCATTGTACTACTCAAATAATTCTTTATCAGTTTTAATTTTAAAAAGCTCCTTTCAGCGGAGGCTGTACTTACCGGTATTGTTAGTAAAATTCGATAAACAATGTAAATATTGGGGTAAATTTCTTTCAAGTTATTATAATATATTGAAGTAGTTCTTTCACATATTTAATGAAGTCTGGTACATTTAGGATCATTGTTTGTAATTCTTCACATAATTCGTAAGGTTGGAAGTCACTACTTTCACCCACTCGTAGGACTGTGTGTAAATCTTGACAGTTTTTTAATATTTGTTCTTTTGATACATTTTTCAATTTTCTCAGATCGAAGAGAAAACCAAAATTTTCAAAATGTTCATATAGCGACATAAATCTCGAATCCATATTGCTTATTATGAAATCAACCATCATAATAATAATAAAATGGCGTGGACTAAAGAGCCACGACCTGAGGAAGCTCTCGTTAGGCAACTGAATCAAGGGCTTGATTCAGAAAGCGGTACTCCTGGACACGGCTTGTATTGTTAGGAGGACCGCCGGTAACTTGGACCCTGTTCCCGATACCGGTGGGCTAAACGAAAACTCTAAACTGTACATAGCCATGTACAGTTTACAGTTTTCGTTCCGGTCCCAATTTTGGCAATGGGATTTTGAGGTGCGAGGCGGCCCTCTTAACGCGAGGCCGTAGGCGGTGGCCCACGTCGCCTACGCCTAGCGCCGCCTCTGCGTCGATCCATCTACTCTCTCATGCTAGAGTTGCCTTGCCTAGCCCTGTCTGCCCAATAATGATATACTTCAATACTTTCTTCTAACCAGGATGAAGTAACAATAAATTACAACAAGCTCCACGCTGACCCCAAACAAGGCAAGTCCTTAGACATTATAATGAAGAAGATGAAGCATCGACTCGTGGAGAACATGTCTTCTGGTGCAGCTGATGCTCTGGGGCTGTCCAGGGCTATACTGTGTAACGATACTCTGGTTGCCAAGCTGAATGAGTTGAGGGAGACTGAGACTACGTATAAGAGATTGGTGGAGAATGCTAAAAGGTAATGGTTGTATCAGTCTTCTGATCTCAGGTTTCTGTTGGTTTTTCTGATCAGACATCTGATTTTTGGCTTATCAGAATAATCGTAGGTGTAGTGGTTGCAAATGTAACTCCTGAATTGGGTTTTGGGTACCTACTTTTGGTGTTAGGTCAGGAAATAGTGTTTTTATGGTTTTTTATCCAAAATTTTCTAATAGTAGCCCGAAATCTGGGTTTGAGGGGAAATATATTCGGTTCATGGCCAATAAAGGTGTAGTACAGACCTGATCTTTGGGGTAATACAGTTGTCATAATTATTATATTTTAGAGATAATAATATCTAAGCTATAGGGTGCACATCCAAATGCGACTGCATCCGCAAACTGTTTTAGAAATCAGTCGCCACTGCCGTCTGTCATAGCTATACTTCATAATTGAACCCATAGCAACACTATTATTTTATTCCACTTACAGAATGCTAAAAGCCTACTTCGATCTCCTACAAACGTACAAGTCCGTTGGAGACATATTCGCTGCTATAGGAGTACGGGAGCCTCAAGCCAGGGCTTCGGAAGCCTTCACAAAGTTTGGGCAGTACCACCGGTTGTTGGAGAGAGATGGTATCAAGATGTTGAAGGCTTTGAAACCGGTGGGTTGATCTTTTGGTATTTCAGAAAAAGAATTAGAAAGGGAAGCCGTTGTGTTTTGTTATTTCTTATCTGATTATTATATCACTTTTCTCTTTTTATTATCATGTGTTTAAGAGACTTAAAGAGAACCAAGGTTACCGACGTAGCCCGAAGAATAGCCAAACTTAAGTGGCAGGGCACATTGCTCGCAGAACGGATGGCCGACGGGGCCGAAAAGTTCTGGAGTGGCGACCGCGAACCGGAAGACGTTGCGTTGGAAGGTCTCCCACTAGGTGGACCGATGACCTGGTGAAGGTTGCAGGGATCCGCTGGATGCGAGTCGCACGGGACCGGTCAATGTGGCGACACTTGGGGAGGCCTATGATGATGATGATGATGAAGAGACTTAAATTGCAAAATCTTTGTCTCACAGTCTCATGGTTCTGAATCCCTGTGATAGTTAATTGGTATTGTTTTAGGTGGTGCTTTTGCAAATATTTTTTCAATTTTGATATTTGCTTACTATTAGTCAAATTCATACAGACAATTTTGCCTGTTTTGCTCCTGAAGTACGATACGTCATGTCATGGGAATCAGACTATTTTTGTTTGTGTGATAGGAGGATCTCGATATGGAAACTGGTCCTAGATTTGACCGGCTGGCGTTGAATCCCAGATCCAACGCGAATTAAAAAAAAAAAAAAAATTCAACCTATTTTTCCCCAAACCTCCAGATCATTGTAGAACTTCTTTCTCCCCAGATCCTATCAGACATGGGAACATACCTCAATAAAGCCATCCCGGACACGAAGCTTACTATTCGCAAGTACGCAGACACGAAGTTCGAGTATCTGTCGTACTGCCTGAAGGTGAAAGAGATGGACGATGAAGAGTACGGGTACAACGCATTGCAGGAGCCGCTCTATAGAGTGGAGACCGGCAACTATGAGTACAGGTGAGTTTAGACTTAGAGGCATGAGGAATAAGATTGAAAAGGGAGGACCCTTCGACGGGATGGGTGTTGTGACTGGAGTAACTAGATGTCAAGTCACTGGGCTCTAGTTACTAAGCAAGGCACCTGTAATTGCGTAAGTAGCCTAAAACATCCTCACATCCTCAGAACAATATATCTATTCTCAGCGCTATTAATATAGTGTTAGATTACCGATGTAATTAAAAGCAAAACAACAGCTTCTAGAATGGCAGTTGAGATGATGAGGCGGTGGAGCTGGTTGATTACTTGCTACCATAAATTAAATCATTGTTTTCTTCCAGGCTTATTCTGCGTTGTCGTCAAGATGCCAGGACGCGGTTTGCTCGTCTCCGATCTGATGTGCTGGTGAAGTTGGAACTTCTGGAGAACAAGAAGACCCAGGATGTGGCCTACCAGCTCAGGAGGTTTATACAAGGACTTGCTGTTTACCACAAGTAAGTAGCCTAATAGTCAGCAGGAGCTATACTTTCCCATTTTGTCAGATTAGTTGCACAATTGATTGAGTAGTTTGCAACAAATTGGTCATAGTTGATAATTTTACGATGACGTTGTTCAATTTTGCACTTTGACTTTTAATATTATGGACTCCGTTTATTCAAATAACAACTGTGATTCTTTAGCAGTTGTATGAAATTGCTACAACACAGACATATTGACGAAGATAGCGTGTCAACTTGATAAACAATTCTTTTTTCCGACTGTATGTCGTCGATTTTTGTCGTGTGCATTTGTGTCTTATAATGTGACTAAGACAGTATAGTTATTGCATTTTCAGATGTCCATTTACATTTTTAAAACGCTAGAAAGCTTTGACAAGTTCTCAAAAACAATACGTTAGCTAGTTCCTTTTTCGAAAAGGAACTTACTTTCCAATGTTACAATAAAAAAAAACAAACGTGTTCCTACTGAGCAGTTCTACCTTCTTTTTCAGTGAATCAGTGGAACATCTAAATGACAACTCAACCCTGTTCCCAGTTGAAGTAGATCTCTCGCAAAATGCGTTCCAATACAAGTCAACTGCACAGATCATTCAGGACAGTCAAGAAGATGAGGAAGACCTGGAATTTGGCAAAGAGATTCACGAATATCACGACATTTCTGACAACGACGAAAAAGAGGCCAAACTCGTCAACAGACGCCAAACCAAAGACAATGACGACACAGAATTGTCAGAACAACTTCTTCCTGACTTTGACAACGTTGCTCTTACTTTTGACAAAGTAGAGAAATCTGACAACATGGACAAAACTGACAATATGGACAATTTGACTTTGTTGACGGAATTGGGGTTGGCTGACACGAATGATACGAATGGACAAGATGATTTTGGTGATTTCCAGAATGGACTGCTTGATGAGTTCCTGCCTAAAGCCAGTGATGATAAGAATGATATTTTTGATAACTTGTTGAGCGATTTTAGTCTTTTAAATAAATAGATTATTTAATGATATTGATGTTTGAATTTAAAATGTTGATAAGTAAATATCAGGTGGGGAATAAAACTGAATTTAAAAAAGTAATAATTTATTAGTAAATCAATATTTCGCAAGACATTGGTAGTAATCACCAAAAATTTCATTAATTATTATCTACACTTATAACGAAATATTAAGATGGCTGAAATTACACAGTTCTTCATTCTGGCACGAACTTTTATGGCGCACTAGCACCGCACCGCATGTACTCAATGATCACACATTATCTTTTTAATGGCAGATGATGATGATTTCCTCTGTGTTGTTCTGATGTATAGCTATCATATTGTATAATTATGTTCATCCAAATCAGACCAGCTGTTTCATCGTGAAGGACTAACAAACATACCCACGCATACAACGTATTTATAATAGTAGTGCAATTTTATGCTTCTTTCTAGACCAACTACTGCCTAGTCTAGAAAATAGCTAAAACCGTACATAAACATTTGAGCCAAAAATTATTGGTAGCTGTTCTGATTTGGGGGGCGCCACATAAGTTTGACCACAGTAGAATTCGTTTCTACATCTCATCTTGAGCGACGAAAACAACATGAGTTACACTCGTCTGATTCCTCTCACAAAACTCAATTAAAAGCACAAAAGAAGAACTACAACTTACACCGAAACATTTTTAGCCACTTTAATCATAATAATAATGGTGGATAACCCTCACTTTTACAGGCCACGGAGCGACCAGCTTCTTTTCTGGATGAGCTTTCTTTAACTTAATACTTTGCAAATAATCCTTAACTTTCTGACTGTATTCCGGAATATTTTCGTAAGTATCGACGATCAATTTCCCTTTGTTCTGTATTTTGGGTATGATGTCTAAAATGTCGAGCTTCTGGACTTTTTCAAAGTCTATCGTGTCGGCAAATTGTTGTAGAGAAGAAGTTGCCGTGTCTTTAATGGTTTGAAGTGTGCTTGCAGCTGTGTCTTTTAGTTTATCCAGGTCTAAGTTGGCCAGGTCTAGGCTTGCCAGCTTGTCCAGCGTGGCAGATGTGGAGTGGATGAGCAGAACGGCAAGCTGGAAGAAAAAATAAGTTTTAATTGAACTTAAAGATGGTAAATAGAACTCCGTGTTAAAAGGGCGGATTCTTGAAATTTCCTTTCTCTTCCATTTTGAACGGAGGAAAATTATGATCCTGGTTAAGAGCAATTAGAGGTTCTGTTAAGTGCCAAAATTACTCTGTATCGTCAGATTAACTCAAAATTTATTGATACCAGTTTCTCGGGTTTTTGGATGAACGACGAGTCAATAATAACTGATTTTTCGGATTCATGTGCGTATTGTATAATTATCACTTGTTTCGGTGAAGGAAAACATCGTGAGAAAACCAGCACACCTGAGAGATATTTTTCGACGGTATGTAAAAACCAAGTCAGAGGCCCATGGGCAGCATAAAAACTCTGACACCAGGTTAGGCACTATCCACACGATAAAGAAGATGAGGCCATTTTGAAGCCGCCAAATTTAACCCACGAGCTTCCAATTCCTGCCTACCACACCAACCTTGATTTCATCTAGCTCTTACTTCATTATCACAGAATAACTTCAAAAATTCTTTTCAACAATTTTGCACTAGCCAAAAAGAACTGGCCTCTTTCACACCACACAATTAAAAAACAAAATTACATCGACTTATCACTCACCAGGATATGAGTCTTCATGTTGATCACCAGGTTAGCACTGCAACACTGGCTGTCGCGGATAACAGCTTCTTGATATAAACTAATAGGTTGCACACTTGCACGCCATTAAAATTGACGGCCGGCTTATTCTGGTTGATGACGTTCGTAAATTAGCGATAAGGCGGTATCACCACATCCGGAGAATGCACAGCGTCTACGCGGCGTCGAAGCTACGACTACCAAATAAAAGTTGTCATCAGCCTAGCCTTCTTCCAACTATGTTGAGGTCGGATTACAGTCTAACCAGATGCAGCTGAATACCAGTATTTTACATGGACCGACTGCCTATCTGACCTCCACAACCCAGTTAGTACTGGGTAATACGATATCCCTTGGTAAGACAGTCTATCAGACTTTCGAGCTTCTGACTACGTGTAACGACTGCCAAAGATGTACAAATGATAGCCGGCACCAACAACTTAACGTGCTTTCCGAGGCACGGAGAAAATTTATTTATTTATTTATTTAAACTTCATGTACCTACAATAGTGATACATAGGCGGACTTAATGCCACAAGGCATTCTCTACTAGTCAACCTTTGGGTTAAATAAGAAAACATTGTGATAGGGTACAAAATAAATATATAAAAAATAACTTCTTGCTATTGAAAATTTATATAGGCACTTATAATGAAAATTCGTTATGGAATGGGTGGTCCCCATCCACGGAACATCCCAGGCAAGCGCGGCTTAACCTAAAGATCGACCCGAGCCGCTGTTATTATTTAGCCACGAGCTCCGCCTACTACCAAATCAAAGTAATGGGTTAGGTATTACTAAGATTCTGATCCAAATAATTACCTACCCGATTTTTAGTAACACTCAGGAAATACATGCTTCGTCTCCATATATCAGGACCCCAAAGCTCACAAAACCACCTCGGAAGCCACTTGTGTTGTGGTGGTCTTTTAAGAGGATCGTGCCCCCCCCCCATATTCTGATGATGACTCCTGAAATGATTTTAGTGAGGGAAGACCTCGAAGCCCGGCCACAGTTAAACATTTGGACGTTAATGATTGACCAAGTCTACTAGACACCTTACAAACCGCCGAGATCATCACAAGACAGGATTCGTGAGATCTTCTGATTCGTTCGTAGAAAAATCGAACGATATCGATCAGTTATCGAAAACCAGAATACACCTCCGAAGGGAAAGTGTCGAACGCTTGTCCCATGCATGTATTATCAAAATTCAACGCACAATAACGACGATCGCTTTCTGAATGACAAATAAACTTGACATAAAGATTTATAGCTCTTTTAACATTGTGTTGTAATTATGTAATGTTATAACATTATAATTATGTTTTGGATACTAAGTAGTGCTAAGTAGGGTGCAGTTTCAAGGTTTTATTTTGATTTATTTGTAGCACTAGATCCGTGAGGTAATTGTGTCACACTTATGTCTGATGGCAATGCCATTCATTTTAACAATTCAACAATATTCATTGCGCCGTTTACGCTCTTGAGTAGATAAATTTTGCATCTAATACCTAAGTAACGAGCTGACCCGACAGACGTTGTCTGTTCTTTTCTGGATTTCTACAAAAGTGCCACCTACCAGGTACAACTAAATCATCAAAATCTGCAAATCCATTTAGGAGAATATTTAGAAAAACACATGCGCACCGGAATTTTATAAATGTAGAGAGGTACAGAGATGGATTTTTTCCAAAACCTTCGGATTTCTAATGGTACTTGGGTCACCCCAGTCTATGAGTATGAACAGTTGCATAGTCAGCCTCTTATTTATGTTAGGTACCTACCTCAGACAACAATTACGGGGCCGATAATCTATACGAGGTGGACGGGACACCGACGCTAAAACGGTTACCAGTTTTCCGCACGGTTTCAGTAAATCACTCTAAACGTGCGGGACCACGTGGAAATTCTTCATCAATATTTTTTTTTTTAAACTGCTGTTGCTATTTGACCCTGTAAGTATTACAGTTTTGTAGAACACAGCTATTTTAATATGGAATTATTAATACCTGGAATGGTTAATGGTCAGTATGATGTACTGAATACGTGGTAAGTAACCGTTTTAGCGTCGGCTCCACCTCGTAGATCTTTGAGAAAGAGTACCATTCAAACCGGAACTCGGCAACGTTGCTTGGCGACATAAATATGTATGATCGTAGTAAGTACTGACTTTCCCGGAAGAGCTCCTTTACCAGCTAGTTACTTAAAAGAGCTCCTTGTGAAATCATTCGTTCGAGCAAGGATGGCTAGGTACCTTTTGCATTACAAATAGACTACATGTTAAAAAATAAATGCTAATAATCCGATTTCGTAGCAGGAGTTTCATTTCTAGACGAAGCTATGGTACGGGGAACTTATCATTAACATCACACTTGTATGTATTTTTAGCGGTGACCAAGTCATAGGTCTGACCACCCATTACATACAGTTTCCTCCGTGCCTCGGAAAGCACGTTAAGCCGTAGGTCCCGGGTGTCATTTGTAGATCTTTGACAGTCGTTAGGTAGTCAGTGGCCCAAAAAGTCTGACAACCAGTCTTACCAAGGGGTATCGTATTACCCAGTACTAACTGGGTTGTGGAGGTCAGATAGGCAGTCGCTCCATGTAAAATACTGGTATTCAGCTGCATCCGGTTAGACTGGAAGCCGACCCCAACATAGTTGGGAAAAGGCTAGGCAGATGATGATGACCAAGTCATAGGTCTCGAGTTCGAACCCAAGACACGCTCCTCTGATTTTTCGCATTCATGTGCGTATTGTATAATTATTAGTTCCTGAAGTTGGTAAAGGCAAACCGCGTGGGGTAACTCGTCATCTCAGCAGTTACCTCCTTTCTTGCCATATCATCCTTCACACAGCCACAGACCATCCATCGTTTTTTTAGTTAGAGAGTAAATAAAACAACATTATTCTTAAAATAAAATATATTATCGAACCAATGTTACAGCTTAATAAAATGTACGCTTCAGATAATTAGCTCTAATCCTAGTTTATTAAAATTAACAATTAATGCGTAACAAAAGTTTTGCTACTTTTAGCACTTATACTGTGCAACCGTGCCTTTAGAATTATATGAACTTTATTTGCGATTTTAATCTTTATTAGAAAAACAATAGGGATTATTTTTGATTGAAAAGTGATTTTAATTAACAATAATGTAATAAATAAGATTTTTTATAATTCGGTTGAGCCAGTCAGAAAAGTAATTTTCATCGCTTCGTGTGAGCGTAATTTCGGTCACGCAAAATAAGTCGCGTGGTTTACGTTTGTATCACAACTCATTTTGCGTTGTAGAATGACGCAATCCGAACTTTTTATGAAATTCAACTCCTAAAATTACGCGGCGAAATTCAAAAGTTCTGACGGCCGTAAATAACCCTATTTACGGCCGTCAAAACTTTTGAATTTCAGACCACGGGAGATTTTGACTTTGAAGTAAATTAAACAAATTGGTAATGAGGTGACTGCCAGCTCCCATAGAAAAAAGTTCAAACCCCTTCAACGTGGAAGAATGTTGTGCTCACTATGTTTTTTATACCGAGAGTAGATGAAAAACTATAGAAATTATGGAGAAAATCAATTTTTGGAAACGTCGCAAGCGCATAGCTAGTCACCTAAGGTATAACCAAAGAATTTGAATACCATCTGCATATGTAAACCGCGTTCACCTTCACATGCTGTGTCAATGCTGCATAGCAACGATAACTGTGACAGCTCATAATCGCAGTTCAAGCCGGCGACGTTTTCGAATTGGCCACGTCGCGACACCAAGACCGATAGTTGCCTTATACAGGGTGGAAGAGACAGCAGCGCACAAACGAATACTACGTATTCAGTACACTTTGCTCCATTTCCTATCCTGCCCACTGAGCCCCAAAACTTGCAGTCGGGACGACCTCTGCGCTTGCGCACCAGCGAAACCGTGGAATTGACGAAGTTTTGGAATAATAAAATATGATGTCGCGCCAGCAACACGAAGAAGAAGTAGGTACATCATTCCGAACGCCTCAACAAAAAAAAACTGCTGTTTCCAACAAAAGTGCAATACACGGTCAAAATGTAATGTACAGCAGATGGTTTTTATTGCCAATTAAAAATGTATATTTGGGAGGGGGTTCAGATGTTGAACTGAATAGATACGTGGTAACGTTTGTGCGTCGGTGCCATCCTGTATAATGGTGGAGAAAGGTGGAACTAAACTTTTAACCAAAAACAGCTCTTGATCTCGGTTTAGATGTGCCGATCACACATTGGTGAAATTCGCCTTTAGTGAAAATTCGCTGCGTTTTTCCACTAGCATTTTTTCTCGTCGCGATGTCACCAAAACAGACTCGAAATAATAACAATTATGTGTAACTGTATACATTGAATGATTTACGAAGAAAATACTTACAATTTAACGAGAAAATGTTACATCAAACTAAAAAAAAATAACAAACAAAACTAAAAACGAAATCTGCCTCTTTTCGATTTAACCATCAATAATTTGACTAAATATGAAAAATTGTATATATAGGTAAGGCAGAGTGTACATTAATATTTAGTTATATTTTCTATTGAAATACCAAAGCGAGTTTCTAGATGACATGCTTTTAAATACATAATAATATTTATACAATATTTTGTGTGACGTTTTTGTGGAGATAACACGTTTTTAACCAAACGATTCTGGACTCAGGCTGTACTGAAATTCGTCCTAAGTTGCCATGCTGGGTACAAGCACCTTACATCTATCTATTACCGATGTTAAAAGTAACCATTGAGTCTCATAAGAAATCTTGAAGTAAAATGGGAACCTTTTTAATACACCTCTTTTAAAAACTTTTTTTTTAAACCTTAGGGGACGAAACAAAAGGCAATCGCTTTCAAACAGTTTTCCATTTCCACAGGACTGACTTATTTTGATGGTGGCTTATGACAGTTCCATAAGTTTTTGACATTTGCATCGTCGTTATCGCTGAAAGAATGACATTTTGTCTATGCCCTCTACGAAAATCTGGGCGGAAGACGTTATATTCACAACAATCTACCTAATTACAATGTTCAAAAGATCTAGTTCGGAGCCAAAATAATTACCTATCTGGGAAGTTCCCAGTTTCCCACGTTGAGTAAATGCGCATGCGATTTTCTGCCGATTTTTCCACTGTGCCGCACCTGTACCACCGTCGACGAGGAAGCCGACGATCAGAGTCGATCGAGTCGGCGATCGATTATTTTTTCGCTCAAGAAAAGTACAAAGATTGTACTTTTTTTCGAATTTGGATAGTTTTGGAGAGTTAAATTTGGTATACGGAACACGAAAAAAAAAAATTCGAACCTACTGCTGTTCAAAGTATGCCTTTACCAAAGAGTTGAGATTTTTCTTTTTGTATATTTTGCCTAGATTGTAAATATAAACACAACTTACATACTTTAAAAAAATGTATCGAAAGTAGACTAGGTCTTGTGTCTGGTATAGTCCAGAACAAAAAAATTATCGCAATGACAGGGAGATCAAGTGCTCCGCGTCATTGCGATCATTTCTAAGGTTCCGTAGTCAACAAGGAACCCTTATAGTTTTTTTTCTAAACTTCGTTAAAGGTCTTTTTACACTATTATAAAGAACTAGTTTTTAGTTGCTAGATCTCCTCTTTTCTCACTTTTCAACGGCGGTAGGACCAGTACCTGACTGGCTTTTTTTTACATTATCTCCACAAAAACGTCTGACAAAGCGGGTAGCTGTACAATACCTATAAGATATCACAAACGTACAACTCAAGTGAAAGGTCTCAAGATTATGTGGCCCAGGACTGCAACTGTGCCAGTTCCTCGTCGTCCTCTGAAAAAAAAAAAAGAAAATTAGGTATTAGTACAAGTACAGTGTCAGAAGGATCTTTCGGTGCTTGAGTAAAATTGACAAGAGCACGTTGTAGGTAACTAATGCACGTCTTTAACGAAATCTATACTAATGTTATAAAGCTGAAGAATTTGTTTGTTAGGTTAAATGCGCTAATCTCAGGAACTACTGGTTCGAATTGAAAAATTCTTTTGGTGTTGGATAGCCCATTTATCGAGGAAGGCTATAGGCTATATAACAACACGTTACGCAAAAAGAAAGCAAGCCAGAAGCGGCAGGTGAAACCGTAGGGCACAGCTAGTAGGGAATAAGCATGTAATTTATTCTACACTTAAATCAATAAAATACAGTACTATCAACCCAAGGAAAGAATTAAAAGTTAAGTTCAATACTCAATACTCAAATTTTTATTGCATTCCATAAGTATTACATAGATGGTGTAACAAGGTAAAAGATCATTATGGACCCTGTCGGGCACAGCAACATTAGGAGAGAGGAAGAGGGCTAAGCAGCAATTCAATAATATCATATAGATTATTAGAAATTATAAATTTAATTGGATGTATAATTATGAATATATACATAAGACATTGTTAGGTTTGTTCATATAGGTATAGTACATTAGCTATTTTTATTTATGTATTACATAACAATAATGTATAATAAATAATAATAATGTAGGTAATTATTATGAAATTATTAAAAGTATTTAATTATTATTAAATTATGTTATTATTTGTGTATTCATATTTTCATATTTATATTTGGTTTCCTAAATTCTATATTATTCCATATTATATTATATGTATTCGAAAACACAGCAATGAGATGAAGAAGCAGTTATTATGATTCTGTGAAAATACGAGAATATCCTCCCAAATCGGTAGGAATATCGAGAATACCTTCATATTTCTGATACCAGAGGGCGCCGTTTTGCACTTTACCGCCTTTTCAGCTGTCAAGCGTCATTGCATTCTTGTGATTCTCAAGTGAATGTCGAAGAAAAGAATTTTTACCACGAAAAGACGTGCAAAAGTAGTGTTAACTTTGTTTTAGTGTCTTTTTGTGAAACAGCAGTGTATTATCAATGGAGCCGGTAAGTAACGAGAACGCAGAGCGAGCCGGTATTGTTGCTTCGGATGAAGAACAAGCTCGGGGACTTCAAAGAGCAGCTCTTCCTCATCCTCGGAGTTTGAGGAGGGCACGGCATCACCCCTACCAAATAAACGTTCTCGTACCGCGACGCGACATAAGTACAAATCGAGATCGGTTCATACCGATCCGCGAGTTGAGACTCTAATATCACAGGTTTCATACATTTCAAACTATTTAAGCCAATGTGGCAGTGTTAATGTTATACCTAGTACTAGTTCGCAACAAGCCAATAAGAACGATTACGCAAATAGTTCGGATCATTTTATAACGTTACCCACTCAGCCCGAGTCAATGTGTCTAAACTTGGGTTCTTTAAATACTGACATTGATGATAAACAAGGGGATCTTGGAAAGACCAGTAGGTCTAGACCCAGGCTTCTTTTCAAAGATGTTCTTGATAAAGAAGTCGGATGGGGGATTACGCCCAATTTTCGACCTCAGGGCTCTAAATACTTTTGTAGCAACAAAACACTTATATCTAATATCTCAGGTAGAAGTAGTAAATTTTATTCAGGCAAACGACTGGTTAGTCAAGATCGATCTTTACCAGGCATATTTCTATCTGAGTGTCGCGGAGACTCACAGAAGGTTTTTACGGGTAGTGTACAGGGGAGAAGTTCTTCAGTTAATAGCACTGCCATTCGGTCTGTCTTCGGCACCCTGTACGTTTGCAGCAGTTTCAAACTGGGTAGACGAAATCCTTCGAAGTCGGGGGATACGCCTCTTAGTGTATCTAGACGACTATCTCCTGGCTTGTCAGGACAGATCCAAGCTTATGGCACAGGTTGCGGAAACGCTGGCCATCTTGGAATCCTTGGGTTGGCATGTAAATTACCAGAAATCCATAACCGAACCCACACACAAGTTGGAATACTTAGGGCTGGTCTGGAACAGTCCGAGACAGACTGTAGCTTTACCCTCCCGAAAGATTCTGGGTATAAAGAACTCTCTGACAAATATGTTGAGTGGAGACAGCTGCTCATTGAGAGAGCTTCAGAGTTTGTTGGGCATGTTAAATTTTGCCAACCATGCGGTCCCTCGGGGCCGCCTTCACTGTCGCACAGCTCTTTCTGAGAAGGTTTGCTCAAAGAAGGCAAAGGAAAGCGCATTGCCCAGGAGTACGAGAGGACTTGCGGTGGTGGTTGGATGCGATAGAGGGCAGTCCAACCCCACTACACAAGAGAGAAATAACACATTTCTTGACCACAGACGCAGCGGATGCGGGCTGGGGAGCGAACTTAAACAGTCAATACCTATCAGGCAAGTGGGCTACCAACCAGATAGCCTGGCACTCCAATATGAAGGAGATGTATGCCGTCTTTGCTGTCATCAGGTCCCAGGGTGCACGTTTACGAAATGCCCACATACTAATACAATCGGACAACAGGACTCTGGTAGCATACATTCGAAATCAAGGCAGAACTCGTTCGCTAAACTTACTAGGATTGACGACCAGGCTATTGGAAGTGGCTTGTCAATATAACATAACTATGACAGCATCCCACTTACCAGGGAACCTAAACGGCATCGCAGATTGCCTGTCAAGGGGAAGATCAGTACCCGAGTGGCATCTGCTACTACCAACTACGGAGGTAATATTCAGACGGTGTGGCATTCCCGAGGTGGATCTCTTCACTACAAAAGAGACCGCTGTCGTCCCACGATATGTGACTCTAGACTCAAGAGATGGCTCCGCGCTTTTCTGCGACGCTTTCAGTCAAAGGTGGGTGTTCCAAACAGCGTGGGTACTCCCACCTCCAAGCATGATACCCAGGCTCCTAGCACACCTAAACAGGCAATAGGAACATACTATGTGATAGCGCCTCGGTGGACCCAATGCTTCTGGTTTCCGGATCTCTAGGCACGCGCGCTAGCCCCACCCCTGCCGATAGAGTATCTGAGAGAGGTTCTGTTAGACTGGACGACCGGGATGACGCCTCCGCAAGTAGACAAGCTAACACTTCAGGCTTGGAAAGTTGGGGGTGGGAAGGTCAAGTAAAGGATTGGAGTAGGGAAGAGCAGCAGTTATTGAAAAGTAGCTGGCGTCCTTCTACTCTGAGCACCTATAGTGCCCCATTAAAAAGATGGTTACATTGGAGTAAGTCACATGGTATAAACAGTAGGTGTCCAGACAGAAAGGACCTTGCTAGGTTTTTAGCCAATCTATATTTACAGAGATCATTCCAGCTAGCGGAAAGAGAGGTTTATTGAATTGAACAAGCTTCAGCAATTCAACTCTCAGGTATGGAAGGGCATACGATACAAGCAGGCCCTACAGGGCTGCTTAGCAACCCCAGGTTTTATAGGTCTCCAGATCAATGATGAGCTATGCCATTTTAATAAGAGCAAGGATTATCTGGCTTCCACCAAGCTATTTTTAGCTGGCTTGTCTAATAAGGTTTTAGAACAGAGACAAGGTTTACGATCGGGTTTACAGTCCATTGTTGACTGGGCAAGTGCTAACCCACAGGGCTTAGACGCTAAGACGCTATTTGAAAAGATTTCGGTTATTTTTGGATCGGGTTCATCATGTCACAAGAACTCGGAGACGACAATGCAGATAATATGTGGAAAGCGTTCCGAGTGCATTGAGGTTAGGCGTGAACGCATTTTGAAGGAAATTTGTAATGAAAACCTTAGGAACACGTTAAGAAATGTCCCACCCAGCTCTGAATACCTATTTAGTAGAGGCTATGCAGCCGGTCATACAATCCCTTGGAGGGTCCCAGGTCTGGTTAAATACTCCTAACTACCTAAAAGAGAGGAAGGTACCAGAGCGGGGGGAACCATTTCAAAGTAGGAAAGGGTACAATAGTAACAAAGATAAAAATAGGAAGTCAGAAAAGAAATTTAAGCATAGTGGTCGTAAGACAACGTCGTTCCAATGCCGAAGGGTCAAACTCTAAGCCCAAAGAAAATTGACTCACAACAGGGTTTCAGAGGGGATTGTTTGAAATTTTCCATAGAGAAATGGGCTCAATTAGGGGCAAACCAGTTCATTTTAAAGTCAATAGCAGGCCATCGCTTACCCTTCAGGAAAAAACCTCCTTTGAAATACCCAACCAAAAAATTTTTAGAATGCCTTACCCCCAAAACATCCCTAGAAATGAATCAGATGGTAGAAGAATTAAAAAACAAATTTTCATACAGTACAATTCTTTTACATAAATCAGCTATCTCAACATACTGTGCAGCAACAGTAGAAAACTTATCAAAGAATTTTTTTTATTCAACATGTCTTAAAGGCTGTTTCTCTTTCTAAGCCACACCCAACGAAACTCCCTGTATGGGACGTAATGATTTTATTTGACTGGCTAAAGTCATCTGATTGTTCAAATTCTCTATTTGATCAGAGCAGACGGACCGCATTGATCCTTTTGCTAGCCTCTGGTCGAAGATTACTTGACCTTACCCTTTTAGAACTCACTGAGCAGGGGTTCGCAGAGACTGAGGACAGTGTGACGTTCTGGCCAAGATTTGGTTCAAAAACTGTCACAGGTTCACACAGGCAGTCAGGCTGGCACCTCATACAGCACAAGGACCCTAAACTTTGTCCAGTAAATCACGTTAAGGAGCTGATTAAAAAAATCAGAGGCCAGGCGCTGTCAGGGTAGTCAGGTAACATCTCTCTTTATCTCCATCACAGGAGTAGTCAGGCCTGCATCCAAGACAATGATTGCGGGTTGGGTGCGGTCAGTCTTCAAACTTGCCAAGATTGATGACTCCCCAGGAAGTATAAGATCAGCTGTAGCTTCTAGAGGATGGTTAGACAATAGACCAGTACAGGAAATTTTAGAACGGGGAAACTGGAAGAGAGTTAAAACTTTTTCAAAATACTATTGCAAAGAAATAAACCACCGCACTGTTAGTGAAGATTCTACAGCGGGTTTGCTTTATAATAACTTTAAAACTGTTTAATTAAAGATTGTTTATTGTGTCATTAATTTTAAAAACAGAATCTTGTTTTGTTTTCATGTTATTGTTTGTTAGTCCTTATAGTTGACTGAGAGATAAGTTTTATGTTATGATTGAGTTTTATCTATTATAGCAGTATGAATGACTGCAAAAATTTTTTGTTTTTAGTTTATAAAAATTAATAAGATTTATTTTTATGAACACCAAGGTCAGATAGGTTAATGACTTTAGATAATTGTTAAATTTGATTTATTTCTTTTCCCAATAATTAAGTTCATTTAGGAAAATAAAAATTGTTTCAATTTTTTGTTTGGGTTTAAATTAACAATTTGCATTCACATTGCATTCTTGTGTTTCATTATTTCTGTTCACCAGCAGATATCAAACAGGTCTTCATCTCATTGCTGTGTTTTCGAATACATATAATATGACTGTTTTGCATAAAAACAAAACAGGTATTATATGTTGGAGAAAACACAGCAATGAAACAAGGAGCTTGCTGATGAAGACTGCAATGACGCTTGACAGCTGAAAAGGCGGTAAAGTGCAAAACGGCGCCCTCTGGTATCAGAAATAAGAAGGTATTCTCGATATTCCTACCGATTTGGGAGGATATTCTCGTATTTTCACAGAATCATAATAACTGCTTCTTCATCTCATTGCTGTGTTTTCTCCAACATATAATACCTCTTTTGTTTTTATGCAAAACAGTCATATTATATATTTATTTCGTAATGTTTGTTGTATTACATGAGAGAGAATGATTTTAGTTTGTAATCGATTTGTCATCCAGAAACTCCTTTACTGAGTAGTATGCAATACCTGTTCAAGTGTTCAACTACGGCTTGTCTCTTTTAAAAAAAAATTAAACTCCTACAATTTTCTAAGACAGTTCAAAAGTTTGTGGCTGTCGCGGCCATTGTGTGACGTCATTTACCTGTATCTGTCTTGTTTACATGTAATTTTTTGCCCTTAGGGCCTATTTCACGATGTCCGAATAGCCACTATTACTGGATAAATTAAAAAATAGAACAGAATTTGTATGAAATTATCTACCAAACAGGAACAGGAACTTAATCGTAGGTGTTGAAACAGGCTTTTAATAGATTAATTTTACTATTTTTATTTACTTTATTCAAGCAAAAATTGCCTCCGACACTCATGAATGGCAACTTTCGTGTGTCTGGCAAATGATAAGTAAGATTCTGGTATAAATCAAGCCGTCCAACAAATAAAACGGCTACTGTCATGGTATTTTGTACCTATATTTTGAATTTTTTTTTTTCAGGTGAGCTTATGAATTTTCATCTAGTCGGCTCTGAGCCCAAGTTTGCAAATTGAACTGTCACTTACCGGTCTGCTTAGACCTGCTGGGCTTGGGCTTGTCGTGCACGAGCTCGGCTGTAGGCACGTCCGGAAGCTTGTCGGTGGGCACGTTGATACCGAGCATTTCCTTATCCAGGTCCTCCTGAAAACACAGCGGTAAGGGAAATAATAAGTAACATCTCGTATGTAATCCCCAAAGGGTTAAGCAGAGGTGTACCTAATAGTACACCCACGTTTCGCCAGTTATGTTTGAGTCCCATGTAATAGGGGGCGAGCCTTTTGCCATCATCCAGACTTCGTGGCTGCTACTGCGAAATTCCTGATGAAAAAACCCAAAAACATATTTGCCCGACCCGGGAATCGGACCCGGGACCTCATGCTCAGCAGTCCCGCTTGCAATCACTCGACCAACGCGGCAGTATTAATATTGTAGTGAGAAAATCAGTTTGGTAGCCCGCAATGAAGATCTGGGTGCATCAAAAAATAGCAGCTGAATACCAGTATTTTACATGGAGTGACTGCCTATCTGACCTCCACAACCCAGTTAGTACTGGGTAATACGATACTCCTTGGAAAGACTGGTTGTCAGACTTTTCGGGCCACTGACTACCTAACGACTGTCAAAGATCTACAAATGACACCCGGGACCAACGGCTTAACGTGCTTTCCGAGCCCCTCACTTTATTAAGCAATAATGAATGAAAATTTTCCAAGATTCTGAATTCAAGTATAAGAAAATGATCATTTCCCATACCTGTTCCAACTCCTCAAGCTCCTTCTCCAGTTCATCCTCGTCGATATCGTTGGGGAAGGCGACATTGTTGCTGATGGCGTCGGTGATCTCTCGGGAAATGTCGTGTTGTTCCGCTATGTCGTCCATTATATCGTGGACCTTGTCTACGTCGCTGTGAAAGAAAGAGATGGAGGATATAGTTTGAAATATACAGCGAGTATTAGAAATCCACCAGAGATGTACGAGGATTTGCAGCGAATGATGTGTATAAAACTAACCAATCACATAGCTAGCTTAGCTCAAGTAGTGAAAAAAGTGCGATATTATTGGTTAGTTTCACACACATCTCTCTGTTAGTTTCTCATCTCTGGTGGAAACGCAACCTATAGGTTGTGGTCAGCTATCCTACACCTGTGTTTCGTATAGGTCACATTTAATTTGCAGATCACAGAACTTTTTGAAAATTTTATGTTTCGTTCGACCAAAACAGGCTTTAAATCAAATTTCAAATTTATAATCATAACCACATAACGCATTTTATTCTCCGTACGGTAAAGCATAAGGGCTTTGCAGACGTTAACAAGCCCACTACACGATTCCCAAACCACTGCAAATCCTGAAAGCCAAAATCAACAGCGGTGACCACCAGAAAAGCGCCGAGACAATGAAGGTCGACGAAGTCCCAGAGAAACAATTTAACTGTCTTGGATCCCGCAACGACATTAATGAGAAAAGTATAGCGGAGTAGGAAAACCATAATTCTTCAGCTATTTAACTTTTTGACCTCCAGAGCATAAACGCACGCGCATGCTCTCCAGCCACAATTTCACCTACCTTTTTGTCGCATATTTGTGTTGTTTGGCGTACAGGGCACGCGCTTGCTTGTCACGTATATGTGACAATGGCGGTCAAAAGATTAAAGTTACATGTAACAGAGAGTGAGCCGACCAAATACTAACTCCAGGGACCTATTGAAAAATCTCTGGTGAAAAACCCCAATAACACCCCCTTCGAATCGAACCCGAGATCATTGCAATTAGTAGCAAACCAGTCCGTTTTGTTCCGGGGAACAGTGGTGGCCCAGTGGTGGCGGCCCTGACTTACGAACAGGAAGTTGTGGGTTCGAACCCAGGCAGGCGCAATACTTTGTGTAATTAATTTCATCACCACTGCTCTCAAAACGGTGAAGGAAAACATCGTGAGGAAACCGGCATGTCCTAGAACCAAAAATTCGAAGACATGTGACAACTACCAACCGGCACTGAGCCCGCGTGGTGGATTCCCTCTCATAGAGGAGGCCGTGTGTCCCAGCAGTGGGAACAGTATAGGCTGATTATACCTTATGCCAGTCCGTTTTTGATTTAGAAATGACAAAATGATCGGCTCAAGCCGATTCTGCGTCGATTAGTATGGTTACTCCCTTAGATCCCCGAATATTATCAAACAGGTATACTAACATGTCCTTATGCGCAAGCTTCATAGCGTTGGCCGCATCGCGCATAGTGTTCAATACTTGAGCGTTAGTATTGGCGCCCTCTAGTGCCTCCCGCTGCGCCTCGATCTGTGTGAGCGTGCCGTCGATCTGTGTCAGCTGCTTCTCGTAGCGCTTCTTGCGCTTAAGAGCGGCGATGGCCGCTGGAAAGAGAAAAAGGTGTGTTTGATATAATTATAAAAAAGGCCAAGCGCGAGTCGGATTCGCGCATGAAGGGTTCAGTACCATCGTATTAAGGGAGAGCCCTCTTTAATTTTTAGTTATTTTTTATTATTTATTGTTTTACCGGCAACAGAAATGCACATTCTGTTAAAATGTCAACTGTCTACCTATTACGGATCATGAGATACAGCCCGCTGACAGACAGACAGACGGACGGACAGCGGAGGCTTTGTAATAGGCTGACACTGAAAAAGTAATAGTAAAGGAACGTAGACGTCGAACAGCTTAGGATTTCCAATTTCACTAGCTTCAGGGTCAAATTTTACAAAATCCTTTCTAAGCGGATACCTGCGTCATGCGTCAGCTATCTGTGTGTCGAATTTGAGCCTGATCAGTCAGTGGTTCGAGCTGTGCGTTGATAAGTCAGTCAGAACAAACGATTTTATAATTAAAAATGACTGGTTCTAACTATCAAGTGCTCTGAATGCAATCAATATCGAGCTATTAGGGAACAGTTTCGGAAGTACAGACGGCAGCACATCAAGCAATCCGAATCTGTTAAATTTTCCCAATCAACCTTGAACGCGATAAAGTTGAAAATCTATTAAAGAAATCTGACAGATTGTAGTAGCTTGATGTGCTGGCGTCTGTACAATACACAAATATCATTTCTTTTTTTTTAATAATTGTTTTAGCGCTAAATAAAAGAAACGAGAACTCCTTTTCGTCTAATTAAAAGTAAAACTTTTAAAACCCTCAGATATTCCTCATAAACATAACATCCTAATGTTATCAATACATTGGGTACTACTGCTTACCCCCTAAACATAACCTACTAAAGAGATCTAGTTCTTCACTACATTATACATTAAAAAGGTATTAAGTACTATTAATACAATAGCCGGTCTAACAACATGTCAATTAGTTTAATTATAAGTGAGTATGAGGTCATCTTGATGTGATTGACATTTTAATACTTCTCAGTCTTCCTTCGTATTGATCATGTCTTATCATACATTCAATTCTGCTCCACCGAATTCCTTATCACCTTTGTAGTCTCTACTCTGGAAATCAAATGCTGACCCCCAAGATACACATTAACCTTCCAATTTGGCGCTCACTAGCAACAACACTTTATGCTAAAAAGTGTTAGGTAATATTTTAAGTCACTTATAACATGTCTTGTGTATAACATGTGTATATTTTGAATCACATTGCACCGGAATTTTCATTTATTTTTATTATTTTTTCAGTTACTATTCCTTTATTTCAATGTAAAATTACATTCTCAGCACTCCATTTATGTAAAAAATACGGCTAAAATCAAAAAACCAACAAGGGATGTTGAAATACTCCAACAAACGACGCGTGAAATCAGCTGTTCACTTCCTGCCTAGGTACAGAGTCATCGAACTCGTCGTCGCGCTTGCCGTTCGCTACTTACAAATCAAATTTATTCGATTCCCATAACGTTTCTGAAATAATTACTTGTACCGGTCATTTTAGTCTGATATACTGAATTCACCCCATTAGTCTGCGGAGGGCTGTCCCCCATACGCCCTGTATTAAAATTATACAAAAATTTGAAGGCATGAGACATCCGCTCTGGGGCTATGTGATGAAGATGAGACCAGAGACCCACTACTGTGAATGATAAAGACATAGCTGTAAGTGTAAAGTATACTTTACAACCTTGAGGTATTAGGTGGCACTTCTTGACACTCGATACTAATATTGTGTGTGGAAAACAGAAAATTTATCAACTTAATTAACTTTTCTTGGTTTATTTATTCTTATCATTAACACGAAAAGCGGGCTATTTACCATTTTTACTATTTATGATAGTGTTGTATTTTAGTGTGGAAAAAAAATCTTCCCTGCAATACACTAGTAAGTAATGAGATTTGCAGAAGCCAGGGGGTGTATTTTGTAACATAAGTGCCCATGGATGTTGAAATACTACTACATACTGTCGTCTCTGAACTAAGTTGTTGTAGTTTTTTTTGTTTATCTCTCTTAACTTTATAAAGTTAAATATATATATGTATATAAGTATTTATTCTTATATATTTTAGTTATAAATATTTTCTAGTCTTTTTTTTCTGTTATTACACCTACTGTATATTGTCTCTGCATCACCCTAAGGTAGACTGGTAGAAAATGCCTATGG
The DNA here is from genome assembly GCA_963576755.1 of Noctua janthina. NCBI lineage: Eukaryota > Metazoa > Arthropoda > Insecta > Lepidoptera > Noctuidae > Noctua > Noctua janthina. The sequence goes on from OY755074.1 coordinate 2,942,006, forward strand.
GATTAAGTCCGCCATTGTACAGTTTTTTACTTGTGCATAAAGTTTTAATAAATAATAAATAAATAAAAAATAAAAAAAATATATTTTTAATTTTTTGACGCTAATCCTCACTTCCTCAGCCCACAACACAATGCTCTGGTCAAATCAATTTGAATACTTAAGCTAAAAATTCTCAAATCACAGATGTTGATGTTTGTGTATGTGAGCTTAAATGTTTGTAAACGCACCCACAATACAGGAGAAATTCCTAGTGTGGGGCAAAGTATGTTTTTGATTTTACAAATCCTGGCGTATTCAGCTGCATCCGGTAAAACTGAAACCCAACCCACACATATAAAAAAGGGTAGGCGGATGATGATGAAATGGGGTTATTTTTATAACCCTCTATCTTGTCAATTTTTCAATTAAAATCAAATTATATAAGTACGTAATTCAAGAGTACCTAATGATAAGTTATAGAATCAGGAGTTACTTTGTGGAAATCTATGACATTAAATGATATGGCGGTGCTGCATCCTGCATTCAGGCCTTGATATTTTTAGAGGAATTAAAACTACATATATTTTGGCATAAAATTAAGTAACTAGAAGGAAAAAGTGTTTTTTTTCTTGTTTGTATTGCGATCTGTCCATTTACTGACTATTAAGCTTTTGTTTAGTCATGCTTGGTATGCGCCCAGTGGTGAACCCACATCTATCAGCTTTATGGTGTGTCAGCTGTCATAGTATCAGGTCTTGTGGGGTTTGTCTTTTAAGCCTCTTAAATGTCTTGGTTTTCATCAAGTTTGATGCCAGTTTATTAGAATTTAATTGCATTGGAAAAGTGGTACAATATAAAGTTGAAACTTTCTAGATACAGATAAATGTGTTGTATGGTTTGCTAGCTTGCCCCTATAACCTACTAGTTACTCATCAACAGTCTTGCCTTATAGGCTTGCCGTTAACCAGGATTTGTTTAAATTTTTATCATAAAGTTTTACAACAGTGTATGACAAAATTCTAAACATCAATATACACAACTGGTTTACATAATTATAGAGTTCACTAGCTGACCCGGCAAACGTTGTTTTGCCATATAAAAAAAATAAAAAAAATAGTATAGTATAGTAGTATATGTCTTTTTTTTTTTTTTGAGAATAAATATCATTAAACCTAAAAAAATAGATATTGGCCGATTCTCAGACCTACTCAATATGCTCACAAAATTTCATGAGAATCGGTCAAGCGGTTTCGGAGGAGTACGGGAACGAACATTGTGACACGAGAATTTTATATATAAGATTATTCTAAAGCTGCCATTTCTCTTATTGTCAAAATAATAAAACCACTCTCTTTGCTTGATTGACTCACAAAGAACTTAATCACATCTCTTAGATAATTATAGAGTTCATTATTCTAAAGCTGCCATTTCTCTTATTGTCAAAATAATAAAACCACTCTCTTTCCTTGAGTGACTCACAAAGAACTTAATCACATCTCTAATATAAAAAATCACTGCATCAAGTTTTTGGAAATTCGTCAGCACTTTACTTTTGCATTGTTTACACAGTGACTCAAAAGGTCATCTTAAGGTAACCATAGACTTTCATGACTAGACTGTGTGTGTGCAATACATTTTTCAAGGAATTCTAGGTATTTTTTTTCATAGGGTTCTAGTTTCGCAAACTCAACCTTATTACAGTCAGGATATGGTTAACGTGAGTGGAGCTTGTGTGAAATTTCCCAAATCTGTTCTGATAAATTAAAGAAACTGGAACGGGATAAATTACTTATTGACCGGAGCACATCATTCCAAGCCATTACCAACCCTACCACCAGACCGTCATAACCAGTTCTATTTTAAGGTATTTTCTTTTAAGTGTAACCTGCGTTAGGGTTATTTCAGGGTTGAAAATCATTCCATTAAGTTTAACATATTATAATTGCTTGCTCTTGCCCAATTCATTTGGGGTCAGTGCAGCATAAGTTTAAGATAGTTAGTTAAAATATTGTTGGCAGATTGAGGAAAATCATTTCTTTGTGTTACTATTGTTATTTGTCTCAAATGCAATTCTTGAACAAATTAATATAAGTAAACTAATCTTCCTTTTCCATACATGAAGTGGCTTTGATTTAGTTTTAAAACTATGATTAGCTAAAACTCTCAATTACATTGATGTTATAAGGATGTACTAACGAAATATCCAACAATTAATTGAAAAACAAGGTCATCTTACAACATGTCAACAAAGAATTGGTTCGTGACTGCGAAAAAGTACCAGCAAGGAATACAAACACATTTTAATAGCAAAACATACCTCGCTTATTCTTCGTGCCATGTTTCCTAGCCGTCTGTATTTCTATGTCGATTTTATTTTCTAGAAACTCCTGTTTTTTGAGCAACAACTCCTCGGTTTCACGTAATTTCTGTATAGCGTCGTGGGTCGACGGACCCTTTTCTTCCTTCTTACCACCGAATAGCTTCCCCAGGAAACTCATCTTGGCTATTCTTTAACCTAAATAAATGCTTAATAAACAACTTGATGCAAAGATTATTGACAAATTACGCGTAAAATGATGAAATTACTTTTTCTGATTCCGATTCTTTTACGGGAGTATGCGTCACCCTAGTGACAATCAAAACACAACATTTGGTTATAGAAATGGGCTGTACCAAAACCGTAGTATCAATGAAAGATGTCTTTTATCGCTATCGTAGATTTATTTTGACAATTAATATATTTTGAAAGATTACTTTTATTAACGGTACATAAAAATGCTTGAGAATCAGTTTTAGTTCCAAACCACAATCGGAAAAAATGTGTCACGAACTCAGTTTCAAAACGTACCATGACTCAATCTGTTTTCTGTCAAAAATTTTCAGAACCGCAGAGAACCGTAAAAACTTTATGTAGTCTGTGGAGAGACAAGCACATTTCAGTTACATTCTTGTCAATTTTGGCCAATCTATCCTGAAATAAGTACTGAAATTTATGAAACGCTAATAATAACTGACTGTCCCTCATTCCTAAACTTGTTACGTATGTTTTCTTTAATAAAAATGAATTTAGAAGTAACAGCAGTTTCAGAACGTCTCAACTTCTGACAGTTCATTTGTTTCGAATTCAGATGAACATGGCTTTGACAGTTTGATTTGACTCACAGTTGTCATCATTTGGAATAAAATTCGCCTCATGTGAATAAAACTTCCAATTTATTCTATAGTACTACATTATAAGCTTATTTTCTGAATTAAAACCTTCAAGTAAACTGTAAACATGGTTCGCGTAATATCTCAAGAGACCTACGATGAGGTCGTCAAGGAGAACATCGACGAATTCGAAATGGCTCCTGAAGAAGCTATAAAAGAGGCTGTTGCCCAGTTTGAGGCACAGGTATGTATCCCAAAATCCTTAGAAATATGCTAAGGTCAACTTGGCTTAGCTGTATTATTTATAAGTATTTTGTCATTGCTTAGAAAATCTAGTTAGTCATGACTATAATTGATTCAGACTGGAAGATTTAAATACGAGGTGATCTAATCTATGTCCTTTAAATCACGATTCTGCACGTATGTTTATTTATTACGCGAGAACTATTTATAGTCTCCTTGTGGTCAAAGGTTAGTCCATAGTTTTAAAAGGAAGTCTTTTAAATTTACATTCTTTTACTTCTTTATTACTTATTATAATAAATAAACAATTGTTGTTTACAGGTTTAGATACAAATTGCCCTCAAGCACTAATTACAATACCATACAGTTTTACCATAAACAAGCTTTTTTTTTTAAAAAAAAAAAAAACATTTAATTCTCTCTTTTTACCTTTATCCCAATTTATTTTAGGACGGCAATGCATATCTTCTTCTTCCCTTTCTGGCCATATCATCTTAATTTCCTTGAATAAAACGCAAATACAATTTCTTTTCAGGGAGTAGATCTATCAAACATTATAAAAGACTTGACCCTTGGTTCTGGAGACAGCCATTTGGTAGTGGAGACTGTTACAAAGCTGAAGGAGCTTACTGCTGGGAAGTCTGATGCAGATGCTGTTCTCAAGGAGTTAGAGGTTTTGAAGGTAATTTGTTAAAAGGGCACATCCCTTTTAAAGGTAACCTGTGAAATTCAAAGGTTTTTATGTTTTTTTGCAATTTGCAGGTCGGTATCAGGTTAATGTTGATCAAAATATGATTCACATCATCCTAGCCTAGTCTTTTCCCAACTATGTTAAGGTCGGCTTCCAGTCTAACCGGATGCGGCTAAATACCATTATTTTACATGAAGTGACTGCCTATCTGACCTCCATAACCCAGTTAGTACTAGGTAATACAATACCCCTTGGTAAGACTGGTTGTCAGATTTTTTGGGCCACATGTGTCATGTATTTACAAAATTATAAATAGTCATTACAATCATCGATACATCCTTCTATATATCTGCCTGTTGAGATGTTGGTACAACTTACCACAATGTGGAGCCCTGACACCGCCAGAAGAGGTTGCGGCAGACCTTGTAGGAGATGGCAGGATGAGCTGGACAAAACCAACGATCAGTGTATAGCTATAACTCTAATTTAATCATTTCTATATTTCAGGGAGAATGCCAGAAAGGCATAGCCCACAGAGTCCGAGCAGGAAAGGAGGGCGCATACAAAATCCTCCTAGACCTTCTTTACTCAAAGTACAGTAAATTATGCCAAGAGCTCAGTGAAAAAGATACCAAGTTCATTGTGAGTGTGCTGAATACAATGACAGCACTGATGGATGTGCAGCCTGACTTGTTGGAAAATAAGGGTGTGGATTTTATTAAATAGTAAGTTCATTTTACACTTTTTCCTTCTATTACTTTTGAATCAGACCGTGGGGGACCTGTTCTACCATAGGCGACAGACTAAACACGAGTTGTTAGTATGTCAAAGTTTTCACCGGACATGTGATAGTCAGTGATCAACTATTAATGTCTCTCTTTACTCACATCTGTTTTGTAAGTTTCGTGAGCGAAAGTCGTCGATAACTAGTCGCTGCCCCGACCGTGGATGGACGGATGTCTAAAAAAATATGCCTATCTTATCATGTTGTCTCTATCTACCTTTCCAGTCAACATATTTGGATGCAATTTGCTACAGGAATGGGTAGTAGCCTCTTCATGTCGCCTAATATTTTAAATAATTAATGTTTCAGTGTTCTAGACAATGTAGAAAGCGACGATATAGTAATTGCGACACTGAGATGGACCTCTACATGCTGTATCAAACACGAAATGAATCGACAGAAACTTTTCGTTAAGAATATTGCAGAAAACCTCAAACTTTTGCTGAAAGTCACTGGCAATGTCAAAGTAAGTACAAAATAAATTAATGAAACACTAGCTTTTGCTCGCGTTATGGTCGGAAATTAGCCTCTGACTCTCGGGGATAATGTAGCTCCCCGTTAATGAAAGAATTTTCGGAATTGGATGAGTAGTTCCGAAGATATATCCCTACATCCAAAATTACAATCATACAATCTTACAAATTTTCACCCCGTATAATAATAGTCTAGATGTATAAGTATAGATACAACTGACTGCCTCGTTGGTCTAGTGGTCGTAATCGCGACTGCTGGGCACGAGGTCCTATGTTGGATTCCCGGGTCAGGCAAATTGTTACAGGGTTTTCCATCAGAAATTTCTCAGTATCAGCCACGGAGTCTAGTTTTCTGCCCGGTTGATGGCAATAGGCTCGCCCCCTATTACGTGAGACTTAAACATAGCTGACGAAATGTGGGTGTACTATTAGGTACACCCACACCTCACCTCTCTCAAAACGGTTAGAAAAACACCGTGAGGAAACGATCCCGTCCTAGACAAAAAAATCGAAGACATCTGATATATAATCCACCACGCACTTGTATTGGGTGCGTGGTGGATTATGACCCATTGAGTGAGTTAACCACAGTTTAGAAGTATTTATAGGCGAATACGAAATTACGAACCCAAAACTCCTCTCGTTACAGCTCCTAAGTGAAACTCTGCAAGTGATACGTAAGATGACACTAGACGATGATGTGCGAGTGGAGTTCGGTCGCGCGCACGACCACGCCAAGGAGATGGGCGCGCAAATGTTGGAGCCTCTGACTAATTTGTTGAAAGGTTAATTATTTTAATCATTTACGAAATTAAAAGTAGAAACAATATCGAAGTATAGTGAAGTGAGTGAGTCGAAGTGTAGTGTGTATCGTAGTAGTTAGAATATCGAGGATTATGAGAGTAAGGGACTCGGTGTGAGAGAGCTCCCTGCTAAATAATAACAGCCGCTCGGGTCGACCGTTAGGTTAAGCTGCGCTTGCCTAGGTTGGTCCATGGATGGGGTGACCACCCATTACATACCGAGTTTCCTCCGTGACTCGGAAACCACGTCAAGCCGTTGGGTCCGGTTGTCATTTGTAGATCTTTGACAGTCGTTACAGGTAGTCAGTGGTCCCAAAGTCTGACAACCAGTTTCACCCAGTATTAACAGGGTTGTGGAGGTCAGATAAGCAGAAAAGGCTTAGCAGAAGGTGATATAATATAAAAACCTAAACTGTTAAATTCTTTCACTCCTATGCCGTAACCGACAGGGTTCAAAATGATCAAGCTTTGTAAACTTAGCTCCTAAGTTCACATTGTGGAGTGCAATAAAAATATTGTTTTTTTTTACATATACCTTATTATTTATGACTGGCAAGTTGTGTGGTAATAGTTAGCTTGGTATTGGCATGTGAAAAGCAAAAAATGGCGAAGGAATGAGAAAAATGTCGTGAGGAAAGTTCTGAGTATGAATGTGGATGGGTATAAGAGTAGAGGAAGACCAAAGAAACGATGGATGGACTGTGTGAAGGATGATATGGCAAGAAAGGAGGTGTCTGATGATATGGCAAGAAAGGAGGTGTCTGATGAGATGACAAGGAAGAGATAAGTATGGAAGAAGAAGACATGCTGCGCCGAGCCCAAATAAATTAGGATAAGGGCATTTGAATGATGATGACTTATGTCCACAGAAAACACAAAACCTCCTCTAGTATCAGAGCTGATGTTGACCATAGCGAGTCTGCTAGTTCGTCACGAGCTATGCAAGATGGTGGCAGACTGCGGCGTCGACTCTCTGTTCACTGTACTCGCCGATAACTATGATAACGTCGCCGTGGTGCAGCAGGCTGATAAGTTGTGAGTAGATTATCTCTCTTTTTCTCTCTCTCGTATCTCTGTCTCTCTCTACGTGGGAACGTATAGAGATATATGTAACAATAGTGTATAATTTGACATCGATATCGCCTGATGGGAAGACATGGGTCTACGATAGAATGAGCAAGCTTAGAAGATTTCATTTACCTAAGTTTGTATCATAGTAAGTAACGTGTAACGTTAGGGTTTTATTTAGGGTTCCGTACGCGAAGGGTAACCTAAGCTTCCGCTGTCCGTCCGTCCCTCTGTCTGTCAGCGGGCTGTATCGCATGATCCGTAATAGGTAGACAGTTGAAATTTTCACAGAATGTGTATTTCTGTTACCGCTACTACGATGGTACGGAACCCTTAATGCGCAAGTCCCAACTCAACGCACTTTTTTTTGAAAGCTACTTTACTACCAAATTTTATTAAAGTATATAAATCACAACCTTAATTCATTGATAAAATTGAAATGGCTTGTATTTCGGCAAATTGACCTATGGTGTCAATTTCCTTAAAAATAATTTTCGTGGCGGAACGTGAATTTACATTCTCGATCTGGAGATACATTAGGGTACTATTACCCATAATGTATCTCATCATCATTATGGGTACTATTACTTCTAAAAGATAACACATGAAAACAAAGTCGGGTGTTAAATATTTTATTTACTCAAAAAGGTAACATACGTTTATTTATCTAAAACAGGAGCTCGTGGCTAAATAATAACAGCCGCTCGGATCGATCTTTAGGTTAAGCCGTGCTTGCCTAGGTTGGTCTGTGGATGGGTGACCACCCATTACTTACCGAGTTTCCTCCGTGCCTCGGAAAGCACGTTAAGCCGTTGGTCCCGGGTGTCATTTGTAGATCTTTGACAGTCGTCAGGTCGTCGTAGGTAGTCAGTGGCCCGAAAAGTCTGACAACCAGTCTTTCCAAGGGGTATCGTATTACCCAGTATTAACTGGGTTGTGGAGGTCAGATAGGCAGTCGCTCCATGTAAAATACTGGTATTCAGCTGCATCCGGTTAGACTGGAAGCCGACCCCAACATAGTTGGGAAAGGGCTAGGCAGATGATGACGTTTATTTATCACACATGTGCATTCCAAAACTTGCGTTTTCTTGCGATTACTTAATTTTCAAGGCTTTTACTTTATGACATTATGTTAGCTTACTGTAGCGCGTAATTTTCGCCAGGAGTGTTACTTATATGTATATCTACGCTTAAAATTAGACACCAAATACAATCTAGGTGCAGTAAAATTTGTCATAGAGGACTCTCAAAAACCCGGCAGTGATTAAGCATTAAGCCAGCTATTCAGCGATGAAAGCTGTTTGAACACTATTTCACTTTAAAACCCACACATCTTTTCAGCAGACTGATAATGCGACCTCAAGAACAAGCATCTTTCATTGTCCAGAAACAACGTTTTCTTCTTCACAATTATCTCATTTTCGATCAACGACCGTTCGTGTATTAACTCAGCTCTCAATTTCTCCGTCTGCAACGATCGCTTTTGCAACAAACTCATACTGTCATTCAGATCCCTTACTTCTTCGATCAGGGCTACTAGCGAACCTTCCCTGCAATTTTCAACGTTCGGTCTGCAGTTCTTAGTGTTCAATCTCGTTTGAGCGACCTGGATTCTTTGCGAAACCTTCAGCATTTCTTTGTGTAACATCTCTAGAATGTTCTCTGTCTCGACAATTTTCTCCAAAGTCAGTTTCAACTGATTTTCCAATTCGGTCTTCACTTGTTCTGTTCTCGCGATTCGCTCGCTCAATGATTTGTTGACCTGAATGTCTTGAGAGCGAAGATCTCTCGATGTGTTTATAAGTACTGCGTCGACTTTAGCTCGTAATGCTTTCGATTTGTCGAATGCGCTTTTGAATTCGTTCAGGGCGTTGATCGTGTGTTGTTCCCAGGACGGGACGTTTGATTGGCCTGGAAAGATATATCGTTAGGATATAAATATTTATTTTGACAAAGAAATGATAGATAGATTGTGTAAAAGGTGATAGAGACAGAAACGTGTCATCTACAAGAAGATATGCTAGGCCAACCTTAAATGCAGTAGCGTCCTACTGCGAAGTGGTCTCGCAAAGGCGACGTCACGCCATCTTGATAACGCCTTTACCAGAGCCAGTGGGCAGTAAACTGGTTAATCTACCGTCTGCATTGCACAAGTTCATGTGAGTGGTGTAATGTGACACCGGTCCCAGACATCAGCAAGGAAGAGGAGGGGAAAGCCACCGTTGAGGGGTCGCGAATTTTATGCAACGCAGAACTCGGGGCCGTTCAAGAAAAAAGCGGGAAATTAGCAAACACGGCGGAGTTTTTTGTTAGTAGGCATTTTCTCCGGAAAAAACAAAAAAGGCCAACCCCAAACGAAATTGTGAGTGAGAAACTTAGTCACAAAATATTTTATTCAAATTAGGCTAACAATCAACACTATCTGAAAATCGATGGAGATAAGATGCCCCCGCAAAACCCCGCCTTTACCACTACTTTGTGACCAATTTTGCCCTCGTACCAGAAAACACAATAACTGAAGACTTTAGTTACTGAGCTTTAGTTTCGACGACAAAAAACCCGATTCATTGTACCGTGTTTGAAAAATCCGTTTGTTCATCAAAGATTCTTCTCCTAAAGACCGTATCGGCCCTGTAATAAAACAAATAGTATAAATAAAACTTCGTATACCTTCGGAGAGCCTGGTAGCTCCCGCCGAATCTTTGACATTAACTGCTTTAGTCTCCAAATAAGCATTCTCGCTCTCATACTTAAAAGCCAAACGCTTATCACTCCAGTCCCTCTCCAACCAATTCTTCGACGCCACATTCATATCCAGCTGATATTCTATATCCCTAAGCAAATCTCTATGAAGCCGCTTCACATTCTCTATCAAAGCCGACTCAGTGAACAGGTCTTCTTGAGGTTCATCGTAGATTAAATCAGACTGCATCCTATTCCTTCTCAAATCTAAGCATTCTTCATTAATATACTCAGGTATTTTCAGAGTATCTTGAGCGTTTTTCAGCTGTTGTCTTAACGATTCTAGTATGTTTATTTCTGCGTCCATATCTCTTATAGCTCTTTCGAGTTCGGCCTTCCAGTAGTTGATATGTCTGACTCTGTGTTTTAGCTGGTCAGTACTGTCGCTGTAGTCTTCACAAGAAGTTTGGTTGACTTTTATAATGCTGTTCTTGGTTATAGCTGTGTTGTTGTCTGTGGTTTTGATGATGTCCCCTTTTAAAACTTTTTGGTTGTGGTCGTGCCAGGTTTTGATCGTTGATAGGGCGTAGTTTCTGTCCCCGAATGATAGGTAGTCGCCTTTTTCTGCTGTTGTCATTTTTGGTTCTTTTTACAGATTTGAAATGAATTTGTAATCTTCTTCGAGTGTCGATGACAATGTAAATTGGACACGTCTCTTGGACAGGCCTAAAGCACTAGAAGTAGTCTATGTTCTTCTTATCCGAAGTTTTCTTTTGGTCCTTTTTACAGCTTTTTAGAATGTAGGTGTTAATTTCTTCTTAGAGTGTCGATGGCAATCTAAACTGGACACGTCTCTTGAACAGACCTTATGTACTAGAACAAGTCTGTGTTCTTAAAATCTTTACATTTACGAAATGCGTCCGTCAGTCTTCGTCTTCTTTCAAAGGTTTGACTAGAATGGAAATTTTGTTAATGCAATCGTATTGAGAAAACTTTGCTGTTGTCACGGTGACGAAGAGTTACTATAGTGATGGCCTACATTTTTCGTTAACAATCCAAACTAGGGCCCAATTTCGTGATTTTAATTAATTGTTTATTGACACGCGTTCTTCAAAGATAGTATGAATAATAATGCAATAATAATATTTATCATACAAAATATTTATTTACGTATGTAAATCTATGCATAGACTCAGGTTTTTTCCCATGGAGGTAGGCAGAAACGAGCAAGCTACGATCCTTGCTAACTCAGCCTTCGTCTTCTTTTTATTGAATAAAACTATTTTTTTTACAGAATCACAGCATTGGCAGGACATGACGACGTGAAGAGAGATCTGGTCAAAAGCGGAATCGTGCCCGTCGTAGTATCAATTCTGTCGAGACATTCGGTGAGTTGCTAACAAACATAACATAACATCACGCCTGTAATCCCCGAAGGGTTAGGCAGAGGTGTACCTAGTAGTACACCCACATTTCGCCAGTTATGTTTAAGTCCCATGTAATAGGAGGTGAGCTGTCATCAAACGGGCACATATCCAGAGTCCGTGGCTGCGAAAAATCCAATAAAATTTCGCCCGATTCGAACCCAGGACCTCTTGCTCAGCAGCTGCGCTTGCAACCACTTGATCAACGATCGAGGCAGTCTGCTAACTAGTACTATAAAAATAGAAATAATACTTCGTTTAGAGGGGCTGTATTGAGCGTACCGTATGCCGAGAACCGTAGCACAATTTTGAAAGCTAGCATACGTGTTCCTCGAGCCGACTGTCTTTTGATTGTACTCTAGGGCAGCATTTTTTGATTTACTTGTAATAGAAAAACATCATTATATTTTCTGTACAGAAATAGGCAAACAAAAATCAGTCCTACAGTGGAAACATGAAGATTTTTTTTCTAAAGTGATCTACCAATCCGCACTGGGCCCGCGTGGCGCATAAAGGTCTGTGACCCTACAGTGAGAACATCGTAGGCTGATTTTACGCAGTGTTATTAGGTTTTTTCATCAGGAACTTCTGAGTAGCAGTTACAGAGTCTAGATTTGAGCCCGGTTGATGGCAATGGGCTCGCGACCTATTATATAGGACTCAAACATAACAAGCGAAATGTGGGTGTACTATTAGGTGCACCTCTGCCTAATCCTTCGGGCATGATGTTATGTTATGTTAACCGCACGTATGTCCTAGTATTCAAAAAATAAATATCACATCCTCTTATATCCATCGAACTAAATATCTCTATAACACTACCTTTCAGAGTAACGCAACAGCGACGGCCTTAACCCTCAAATGCATAGCAGCCCTATCGCTCCGCGAGCCCACGCACGGCCAGCAGTTCATAGACAGTGGGGCTCCTGAGGCTATCATCGAGTGTATGAAAGTGCATCCTGATGATTCTTCAGTCCAGGTGAGAAAAATATAAAAATAAACTAAACCTAAAGGATATGAGCATTATAGGAGTATGAAGAGGGTTTAAAGTTCCTCAAAAAAATTTTTCATCGCATATTGCACAAAGTGCAATACCTACACGGTCAAAATGTATGGAAAAGCTTATTTTTTTTTGTAATAACCGACGAAAAATTTCTATGTGGAATTTTACAGAATGATATACTGAATACGTGGTAATCGTTTTCGCGTCGGTGTCCCTTCCAGCCCGTATACTCTTCAAGTCGCGGAAATCTTTAATAGCGTGTTACACAATTTTGAGTTGTTACTTCCTTCGTGGCATAGATGGCGTTGTAGTACGTTTACTTATGGTGCTGTAGTACTTTTTGTACTGTTCGCTACTTACTCCACTTCTTTTATAAAATTCGATTGCCATTTCCACCAAAATCAACCTAATCACCGCCTTGTTACGTTATGTGTATCGTAAACAGATCTCAAAGCATAAACTCCCGTATTTGCATTCGTTTCTCAGCCTTATGAGAAACTCGTTAGCTTCGAAATTTACATCTTGACTTTTTACGGTTTTTTTGTACAAAGTTTGGTGTCAATATTATTGATCATTTGGCCACAGTAATTTGATACGACGTACCATCAACATGAAAGAAGTTAGAATAGTTAGAAGTTACATGAAAAAAATGTGTTGCTAGGCAACCAATTACGAGTTACCTAAGCATGATGCATTCTCGAATCGGTGTTGTAGCTCTAGTCTTTTAGTTTCTGAAAATAATTTTAACGGTAAAGTAAAGAAGCATCGTATAGTTTTTTACTAAAAATGGGCATCAAACTTTTACATAAGAGAAATTTTCATTAAATTACTAAACTAGTATTTTTCATTCCAGAAAAACGCATGCTGGGCAATACGCAACATGGTGGCGCGTTGCCGCGACCAGAATGTCAAATTTCACGAATTAGGAGTCGAGAGTATCCTCAACAGTGCTTACGAGAAATTCGCCGAAGATTTCGGTTTCGATATCAAGTCTGCTCTCAGAGATCTCGAATGCGATGTGAAGTTCGACGAGCAATGGACCGGAAAAGGTGTGCAGATGGATTATTGATAGTAGATCTAGAAGGTTAAATAATTGGCTAGAAATTGCTAGAATTAGCTAGATTTTCTCATATTTGTTGTATTTTTTTGTATGGAGCTCGAAATTGACGTTTTTTAAACTCACCACAAACAAAGATTTAAATTGTGAAATTACACCTACCGCATTAAAAAAAAACATGTTTTTATGTAACTTTTATACTGAATTGAAACTCTCAATCATACTGGAATCGTCTATAGTTTCAGCACACTGCTCTAAATGTAAAAATCTTTAACGATACGGACGGTGAGGGCTTATTTAATGGTCTAAATCTTTGGCAACAAAAGTATGAGCCTAAAACGCTGAGATTATAATTACATTACCAAGTTTTTTTATCTAACTTTTTTAGATACGTTTAACACAAATAAAATACTAATGCTATTAAACGCATAGAATAGTGCCTATTCATGAATATCTAAGTGCCTTATACAAGGTGACAGAGAGGGATAATATTTCATGAGTAATTTAAAAGAACCCCCCATAACCCTCTCTTAGAAAGGAGGCCTGTGTCCCAGCAGTGGGAACATCATAGGCTGCTGCTATGCTATGCTAGTTTAAAAGAAACAGCTGTTTCCTACAAAAAAAAGTGGGAACATCATAGGCTGCTGCTATGCTATGCTAGTTTAAAAGAAACAGCTGTTTCCTACAAAAATGCAATACCTACACACTGTAACAGTCAATATGTATAGAGAAGCTTTTTTTTTTAATGCCGACGATTTTTTTTTATTGCCGTTTGTGCGTCAACGTTCCCTTTCACCCTGTATTTTAAGAAAGATTATGATTTTGTGGGCCTAAGCGCGTACGCTAAAACACGCGCGGGTGCACGCTCGCGTGTCTGTATTCAAAAATAGTATGAGCGGCGCTAAACAGCGCGGGCGCGTGTGACAGGTAGTCAAAGGAAAATTTGACAGCCGGCACCCGTTCCGTGCAACCGCGCGAGTTTCAGCCGACGCCATGCTTCAAGGCATTTTCAAGTGGCTAGTTAGTAATATATCGCGCCTTATTAGGTCCCCGCTCAAGTGATACGTCGAGTGTGTTCCGACCCATGGTCGCCATTCGAGCAGGATGTTAACAAGGCCGTCGAGGTTTGTTTGTAAGAGAGAATTTGTAGGCAATGTATTCAAATATTTTCAACTACCCTCCGAAAGATTAACGTTTTGACCGCCAGAGCCTTTACCACGCGAGTGCCTTTATAGGCACGCGCGTGCCTTCAACGCCAAGCTATAATTTTACCTATCATTTTGTCACATATTTGTGTCGTTTGGCGTACAGGGCACGCGCTTGCTTGTCACGTACATGTTACTATGGCGGTCAAAAGGTGAAAGGTACAATTTGTAAGGGTATTGCAACCGCACACTGCAGCACCATGACTGGTTTATGTCATAAATAGAGACTGGATTATAATGCAACTTAAAATGGTCGAAACCTGCCAGCCAAGCTGAATATGCTTGCTAAAATCTGGGCTCCCGTACCAAGGCAGTTGTAACTGCAGTCAGGTGTAAGCGCCAGGGTAGCCCGCGAAATTCAAATTTTATTACGTTTTTGGCAATTTTATTTAATTCCATTCCTCCGTGCCTCGGTAAGCAAGTTAAGCCGTTGGTCCCGGCTGTCATTTGTAGATCTTTGACAGTCGTTAGGCAGTCAGTGGCCCAAAAAGTCTGACAACCAGTCTTACCAAGGGGTATCGTATTACCCAGTACTAACTGGGTTGTAGAGGTCAGATAGGCAGTCGCTCCATGTAAAATACTGGTATTCAGCTGCATCCGGTTAGACTGGAAGCCGACCCCAATAAAATTGGGAAAAGGCTAGGCAGATGATGATGAATGACTTTTACATGAAAAAGTTACTTAGAGGATTGTACTTGATTATAATTCTGTATACGTATTACGACCGCAAATCATATTTTATTCAATATGAAAAAAAAAACAAGCCTTCTCATACCCGAACGTTAGTCATTCCTCTTGTTTACATTGCCTATAAATTATACGGGCTGGAAGGGACACCGACGCGAAAACGGTTACCACGTATTCAGTACATCATTCTGAGCGGGATAGAAATTTTTCATCGGTTATTAAAATTAAAAAACAGCTGATTCCTACAAAAGTGCAATACCTACACGGTCAAAAGGTATGGAAAGCTGTTTTTTTTTTTTTAAATGTCTGAAAAATTTCTCAGAATGATGTACTGAAAACGTGGTAACCGTTTTCGCGTTAGTGTCGCTTCCATCCTGTATAAAAAAAAAACATGAATGTAGAAAAAAACTTGCTTTTTATTTGAGCCATGGCAACTATTTCTTTTTTTATGCATTCCCAAACTGTATTATGTAATTTCAATATTTGATTAGGTATTACGTTAAAATTGTATTCGGTTGTGATAGAATCTTTAATACAATTTTGTATATATTTAACTCTGCTTAATACTATTAACACACGGTGCTTTAAATAAAACTGCAAATTTAAAAAAAAAAAGATTTATCGTTACAAAATAACATTCAATGATAATTTGTATTATACAAACATGTATTTGGAAACTGAAATTAAAATCATAATTCTTATACAGACTATTATTTTAAAATTCCCGTTTTATTCAAATCATATTATTTTTGTGGTTGACTAAAATATGTTTTTAAACTTTTGTTTTATTAACAGATGTACAGGGTGTTGGATTAAATGAGATACATACTTTAATAGTACTCTTGGAAATGAACACATTTTAATTCGGGCCAAGACTAAGAGATATCTGTTGCATACATTTTTATTAGCATAACTTAACAAACAGCAGAAAACGGCTGATTTTTTATTATTATTTAAGTGTTGGTACAGACGCCAGCACCTCGAGCTACCCGAAACTGTAATTTTTCCAATCAACCTTGAACATAAAGCTTTAGCGATAAAGTTGAACATCTATTAACCTATTGACCACCACGGACATCTATGGACGTCAAATCAGAAAGTGATCACGACGTCTCGGACGGCATGGCACGTCGAAAATAACACTTTTTTAAAACGCT
This sequence comes from Noctua janthina, assembly GCA_963576755.1. NCBI lineage: Eukaryota > Metazoa > Arthropoda > Insecta > Lepidoptera > Noctuidae > Noctua > Noctua janthina. The sequence continues at coordinate 2,958,412 of OY755074.1, forward strand.
TGGCGTAGAAAACACAGCTGTTCATTGACGTGGCGGTTAAAAGGTTAAAGAAATTTGCCAGATTGTAGCAGCTTGATGTGCTGGTACCATAGTAACAGTTGTTCATTTTAATACTACAGTCCCTTAAAGTGTATCCCTCGTCTAACCTAACCCCCTATACCAAAAATGAAGTTTAAAACTTTAGTTACCTTAAAGTTATTAAGTCACTCAAAAGATTTATTTATTATTATACAAAAAACAAATAATAAGCATTGATTGATTCTTTTATTTTGCTACAAAAGCGGATATAAAGATTATTGAGGTAAAACTACTAGTCCAATTTCACCATTAAAATTGAACACGTTTAGCACATCTAACGTTCAAGAGACGTCAGTGTCAGTAAGAGACATATCTTGAACGCCGTTTAGATGTGCTACTAGGTAAGAATATTGGTAAAAGCCATTTTTGGTAACGGTAGGCGATTATACTCATCTTATATGAGATTGCCTATACACATAAAAATATATACAAGGTAAGTACAAAATAATGTAAAATATTTTAACAGATACCTAGGAAATTTTAGAAATTATTAATAAAAAATAAAGAAAAAAGATACTGGTTTCCTACAGTAATTAAAAAGAATACTTTAACAAACAATAGGCTTCTGATACTGTTGTTTATTGTTTTTTTATAAAACGATATTTTAGCTCCTTTAGAAAATCCTTTTCCATAAAATATGTTACATTATTTGAAAGACTTAGCCCGCGTTGACACCCATGTACAAGTTGTGATACTTGTTTTAAACTTTCACGGTTTACAACTAAACTTATACTGTCACTTACGGGATATCTTCCGTGGTCACCCCGAGATCATGGCGCTTGCAACAGCGCCGAAATATCGGGAGCTCAAAATAATGAACGAAGATATCCCGTACGTGACAGTACAAGTTTAGTGATACTTGTTTTCAACAAGTTGTGAAAACATGTTGTATTTAAAACAAGATGACATGTTGACTTTGATTCAAACATGACTTTATTACTATTTAGTTCACATTATTGACGATTTATCTCATAAGTTGTTGTGATCGGTGTAAACAATAATCGAAAATAGTAGACGCCAACATGTAAAATACATGTTATATCCTAACACGTTGTTTTAATACATGTTTTACACAATGAGAGTGAGTTGTAACAAATTCCTATACAAACATAAAATCGACCACCTTTCTATAATACTACAGTTAATGTAGTAGAAAACTATTAGCAGATTTACAAATAATAGTATGTTAAAAAACGTAAGTCTTACGCTGAAATCAGTAATACGAAAATGAACTTTATTCGTATAAAGCTAATGGCTTCTTTCCTAAAAGTGACAACAATACTGATATCGTTATGATAAGAGACTGTGATCAACCGCTCTATCCGATTATGAACATTGACTTAACACGAATAAGGTTCAATTGCGTTTGTACATTTCACATATTATAATTAATTGTAACAGGCTAAAAATCTAGTGCACATAATATAAATAGTCAACACAGATTCATATCACGTTCATTTATTATCAGTTTTATGATGTCTGTACACACTCGCTGAGACAACCCGAGGCAGGGCGAGTGCGAGAGAGTATACAGAGAGATTCTTACACGTTGGACAACAGGGAGAAATTGTAAATGAAATAAACGATCCTTACATAAAATAGTCGATAATTATGCAACAAAAAAAAATAGGCAAATTCTTTTTTTTTGCTAAATTTTTCAACTTAGCTGCACCATTTTTTTTCTTATCATGCAATGAAATGATCATTACACGAAAAAGAGACGAATGGCTAAAAACGAAAAAAAAATGTCACTTCATGTCATTTTTATGGACAACTAACGGCCAAAAAAAATAAGTATTCCAAAATTATTTTAATCTGAAAAAGTTTTCCGGTATCTCTTATGGATTCGTATTTCCCCCTGTAGTACCGCTGTTGTCAGTAACACCACCCGTCTAGCCTCGGTGCTCCTAAATTGGCTGAGGAACTCTTGCAATGGCCATACCTAGGGGCGTCGGCGATAGTGTGCACCCACATTTAAATTTAAACATTGCATGAATAATAATATGATTATTCACTGGTTTATTTTTATAATAACATTAAAATTAGACACAATAATATCTAATAAAAGCATTAACACAATGGATGACATCCACAAAATTTAAAAAACGTGCTTGTGCAAATACAGGGTACGACCTATGTCGCAACCAGGGTCCACTCGATAAGTGTAGAATATTGCTTAGCCTCACTAAGCGATGCGTATTAAATGTTGTATATTTAATAGGAATATCTAAAATCTACTTTGTACTGACATATAATATAGGTGGTATGACAATGACACAATTTTAACAAAAAAATTACCTTACCATTACGCGATTTCTTCATTGGCAAGACAATTAGCCAGCCCTAAAATTAAAATTAGAACATAAGAGAGCGGTTTCTCCTTACAAATTTTTCATATTCCCCTTTTTTGTCATCGAAAACGGAGCTGAATCTATTATCTTTGACATATTTTTTTTAAGAAAGAGTATGTCTAAGTTCCTATCAATTTAAAACTTTTCGAATTTGTCTGGTAATCACGGGCAAATGGGGCATTTTTTGTCAATTTTGGTTGGTCATATTTTTAATTTGGATTTTGATTTTAATTGAGGAACCATTGGAACCAATTTGAAAAGTGGTCACTACAGGAGTTGTATAAAAAAGAGTCTGTTCCCAAAACTATAATTGCCAAAATCCTCCTGAAACACCTTGACCATTTAGACACCAACTCGACCAGGAAGGGCAAGTTATATTAAAAGGGTAAAATATTTCCAGAGCACATGGTACAACACTTACATGTCGAGGGAAAGTAAAGATACCTCCTGTATAGATCGAATAACCACATGCATCAAAGAGCAGTTAGAAAACCTCATAAGAGTGAGTGAAGAAAACTTTAGTGAGAAGAGCACATTAGATCGTGAGATTCTACCCAATATAATAAGAACATGGGAATGCTCAAATAAATCAACATTTAGCTTCTTAAGTCCAATAAATTGCCCATCCCATAAGCAGGTTGAAGCAGCATTAGGAATCGGAGCCAAGAAAAAGACCTATTGTGAATACAAAGAGGGCATGGTTCAAAAAGAAGGAGTGGAAATTAAATATGCGCACAGCCAAGAAGTGGAATTCCCTGCCTGCGTCGGTGTTCCCAAGTTCATATGACCCCAATCTATTTAAGTCGCGAGTTAATAGGCTTCTTTTGGGTTAGCTCGTTCCATCGTCGACCTCATCTCTGTCCTCTGGGCTAGATTGAGGTCAAGAGTAAGCCCATTCATTATTTTTAAAAAAAGTGTGTTTACCCAGAGTGGTATGAAGAAGTATTGTGTGGGTTGGAAGAAAAACATGATATGTACCTCACTCACATTCCAATGGGTGACCTAGTAAATACTCCTCCCACAGATGGGCATCCGATCGAAGATGTGGTAGAGAATGCAGTGTCAGACATGGTTGAGACTGCAGCACTAATGACCTCAAAGCTAACTAATACATACTCGAGGCTAGGAGGGGCTTATGGGCATAACGTGACAGAGACTAATAAAGACAGGCGGAACATAGCAATTTTCCCCATAGCAGCCCAGATGTCCTCTAATGAGAATAGAAGCGAAGGAAGTACAGAGAGGTTAAGTTTATGTTCCGGTTTTATTGTCAGAGCGCCTTCTCATGCAAGAAAACCGACTGACAGAATAGGGATAATAACAGTGGAAATGGTTAAGAAAACAGTAAATGAGAGATTTTGCACAGAATTGAAAGGGGCTCGCATTTATCATTGTAGGGATTTGTTAGTTGTTGTTAGACAGAACTCAGCTACAACACATTTATAGCAAATGCAATGTTTATTGCAGTAAACATGTTAGGAATGACAATTGAGAATCCAGGAATTTCACAATCTGAAAACATGTATGTGTCTGATGTTCTGTCCAGGGGGCAAGACTGGTTTTTGAGTAGATATTTGGAAGGGCTTTGCTTTGCACTGTTAGGTTACTCTAGGGATGAGGGTGTACTTCGCTCACATAAGGAAGCTCTTCATGGTTATGTTCACATGGAGAATAGGAAAGTCTTCTGCAAGCTTTGACGTGTCCAAGTGCCTTCTGGACAATCCGGTATCCATGCATTTCCACTCTACTTTTGTTGATCTCTTAAGAATATATGAGGCAAAAAGCGGAAAATAAATTGTTTTTGTTTATTAATCTAGAGCAGCGGTGGCCCAGTGGTAGAGACCCCGACTTACGAGCAGTAAGTCGTGGGTTCGAACCCAGCCAGGCATGCGCCTGGCATGCCCTTACTTTGTGTAAGTTATTTCATCACCACTGCTCTCAAAACGGTGAAGGAAAACATCGTGAGGAAACCGGCATGTCCTAGAACCAAAAATTCCAAGACATGTGACATCTACCAACCCGCACTGGGCCCGCGTGGTGGATTATAGCCCATTCCCTCTCATAGAGAGGAGGCCTGCGTCCCAGCAGTGGGAACATTAATAGGCTGATTATGCTATGCTATGCTATTAATCTAAACTTTATTTTTGATATCCCTATAATATTTTGTGAAAGAAATAATAATATTATTTTCTTTACTTATTAGTTGCAGATAAAAGGGAAACGACAGCGACGTGTCTACAGTAGACCTTGATTTTATAAAAAAAAAAAAAACGATAGCTCTAGAGGAAGATAATTCAGGAAGATAAAAAGGTGATTACGAAAACATCGATTTCAGTTGTCGGTTCATTGCCTGGAATATTGATTTTTCAAAAATCTAATTATGTAGTTTTAGTTTTCATCAAAATCAGGCTCGACAGTCCTTTGAGTATATTTCGCTATTAATAGTTTTGGATTTGGCTATCCACGCCCACTTTAAACACCCTGTATAATGGATTTTATATTGATATTAGACCCATCCACGGACCGACCTTGGCAAGCGCTGCTTAACCTTGAAGATCGCCCCGTGCAGCTGTTATTTATTAGCCACGAACTCCTCGTGCATCTGCTACTTTAATTATTTTTTCAGTTTTTCAGACAAGTAAAGGAAACCGTGTGCTGAAATCCACCATCCTTGGATCGGATCACTAATGAATTAATTTTTCAATTAAATTTCGAATCCAATGAAGTAATCGCGTAACTTATCGTAACTTAAGTACCTACAATTACGAGATATAATAAATCTGGCGAGTCTCTAATGAACATTTTCTCGTAGAAACTCTATCTAAAAATGAGTCTTAAAAAACGAATATAATAGAAAAATCAAGCGTTACTAGAATGTCACGACATTCTATATTTACGAGAGTTCTCTAAGAAACTGTCAATGTTCCACTCACGGTTCTTCATGAGTTTCTGTCCGTTCATAATTGTGTGGACCATCACTTTATGGTTGTAGTTCAGATCTGGTAGGAGCTGGAAAATAAAAAATGTGTTAATCTATAAAAAAAATGAAGTGTCTGTTTGTAATTTCAAAATAACAGCTTTTTACTGAATGCATATGAAAGTATATACGGTACTTATAACAAAAAAAAATACATTTTTTTTTGTATAACCGTTTTTTTGGCTAATCTCCGAAAAGGCTAAACCGATTTTGTCGGGACTTTAACTAGCACTGGAGTAACTTAGGCTTCTTTTGTTTTAGAAAAAAGATTAGGGTTCCGTACAAAAAATTAAAACCCTTTGAATTGTTAACAAAATTTGATTCAAATATTGTAGTAATATTTTTATAATAATAACACGCGAACGAAGAGTAGTTATAACGGGTTTGTTATTGAGAGGAGACTGCGAATCAGCAGACGTGAGGTGGGAAACCCTCGCCTAGTTGAGAGACGATCTTCATAGGGTAGCTGGTAGCAGCTGGGATAGGAGAGGATTATGTCCAGCAGTGGACTGCTGTAGACTAATGATAGAACCAGAGTTTTGTTCTTACTACTCTACACACATTCAGCCAGAACATGGCGGGGAGGTTAACACCGGTCCAGAAGAATGGGAATACAATCTAAGACAACTTACCTTAGGAGTCAATAAGAAGTATTGCGCGTTATCACATTCTGTGGTGACTTTAACCAGCAACTCGAACATTTTGCGCTCGTTTATGGGATCCATGCCTTGATTTATTTCATCCACGCATCTGAAAAGACAATTTTTTTTTTACTTTATTGGGTCATAACAATTATACATTACAATTGGACGTAGTCCTGTCATAGTAAGACAAACCACATCTTATCTGCCTAGAACTATGTTGAGGTCGGCGTCCTGTCTAACCAGCTGCTTGGAGCGATTGCCTATCTGACCTCCACTTCCCAGTTAGTATTGAGTAATATAATACTCCTTGGTAAGACTGGTTGTCAGGTTATCGGGCCACTGACTACCTGACCGGCTGTCTACAAATGACAGCCAGGACCAACGGCTTAACGTGCTTTCAGAGGCACGGAGCAAAACTCAGTATGCAATAGGTATGGCGCGCCTAAGGTCACAGCACACATATCAACTCGGAAAGGGATCGGCACCGTATCGCCTTTCGCCTAGCCGTCAAACAGGCGTCAACCTAACGTAAGCGAGCGGATCAGCAGCTCCGTACGTGCATACGTCGACTCAGCTACGGCTAGGCGACGCCGCGCTTACGACTGGAAGTTGCCCTGTGAATGACAGCACGTGTGAGTGTGACAACAGTAGTGTGCGTAAGGGTGGAGAAAGAGACGTAAGCTCGGGTACGGAGAGACGTAAGTGCGGGGACGACGAGCCGTAAGCGAGTAGACCACGCACCGCACCGCGGTTCGTGAGCTTGTCCCGAGGCGAGGCGATTACGTTACGATTCCGATTAGTGTGCGTTGCAGTAGGGAGTTTTATACAAAGAATACTGAACGGCTCGAGTTGATACGGTGACGATCCCTTTCCGAGTTGATATGTGTGCTGTGACCTTTAACCTGAAGATCGACCCGAGCGGCAGTTGTTACTTAGCCACGAGCCCCTCAATGAGAAAGCCCTAATTTTTTTAATAATTCAGTTAAATACGTCAAAGTATTACAACATTGTAAAATTGGTTTTTATCCAAAATCACCACAATAACTTTGGAAAATGGGAGAAGTAGAAATAAAAATCTCTAAAACTTTTCAGTAAGTACGACGTACAACGTATTAATTAATAGGGTCAGGAGAATGATAAATGACGTCTCTCGGACGTACATCTTACCTGAAGGGCACGGTGGTGAGTCTCTGAAGCGCCATCAAGTACATGGCGGTAGACAAAGCTCGTTCCCCTCCCGACTGAGCGTGACGCGTCAACTGTTGCAGTTGTTCCGACGCACGGAAACACACCAGGATCGATATGCCGTATTTGTCGTAGTCCTCCTGCGAAAGAGAATATTGAAATTATAATGGGTAGTATTTAAACGAGCGACAATAAATTCAAAATAAAAGTGTTAAAAATATTGAAAATGGGCTACTGAAAATACTAAGTGAGCGACAAACAGTGGGCGAATACAAATGTTTAAAACAGCGACGTAAAAATACAAATTTGAGTTACTAGTTGTTCAATACGATCAGTGTAATAATTCATGGACTCTGAAAAAACCTAAAACAAGGTTATTAATCACTAGATTGTAGATAAAGCGTAGTCGACGTAGCTCCGCTGCGCGGGGCTCCTATTTCTGTTTGCAGGGTTTAAAGTAACCTAAAACGAAGGGGATTCCGGGGTCTTAGTTCGCTCACTCACTAGACCCCGCCATCCCCTTCGAACCTAATCTGTCCGAGTCGGGGTGCCACAAGTCTCTCTCAGCCTTCGCTCGCTATTGCTTCCTATATTCTCCTTGCCGCAATGACTTGATAAATAGTTGCTTACTTGGTACAATAGTCGCCCATTCAGTATATTGGTCGCCAATTAAATTTTTATTCGCCCGATTAATAATTTCCCAATTATAATGTGTCGCTAATTTTTCGTAGTGTTACTTACAGAATGCTTGGTTGACGGCTTCGTGAAGGGTCCATTTACAACTTGTAGAAAATACTAGTTACTAGACCAACGAATGAAATCATAAGAATATGGATACTCACGTCGCTTCCACCTTTTTCTAGTTTAATTTCGCCAGCACAGCCTAATTTCGAAAACATATCCCCAAAGCTTTTGCCGATATCACGAAGCAAGCTCTCTAAAGGTGGCAGCCACTTTGACCTGAGAAAGAAATTTTGTTTTTCATTTGTCGTCTCACTTAAGGGTGTTTTTACCCGACTCCGGCAAAGCCAAAAGAAAGGGTTATGATTTAGCAGTCTATTTATGTGTGTTTGTAACTTGTTTATGTTCCACCGTAGCACCTAAACTACTGAGCCGATTTTGATGAATGAGGTGTCACTGTCAATCAATTCGTTATTACGGGCCGGGTAGGCTACATTTTATGTGAACAAAATCAATATGGCGGATGCTACATCCAAAACAGTGGTGTCGCTGATGTTGATGATGGTAAATTTTTACACTTATCTAATATATTAATTACTAGATAAACTACATCAGAAGTTTAAAAGTTGCACCGGTGACTAAAAAGTAATCGGTGTCATGGATGAATGAATGGTGAATGAGGAAAATGTTTGGTACTTAAAGTAATAACTTTAACAGTTTTATAGTTTTTAACTTTTAAGTAATCAAATGTACTGTTAATGGACATAGGTATATCTTCTTTTGGAAATCTCGCAATCGAAGTTTGCTGTAAGAAAACCCAATTCTTGGTTAAGCTCGCCGTTGTACTAAGCATATAGCTTTTAATAATATTTATTATTTTTTTTTTATTATTCCTTTATTTATTTTTAAATATTTCTATACAAAGTAATATAAAAAAAAAAACATTTAAAAATATAAAAATAGTAGCCCACCGGCATAGGGAGCTACCGGTGGTCAGGGCTCTTGAGAGAGGAGCCCCCTCCCAATTAATTTATTATTATTTTAATAATATTGCAATTTGTATGTTTATAAACTTATACTGTCAATTACGGGATTATAAGTTTAGTGGTAAACCGTGAAAGTTTTAAACAGTGTTTGTATGTATATTTTTATTTAGTGTGAAAAAAAGAAGAACTCACCCGATTTCCTTCATTTTATATTCAAGTGACTTGTTCATGTTACTGGAGCTGTTTAGTTCAGATCGCAAACTTGCTATTTGTTTCTCTCGTTCTTCGTACTCTTTGATCACCTGTTGAGAAAATAAGAAGTTAAAATAAATTTATTTTTTTATCCTGGAATGATATGGGGTAGGCCTTTGCCCATCAGTGGGACATACAAAGCTATTAAAAAAAAATTGTTTTCATTTTTTTTTTATCTTTCAAAAAAAAATATTAAATAAAATATTTTTGTCTATGTAGCGTAATTAATTTGTAATAATATAATATTACATCAAGCTTGTAAATCCCAAAGGCTTAGGCTGAAGTGTACACCCACATTTCGCCAGTTAAGTTTAAGTCCCATGTAATGGATGTAGACTCCGTGGCCTGGTACTGAGAAATTCCAGATACCCAATATCACTTTGCCGACCCGGGAATCGAACCCAGGACCTCATGCTCAGCAGTCGTGCTGCTCGTCTATCACTAGGTTGAAATAACAGTTTAAAAATAAATAACTATTTGTGAAAACAATATACGTGATATTGGTATTGATATCTTAACAAGATAAAACAGTATTTTACATGAAGCGACTGACTATCTGACCTCCACGACCTAGTCGCTGGGTAATATGATACCCCTTGGTAAGACTGACTGTCAGAACTCAGACGTTAAGACTCGAGCGACTGTATAGTTTAAACAAATGACAACTAGGACTAACAGCCTAACGCGCTTTCCGAGGCAAGGAGGGGTCTCGGTATGTAATGGCTGGTCACCCATCCAAGGATCGACCTCGGCAAGCGTTGTTTAAGCTTGAAGATCGACTTATGGGACTGTTATTATTCACGGGCCTACTGCGAAAGATATTTGTTACATGTTTTGACATGTCGCCAGTTCCTTGGTGACGCTCGTGCTATGCCGTGGCGGGTCGCTAGTCTTTACTAATATTATAAAGAGGTAAAATTTGTTTGCAAGTTTGTATGTAGCGGCTAATCGGTGCAACTACTCATGGTATAATAATATACTGGTAGCTACTACGTACTAGGAAGCTAGATTATCCCTGAGTGCTATAGGCTACACTTATAACATTCCCGTGCGTTAATTACATAACGGGACCAGAACCGCGTGCAAAAGCTAGTATTAAATAAAAATTTAAATCGACTGTGGAAATTTAAAATGATTTACGGGATATTGACTGACGCATTTGTTTTTGCAATGTTATGTCCAGCGCCCAAAGTTCAAAATGAAACGGACGCTCAATGTCCTATAAGACATTTTAAATTCCCACCGTCTAAATGTTGAAAGACTCACTTGCTCATCGCCTTTGTCCATAAAATCAACCCTGGTTTGCAAATCATAGTAATGCTCCTGTAGTCTGGTTATATCTGAAGGCAGTACATCAAAGTCTTCTTTGTACGGGAAATCTGGGTCTTGAGGTAATTTGTTGTTGCAACTTTTTTTGGCTTCAACCAGTTTCTCTTTGGCGCTCGACTTGGCTCTGGTTAATTGGTTCTCTATGTTTTCTAGGGTTGCCTGTAATTAAAATTATAATATTTTTTTTGTAAATAAATAAGCAAAAGAAAGGGAAAACCGGCCAAGTGCGAGTAACACTCGCGCATGAACGGTGACGTACCATGGTAGTAAGGGAGCCTTCTTTAGTTTTTAATTTAGTTCTATTTTTATTATTTGCGGCAACAGAAATACACTTTCTGTGAAAATTTGCGGTACTGGACCAGTGTGGACACGGGTTCCAGGTCAACAGTTTTATTAACATAGTTTTAAGTCATTCCTAACAATTTATAGTTTATTTTGGATTCTTATCTGAAGAATTAGATCCCGAAGAGCCCGTTTACATTTGAGCGCTACGCGAATTTAGGTATTTTAAGCACCGAGCGGTCGTCGAGCTACCATATAAGTGAGACGAAAAAAATTTTTTGATGGTCTATATTCAATAGAATCTACACATTAGAGCCCCCAAATCAGGTCTCGGTGAGTTTTTGCCAAAACATGTATCGGGAGAATGATGATTACTAAACAAATTAAAAAGTTATCTAAAATTCGTTTTGTTATAATTGTAGTAGAGATAACGGCCTATTTTTAAACAAATAATTGTTATTTCAAGCAACGAATGAAAAACATACAATTTCAACGAGGAATCCTAGCAATTTCGTGTTTTTTTGTAATACCCCTCTTAATAAAAATTAAACACGAGATGAAAGTTTGTACGAAAGTTTTCATTTTAGCCGATAAAAAATCCCGTTGGACACAAAGTTTTCTTTCAAATAATAATAGTATAAGAATAGGCCGTAAAATTAATATTAATTAATTAAATAAGTGCCTATTTAAATTTTCGATAGCAAGAAGTTATTTTTTATATATATTTATTTTGTACCCTATCACAATGTTTTCTTATTTAACCCAAAGGTTGACTGGTAGAGAATGCCTTGTGGCATAAAGTCCGCCTATGAGTCACTATTGTACATGAAGTTTAAATAAATTAATTAATAAATTAATTAATTATTTGTCTTTACCTGCACATTTCTCAATTCATTCTTCAACTCTCGCAATTCATTTTCTTGATCGACGATACCGTTTCTGAAGAACTCCAGTTTTGTCTGTAAACAAACATAAAATAAAATTTACGTTCATATAAACATGTTTTGTTAATGTATTGTTTTCTTCTCATTTTTAGGGATCCTTAGTAAAGTAGTAAAATCGGAAACGTTATTAATTTCATCTTCTTTTTCTGTCCTTCCAAATGTTACAAAGTTATATACTCGAGACTATGATGACCATGGGTTAAAGGATGTTATTCTATGAACCATTATCTGTTTCCAATCTAACCGGATGCAGCTGAATACCAGTATTTTACATGGAGCGACTGCCTATCTGACCTTCACAACCCGAAGGTCAGATAGGCAGTCGCTCCATGTATGCTGCATCCGGTTAGACTGGAAGCCGACCCCAATATAGTTGGGAAAAGGCTAGGCAGATGATGAAGGATGTTATTCCATTCTAAACTTACTATTTTTATGACGATAAAATCAATATTGTCGAGTAGGGAACCCATGACTGTGCGACCGACCGACATCCAACATGCACTTGGCGGGTTTTTGTGTGTGATTACGTAATTATTTTCTCTTTCCAGATAAAATTACAAGTTGGAAGGGACACCGACGCACTAACAGTTACCACGTATTCATGGACATCATACTGAGCCCCCCCCCACCCCCCCCCCCCACACATAGAAATTCTTCATCGGTATTTTTTTTTAATCTGCTGTTTCCTGCAAAAGTGCAATACTTACCTACACGCCAAACGGTATGAAAAATCAGTTTTTTTTTAAATTACCTATCTATGAAAAATTTCGATATCTCGCATTTGAAGAGTGAGTTTGTGGCCGGGTTCGCTAGCCATAGATCACTTTTGCCTACCACTTAAGAAAGACCAGGCGTACATATGTTTCTTTTTTATAGAACATAAGGTTCAATTTCGAATCCCTGATCGGGAAAAGTTTTATCGGGTGTCCCATTCCAGGCGTTTCTCATTAGTTGCCCGGAGCTTTCATTGCGCCCAATTGATGTCAAAAGGCTCACCCTAATTACATGGAACTAAAACAAAACAAGCGTATTGCGAATGTAGGTACACCTCCGTCTTTGGGGATTTCAGGCGTGATGTTATGAAGTTTTTTTTGTAAACCTAAATTCCTGCCTACTGGTTCAACAAAAATAAGGTGTTACGGCAATGTTGCCAAAAAAACATGAAGATTAAAGTCTCATAAAAATCATTTATCCGTCCTCCAATCGAAAAAGCCATAACTGATGCCAAACCGGTAATTTGGGACCGCCCGACAATTTTGTTGCATCATTTTAAAGGCTTGTTCAGACATCAGTTTTGAAAACGCCGAAAAACACGTGCCTTGTAACCGTCAATCTTGTAATCGACCATAGCAGTACACGTAATGTGAAAATTCTAATTGTCTACCTAACTAAATATTATAGTTAAAAAAAAAAAACTCTAAGAAACGCTTCAGACTGGTGTCAGTTTTTTTTTCAACAAACCCTTTCATTTGATACCCATATCATGGGAATGCATAAAAATAACTAGTCCGCTATCTTTGTTAGTCCGCCATATTGGATTTAGAATTACGTCACTTAGCTAACCATGCATTGTCATCCAAACTAAACGTGTATGCAAAATTTCACCCCCTCTCTCACAACTCAATCGGAAACTGGGAAGTGAGTTAAAAAAAATCTTAGAAGTTAGATAGTTACAGGTGAAGTTGATAAAAGCGTGTTAAAAATACAGCCCTGTGGCAGATGGACGGACGGACAGGCAGTGAAGCTTTAGGAACAGGCTCCCGTTGGCACCCTTCGAGTAGAATAACACTTTGTAACCGTTTTCGCGTCGGAATCCCTTCCGTGTATTAGAGGAAGTTTGAAAGTTACGCCAGTTACAGAAAAGTTGAAAGAGAATCAACAGTCGTGGTATGGGCATGTGATGAGGAGGCACGAATCGCATGTGACTAAAAGAGTGGTGAATATAAATGTTGATTGATAAAGAGGGGAGGAAAGCAAAGAAAAGATGGATTGTGTGAGGAATGGTATTAAGTAAAAAGGACTAAATGATACCGTGACGACTGACAGAGGAGAATGGAAGAAAAAAATGTGTTGCGCAGACTTCAAATTACATGCATTGCTGTGCAAAAGTGGTGTCTGAGCAAACCTTTACACAATAAATACGACTTCGTTCATTCGCCCTTTTTCCTTTAAATAACAGTTAACAGAGGCATCTTGATAATTAGATGCAACATGCAATGAAGACAAGACACGGGTCGATGGACGAAGGGAATAAAAAAATAATTTGAGAAATAAATAATCGAAGGTTATGTGAAGATGAATATTCCGCCGATAGCACTACAGGTAAGTTTATTTTATATTCTTTTAAACGCTTTATTTAGGTAGCTTCGCGAAAAATACCTAATAAATACCTTATAGTACCTAATTAATGGGTGTATAAGTGCCCTTAACGAAGCCGAGAGGCACTTGTTCTCCCCGTCATTGCGATATTTGTTTTGTTGTAGACCGTACCTGGGAATTTTCTAGTTACGGATATATTGAGGTCAAACTTCGAACTCTTTCTTAACTTTTTCTTTTAACCAAGATTTTAATGTTGTAACTTTACTAACTTTTCTCTTCTCGCAGGAGAAGAGTACCTGGAAGGATATGGGGGAGGCCTTTGCCCAGCAGTGGGACATACCAGGCCAATGAAAAATAAAAAAACTTTACTATAAATACCCCCACGACCCGTACTATTCATTGCATCTATCAGCACAATGTTTCGAGTGCGTTACATTGAGTCCTACCGAAAAACGTGATTTTTCATCCCAAAAAAAAAAGTCGTTTCCCAGCAATAACTTTTGCGTAGAGTAACTTAGTTTGATGTACAGAACGCTTGGTTGATGGCTTCGTGAACGTTCCGTTTACACCACGTATATTCATTTCACTGATGTGGCTGTGCCAAGAAAATATAACTCTGATGTGGACTTTTCACTGGACTCACGTGCTGGATCACGCCTGAGACCCGCAGTTGGAACTTTATAGGCTGATTATGCTTATTTTACGCAGTTCTGCCTAGTTGGTGTAGTGGTCCCAAGCGCGACTGCTGAGCATGAGGTCCTGGGTTCGATTCTCAGGTCGGGCAAAATGTTATTGGGTTTTTCCATCAGGAATTTCTCCCAGACTAGGACCCGGTTATGGCAATTGCCTTACCTCCTATTACATGAGACTTTGACATAACTGGCGAAATGTGGGTGTATTATTTGGCACACCTCTGCCTATCCCTTCGGAGATTACAGACATGATATTATATGTGTTATGTTAAACGTAACCGTAAATGTGGGTGTACTAAAGTTCCTCTGCTAACCTTACGGGTATTACAGGCGTGTTGTTGTGACTTTTTGCAGTTCTTAGTGGCGGGGTCAGCGCACTTGGCGGCGTTTTCGGCCGGTGGGGTCGTGGCGTACCCCGGGGTTTTGCTACAACAGTTTAAATCTAACGATACCATCATACATTTGGATTTGGACAACGCATCGTGGATTGGTATGTGTCTTTTAATACCTAGTTAATTTTAGTTTTGAAATTGTATTCATATTATTTTATTCTAAAACTAGCTCATGCCCGCGGCTTCGCCCGCGTGTAGTCCGGTAATTATACCACGGGATCGTACTACCGGGATAAAAATAATCCTATGTGTTAATCCAGGTTTTAAACTATCTGTGTGGGAAATTTCATCCAAATCCGGTCAGTATTTTTTACGTGAAAGAGTGATAAACATCCAGACATACAACCTCACAAACTTTCGCATTTATAATATCAGAAAGTTTGAAAACTGTTTAGAAGAATATTTACAGCAATCACAAAAAGATACAATAAAATATCATATCGACCTTAAACAACCGGTCAAGTATGATTTGGACTCGCATACGATGGTGAAAACAGGTTTCTATTACGGGGAACTCCTTTTATTTTGGACTTTATTTTATCGATACAGCCTGTTCTGTCCCTGCATCTACATAGTTTTAAAACATAACATGACGTGACGTGTAAAAGTGTTTTGTAAAACCAATTTAACAGAAATAAATATGATGTATAATTGGAAGATGCAGGTGGCTCTGCAGCATATGCTCCACCTCCTTTCTTGCCCATCCTGCACAACCACCTGGATTTTAACGAAGGCAACGAAAGAGCTGTGCAGGTAGCTAATATTATACCGGTCGAGTATTATTTGAGTCCATCAACACGCAAAGAAGACGCAGAAGATTTATGATTTATGTGTGACAGACGGACGGACAGCGGAGCCCTAAAAATACGGTCCCGTTGCATAATTTTGTGTACGGTAACCGTATTAGTTACCAGACAGAGATCGCACTACCGCAGTGATGTCACAGATGCCGTTGAGTACAGACGGCAGCACATCAAGCTACCCGAAAATGTCAAATTTTCCCAATCAACCTTGAACCTAATGCAATAAAGTTGAAAATCTAACAAACTAATCTATCTATCTAATCTATTAAAGAAATTTGACAGATTGTAGTAGCTTGATGTGCTGACGTCTGTACAACAAGAACGGGGAATACCCTTTCAAAAATGAAATTAGATTCTAGGAAAATGTTAATTAGATTTATCAATTATGATTCATTTGAAGGATTATCGATTTATTTTTATTGATCATATTTATCGTTTATCAATAGTTGTAATCGGAGTTTTTTAACAAGGAATTACGGAGTTCTTTTTGGGGCTAAACTTTTCAATAGATGTTATGAGCGTTAAAGTCTTACGGCATTTCATAAAAACTTACAAGTGATTGTTTTTCGAAATGACTGAACCGATTTTAATGAAACTTCGTACGCATAAGCAGGATACATAAGTCTAAAAACTTGACAGAGAACATTTTCGAAAAATAGTGTTACATCTAAATTATACCGATTTTAGATTTTCCATAGAAACAGAAATTTCCAATTATCTTTTTTTTTCAAAAGACATTTCAAAAGTTTTTAGACTTATGTATCCTGCTTATGCGCACGAAGTTTCATTGAAATCGGTTCGGTCATTTCGAAAAAAAATCATTTGTAAGTTTGTATGAAATGGCGTAAGACGTTAACGCTCTTAAGTGCTACCCTTTTTTTTCCCGTGTACCCTTGGCTGTTCTCTTGATGGTGCAGTGGAAGATTAACTTTAACCGCTGTACCCTTGGCCGTGAAACCCGATCAAAATAAACGGTCAAGACTGAGTTAAATCTGTTTGGACAAGTTGAATTTTACGTTGGCTCATCAGAGCTAAATCCAAAATGACTGTGTAGTAGAACTGGTCAAAATAACCATGAAATTGATTCTGGAGGTGAATAACATTCCTAGTTAGTTTTTTGGTAAAAGCTTTTGAGACATTCTAAATGGGAAGACTCGACAAGAAATACTAAAGGAAAACATAACATTACACATAACATCAAGACTGTAATCCCCGAAGGCTTAGGCAGAGGTGTACCTAATAGTACACCCACATTTCGCCAGTTATGTTTAAGTCCCATGTAATAGGGGGCGAGCCTATTGCCATGAACCGGGCGCAAATTCAGACTCCATGGCTGCTACTAAGAAATTCCTGATGGAAAAACCCAATAACACTCTGCCCGACCTGGAAATCGAACCCAGGACATCATGCTCAGCAGTCGCGCTTGCGACCACTAGACCAACGACGCAGTAAAAGAAAAAATATTAAAATAAACGATATTAATAAAAACTTTCTTTCCAGGTTCCGTCCACGGTCTAGCAGGAATCCCAAGTTTCCTAATGCCTTTCCTCATGCAACACCAAGGTCGCAAATTTGCCTTCATTCTGAGCTGTATTCTCATCATCATAGGGTGGGCTTTCACTTACGCAGCGAAGAGTATCACCGTACTTATAATGGGAGAATGCTTTCACGGCTTAGGAGGCCATAGCCTACTAGCAGTCAGCTTCTTAGGCCTCTCAGAAATGGTCGAACCAAAGTATCGCAACATATGTTTGTTGCTATATGGCTCGAGCCAAGCTTTTGGCATGTCCATAGTTGGTATTATAGGCAGATATCTGCATTGGAAAACAGCTGGACTGATCATGTGTTTCCCTTGTATACTGGCGTTGGCTATTGGCTGCACTTGGCCTGAATCGCCAGCTTGGCTAGCTTATAAAGGCAGATTTGAAGAGTGTGAGGAGACGTTTAAGAAACTTCGTGGAACTGATGAAGAATCTATGAAAGAGCTCAACGCTTTGATTAGCGCTCAAAAGGAAAGTTCAGAGATCGAACCTAGAAATGAATGGGCTAAGAATTTACGAGCAACAGTAACTAGACGAGACTTCTATCTACCATCATTACATACCTTAGTGTTACTCAGCATATTCTACTGGTCAGGAGGAGTGGTCGTGTTAATTTATTCAAGCGATATTACCCTTAAAGCCACTAGCAATAAGAACGATTATATAAAATTTATTATCGACTTGACATTTTTCATAGGATTCTGTATTACGACTGTTTTAATTAGATACTTTAGTAACAAAAGGGTTTTATTGTCGAGTATGTTTGGAGCAGCCGTTTTTATGGAGTCAGCTGCTTTAGTGACGTATTTACAAAGTCTAGATGTATTGGAGAGAGACTCAATGTTGGGGGCTTACCTGATAGTATGCTTTACGATATTTTTAAGTCTCGGCTCAAGCGGTATAGGATTCACTATAGCCACAGAATTAATGCCTGTTAAACACAGAGGTATTGGCGGTGGCATTTTCGTCATCTGCACTTGTATATACCACTCATCAGCTTTAAAGACTTTCCCATACTTGTGTGTCTACATAAACATGTGGGGGGCGTTCTTAATCTATGGGCTATATGCTATAGTCGCTGCTTTCGTTGTAGGTATGTGTGTGCCAGAAACGAAAAACCGAACGTTGGTGGAAATTGAAGAGTATTATAATAATGGATTTTATAAGGAGAGCAGGAGTGTGTGTGACGGTGTTGATCTTACCGTGCGTCAAAGATTTTTGAAGGGAGAGGGATCGTAGTATTTATATGCTTTTATTGTCGCACGGGACCGGTAAATGTGGCGACACTTGTAGGGAGGCCTATGTCCACCAGTGGACGTCTTTTGGCTGATGATGATGATGATGTCTGTACTTTAGGATTATTATAACTAAAAAACGGGATATTTACCATGTTTGTTGTTAGAGACTATGATAGTTTAAAATCTTGTACTTTAGAAGTACCACTTTTTTATGTAAATAATGGGTGTTTAAGTACCCTTAACGAAGCCGAAAGGCATTCTGCCCGTCATTGCGATTACATTTTATTTGTTCTTTTGAGTGTACCTGGGAACCTTCTAGTTATGGAGATATTGGAGGTCAAAGTTCCAACTTTTTCACAAGTTTTTTTTTAATATAATACCAGATTTTATGTTATATTATTATTTTAAATACCTCTACGACCCCCGTACTACTCAATGCATCCATGAGCACAATGTTTTGAGTGCGTCACATTGAGTCCTACCGTAAAACGTGATTTTTCAGCCCAAAAAAAACTCGTTTCCCAGCAATAATTTTCGTATAGAGTTACTTAGTTCGATGTATAGAATGCTTGGTTAACGGCTTCGTGAAGGGTCCGTTTACACCAGGTATGATCAAACCCATCAAATAATATTATTTAGCATAAGATATTACAATTAATTAACTGAGCGTCATTAGTGTACTTAAGAATAAAAACATTAAGAGTGAACCTAGTTTTCTTTTTTTACCTGTATTTTCTTTAAATAGTCGAATAAAGAAATAGGCGAATTTATTATATTGAGATCTCTGTTTTAAAAGCAGTGATAGTCTAGTGGTGTGACCGTCGGACTGCCAAGTCATAGGTCTCGAGTTTGAACCCAAGACACGCACGTCTGATTTTTCGGATTCATGTACGTATAATTATCAGTTGCTTCGGTCAAGGAAAACATCGTGAGGTAACCAGCATGCCTGAGAGATTCGAGTTCCCGATAAAAAACATGGTAAATAAACCGTTTTCAGTGATAATAACTGGTGGTTAGTGACTGTGACAGCATATGATTGTCTATTTCTGATGACATTAGTATCTAAGCCTAATAAAATGGGAGAGGGCGCTGACTCCTGCCAAACAGTTACACCTAGTTCAGGAGTTAGAGGCTTCAAACAAGTTTCTATAGCCTACAGTAACGAAGGGTCAAATTTGTAAGAGGTAAGCCGGCGTACATAACTTTACTGTATAGAATATTATTGGCTATAGAACACGGACTGTGCCATTTTTCAAAGGGAAGCCGGTAGGAATCGGGTTGTATGGAAGCTTCGCCACTGGTAGCCTATTATGTCAATAAAGAATTTGACTTGTTTTGATGTCAGTTTGGATGCTGTAACAAAATGGCCGACTTACCTTCCAGATATCTGCCTTCATAATCTCCGAACACAACGTATTGAAGGCATCTTTCAACTTGCCGTGAAGTCTACATTGCTTGATAACACAATCTTTCTGTTGCTTTTTAGTCCGTTCCCTTTCCAGCTGTATGTCGAAAGATGGTTCCGTTTCAATGTCCTGGACTTTTTTCTTCTGAATGCGGATTTGGGCGCATATTGTTCGTACCTAAAACAAAATAGCATTTCATCATCATCATCGGTCTTCTGCCCTTATCCAAATTTAATTGGGGTCGGCGCAGCATGTCTTCTTCTTCCATACTTCTCTATTACTCGTCATCTCAGCAGTCACCTCCTTTCTAGCCATATCATCCTTCACACAGACAATCCGTCGTTTCTTTGGTCTTCCTCTACTCATATACCCATCCACATTCATACTCAGAACTTTCCTCAGACCTTTTCTGCATTCCTCCGCATCACATGTCCATACCAAGATAATCGATTACCACTCTACTTTTCAGTCATCGGCACCACTTTCAGACTTCCTCTTATGTACTCATTCCTTATTTTATCCATTCGCGTTGCACCACACATCCCCCTTAGCATTCTCATCTCAGCCACATGCAATTGCCTTTCATTCATCCCTCCTGTTGCCCAACATTCTGATCCATACAAGGCAGCAGGTCTGTCCATAGTATTATAAATCTTTCCCTTGAGTTTAAAGGGAATTCAGGAGTCGAGTATCGATCCTGTGACCTGCCGCCATTTCAAAATCAAAATCACATGGCCCGCTTGTCGGGACATTTTGTATTTTGTCGGGATTCATATGGAATGTCGGGATAATCCAGACGAATTTCGATCATCTGGTAACCCTAGTTACGGTTGTTCGTTTCCTATGTAGAGGAAACGGCAAGAAACTCCATGCATAAGCATAATCAGCGTATAATGTTACCACCGCTAGGACACGGGCCTCTCAAAGAAAGTGGGCCGTAAGCCACCAAGAAAATAAATCATTTCGCTAAGCTTTTCCCAACTATGTTGGGGTCGGCTTCCAGTCTAACCGGCTGCAGCTGAATACCAGTATTTTTCACGGAGCCACAACCCAATTAGCATTGGGAAATACGATACCCCTTGGTAAGACTGGTTGTCAGAACCGGGTTTCTGACGACCTGTAACGACTGTCAAAGATCTACAAATGCCAGCCGGGATCAATAGCTTAATATGCTTTCCGAGAGGTCTCCATATTTGGTGGTAAGTTGATCACCCATCCAAGGATTGACCTTGGCAAGCGTTGCTTAACCTGGAATTTTTATTACTTACTTTCTCAACGCCTTCGTTGATAGCTTTTCTTTTCATATTTAATTCGTTCAAGTGGCTCTCGAGAGTCAATATTTTTTTGTCAAGTTCCTGCATCTTTGTCCTGTGCCCTTGTGCAGTTTGATCGAATGTCGAAAGTCTAAAATTAATAAAAACAAAAAATAAAAATAAAATAGGTGTAGTAACTGCCAATGGCCTCGACGAACATGTTTCGAGGCTCTCCTTAGGCGGTTGAATCAAGGGCTTGATTCAGAAGGTAGTACTCCTCGATCGTATTGTGAGGGGGCTTCTGTCTCTGTTGCCCTAGCCTTTTTTATATATATATTTTTAAATACCTATGTAAAAATATAAAAAATGTGTAGATAAACGAATAAACGAAATAAGAATAAAACTTAATAAGTCTTCTTTATCGCTGGATCTAGAAGAACGAATTTCGGAATTGAGTGAGTACAAAGGCAGAAAAACGTCGCAAAAAAAATAGAAGAACTCACTGTTTCTTAATATTGTCAATTTCCTCCACATCCACGGTGTTGGCACACAACTTGGCCGGTCTGATCTCTATGATAGTGCTTGACTTCTCGCCGCTGTACGCCGACACGCGCACAGTGAATCTGTGGTTCTCTGTGAAGAATAAACCAATTTGTATAAAAGGTGTAAACGGACCCTTCACGAAGCCGTCAACCAAGCATTCTGTACATCAAACGCATTGCTCGTACGTAGGTATGTGAGAGCTGGCGTCAGTTAAAATTCATAATTATGAACAATGATTGGAGTAATTAAAAAAAAAATTGGATAAACGAGGTGTAAACGGACCCTTCACGAAGCCGTCAACCAAGCATTTTGTACATCGAACTAAGTAACTCTAGGCAAAAATTATTGCCGGGAAACGACTTTTTTTTGGGATGAAAAATCACGTTTTACGGTAAGAGTCAATGTAACGCACTCAAAACATTGTGCTGATGGATGCATTGAATAGTACGGGGGTCGTGGAGGTGTTTAAACTTTTAAAGTAACGTTATAGGATTAAAAACTTGTATTAAAAAAAACTTGTGAAAAAGTTGAAACCCCCAATATCTCCGTTACTAGCCCAGGTATTGTCTAGAACAAAAATGATCGCAATGACGGGGAGAACAAGTGCCTTTCGGCTTCGTTAAGGGTATTTTTACATCCATTGTTATACGGATCTATGAACTTGGACCAACCAAAGGTAAGTAACAAAAGAAAAAGTATTTACTGGCCTCATTCAGACCAAACAATACTGAACTGAAGTCTGAGAAATTCCTGATGGAAAAATCCAATAACACTTTGCCCGACACCGGAATCGAATCCACGACCTCATGCTCAGCAGTCGCGCTTACGTCAACTAAAGTCGCCGTCACGAGAAGCTATTAATTTTGTAAACATACATTCAGAGGTTCGCAACCTTAGAAAACTAAACAAACAATATAACATATTCCGCGAAAACAGCACAAACTTACTTCAAAAAATGTTTACGTTCCATGAGTCAGACTCGTTCCAGTACCACAAAACATTAGACGACAGCGCTTTATATCGCTAAAATATAACCCGACCAAGTGAAATTGCTCGTTAGTTTCGTATTACAGGTTAAGCCCCATAAGTTACTTTGAGTTTATTGAATTTGGGATTATTTGTTGTCGCTACGTAACTTGGTAGAGATCCACATCTATTTACAAAATTAATAGCTTCTCGTTACGGGGACTTTAGACCACTACTCTTTCTACTTACCAGTAAAATAGAAATTAATATTAGCGGGAACTTTTCCACTGTTCTTGAAGGTGTGATCGTTGCCTATAGGGATTCTGTGCACATTGTACTGCCTGCACAAGTAGTTGACTATGGCGTCCGGCGCCGATATCGTGTCTACTAGGTACGTGTAGAATCCGAGGTAGCTGAAATAATATTATATTGTTAATGGGTTTTTTTTTTTTTTTTATAGAGGTATCAGAAGTAGGAGGAGCTCGTAGCTAAACAAAAACAACCGCTCGGATTAATCTTCAGGTTACTGTGTCTTTGACTGATGCAGTTTTATTTCTCATCAAAATCAATATGGAAAAGTAGTACCATCCTCCCCATAGGGAATGATGGTAGTAGTACTACTTTACTGTCTTATAAGACAGTCGTCGTATTAAAAGGGGAGGATGGCACACATAGAAAAACAGTGCCATCCTCCCCCATAAGACAGTCGTCGTATTAAAAGGGGAGGATGGCACACCTAGAAAAACAGTGCCATCCTCCCCTATAAGACAGTCGTCGTATTAAAAGGGAAGGACGGCACACATCTCCTGTCATCCACCCCCGCGAGGGGACTTTACCAAAACAGGAATATCTTAGTTGTCTTACCTCAACTGCTGAATATTCTGAGACCTTGGGGGCGTGTTCCCCTGACTGCATATCGCGTTGACTCTCTTCAAGCCCAGTTCCGAGCGCACAATACTCAGGAACCGGTTCATATCCTTAGTCGACTCAAAGGTAAACGCGGCCAAATCACGGCCGGCGACGGTCGCTTCTAGGTAGCGCGCGAATTTTGGGTCTGTGAATCTTATCTGTAGACAAAAATGTACTTTAACAAAGGTCACGTAAGGTATCATTTTGCGTGCACACTATAGAATCTGCTTGACAGCTTTAACCTCTCAGTCATCACCTGCCTAGCCTTTTCCCAGCTATGTTGGGTCGGCTTCTAGTCTAACCGGATGCAGCTGAATACCAGTATTTTACATAGAGCAACTGACTGTCTGACCTCCACAACACAGTGTCTGGGTACCACAATACCCCTTGATAAGACTTGCTGTTAGACTCTTGGGTTTCTGACTACTCGTAGCGACTGTCCAAGATCTATTAATGACAGCCGGGACTAAATGTCAAATCAAATCGTTTGTCAAGCATGACAAACGATTTGATTTGACATTTAGTATAAATATCTTTTATAAAGGTTACTGGCAAGTAACCTTTATAAAAGATATTTATGACAAAAAAGATCTTAAAAAGCAGGATTCTTCTTTTTTTAATGTTGTTCATAATGCAGAGTACCATCGCTTTCCCAGTTTAGGATTATCAAAAACGAAGCTTGCATAATAAAAGGTGTATCATACCTTCACGGAGCCGTCAACCACGCATTCTGTACATCAGACTATGTAACTCTACGCAAGAAATATTGCTGGGGACTCAATAAAACGCACTCAAGGCATTAAAAGTTATGATTTTCTTTTAGCATAAGCATAGCATAATCAGCCAATTAATGTTCCCACTGCTGGGACGCAGGCCTCCTCTCTACGAGAGGGAATGGGCTAAAATCCACCACGCGGGCCAAGTGCGGGTTGGTAGATGTCACATGTCATGTCGGTTTCCTCACGATGTTTTCCTTCACCGTTTTGAGAGCAGTGGTGATGAAATAACTTACACAAAGAAATGCGCCTGGCTGGGTTCGAACCCACGACTTACTGCTCGTAAGTCGGGGTCTCCACCACTGGGCCACCGCTGCTCTCCTGATTTTCTTCTAACTTATGAAAAAGTCGAAACTTCGACGTCTAATATCTCTGTAGCTAAAAGGTTTCCCAGGTAAGGTCCAGAACAAAAACTACGGAGAGAAAAAGTGCCTTTCGGCTTCGTGAAGGGTACTTGTACAGATGTACACCCATTAATTGTATCCATAATTTAAAATTAACAATTTTACAATTAAACTTGTAATCTGTGGACAACGTAGTGGGTAGCATAATTGTTTTAAAATGTTAAATTTATGATATTGTGACTTATTTTCATTGTGCTACTGTTTGTTTTTCCTTAATTAAATAAATAAACTTTAAACTGGATTATCATTCTTCTTCTTCTTTCTCGTGTGGTTAGTTCCAAACCTGGTGACAGAGTTTTTATGCCGCCCATGGGCCTCTGACTTGGGTTTACATGCCGTCGAGAAATACAACATTATTTTAAGTATATGGGAAACCTGAATATAGTATGTTCAGAATAAGTAACTGAATCGATTCCAATAATTTTTAAACCATGTTATATGTTGTCCCAAAAATATTTTAAAAAAGCTACAAGATGGACACCAAGCGACACTAAGTACCTATCGCAATCATTTAGGTACCTACTGCCAAATTATTATTATCAATGAGCTCAAGACGACGCGGGAGACGCGTGCGCGGCGGCGCCGCGTGATGACCACGTTTTTGTGCGGACAACCAGGTAACAGAACAAGCTTATAACTTTGTGATTTTTCATGATAGTTTTGAAATTTTGTACATAGATTCTTTACATCAAAATACTAGACACGTGTTTCAGGTTTCGCATATACTAAAACTAATGTTGTATATCTCATTATCATTTAGAGATAATGAGATATACAACATTAGTTTTAGTATCACCCAAGACTATCACCTTAAACTTTTGATAAGAAATATTATAATAATCTAATCAGTCAAATGATTTATTGAAAGTGCACAATGTAACCGGGTCATTGAACTGTCAAGGATTTCTGGTTTCATTATCAACCAATCAGAACAGGTGGCCTACCATGATGTCTTAAAGCATGAGTAATTTTAGTGTGGGAAAGAGATGGCGCTAGACGACCTGTATAGCTCTGTCTCTTTCTCACACTGGAATTACTCCTTGCTTTAATACATCATAGTAACCCCCCAGTACTAAGATATTTTGACAATTGCAGTTGGAGTTTCATAGATGACTGCACTGTGCGTTGGAAAAAGGAGACTGGTGGTATACAGGGTGGTGCCGACAATGCAACAATAAATGAAAACACTGATTATACTAGTTCATCTTCATAGGAATATTTTAGAACAATCACAACAAAGTTTAAAAAAAATATATGAAAATTAAAAAAAATGTCCTGTAACTAAACTCCTGGTTATGTTCGAATGAATTTTTGTATGCAGACTTGGAACGTCATGAGGTATACGCAGTTTAACTCATTGTATTGTCGGCACCACCCTGTATAAAGGAGATGGAATGATTGCTTTAGCACACCTCCGCTGCGAAAACAATGACGCAAAACCGCTAAACGAATTCCGCTGCAAAACAGTACTACATAACTTCGCGATTCGGGAGTTAGTGGAATTGTAGGAATCGGAGCCTTTCTTTCTTATTATTTTTAGTCTGGATGCAACCTGTTACTGTCCCATTGCTGGGCAAAGGCCACTTCAAATAAAGAAAAGGACAAACATTGATATTGATTGCAATGACTTCATAATATCTAAGTCTGAAAAAGTTTAAGTAAGGAACAGTGTGCTGTTCGATTTTCGAGTTTCAGCGTTGAGTCGAATGGTGCCACGGTGTAAACGGACGCTTCACGAAGCCGTCAACCAAAAATTCTGTACGTAAAACTAGGTAACTCTACGCAAAGTTATTGCTGGGAAACGACATTTTTTTTTAAGTTAAAACGTCTTAAGGTAGGACTCCATGTACTCAAAACATTGTGCTGGTGGATTGAATAGTACGGGAGTCGTGGCGGTGTTTAAAGTAAACAAAAACTTGTGAAAAAAGTGGAACTTTGACACCTAATATCTCCGTGACTAGAAGGTATGGTCTAAGACAAAAATGATCGCAATGACGGGAGAACAATTACTTTTCGGCTTCGTTAAAGGTAATTTTACACCCAGAGGAGCTCGTGGCTAAATAATAACAGCCGCTCGGCTTCGGTTAAGCCGTGCTTGCCTAGGTTGGTCTGTGGATGGGTGACCACCCATTACATACCGAGTTTCCTCCGTGCCTCGGAAAGCACGTTAAGCCGTTGGTCCCGGGTGTCATTTGTAGATCTTTGACAGTCGTTAGGTAGTCAGTGGCCCAAAAAGTCTGACAACCAGTGTTACCAAGGGGTATC
Source organism: Noctua janthina (assembly GCA_963576755.1). Classification (NCBI taxonomy): domain Eukaryota; kingdom Metazoa; phylum Arthropoda; class Insecta; order Lepidoptera; family Noctuidae; genus Noctua; species Noctua janthina. The sequence goes on from OY755074.1 coordinate 2,985,628, forward strand.
GTATTGCCAAGTACTAACTGGGTTGTGGAGGTCAGATAGGCAGTCGCTCCATGTAAAATACTGGTATTCAGCTGCATCCGGTTAGACTGTAAGCCGACCCCAACGTAGTTGGGAAAAGGCTAGGCAGATGGTATTTACATAAAAAAGTGGTCAGACTCCTAAAGTACAGACAATAAAAGCATATAAATACAAAGATCCTTCTCCCTAGAACAATTGCCTTTCGTCTTAGAACACCACGCTCAATATTCCTAAGGCATATATTAATACATACCTCGAGCATCATTGGTTCGTGAACAGGGTGTTCGAACATGTTTTTGTTCTCTCTCAGCCATATAACCGCTTTATACGCGTCCTCGCTGTAAGCCCGTAGCACTTCTAGACGTTTGTTATCTACATCTTCTAATTTACGTATTCTGGAAATAAAAATTACATAACATCACGCCTGTGTCTCGAAGGGTAGGGCAGAGATGTATTGGGAAGAACTGTGATGTGTGAAACCAATGAATAAATCATAATGTTACTACTACACTACACTGCTTGTCATTTAAAAATCAACCTTAATAAACCCAAAATTAAGTTGATTTTAGTAAGACTCACTTGTTCTGAATTTCTGATACAATATTCTCACTTCACAACTTCAAGATGATTTCCATGATTATTAGTTATTTTAAAATTAACCTTATCTACACTAAAATTAAGTTGTATTTAGTAAAACTGCCTTGTTCTGAATTTCCGTTACAATATTCTCACTTCACAACTTCAACATTTCGATTTGACTAATAGTTATTTTAAAATGAACCTTATCCGCACCCAAATTAAGTTGTATTTAGTAAAACTGACTTATTCTGAATTTTCAATACAATATTCTCACTTCACAACTTCAAAATTTTGATTTGACTAATAGTTATTTTAAAATAAACCTTATCCACACTAAAATTAAGTTATATTTAGTAAAACTGACCTGTTCTGATACAGTCTAATCTGAGGTACTACATTGTTCTCCAGATCGTACTGAACGTCTAGCTTTTGCTTCTTCAAATTGTCTATGGCTGCGTTCGTTTTCGCTATTGGCTTGTGTACCTCTGCTAAATCCATTTTCACTTTACTTTCTGTGGATAATTTTAAAAGTAAACATTAAAAAACAAAATCAACAGTCAATTATTCAAATAAAGAATTTGCATTCTGAAAGTTGGCAACAACACAAATGCAAAACATCACGCCTGTAATCCCAGGAGGGTTAGGGAAAGGTGTACCTAATAGTACACAATCGCCAGTTATGTTTAAATCCCATGTAACAGGGGGCGAGCCTATTGCCATCAAGCGAGCACAAAAACAGACTCCGTGGCTGCAACTGAGAAATTCCTGAAGTAAAAACCCAATAACACTTTGCCCGACCTGGGAATCGAACCCAGGACCTCATGCTCAGCAGTCGCGCTTGCAACCACTAGGCAATCTACAACAGAAACCTACCTTTCAAATATTTCACTGTATTAATTAATAAATCTTTTTTTTACAAGCCTTCATCGTATCCCACTGCTGGGCAATGGCTTTCCCTTTCTCCTTCCATTCCTCTATATCCTGTGCGATCTCTGGCCATGTTATCTCCAAATAAATTAAATCAATATTACTGAATGAAATGTCTCTCTGTGTTGCACTAAAATATTGATTATGATTTGCAATAACCAATATCGTGGCATAGGATTTTTTTTTTTTTAAACTTTGCCCCGCACTAGGAATTTCTCCTGTATCGTGGATGCGTTTACAAATATTTAAGCTCACATACACAAACAGCCAGACCCGGAACAACTATCTGTAGGCCATACAAATATTTTTTCCGTGAGGGAATCGAACCCGCAACATGAAGCGCAGCAGTCAATCGCTCAGCCACTGCGCCAACCGTGCCGTATTTAGTCTTAGGTGCAAAAAGCACTTGGGAACCTTTCAATTGATTATTCTACGTCAACATGTCCATTACGAAGCCAAAATGCTGAACTTGCCTAGATGGCCAAAATAGATGGCTGCGGGACTGTTCGAAAGAGATACCGCGGCCATGCACGCGTAGCATGACCACCGTAGACAAGGATTTCGTTGACGGAAGAATCGACAAAATGACAGATAGTGAAAAAAAATCTGTCATTGTGTCGACAAAATGACAGATTGTTCTGTCATTTTGTCGATTCTTCCGTCTAAAAAACCCGTTTCTACGGTGGTCATGCTAAGCGTGCTGGAACACAAAGGGCAAAAAAGGAACATGGATGGGTTTTAGTCAGTAGGAGGACACTCCCTTCCGCTCCGCCCAGAGCGGGGAGGGGCTCATTTGATGATTTTCCATTAGAAAAAAAAAAACACTTCCATTGCCAAGCCAAAATGCTGAACTTGCCTAGATGGCCAAAATGAAAAGTTCGTTAAATGTCTTCCCTAGTGGTAAAAACAAATACCAGAACCCAATACGCTCACCTCTCTCCCAAGTCGCTATTTTATGACTCGTACATAATTATAAGGCACCATCACGCGACATCGCGTGAACGGCTACCACATAACAGGCCCCTTCACTCGACGTCGCGCGATGCGGCAATTAACGTGTTAACACTGTTTTAACATCTAACTCTAGTCTTATTATTGTAATTCATAATCAATACAAGGTGTAAATGAACCCTTCACGAAGCCGTCATTCAAGCATTCTGTACATAACACTGAGTAACTGTACGCAAAAATTATTGCTGGGGAACGACTTTTTTTTTGGAGTGACAAATCACGTTTAAACGGTAAAACTCAATGTAACGCACCCAAAACATTGTGCTGATGGATGGATTGAATAGTACGGGGATCGTGGAGGTATTTAAAGTAAAGTTTTACCTTTAAAAAACTGTATTAAAACAAAAAGCTTGTGAAAAAATTGAAACTTTGATCTCAAATATCTCCGTAAGTAGAAGGTCCCCAGGTTTGGTTAAAAAACTGTATTTTAAAAAAACTTGTAAAAAGTTGGAACTATGACCCTCAATATCTCCGTAATGGTTCCCAAGTATAGTCCAGAACAAAAAATGATCGCAATGACGGGGAGAACAAGTGCCTTTCGTATTCGTTAAAGGTCTTTATTTATTTTATATATTTAGGCCAGGGCTGCGGAACTGTTCGAAAGAGATACCGTGGCCCTGGAACACAAAGGGCAAAGAAGGAACATGGATGGGTTTTAGTCAGTACAAGTCTGACACTCCCTTCCGCTTCCATTTGATAATATACCATCCAAAAAAACAAAGGCTCTGTATACACCCACTGTTATCTACTCACCATCTCCTACTGTCTCCACCAATCTGCTCTTATCCATGACCAGCTTTTCAAGCTTAAACTTAGCCTCCTGCAACTCCCTCTCTCTGTTCCTATGCCGTTCTAACTTCTCTTGATAAGAGCTTGCTATCTCTTTCAGCTGGAACTCTTGCGTGCGAACTGCGTTTATAGTCTCTTTTGCTTGGTCTTTGAGAGCGTAGATCTTTCTGTTCTGTAAGTGATATGAAAAGATTACAGAAAGTGTACCGGTAGTTTAGCCATCATTTCAGCCGAAAGACGTCCTAGCTGGACATAGGCCTCCCCCAAGTGTCGCTACATTGGCCGATCCTGTGCGACTTGCATCCAGCGGATCCCCGCAAACTTCACCAGGTCATCGGTTCATCTAGTGGGCGGCCTTCCTACAACGTCTTCCGGTTCGCGGTCACCACTCCAGAACTAGTAGTAGGTAGTTCAGTAGTAGATTCTAATAATAGTCCAATAATAGGGTGTAGGTGTACACACACATTTCGCCAGTTATGTTAAAGTCTCATGTAATATAGGACGACCCTATTGCCATCAACCGGGCTCAAATCCAGACTCCGTGGCTACTACTGACTGAGAAATTCCTGATGGAAAAACCTAACTACGGTTTGCCTGGGAATCGAACCCAGGACCTCTGGTTCAGCAGTTGCGCTTGCGACCACTACACTAACGAGGCAGTTCTATGACAATTATATTTCCCTGATCAAACCTGGTCACTCACGGAGTCACAGAAGTTCCGCCTTGGAGCTTGCCAAAGTGCAATGGAACGCAGCATTCAGGGTGTCAAAAAAACAAGACAGGGTTCGAAACACCACGCTGCGTTCCAAAACGGACGTTGGCAAAAAGGCTGCCAGGCTAAAATGGGACTGGCCGGGTCACGTCAGCCGTATGCACGATGACCGCTGGGGCAAGTCTCCACACGATGGTTGCCGGAAGACGGACGGCGCCGCTGAAGCCGACCCAGAAAGAGGTGGCGAGACGATTTGGACGTGTACCGCGGAAAAAGAGCGTACGAGAGGAATTGGGGGAGGGCCCAGCAGTGGGACAGAGCAGGCTAATAAAAAAAAAAAACTTACCGCAGCCAATTTCTGTTGTTCTATCTTGCCGATACTGCTTCTAGCGGTCTCTATCACTCGTTCCAAAGGTTCTACTTTACTCTGATGAGTTTTTACGATGTTAATTGCTTTCTTCTTATCGTTATTGTATTCCACTACTTTCTCCCTTAAGTCCTGGTACTCGAGCCACAGTTTCTTCTTTTCACAAATCTCGATTTGTTTTTCTATCTCTTTCCTTTGCTGCATTGCGTCTATTTTATCTTTTAATCTAGAAAAGTATATGTATGTATGTATAATCTAAACTAATATTATAAAGCTGAAGAGTTTGTTTGTTTGGTTGAACGCGCTAATCTCAGGAACAACTGGTTCGATTTGCAAAATTGTTTTAGTGTTGGATAGCCCATTCATCGAGGAAGGTTATAGGCTATAAATCGAAGCCATTTATTGAACCCATTTATTGAAGGTCGCGGGCAGCAGCTAGTATTTTTATAACATAAAAAACACTTCGACTGCGACTGCGTAAGCAAAAATTGTACGAATACGGGGTGGAACGGACACCGACGCGAAAACGGTTACCACGTACTCAGTACATCATTCTGAGCCCCCCCTCCCCTCCCCCACACAGAAGTTTTTCAACGGTTATTAAAAAAACATCTGCTGTTTCCTACAAAAGTGCAATACCTCCACGGTCAAAATGTATGGAACTGTTGTTTTTTTTTAATAACCAATGAAAAATTTCTATGTGGTGGGGCTCACATTGATGTACTCAATACCTGATAACCATTTTCGTCTCGGTATCCTTTCTTCAACCCCGTATAATTTATAGCCCCCCGAAAAATGTAGGTTTCTACCAGAGGACTTTTTTTTTAGAATTGGATCACTATTTCCGGAAATTACTACCTACTTACAAAATTACAAACAAATTTTACCACTTTATAATATTAGTACAGACAACACGCCTGTAATCCCCGAAGGGTAAGACAGGCGTACCTAACACATTACGCCAGTTATGTTTAAGTCCCGTGTAATAGGAGGCGAGCCTATTGCCATCAACCGGGCACACCCGAGGCGGCTGAGAAATTCCTGATGGAAAAAACCAAATAATGGTTTTGCTCGATCCGGAAAACCAAGGGGCTTATGCTCAGCAGTCGCGCTTGCGACTAATAGACCAATGAGGTAGGCAACTTAAACTCTTAATAATATTAAAGTTCAGATATTGCGACCATACATACCTCTCATTCAACCGGATGGCGTCCTCCATAACCTGGGCGTTGCTCTGTACCTTGGAAGACAGGCCTCTTTGCTTCGTCCTGCATTCTATCAGTTCATCTAGCTGAGTGACGCTGTCCTGCCCGCCCACTGCCGCGAGGGTACTGCGCAATAGTTGCTGGGGATCCATCTTTGAGAAGTCCTGCACTCGATCTTGGGGTAGAAGTTGGCAGAGGTTGTCCACCTAAGGGGATTAAAATAGATGTGTAAAAGATCATCTACAAGCTTCATTTTTACTTTTACACAACATCACGCCTGAAAGTGCTGGAGTGGAGACCACGGACGGGGCGGAGGAATGTGGGAAGACAACCGAGTAGGTGAACAGACGGTCTCATTAAAGTGGTCGGAAGAAACTGGATAGTTCTCGGGTGACCACTGAAAACTAGCGGAGTGCTGCGGGCCCCCCATAGCACAGCATCATGCTGAGTGGTAACCTGCTTGTCGCAGTCACGACGTGCAAGCCGTCAACTTTTCTGTTCGGTCCTGTTGTATTTATAAAATACTAGCTTATGCCCGCGGCTTCGCACGTGCCGAGTTCGGTAAATATTCCACGGGTTTTTGCGCACGACGGCCAATCAAGCTATACAGAACCAGTTTATGCGGATCTCTCGTTGTACGGGAAATTTATACAAAGCGAGGCCATGTTATACTGGAAATGTACAGCTTCATGTGCCGCCGTGTGTACTAACGGTATAATAGGTATCCTATATATTAATCCAGGTTATAAATTATCTGTGTGCAAAGTTATACCCAAATCTGTTTAACCGCTGTTACGTGAATGAGGAACGAATATTCATATATCCTCACAAACTTGCGCATTTATAATAGTAGTAAGATTTGTTATGCTTTGTATGTTTATTGTTTGTAATTTTGTGTCGATTACATACCAAAACACCATGCCAGTAATACCCGAAGGGTAAGGCAATGGTGTACTTAATGCTAACGTCGGTATGAGTCATAATAGAGTTATTTAAATATAGGTCGAGAGGTTTCAATCTGCAATGACACTCGGACTAGCATTGATATACGTTTCCATGGCATAATATCCGCCTTGCGTACTTACTGATAATACGAGTAGACCAAAGCACGTGTTTGCTACAGATAAAGGTACAGTTCACACTGTGTCGTGACGACAAAAAGTCGTCCTAAAGTGTCGTGGCGTTTATTTTAAAGCAAGTGTGAGTTAAAATCAAAAGTCATTTGTTCAAATTAGGCTGATAATCAGCTCTTTTAGAACGTCAAAGTTAACAAGAGACAGACCCCCAAAACGCCTCCTTCGACACTTCCTAGTGTTTTAGCAGGGAAGATGAAGTGGCGGAAGAAATTCCCCAGCAACACATCTGTCTGTTGGGTTAGATTATAGTCGGACTCATGCACTAAGGACAAGGGTACTAACTAACCAAAAATTTCCCAACTGCAACGAAACTGCTAATTAACCTTATCGATTACGGCCAAAGTAATATCGTATTCTTCAACTGGCTACCTATTCCGATTAAAAAGATACACCTAGAGACAAACAGACAGGCAAACAAATGGCATTCTTATACTGGTATTCCAATATCCGTCTTAAGTCAATTGCTCAGTTCAATTAGACTCAATGTCATGACAACGGTTCAAAATGCCCATCAAATCGTGTTTTTTTTGCTCAATTGGCGGATTCTCAAGTTTGACAGATGATTTCTTGTGAAAACTCTTCAATCGTGGGCGTTTATGTCAATTTTTAAACAGACTATAGCTGTTAATGTCTAATGGGCGGATTAAGAACGTGTCGAACTTGACTTGAGCTGAGTCAGTCAGTCGGTTATCGGTGTTAGTATTAGAAGAATTTACAATATATAAGTCCGTGATTAGACCTGTCGTACTGTATGGATCCGAATGCTGGGCTGTGAAGAAGATGGATGAAAAAGGATTGCATGGATATGTGGTGACAAGAATGGATAAAGTAAGGAAGTATATTAGAGAAAGTTTGAAAGTTGCGCTAGTCACAGAAAAGTTGAAAGGGGATCGACTGTCTTGGTATGGGCATGTGATGGGGGCGAATCGCATGTGACTAAGAGTGATGAATATAAATGTTGACGGATGGAGAGGTTGATGAAGACCACATAAAAGATGGATGGATTGCGTGAGGAATGATATGAAGGAAAAATGAGTAAATGTTAGCGTGACGATTGACAGAGGCAAATGGAAGAAAAAAACGTGTTGCGCCGACCCCAAATAACATTGAACAAGGGCAGGTGGAAGATGACATTAGAAGAAGGGTGCCGTTGGTGCAAGCTACACACATCAAGCCAAACAAGAAACAGCTACAAACGACGGTTTTCGAGCGACAAAAATCGTGACGACACAGTGTGAACCGTGCCTTAGCCCATTGAATTACGATACTTCACTCACTTCACGTTCTGTTATTTTTTTATTTCACTCGGTGTGAACAAAATATCAATCAAAAAAGAAAAATGAATTCATTAGTGAGCGGATCCAATATAAAATTCAAATTTCGCGGGCTACCCGTGCGCTGCCACCTTAACCAGAAACCAGCTTCATAGGTTGACCAGCGAGAGGCCATTACAAAAAAAAAAAAAAAATTACCTGTATATTCATTGATGCTATAAGCTCTTGTACTCGCTTCTCCCGGACTGCCTTTCCATCAATACGCCATGATGACTCATCCTGGGTATTAAACTCCCTAGTAATTATAACATTACGGTCCCCTGGATTCTGGTAAAGCTCTATTTCGATTCTCGAAAAGTCACAGCCACTCCGGACATATTCAGATATCTAAAAAGAAAAAAAAACCTTATTTCAGATGGTAACGAAGGCAAGGTGGAAGATACACCGACGCTAAAACGGTTACCACGTATTCAGACATATAGATTACATATAAATTTTTCATTGGTTATTTAAAAATTATTTTAATTCATATTGAACTTATACACAATACATGCTACACCTATGAGTAGTTGCTCTTGCTGGAGAGCACACTCATACTGCCAAAAGTCACTTACCACGTCTGCTTAAAGTACTCAAGACTGATTGCAGATACAAATGAAAGAGAAAAAATAAACGGACCTGTTATTACAATGGTAGTGTTATTACTGATAGTGATATCTTCCAGAAAATAATGATGGTAAATAAAAACAATATTGATGGTAAATAAAAAGGATACTCACTTTCTTAGCACGTCCAATGACGCTGGTCTTGCCACATAACCCAAGAATGATGGCACACACAAATGTAGATTTCCCCGTGCCATTGGGTCCGATTATCAAGTTTAAATTCGAACTAGGATATAGCTCCACCTTTTTGTAAGTTCTGAAATACAAATAACATAACATTACTTACCTTTATTTTTTATTGTGTTTGTTAGTGATCCTAAGATTTCTACTACTTTTTCTGTTTTTATTTGTATGCACCCGTAATTGGCTCTGTATTACATAATATATAATTGTTATCCATCTGTTACAGCTGTAGATCCAACTATTAATCAATAAATAAAAGAGGTAGATATCGCACTAGGGCACGCAAATTGTTGCAGACAAATTCAGACAATTGTCGTAATTTAAGTACTTCAAGCGCAATAGCTATATTTTTCTGTATCATACGTTCTGTATTATCTATCGCAGTAACAACGCCACGATATTTGAACGCTGCTCGCTCAGTACGAATATAGGGAATCTTCTTTATAATATGATTGCTGTTAATAATTTTTTTTCCTCTTCTCATCTGCTATCAGTCATCCTTGACTATGATCAGATGTGTGGAAGATGCATCTCATTTTTATAGAATCAGGACAAGTGTCCTAATTCTACTTAATCAGGCAGCACAATATCAGCTTTCTTGAGTCTCTTGGTACAATTTGGCAGCAGTAGTGAATGTGAAAGGGGATTTGAATGGTTGGTTAATCTATCTTTGTAATTCTCTAGGTAGCGCTTTGCTTCTTCTAGAATCATTGGGATTGCCAGGTGCTCATGGATTTCTGAGCTGCGTGTATTAATAAATAAATAACTACACAACTTTTCCCTTATGGGTCAAAAAGATATTACTGTTCCCTTTAGCCTACATAATCCTATAGCTAGGAAAAGGCCCCTCCATTCTCTAAGTAGGGTTTTAAATCATCATGATTTAATAAAATCAATAATTTGTTTATTTCATACATTTTCTAATGTATTTAAACAATCTAGTTTGTTAAATAATATGAATTTCTGCCAAATAAAGTAAGGACAAGACATTAAGAGTGCAATTTTACAAATGCATCCATCATTAACAATAGTATATGTTAACTGACTGTATAAAAAAGGCAAGAGGGACCTGGAAATAACATTTAAAATCAAATTTAGAAGTAATAGCAATAATTTTGGCTTGGTGAAATTCTGTTACAAAATTTTACAGTATCTGCTGCCTTTTTTTAAGGGAATTGACAAGCATAAAGTGGCTAGATACCCACAGTATCAATGTTAACATGTTGCAAACTAATAACTATTTACAAGTGGACCAGATAAGTCTGTACTTTAACTATTAGTTAGCCACAAAACTTGTCGCGACATGACTCATTAATTTAAGCGTTACTTTAATTGTTTTTGAAATAATACTAGACGCATAACTCAAAAAGCAACTCATTTATTAGTAATCTATAGAAGCTACGCACGAAACCACAAATACCACGCACAAAAACCATGAATACTAATAAAAAATTCAAATCCCGAACTTGGATTGCGCGCGAAAAGTAATACTTACACGAAGTTTACAAGGTCTATTCTGTAAATACAGCCGGCTTGTATGCCGTCTGTGTTAAATACTTTCGATTGCGACATTTCACACTTTTTAAATCATAACTACTGAAAACTCAATTGCACAATTTCACACAAAATATTAACAAACAAAAAACGTTTGGAAGCTTCGACTTCTGCACCTTTAAGCCTGTCACACTAATGACACTGTCACATTGACAGTCATTAGACTTGACGGCTTTAGTGATGTGAACAAAGAGAGAAGACTAAATAAAACAAAGATTTTAGTATCACGGGCACTACTTACTAAAAAAGCATGGAGTGATTTTAAGATTAGGTGTTAAGTTACTGTCTAATTCGTCAATCAGACAAAAGTAGTTTTGATCGTCTTTTACCTGAACAATATTATCCTGCCATTGTCCCATATATCTTGGGCTTTGCCCAATACGTTTTTTTCTTTCATTCCACAATGTTTGCCGTCACGGTATTATTTACTCATTTGCCTTTCATTTTAAAATAGTCTGCGGATGGGCAACTGGAATCGATTTCCTAGAAAATTGTAACATTGAAAAGTAGGTACGTACAGTAGACGCTCAAAAGTGCACTACCATGCTAAAGATTATATTGCTATGAACTGTGCGAGCACGATACAGCAGTGTGTGTGCGTATGCGTGTATGAGTGATGTCTCAACATTCCACACATAACACACACTAATGAACTGTCGTCACACTACGCGAAATAGCATTATATTTCTGTTGCATTTAGAATACACATCATAGTGATGACCTGTTCTTACCATTGCATCGTTAAAATTCGCGTAGTATCAACATGTGTTGGTAGCTGTTTGGGCTGAGCATGGGTTCACGATCAATGAAGTCTAAGTTCGAATCCATGTTCTTACAATGTGTGGCTGTTTTTTGTTTCTTTGAAACCTTAATAATATTTGTATTTTAAGCAGAAAGTCGTTAGGTATTTATGTTTATTTATAGTGTAGTCATGCTTATTGTTTATAAGAAGTTAAATATTAAATAGTTATTGTATTATTATTTTACCTCATTAATTGATTTTTATTTTATCTTTTCGGTGTTGGAAGGTGGAAATAAAAAAATCATGCTGAATGATAACAAAAATGTTTATTCGTTTTATTTATTTATAAAATTAACAAACTTTTATGAGAATTGTGACGTCACATTCCTACCCAGGCAAAAAAAAGTTCTCTTATCACCGTTCATAAGATTTTTTGTTGTATACCCACTTAGTCAATTCATAATAAGAATAACATAACACGGAAAGGATATTCTAATAACACAAATATAATTGTTGATACCCGCTTATTATAGGTATCAGTATTCAGCAGAGTTCATTGAATACATATGAGTTAGACTTTATGAACGTGTTTTTTTTTATGTAACGTCTCATTGAATGTATTGAGGTTATAGCTTAAGTGTTCATTTTCTTGACGAAAAGAATATTGAAACTAAACCCCAATTTAAGATCATTAAATTTAAAATTTATTTCTTAATTTTTTTATTTTTTTATATACGGTTATGTTAATATTACTAAATATTTAGTTACCCGGTCTACTTATTAACTTTTCGCCATAAATTAAGTCTTCCTTTTGGCAAGACTTGAAAGTCTTGTCGTCAGAAAATACAGTCACCTCCCAGTTAAAATCTAAACAATCTCGAGCAAAACGTAGTCTTTCCGTAGTTTTTGTGTCCAAAATGGTTTTTAGCTGGCTTCCGATGATGTAAACCTTCAGCATGGGCTGCATGGCAAACAGTCTGTAATGTAATATCCAATTGCTCTGCAAACATTATAGTTGGAATGAAACAATTTGTTTCATATTCTTCCACCATAAAACGTCGCTGAGTTGGGTTAATAAGCGGCGGCCTTTCACTTCTTAGACGACTCTTCAGACTACCTTCTTCCTCAAACCTCTTTACCCAACGGCTAACAGAATTTCTAAAAGATAAACAAAATATGATTACACACTTGCAACTAGCAATTTATTTAATAATAAGAAAATCACACACCACAACTATCATCATAATAATTATAATTTTTAAAAATAACTTGCACTTTATAAGCCAGTTTCAGTTGAAATTTGAGAAATATTAAGCCCTTTTTTACGCAAAGTGACAATATTTGCCCTGGCATCAATACTAATATTAGCTTGCATCTTGAATAAAGACAATCAAACAATACGCTAATCGTAATAATAACACAAAGTTCACCAAGTAACAACGTCATAACTAACTGCTTTGTTCAATCCAGAAGTTTATTTTGTTTCACATTCACCCTCATCTTTTTTGTTAATAATAGGTTCCAACTAATATTAAGAAAAACATATCTCATCGGGTCTAACGTATCATTTATAATTAAAACACAAAAAGTGTAATGTTACTTGGGTTCGAACGCAGGCTACACTGTGCGAGACATTTTATCTATAGCGTTAACCGCTAAGCCAGATAGACACATAATTATTAGTTTGAAATTAAATATCACTAACTTAATACTCCGTCGCGACATGACAGTCTTGTCACTAAGGCAAATGATCATTATATCGCACTCTTTCCGGCTAGATAATTATGAAAGAGTGCGAAATACGAGATCGTGTATGTGTGCAAAATGTTTGTTATGAAAAAAGGTCGTAAGTTCGACTTGTTTTGATGCGATCGTTTTGTGAAATTGCTAATGCACTTATGGTCTCTACTGTACATACTTATCTTATAATGGCCTAATTGAAATCCATTGTTTGAAATTGACTTAGATACATCTACGTGGTTTTGAGATTTAAGATGTGGGTGGCTAGAGCCAAACTAATATTAATTGTCGTTTGATACCTCTACACATGTACATTTTCAAAAGCAATTGCAAAGCTTCTCGGAATCTAGATCGAACCACTGGATTGAGTTACATAATCCTCAGGTCATCTCGATAGAACGCCACTATATACCTAAATTGGCTAAAGAAGCAATTGAGATTATTAACTATAAAAACTTCAACCGGGAGGATGGATTTCAACTATCAAGAGCCTGGAATCAAGTGTTTCAATATTATTGTATAAAAACTGTAAAAGTTCGCAAGCCGACACGGCATCGAATTGTGAGTGACAGTGATAGCAGCGGTACCGCGGTACCAAGCAAACAAAACGTGTCAGGAAAAGGGTAGATTGTTTTGTCTGCTCATAAACACCCACCCGCAATAGCTTCAGTTTATCCGTGATCATGACGCTTGCTACTAACACCTAACTAAACATAATTATATTTATAATATAAAAATGAATCCCTGAATTTGTTGCTAAGCGCAAATCTCGAGAGCAGCTGAACCGATTTTTTTATTCTGTTTGTTACTGTCAGGACAAGGTTCTTAGGTAGATAGTAAGTACGTAGGTAGTAGGTAGGTGGTAGGTAGATGGTAGGTAGGAAGTAGGTGGTTGGTAGGTGGTAGGTAGGTGGTAGGTTGGTAGTAGGAAAAAGGTGCATTGCAACGCATGCCGGCAACAGCTAGTTTATAATAAAAGTGTTAAATATCCCGTTTTTAGATAATGTTATAATATTTTTGTTACTCATGTACGCTAGAATAAAAGACCTTTTAGCACTGAATATTTTTATTTGAAGTTCTCTTTCGATTGCGTTTTACGATTAAATTACGCAATTTGTAAGTACCTACTACAGAATGACTTAGAAACAGAAAACATTTTTTTTTACATAGTTTTGACTTGGGCTCAAGGGAATTTGTGTAAGCTTGTAATAAAAAAAAAACTATGCAACAATATGGCTCTTAATCCAATCAATGTATTCGTATACATTGGTGTACACTGAAGGAACGTCCTTTTGACCGCAGGGAGATGGTCCAAAGCTAACAGTGCCAATAAGTTCAGATCTTCCTTGATTCTCGTACACTAGGGGTCCACCCCCGTCACCCCTGCAACTATCCATGCCTTCTATGCCACCCGCGCAGATCTCACCCGTCCCAAGCTGGGTGCTGCGACCAGGTTTGCTGTATATTTTCTGACATTTCTGTGAAATAATGAAGTTTCTTATCAGTTTTGTCCTTGTTTTGTTAGTCGATCTTATACATGATTGTGTCGATTCTTGTTGATTAATTAGCTACCGATTTATGGGGGATACCAAATTTACTTTTTGTTTTTTTTTTTAAACGTTGTCCCACACTGGAAATTTCTCCTATCTCGTGGGTGGTTTATAAACATTTAAACTAACATGCACAAACAACCTAAACACAATAAAAACAGATTTTTCTGCCAGCAATACACACGGCACAGTGCTGCGCGGGTCTTTTGACGAGTGACTCTGGTTGGAACAAATGCCGCCATCTTGTTTTTCAAAACAATTTCCACCATTGAGATATAGGTACCTATGGAGAAGGGATATTCTTGCTACTATACAAGGAATAGTTATACAAATATCTATAATATCGACACACAGTCACGTGAAAAACATTTTTTTTCTTTTTAATAAAGCAGTAGCTACATAAGAAAAAAGAGACAACTACAGTTTGTCAAGTGCTTATTTTGAAACACTTTCTTGTGACGTCATAAGTTCATCCTGGATGCGTGACCATTTTGCCATATTTTGCGCCGAGTATTTTGTTGTTTTTTTGAATGATAACGAATGAAAACGGCATTTTGTGCGCCAGATTTTTGAAGGTAGTCACGCTAATTCTGTAGGTATGCTCAGTCCATAAGCTGTTAAGTCAGTGATGTCCACAGCTATGAGACATGTTTCCTAACAGCGCCCTCTTGACAATTTTTTTGGTCAACTCTTGATCCATGGAGGATTGAAGGCGTAACTAGTCGAAAGTTGAATGTGAATGCGCGTGTCAAAATTAAGTAACGGTTACTTACTTCCTGGTCCACGAAGGGCACTTTGACAAGCATCTTGATGTCTTTGTTATTCACGTCCTTAAACCAAGAAACAGCAACCAGCGGGGAGTCAGGGGGACTGGACTCCAGGTTTTTCGTTGGCAGGCAGATGGGGCGTATAAAATCTAAAAGGTTAACGGTATTATGTAAAGAATTGAACCATGGTTAATTTTTTGTGTTATTCATATACGTTTTAGAGTCACATGGTGTATCTGATATAATCGGCGCTTATGTTATTAAGCCTGTCTATTTGATTCTGAATTAATGCATCTATCAAAACAAAAAAATATCAATATTAGATTAATCGTTTTTGAAAAAATCACGTGTGATATCCGAACAGACAGACTCCGTTCGTGGCCTTTTTAACTCGGTTGAAGCCCAATTCGAGGTTTAGTATAAAAAGTTAATGGCAGAGGTTCTTCTACAAACCTGTGTAGGGAACTGCCTCCTTCAACTTGATCAGAGCAATATCGTTCTGCTTCGTAGCTGGATTATTGTACTTCGGATGAGTTATGATCGTCTCGATCGCGATGCTGGTGGGTCCATCGTTGCAATCCTCTCCCGCTCCGTCAAGTGGTATACAGTCTTTACCTTTGTGATTCAAGTCGTATTCTCCAAGGCGAACTGAAGTCCTAAAACATACGTTTTAAGCTGTAACTCCTGATAAAAATATTAACAGCATTTGTTATTTTTCGTAGCTCTTGTAAGAATTTTTACAGATAAAACACTTGAATCTGGAACCACTCGGCCATTAATGTGGGTTATCGCGCATGAATTCGCCGCTAGAGGCGTTCGTGTAGAGTAAGGTCTCAGAAATGTCAGATGGCATAGTGTCCGAGCTTTATCACAAACATGTGTTTTATGGATTTTTTGCCGCTCGAATTCCGTTGACAAGAGGGCACATTTGTGCAATATGACCCCTCACACGGCGTTAGTTTCTCGGGATTCTTGTAGACTCTACAAGAATCCCCAAGAAATCAGAATCAAGTGTCCTACTTGCACTTGAAAATTATAAAAACTCTTTCCTGTCTGGAGACAATATTTTTACAATTTTGACATTTGTGGTGAAAGCATTAGATTTTATTGGATTAAATTTGGCTACATCGCGTGGGTAGACACATTTTTTTTGACAATTGAAACAAAATTACAAGTGGGCCTAGCACGAATTTTAACGTACCTATTGCATCGTATCGTAACGCTGACATGGACGTAAGTTTTGTACGGAGGGAGGGCCATAAGTGTAAAGCTGTCAAAATTAGTTCCTTGTACGTACTGTAGAGGCGCTTTTTGATTTTCAGTATAAAACAATACGATAAAATTCGTGCTAAGGCCTAAGGTTTTGTCTTACGGCGTGGCTATTTCCAGTACTTGTCCGGTCGTACAGTGGGCAGCTGTCAGGACATATCTGGCGCTGATTAAAGTTCCTGCACACATCCTCCTTGTGCCGCCTTTCTTAAGTTCGTAATCTATAAGCGCGACCCAAGGCTGCTGATATAATATATTGCTTGAGAGACCACCTGAAAGACAAGAGGTGTGGGTTTTAGGGTTCTGTTCGGTCCGGTCGATAGTTATGTTTGAAGCAGTTGAGGGCTTGTTCAAAACCCTGACGGTTCAGCTTTACGCCGTGTAGGTACGGTCAAGTATGACAATATATGAGCGCTTGTTCGCGTGACCGTCAACAATAGTGCATCTCATTCTGTCTAAAAACCGGGTAGTTACGGGTACAAGCCAAACCGTCCTGGGTCAAAGATGGTTTGGTACAATAGCCCTTAGACGTAGAAATCTCATGGATGTTCTTATCATACATTTTGGTAAAGAATTTTTGTCTTTGGTACGTTCTATTCCACACATCTAACTCCTGCGACGAATTCGTGCTTAAATAAGCTGCAGCACCCTAATGGCTAATAACTAGGTAGAGACCGAATTATAATTATGCAAATACATATTTGGCTGTTTTTAAAGATAATGCATTATTTTTGCTAAAATCGGCATTTCATGCATTTTTGGGCATTTCCCTTTAGTTTTAATTGTATCTTACTGGGAAAACGCAAAAAAAACGCAAAAATTCAAAAGTCCGTTGACGGAGACCAATCATTTTAAACTCTTAAAATATTCCAACTAATCGTCGAAAATGTAGTAAATAAAGAAACAAAAACATTACTTTGTAGACTTATTTCAGTTTTGAAGTTGACTAATTATAATAATACTATCTCTACTAATAACTAAACCAAGAAATTCTTTTCTTTGCACTCATTGAATACTGACCTACAGTCGTACAGCATTTCGAACCAGGATTGAGAGGGAACGCAGTCATCTCGGCTTGACAACTGCCAGGCCCCGCATCCGGTGGATGAGGACTGGCATCTGAAAAGTTTGTTCAAAGCGACATTGAATTATTTACTTGATTGCTATAAGTACCTAATAAAATTGATTGCTATGAATACTTGGGTTTGAAATTGGGACTGTCAAGTCATAGGTCCCAAGTTCGAACCCAAGACCAGACCTCTGATTTTTCGGATTCATGTGCATATTGTATAATAACCACTTGCTTCGGTGAAGGAAAATATCGTGCGGAAACCAGTATGCCTGAGAGATACTTCTCGACGGCATGTGAAGCCAAGCCCATGGGCGGCGTAAAAACTATTAGGGGTAAAAATTTTTAGGGGTTCTAGGCAGCAAAGCTGTGTAGGTGCCTAATAGCACACCCAGATTTCGCGCAGACGTGCTAGAAGGTCACACACTGACCTTATTGGTGAGGTTCTTCAGAAAAGTCAGTTGATGGTACACGAAACTGGCGTGCGTTTATGACCATGAAGGTTACTATGACGTCTTAAAGCAGAAGCACAGTATAAATATATACAGTATTGTGACTCGGCCCTGTTCTTGAAATAATTACCTACAGCCAGGCGGTACGTTCGCAAGCGACAGGGCTGCCGCGCTTACTGTATTTTTTCATCTACTTATTTGTTTCTTTTTAGTTTTGTGAAAAAATATAATATTTACAATATAATATTTTTTATTAAAAAAAAGAAGTTAGTTGTGAATGAAATAAGAAGTGTTCAATTAAAAATACAAGTTGTGTCTTTTGATTAGTAGATTTAATAAAAAATATAAATTCGAGACTTTTTTAAGGCGAGGTTATCCAGATAAACGTCGTTTTATATTGTGCTTTATTCCTATACAGCACGGATTTAAATTCTGAAAAAAATATATTACATATTTCACACTTCGATCTAGATATTTCGGCACAGCGATACACGATTACTTGCACTTTGTTGCATCCAATTAAATCGCAAAGACAAGTCTAAATGATGGTTTTTAATATTACTTCATTTGAGTTATATTAGGTTTTTAACAATAAAACTTATACCATTATAAAGGTCGTAAAAAATGTGACAGTACACGGCGATCATAATTTGAAATATTAAAAAAACCTATACCACCAATTCCAAAATTTGCTTTTTTCATCATTTCATACTCGCATCGCGTGCTTCAGTCCCGAGCGGAACGCGTTGGAGGTCGGACGTGTGCCAATTTTTCGAACCCGCCACCCCATCCCCGCTAAGTTCTGTTACGAACTGAGCCAAAAATAGTTCGTAAAAAATAATACTTAGTAAACACCGAGCCTAGGTTTATTTGAAATGTCATTTGTTCACAAAAGTACAGTAGGTACCTAATAGGGAACGTAGTCAGAAGGTATAAGATAAGAGTTACGCATTAGAAAGAGAGGCAGCTTCTAGGAGAATATAACTGTAGATAATTAGCGCTGCGCGGCCTGAATTGAACTTTAGTGTGTCGTTGCAAAAGTCGCTATTTATGATTTCGCAATATTATTTATAAATTTCGGTAACTTTGGAATGGGCAACTACAGTACTTTCACAGTTATTATGCCTTTTGAATGGGACTGTAGCTTCATTTTATTATCTTTTTTTCGACAATTCAAAACTGTCTGTAACTGGACTAACTGGCCTACTAAAATCAAAACATTTATTCCAATATTTTTTTTTTGTAAGGAGTTCTAAAAAAGTTTTGTAGGGAGCCCGGTAAGCCGAAGATTATCGAGTTCGACATGGGCAGAAAAAGAAAGTATGTAGGGGAGAACGAGATAGAATGAGTAATGGTCGATATCGTATTTTGTACGCACTACGACTGATCAACCTGTACAAAACCAGTTTATGCCGATCTCTCATTGTATAGGAAATCTATACAAAGCGAGGCCAATTTATACTGGAAATGACAGCTTCATATGCCGCCGTGTGTACCTACTAGTTTTCTTTATTTTGTTGACTTATTTACATATTAAAGATAAAATCACTTTAATTTTTTTTATTTTACTTCCTCTGCATTTTATGCTTTACTTTTTTTCGGTTTTTTCGTCATGGGTGTCATTTAAGGTTTTCAAGGTTCAAGGTTATTCAAGGTTTTCGGGGTCGCTGATAACGAAAATTAGGTCAAAATGAAAACCCAAGATGGCGCCGACAAAAATTTTTGATTTTGTCGTCATGGGTGTCATTTTCGTGCTTTTCGGGGTCGTTAATAACGAAAATGAGGACAAAATGAAAATCCAAGATGGCGCCGACGATAATTTTCGGTTTTTACGTCATGGGTGTCGTTTTCATGGTTTTCTGGGTTGCTGATAACGAAAATTAGGTCAAAATTAAAATTCAAGATGGCGCCAATGAAAATTTTCGGTTTAGTCGTCATGGGTGTCATTTTCATGGTTTTCGGGGCAGCTGATAACGAAAACGAGGACAAAATGAAAATCCAAGATGGCGCCGACAAAAATTTTTGGTTTTGTCGTCATGGGTGTCATTTTCGTGCTTTTCGGGGTCGTTAATAACGAAAATGAAGTCAAAATGAAAATCTAAGATGGCGCGGACGAAAATTTTCGGTTTTTTCGTCATGGGTGTCATTTTCATGGTTTTCGGGGTCGCTGATAACGAAAATGAGGACAAAATTAAAATTCAAGATGGTGCCAATAAAAATTTTCAGTTTTGTCGTCATGGGTGTTATTTTCGTGCTTTTCGGGGTCGCTGATAACAAAAATGAGGCCAAAATGAAAATCCAAGATGGCGCCGACAAAAATTTTTGGTTTTGTCGTCATGGGTGTCATTTTCGTGCTTTTCGGGGTCGTTAATAACGAAAATGAGGACAAAATGAAAATCCAAGATGGCGCCGACGATAATTTTTGGTTTTTACGTCATGGGTGTCGTTTTCATGGTTTTCTGGGTTGTTGATAACGAAAATTAGGTCAAAATTAAAATTCAAGATGGCGCCAATGAAAATTTTCGGTTTAGTCGTCATGGGTGTCATTTTCATGGTTTTCGGGGCCGCTGATAACAAAAACGAGGACAAAATGAAAATCGAAGATGGCGCCGACAAAAATTTTTGGTTTTGTCGTCATGGGTGTCATTTTCGTGCTTTTCGGGGTCGTTAATAACGAAAATGAAGTCAAAATGAAAATCCAAGATGGCGCTGACGAAAATTTTCGGTTTTTTCGTCATGGGTGTCATTTTCATGGTTTTCGGGGTCGCTGATAACGAAAATGAGTACAAAATTAAAATTCAAGATGGCGCTAATAAAATTTTTCAGTTTTGTCGTCATGGGTGTTATTTTCGTGCTTTTCGGGGTCGCTCTCGCTGATAACAAAAATGAGACCAAAATGAAAATCCAACATGGCGCTGACGAAAATTTTCTGTTTTTTTGTTATGGGTGTCGGTTTCGTTATTTTTAGGGTCGCTGATAACGAAAATGAGGACAAAATGACCATATATACCCATGACGTAAAAACAAAAAAATAATTTTTGGTGTTATCGAATTTTCATTTTCACCTCATTTTCGTTATCAGCGACTCCGTAAAGCATGAAAATGACACCCATGACGACAAAGCTGAAAATTTTAATTGGCGCCATCTTGAATTTTTATTTTGACCTAATTTTCGTTAGCAGCGACCCCGAAAACCATGAAAATGACACCCATGACGAAAAATCCAAAAATTTTCGTCGGCGCCATCTTGGATTTTCTTTTTGACCTAATTTTCGTTATCAGCGACCCCGAAAACCATGAAAATGACACCCATGACGACAAAGCTGAAAATTTTAATTGGCGCCATCTTGAATTTTAATTTTGACCTAATTTTCGTTATTAGCGACCCCGTAAACCATGAAAATGACACCCATGACGAAAAAACAGAAAATTTTCGTCGGCAGCATCATGGATTTTCATTTTGTACTCATTTTCGTTATCAGCGACCCTGAAAACCACGAAAATGACACCCATGACGACAAAGCTAAAATTTTCATTGGCGCCATCTTGAATTTTAATTTTGACCAAATTTTCGTTATTAGCGACCACGAAAACCATGAAAATAACACCCATGACGAAAATACCGAAAATTTTCGTCGGCGCCAGCTTGGATTTTCATTTTGACCTCAGTTTCGTTATCAGCGACCCCAAAAACCAAGAAAATGACACTCATGAAGAAAAAATCGAAAATTTTCGTCGCCGCCATCTTGGATTTTCATTTTGGCCTAATTTTAGTTATCAGCGACCCCAAAAACCACGAAAACGAAACCCATGACAACAAAACCGAAAAAAAAGTAAAGCATAAATTTTTTAAAAACCGAATGGCGCGTGGCTTGTAGTTTTGAATCATACCCGTATTCATGATCTTAGTGTCAGTCAGATTTTAAATTTACCTTATTCACAAAAATGAATAAGTATACCTTCTTATTTTTAATTATATCTACTTATTTTAATTGTTAGTAATTAGGTTCACGTTCATAGAATACGTAGGTTCCTAATCTATCTATAACCAATACTTTCTATAAAAATAAAACAAAGTGAACTTATACATATCAATTCAAGTTGTTTTATTGCAGCGCTCTACCCTGTAACGCATCTTAGTACCTATCCGAGTTCGTAAACTCATGACCGGTGCGCTAAGCGCCCGCGTTTTCGCGCCGCGTAATTTGTTACGTATCGCCTCTCCGTGCGGGGGCTGGGGTAAGCGATTGATGCATACGGCGCTCGGGGTAACCTCGCCTTAAGCGAGTGAGTCACTTTTTTCACCCTATCCACTTCTTTATTTATTAATACAGGTATTTTAGTCGGAGAAAAAAGCGAAATACCTACTTAGTAAAAAATAAACAAATTACGTATCTACAAGTAGGTATAGATAAATTATTTTATAGTCTTACCATTCGGAGTTTCCAGGTAATTTAAAAAATGTTATCTCTGGATGCGTTGTTGAAGAATTGAAGCAAACAAAGACAGCACAATATAGTCTATTGTAACTCTTTACCATATTTAGTAAATACCTACTTGTTCTTATTTCAATCAAATAATCATAAATCACACGCTTACTGCTTACAAAATCATCACAACGTTCGTTCGTCAGTGCGGCGCATTCGTGACTTCTAGGGTACCGAGTGGGTACCAAACTCGAAGCGTGTAGGTATGAGTCGCGTTCCGAACGTTTGTATGAAGATACAGTACTGTAGATATTATTACCGTGGCAGAAGAAATTTCAGTGTGAGAAAGAGATAGCGCTAGACGACCTGTATAGCTCTGTCTCTTTCCCACTAGGCCACCAGATGTATGAACGTGGACGATGCAAAAGGAGTATGTAAGGATCGGAGCAGTTGGCGTTGTGAGGTTTCTGCCTACCCCTGGGATAAAGGCGTGAGTATATGTGTGTAACATGACATCACGCCTGTAATTTCCGAAGGGTTAGGCAAAGGTGTACCTCCACATTTCACACGTCCTCTAAAAAACTGTCATAACACAAAAATTACAGTTTTGAGATTGACGCAATTAAAGTTTTTTGTGTTCTTAACGATGCTTTGCGTCAAAAACTTTCGCATGTGCCATTTGGCGACTTATTTTTGTACACTAATGGCGTTTTTTTTTTAAATTATAGAGCAAGGACAATTGAAGTCGAGTAAGGTATTATCTAAAAATCTACATGTTTTGTGTTATGGCAGTTTTTTAGAGGATGTGCGATTTCGCTGGATGTGTTCAAGATTCAAGATTCTTTATTTTGCATGAAATATGGTACATGATGGTCTTATAAAATAAGAGGTTTCACACATTTCGCTGACTTCCTTCAGCATACAAACTTAAAATTAAAATACCTAACACAATGTACTCTTGGTTTAGGTACCTAGTACTAGTTAAAAATATAACAAAATGTAATAATATTAGAACAAAAAAATAACAAATCAAAAAATAAAATAAAAATAGGAACAAAAGCTACTTAACCATTACAAACTCATTAATTGTATAGAACACGTTATTAAAGAGCCATTTCTTAAGTTTTATTTTGAAGTAATTAATTGGAAGTTCTCTGATTTGTTTCGGTATTTTATTGAAGATTTTGCCCGACATGACCGATGTTAGTCCCGTGTACTAGGGAGCAAGCTATTAATTTATCTTATTTGCATACGAATCGCCAAAATTAAAGCTGACTTTGAAAGTCAATAAAATCATACAAGAAAAAACTTGAATCTATTTATCATACTTTTTCCTTAAGTTTATGAATAACATTAACGGATGACCTAAGAGTATCAAGGTTATTCACATTTCCTTTTTTTTATTCATCAACCATATTAATTACATGTTTAAATATTAAAATCTCAAAAACAGAAAACATTTACAAATATAAAAAATAGTAGATTAACATTGGGAACAGGTTTTGATATGGAAAGAAAAATTCGAGTGCGAGCAGGGTTTGCGTAAAAAACATATTTAAAATTGGGAACAGGGTCTGAGCTACCGGGGTGGTGGTCAGGGCTCAATATTATTGTTATTAGGTTGTTAAACAAGGTGGCGACGACAATACGGCAAAATCTTTGGTGAATCGATCCAACGATGTTGGATTTCAGTACTTGGCGTCTATCGAATGATCGAAAAACGAAATAAAAGGAGCACATGAATGTTGCATCTACATTATTTCGTAGATGGTATGTGAACATGGCATAAAACAAAATGGAACATAACGGAAGTGAACCGTCCCCTCGAATGAAACGTCTGATATCGGCTTTAAAAATACCCTTCTTTCGTATCGATGGTACGACTTATTTAAATATCGTGGGCCCAGTATCTGGCCACGTAAATCGCGGCGTTTGTGGCGTTTTTAAAAATACCTTGAAGTCAAAAAGATCGAACAAATGACAAGACACGACCAAGTCTGGACAGGAGGTCAAAACGACAGGACATGTTCGTACACATCCTGGACTACAGAACAAAAATAAGTAAAAAAAACGGCAAATCTTACGTCCAAGCACAAGTCCAGCGCAGATAGCAACAGCAACAGATATTGAATACATTTTTGTAAGAATTTCAATACTTCAAAGAAGTAAGTGACTCTTTGTACTGTAGTATGGCCGTAACAAGATCAACTCGGTCCAACGCTCTGAGACCGACTGGCAACAGTAACCAGTATTAACTAATGAGCTTCTGTTGTGAAGCTACATTTTATTCATGTGTTATGAGGAAAATCTTGCGGTGAACAAACCGGTATCTTTTGTCCGCTGTAGATAATGTTTTAACTGTTTATTTATCAAGTCTATTTAATAAACAAATTGGAAAAATTCCTAATTGTTCATCAAATTAACACACTACGTAGGAGCTCGTGGCTAAATAATAACAGCCGCTCGGGTCGATCTTTAGGTGGATGGGTGACCACCCATTACATACCGAGTTTCCTCCGTGCCTCAGAAAGCACGTTAAGCCGTTGGTCCCGGCTGTCATTTTTAGATAGGTTGTTAGGTATTCAGTGGCCCGTAAAGTCCGAAAACCAGTCTTACCAAGGGGTATCGTATTACCCAGTACTAACTGGGTTGTGGAGGTCAGATAGTCAGTCGCTCCATGTAAAATACGGGTATTCAGCTGCATCCGGTTAGACTGGAAGCCGACGCCAACATAGTTGGGAAAAGGCTGGGCAGATGATGATACGGTGACATCTCTAACACATTTAGAGATGTCACCGTATTATTGAGATCACCGTTACTTTATTTTGCGGAATATTTATTTTATTTTTTTATAGCTGTGTCCTGCTACGTTTGTCCGCGTGAAATTATTATAAAAATTGCTTCCCTATTTGAATCTGTGATTCTGAGTAAGCATCTGAAAATGTTGTTAAAAACAAGGGTCTTATTGCACAGAACCCTATTTTTTTTTTAGATAAATGTAGCCTATGTTACTACTTATAACATCAGCTCCATCAGTCCCTTCAAAATCAGTCCAGCCGTTTCGGGAATTAGCCGGAACAAACAGACAGACAAAAATTAATTGCGTTTACCTGAAACGTTGCACACAGCAATTTCTTTTGATGCGCGTCAATCGGCCGCGGCGCCGCCGTCCATCCTCAGGCACCTACCGTGTTGAGACCTTTGCCTAGCGGTCGTGATGCATGCGGCTCACGTGACCAGTCCAATCCCATTTGAGCCTGACAGCCTTTTTGTCTAGTCTCTTTACACCCAGAATGCTACGCTCCATTACACTTTGGCGGACTCCAAGGCGGAACTTTTGCAATTCGGTGAGTGACCAGGTCTGAGCACGCTTACGACGGGCAGGATACATATCGATGAGCACACAGCAAGCGAGGCAAAATTTGCAAATCCACAAGATACTCACCTCCTATCACAGGGATAACAAGGGAACACCACAATCACCAAATAAAAAACCTGAAACTTTTTAATTTCACAATTTAATTCCTCGGTTGCACAGTAAAAACTGCTTTTAAAAATGTGACAAGCGTGGGACAGGGAACACATTTGTGAAATATGCTGTCTTAACTAGATACTTAACATTTATTTTCACTTTTGACAAACATAACGTCGTTATCATGCAACAATGACACTTTTAATCCAATCTAGGTATTGGTAAACATTGCTGTAAATTGCAGGGGTACCCTTTTCACCACAAGGATCTGGTCCAAAGCTGACGATGCCGATGAGGTCGAATTGTTCCTCATTCTCGTACACTAAGGGGCCTCCAGAATCACCCTTGCAAGAGTCCTTATTTTCAATGCCACCAGCGCAAAGTTGGCCGTCCACTAAAGTTACGTCACGTCCAGCCTTTTTGTAAAATCGTTGGCATTTCTGAAAAAAATAGTTCCGTCAGTCATTCAATCTCTTACATATGCCGAACTCCGCAAATACAATAATTTCACAGGTAGTTGTGAGTTAGAACCGTTTATGGATGAAACAACAAGGCATGGGATCCGAGTGCCCATCTAGTCTTTCGGGACATCGCCGTGTGGAGAGAACAAAAATCAGCATTGACATTCAACGTGGCAATGCTGCAAGCCTCTTGGGCACCACTCCTGTTTACAGCGATGCGGACGAATTTTTTGACGACGACATATTTTTGTTATTATTTTAATTTTGTAAATAACTATCTAAATTATAATTCATATCATAGAGGAGATGTTTTGATCATTGCAAGAGACTGTTTGATCTGCAAAAACTGCGACTAGCAGGGAGATAAAACAGTCGGTTAAAATTCACCAAGGGGATAGAACACAGTGTCACGGACGCTAAATTAAATACAATACGTAATGAAATATTCTAGGCTTAAACCGACCGCAGAGGGTGACGGGGCCTGCTTGACCATACTATGGGCAAATAACTGGCCGTGCGAGCTTGACTACACAAACACATACATGCTCCAGCACCTCGGCCAAAGGTCTTCGAAGAACATCGTGCGGTTTTAGTTAGTAAGAGTCTTAAACACTCCTTCGCCCATCTCAGGACGGAAGACATTCACGAGGATTTCCACACGCAAAAATGACGTAGTTAGGAAGTGTTTAGTTCCGAGTCTTCTCTGAATTATTCTGATTAAAATACTGATTGCAATGAGGAATTCAATAGAGGGCCCCTGACATATGGGGTTGATTGGTGAATAATCTACTAATTCGAGTCTTGTTTCGTTCTGTTAAACTAAACACTAGTTGCGGTTACTTACGTCAAGGCTGACGAAAGGTACGTTAACGTCAAGTTTGACATTACTGTATGTACTATTTTCTGTCGCGCCCCAACCAACGGCGTACATCGAGAAGTAAGGAGGCGTATTCTCAGGTCGGGTCAGGTCTTTGAGTGGTAGGCAGATGGGGCGGATGAAATCTGAAAAGTTAACAATAAAGAACAAAGTAAGTGTTTGTGGCTTTCAATCAGCTGCCAGGGTTCTTTGAAAAAAACTTTAGAAAAAAAAGAAACCGCGGGTTTTGCAGTATATTGGCAAGGTGTGGTTTTATTTAGGAGTGTGGTACAGACCATCAAACTGGAAAGGTGGAAGGCTTTCTCCATGGGACATCACATCGTTATCGTGATAAAATAATCAACTGTCTCATGCATAGAACAAAGACCCAACTGTTTAAACAGCTGACTATATCGCGAATACGATGATGGCCCCATGGAGAAAGTTATTTAGTTTGATGAGTCTGAATCACACGCTTAAATATGATACAAACAATGCTAGTGCCTCAAAAATCACGTTAAGCTGATGGTCCTGCGCACACACCTGAATATCTCACGCGCCGATGGCTAATTTCCGCTGAGATTGGCCGCCGTGAAATGAAATTCGCTACAAACCTGTGTATGGAGCTGTCTCTCTCATCCTGATCAGGCCAATGTCATGTCTCTTCGATTTTCCATAGATGTAATTCGGGTGGGGTATGGTTTTCTCGATTTTGATCCTTTTCACCCCTTCAGTGCAGTCCAAACCACCCCCTGGTGCGTGGACGCAATCCTGGCCTTCATTGATAATATCGTATTCTCCGAGGCGAACTATTCTCCTGGAAAATAAGTTTCGAGATTATTCAATATAGCATTTGCCCACAGCGTCGCTCGCGATATGCTCGTAAATTATCCCACGGCAACGATTTAAATATAGCCTATGACACTCGAGAATAATGTAGCTTCCTGTAACTGATCGAATTTTCGGAAGTGGATCAGTAGTTCCTAAAATTATCTCTATATGATAGCACTTGCCCGTGGCCGTGTCTACGTGGAGGTCGGAAATGTATACCACGGGAACGCATTACAGGAATATTAGAAAAAATATTCTTTATCCCAAGGGTCCACCGATATTGAAAGTACCCTTTGCCTTTACCCAGGTTATGGCACGTAATCAGTTTAATATTAGCGAAATTCATAAATAAATTCATCAGGCTCTGTGTTAAACAAAATATGATTCGCGACCCTAACAAGTGATTGTACTATGGTATCAAATGTGAAATCGCAAAAAAACAGCTGTCCCATTTGAGTCTTGTGATAATGATGCCTAGCCGATTTCGACCACAGCAACTGCAATCGATGGCTTTCTAGAGAGGTGTCGAGAGCTTTGGTGTGCTGCTCTATTATGTGCTCTCAAATGACTAGCATACCCAACTTTGGCCGAAGACTCCGAGCACAAAGCGGACATGTCAGAACACCATTGACGAAATTGTAGGGTATAGCTGCAAGTGGCCTAGCGTTAAGGTCATCACGCTTTAAGTCAAGGTGTGACCTTCTTCTCTCTTCAAAGGCGTTTACCTGACTGCTTTTCCCACACTAGAGGGGCCATTTTCGCATCTTTTGAAGTGTCTATTTTGAAACGTAAAAATTGACCACCACGTTTCTGTTTTTATTCCTGGAGTTCAGAATAGAAGTCTAGATTTATATGCTGAATTTATGGTGACTGTTTGTGCGTCGATGCCTTACTGTCATCATCTGCCTAGCCTTTTCAACTATGTTGGGGTCGGTTTCACGCTAAGCCGTTGGTCTCGAGTGTCATTTGTAGATCTTTGACAGTCGTTAGGTAGTCAGTGGCCCAAAAAGTCTGACAACCAGTCTTACCAAGAGGTATCGTATTACCCAGTACTAATTGGGTTGTGGAGGTCAGATAGGCAGTCGCTCCATGTAAAATACTGGTATTCAGCTGCATCCGGTTAGATTGGAAGCCGACTCCAATATAGTTGGGAAAAGGCTAGGCAGATGATGATGATGGTGTGTTCGGGTCGGCTTCGAGTCTAGCCGGATGCAGCTGAATAACAGTATTTGCCTTACGGTCTATGGCTGAAAATAAAGTCGTGTTTCAAAAATATAATGTCCATCTTACGGCGTGACTGTTTTCAGTATTCGTCCAGCGATGCAATGTGCAGCAGTTAATACATATTTGCCGCTGATTAAAGCTCCACCACATGCCACGGCCATTCCTTGACCATCGTTTAGTGAGTACTCTATTACCACTGCCCAGGGATACTCGTCTATTCCGGTCGGTTCACCACCTGGAAGATAAAGATACAGGTTAGGGTGTATTAAAAAACCGGTCAAGTGCGAGTCGGACTCACGCATGAAGGGTTCCGTATCAACGTAGTAGTATTTTAATTTTAAATTTATTATTTGTTGTTATAGCGGCAATAGAAATACACAAGCTGTGAAGTTTTCTACTGTCTACCTATTACGGATCATGAGATACAGCCCGCTGACAGACGGACAGACGGACAGTGGAGGCTTAGTAATAGGTTGCTGTTGGTTACCCTTCGGGTAAAGAACGATAAAAAGGAATAGAGCTTATTGGGCAGCAAAAGATTCGTCCGCGCAGCTGTTAACTGCCTAAAAGGCTGGGATAAAAGCATAAATTTCCACTACTGGCAGTACTGGCTAGTACCGAACAGCTAGCTCCGTCGGCCCGTCGACTAACTAGGTGATGTGGCAATAAGCGTCATCGAACTTGAAAAATAAAATATTATCTACTTCGTCTCAGCCAGCATTTAATAACTTATAGCACCCTCCAGGACTTGAATGAGGCAAACCACAGAGCAGTCAAGATTGTCATTTTGGAGAAAATCTGGGTCATCGATTCGAGAAGAACAAGAAGTATTTTGATTATTGCACTCGATAAAAAATAACGCAGAGAAGTCCAAAATCTGTAAAAAGCAGATTACTCTGGAGGTTGTGACGACACTGTTGCAAACAGCTTGACGCTACGATACTTGGTTGACGTGCAATTTAAAAAGTTCTGTTATTTATTAAACAAACCTTTTATTTTATTACCCACACCAACCGAATAGCCACAGCATTCAGAGCTACGATCAGGTGGAAAGGCAGTCATCAGGGCTTGACATTCGTCAGGCTCGCCAGGATCTTCCAGACTGCCAAACTCTGGGGGAGTTGTAGTTCGGGGGATGGCTGGGGGAGGGCCACAGCATACGCTGTGTTTTTCAGAACCCAAGCATCTGAAAGTAAACAATAAATTACAAGAATAAGTAATACATAACACAATCCCATCCTTGTCCATGGTGTAGGCTGGAACTACAGAACACACAAAGTCCTTCCACAGTTTTTTTTTACCTCGAATTGCTGCAAAACCAACAGCAGCCTTATTGTATCGAGAATAAAGACTACTGTAACATTGACAGGTTGTCAGTGGTAACAACTCAACAACAACAAAGTTCACTGTCATTTTAACAGCGATGCAGTCAGTGCAGTAAGGGTGTTACCACACCAATCGATCGATGGTAAAAATGACGACGGTCGATCGATTGGTGTAGTAGAAACTGTCGATCGACGTCGACTTATCCATTCTACCATCGATCAATGATCTCGATCGACACCCTAACTGTGGGAGTGTCTATAACTGTGTGTGTTGTGTACACACACACACACACTCATAAAAAAAGGTTTACACATCACATTATTTTTTTGCCGCATGTCATTACTTCCAGATTTTTTTCCCTGTTGGCGACATTATCGAATGGTGTAACAATACGTGGTTTTTTTGTTCAAAATCAATAGGTTCGCTTCCTGGCTAGGAATATTGATTTTTCAAACATCCAATGATTCAGTTTTAGTTTTCGTCAAATTTTTTTTTTTTTTTTTTTCGATTTTTTTGAAAACTATGACCGATTTTTGTATTTTTCGGTATGCCTCATATTTTCGGATTTGGCCATCCACGCCCTCTTGAAAAATTCACTCTGTATATTACTTTTTTTTTTTTTTCTATATTGATACATTGGTCCGTCTAGACCGTACCTGGGTACCGGTTATGAAGATATTGAAGGTCAAAAAACACGTTTTGGCCAGTCATCTTTGTACCGATACATACCTAGAACTTTTCACAAAAGCTACGGTCTCTTGAGTCACAGGTGGCCGGAGCATGTTCGCGATATGTTGACAGGACAACACATTAACACATTCGCCGGGCTTGCCATCAGGAGTCTTGCACTGCGGAGGACTGATAATTTTCTGATCATTTTGTGGTTCTGGACAGCAGACCTGCAAAAAAAGATGATTGAAAGTTCATTCTACAACGCACGCTTCGCTCGCTCACTAGACCCCGCCATCCCCTTCGAACCTAACCTGTCCGAGTCGGGGTGCCTCATCGTTATTTTTTCACCAACGAAGGCTTTTTAGCAAACAACACTAACAGCACTAAAAACCAGTGGCATACTTATCAATGAAGAAAAGGAAGAGAAGAAAAAAAGAAGAGAAGTGAAGAAGAGATTTTAGCAAAAGAAGAGTAAAAAAAAAATTGTGCGTGTCAGCTCCGACGCGTGACTGGAGTTTACTCCTAAATAAAACTTTAAACCATTAAATTTCCACAAATTGACGTTTGATATTTTACATGTATACTGAATATTATAGTCAAATCATAAAAACAATGGCCACGCTGTTATGCTAGTGTCATGTTGCTATGCCCTACCACGCTTTCCACATATTTAGAAAGAGGGAGAGAGAGAGAGAGTGACGAAAGTGAGAGAGTAATTGTGTACTTGGCGCTGAGGAGCGGCGAGCGCTACGTGATGCACGAGTATGTTGCGCAGAGTAAGGCGTAACGGCTTTATCTTTTTTAACGCTTGATTTAATTACCCATCTATTTTTATATTTAACACTATATTTAGGTTATTATGTACTTTATATACAGACTACAAATATAACTAAAATAATTATAAAAAGAAGACTAAAAGTAAGTACCTACCTATATGACCTACAACGACGACAATAGGACACTATTTTTCATACCGTGCGCTATACAAGATGACACCGGCAATACGATAGATTTTGTTCGCGTGGTCTGTCTACCGTAAGTATAAAAAACGTCTTTATGATAAAGCTACTTACGTGCGCCACATTTGCTTTCGACCCACAAAATGATCTGAGCAGTAAGTTGATATCTTCCACAGTTCTATCCGACTTCTTCGCCAAAGTTCGCAACTGTTCACATTGGGGGAACGGTATGCATGGTTTTCTTCTACCATCTGCTGATAGGCACGGTGAGGACTCTGTAATTATAATATTGTATAAGCATAAACATAACACAATCAGCCTTGAACATTCT
Organism: Noctua janthina; assembly: GCA_963576755.1. Classification (NCBI taxonomy): domain Eukaryota; kingdom Metazoa; phylum Arthropoda; class Insecta; order Lepidoptera; family Noctuidae; genus Noctua; species Noctua janthina. The sequence continues at coordinate 3,018,196 of OY755074.1, forward strand.
GACATCTGGTACACAAGATTCTTCTGTGTCTTCGATCTTGTAGCTCTAGAACGCACCGTTTTCCTCATGGAAAATCCACACGTAAAAACCCAATAACACGCCACACCCAGAACTGGCACTAGATGACTAGACCAGCCAGGCATCTTCTATAGAAGCTGTAATCATTTTCGAAATCACAGTACGACTACGGAGCATGGGGTGAGGCTTCAATCACCAAGTCGGGTCAATTCCTAAAAAGCGTTTATTACAGGGCAAGGATTATCCCACCTCCAATGAGATAAGTTAAAAACTGGGGAACAAGAAAACCTGTCGTGACAGCAACACGAAGCAGAAGTTTAAAGGAAGAAATATTACTCTGGTAAGGATCTCAACAACGACCAAAACCGAGCGCGTAGAACTAAAGTCCATCGTCGGGCGAAAGTCTACGACACAGGTGGACGGGACGTTTATCTGGCTAGACGCGAAGATAGCCGAAGCTTTGACCGAAGGGTGGCGAAAGATAGGCTAAAGTAACCAAAGCCGTCCAAAAGCGCGTTAGGTTGACGATATAGTCTAAGTCGCGGGAAACATCAGGATGACCAAGACAGAGCCAGAAATGGGACAAACCCACCACAATATTCCCAAACCTTTGCAACTCCTGAAAGCCAGAATCAACAGTGGCGACCACCAGAAAAGTGCCGAGACAATAAAGTTCGACGAAGTTTCTCAGAAACAATTTAATTATCTAAGATCCCGCAACGAAATTAATCAGAAAAGAATAGTGGAGGAGTAGGAAAAACATAATTTTCACTTCCCTCCATATCAGCAGGAGACAGAACAAAACAAGACCAATAGGCACAAAGGGACGTTTACAACTGGGTGAGCCCGGTTGCACCACGTTCCACCAGGGATGAATATTATCGTTGATAGGTCCTAAGTTGTGAGCTGTTGCAGAACCAGGAAGTGTGACAGAACCCCTTCTGTCTAGGCCTAAACCAGGCAGTGGGGGATTCCGTGCAGAAATGAAAATGATGATAAAACTACTTGCATATTGCCCGGCTTTCCTCAACACATTGAAATTTTCTAGGAAGTATTAAAACTCTAGCAAAGCTAAAATAAAGGTTTCTGTAACATTTTACCTCAAATTATAAAAAAATAGCGGGCATCAGTTACTTGGGTATTTTTTTTTCTCAAAAATAATAAAAAGTATTACGTTTTTAGATACAAGAGACGCAAAGCTTATTAACATAACAAGTATCTAATTATTTTCGTGATAATAAAAGTATAAAAAAAGAAGTCTTACGTCCAAAAACAACTCCCGCGCATAAAGCAATCACAGCAACCGTTATGATATACATTTTCGAGATCAATTTAATAATTACACTTCACACTGAATCCGTTGGGGTCCGCTTGTAGTCAGGACCTACCCGATCCAACGGTCAGAGGGGACTGGCGATTCTAATGGTGTTAACGACAAGGAGACTGTGTTAAGTTGTGTTTGTTATGAGGAAAAATTTGTGGTATTTGTGGAACCGTTATCTGTTCTTTGCTAATAAATTAATAATTTTCGATGTGAATCATTTCTGGTGAGACAGACAAGGATAAAATAAGCAATTAGTAAAATTCAAAAACACGTTTGTCATCATCCTAAAGTTGTTTTGTTTACCTGTTTTGTTTTCCTTTTTGTGTTAAGTGCGCAGTAAGCTTAAAACCTTCTAATTTAAATCTTCATCTTCCTTTCCTTGTCCTATGTTATTAGCGGTCGGCGCATCACTTTTTTCTTCTTCCATTCTCTCCTGTCAACCCTCATGCTATCATTTACTCCTTTTGCTTCCATGTCATTCCTTTATACACAACCAATCCATCTTGTTTGGTCTTCCTCTCCTTCTCTATCCATCATCATCCATATCTCCACCCATCAACAATACTAAATGACAAAATTAAGTAGAGTAATTATTAAGTTTTAGGTACTAGGAGCAGTGGTGGCCTATGGTGGTGGCTCCGACTTACAAACAGTAAGTCGTGGGTTCGAACCCAGGGAGGCGCATTACTTCATCACTACTGCTTTCAAAACGGTGAAGAAAACATCGTGAAGAAACCAGCATGTCCTAGAACCAAACATTCCAAAGGCTTGTGACATCTACCAACCCGCAGTGGGTCTGCGTGGTGGATTATAGCTCATTCCCTCTCATAGAGAGGAGGCAGTGGGAACATTATAGGCTGATTTTACTAGGAACTAACTGGACAAAATGTACCTATAGTCTCCGACCGAAAACTTAAACTTCGAAACAGGAAAATTTCCCTCAGAACAGCGGTTGACAAAAAAGTTGACTAATTGTGTCAGCCGATGTTATATGGGAAATCCAGATATTTTTTTCAATCTATGGTCTATGTTCCGTTAGAAGGGCTCTTGGTTTAATAATAACATCCGCTCGAGTCGATCTTTAGGTTAAGCCGCGCTTGCCTAGGTTGGTCCGTGAATTTCCCTAGGAGTTTCCTCCGTGCCTCGGAAAAAGCGTTAAGCCGTTGGTCCCGGCTGTCATATGTAGATCTTTGACAGTCGGTACAGGTAGTCAGTGACCCGAAAGTCTAACAACCAGTCTTACGAAGGAGTGTCGTATTACCCAGTACTAACTGGGTTGTGGAGGTCAGATAGGCAGTCGCTCCATGTAAAATACTAGTATTTAGCTGTATCCGGTTAGACTTCAAGCCGACCCCAACATAGTTGTGAAAAGACTGCGCAGATGATGATGATCTAATATTTTTCTGTTGCAATTCATTAAAAAACTTGTTTCTTTTAAATGCCATTGACGTGCCTTATTATTCCAATTAGTATAAAATACGTCATAGGGTACGTGCCATCATCATCGTCCTAACCTTTTTCCTACTAGGTTGTGGTCGGCAATCAGCCTGTTTACCCTGTATACCAGTATTGTACCTACTTACATGAAACGACTGTCTTCAAAATATATACGATTACTGTTTTAAGCTTTCACGGTGTATTACTAAACTTATACCGTCATTTACGGGATATTTTCCGTGTTTATCCATGCCATCCCGCGATCATGGCGCTTGCGACAGCGACGAAATATCGGGAGTTCAGAATAATGGATAATCATTGAAGATATAGGTTTATACAGGGTGACTGGATCTGGACTCGCCATAGCAAATTCGCATATAGAGGAGAACATTTACTAATTATTGAACCTTACTTTCCCCAACTAAAGTTTTATAGTTTAGGAGATATGTCAATTTTTATACTTTATTGAGATTTTTCCAAGCGAATCGGCGAATTAGCAAGCATTTGCTAATTCGCCGATTTAGGTACAAACCAAAACAATTTAGATCATGTGGCGAAGCTCGTACATAATGTTAAGCCGAAAATGACTGTAAGTGTTAACGTCTCATCATAGATTCAACCAATTTGTAGAATTAGTTACCTCATGCCTCGATAGATGGCGTTGGTCGATTTAAATTCGAGCTATCGTTTGGTTACCACGCGAGGTATAAGAAACTTTGTGATTATTAAATAAATGTCTTCGTTCTAAGTACATGCTGTGGTTTCATTCCATAACAATTTCCGACCCTTCGATAAACATAAGGTCCTACGATCCGGATCGATTTTTGACTCAAAAGCTAAAATCGCCCCCTGGTGTCGGAGTTGAGAGTTAGAAGCAGCTAGTTGGTGCAAGTCAGGAGCTGACTTCGGCGAGCGAGCGTGATCGACAAAGCTGAGCTGAGCTGAGCGGAGCGAAGCGGAGTGAGGTCGACGTAGCTAAGTGGAGCTTTTAAAGGAAAGTGGTTTAAGTGCAACTTCAAAACTGTGAGTACATTTGTTTAATTAACAGTTTCAAGTGTTAGAGACTTGGTAAAAATTTTAAAGTTAATGCTTGGGACTTAGAATAATTCGTCAAAAATTGAAGAGACCCCGAATCTATGCCCGATTTCACCTAGAACTAAAGAACAGTTCCAACACTTAGAAAAATTTCAAACACTTGTGTGAAATTCCAAACTGACACTTAGAAAATAATTTCTTCTTCGAATTATTTGCATACAACGAAGTATCCATATTTGGAATCATGGAGGCTAGTTTAAGGCTGTTGGAAGATATTAAAAGTCGCATTCAGAAAGGGTTTCTTAACTTCAAAAAATCTCCAAAAGAAAGAATTAATCAGGCGTATGTGGAATCACGTTTGGAAATATTAGAAAAAAGTTTGAAGATTTTACAAGAAAACACGAAGAGCTTTTGTTCAACTATACAGAAAGTGAACTGAGTGCAACCAGTTACATCAAAACTGATGTGTTTGAAGCGGTTACAGACATTTTTATAAATTATAAAGTCGAATTAAAAAATGCTTTACCAAGATCTTCTAAAATGAGTGATGTCTCACCAGATCAGAGCCATGCAAAATTGACTTCAATTGCCAAATTGCCCAAAATAACAATTCCTGTTTTTAGTGGCGAATATCAGGAATGGTCAACGTTTATGTTTTTGTCACTAATTGATGGTAATCAATCTCTCGATGATGTACAAAAATTACATTATTTAAGATCTCAGTTGTCAGGTGAAGCATCACAACTCATTAAGCACATTCCTATCACGCATGCAAACTTTCAGAAATGTTGGTCTATGTTAAAAGGTCGTTACAATAATAAGAGATTTTTAGCCAATTGTATTCTCAAGCGCTTATTAAACCAAAAACAAATGACGACTGAGTCATCTAATGCTCTCAAGGAGCTTTTAGATACCACAACCGATTGCTTACATGAATTGTCAAATCTAGGGGTGCAGGTGGACACTTGGGATATTATTATTATTTATTTAATTAGCTCCAAGTTGGACGTTGAGACTCGGAAGCAGTGGGAATTGCAGGTAAGTCAATCTTGCGAGGAACTTCCCACCTTCAATGATTTTCAGGACTTTTTGGATAAACGTTTCCGGGCTTTTGAATTTGTAGAACCTCAAAGTAGCAAGCCCAAAGGTAGTACTAAAGCATGTCACGTAGTTTCAAAAATATCCTGTCCACTTTGTTCCGAGGAGCATCTCTTGTGCTATTGTAAAAAGTTTGCTCAGGAGACCGTCGATCAGCGTCGTCAAATAGTTAAATCTCATGGTTTGTGTTTCAATTGCCTTCGCTCAAGTCATCTTAATATTAATTGTCGAGTAAATATCAAATGTAAAATGTGCAATAAAAAGCACCATACTCTCTTGCATCTAGCAACGGATTCAGAAGCAGAGGCGACATCTTCTGCTTCACCAGTGCAAAAGGAAACGCCACAGAACGAGACCACGGCTGAACCTCATATTTCAACCCATTTCGCAAAAAGGATTCATAGTCAAGTCATATTGGCTACAGCCGTTATTAAGGCTAGATCGAAAAATGGGCATCCACAATTTTTGAGAGCCCTGTTAGACCAGGGTTCACAAGCTTCCTTTATTACGGAATCTGCGGTTCAGTTACTGAAGTTAAAAAAGATAGCGGTTAAAACGTCTATCTCAGGTGTAGGGAGAGGTCAGAGCGATCTAACGTCTAAATTTATGGTTAGAGTTAACATTCAGTCGTTGTGGGACCCTGACTTCACCCTGCAAATAAATGGTTACGTGCTGAGTAAGGTGACTTCGATTTTACCTGAAAGGAAATTTACATTGGTGGATTGGCCAGAGCTTAATGATATTAATAATTTGGCTGATCCAAATTTCAATAAGCCTAACAAAATTGACATTTTGTTAGGATCGGGAGTCTATGCTAAAGTCTTAAAAGAAGGCTTAATCAAGGACCCTAAGGGTAAAACAATGGCTCAAGATACTTACCTTGGCTGGATCATATCGGGAGAAGTCAGTGATGAAGATGGAATGATGTCTTGTCACAATGTAATTCTAAGCATGCATGCTAAGGTCGAAGAAAATGAAATCCTAAAAAAGTTTTGGGAATTAGAGGCAGAGCCATCATGCTCTGAAAAGTCAATTCTTAGCCCTGAAGAGCAAGCATGTGAAGATTACTTTGCTGCTACCACATGCCGGGATGCAGATGGTCGCTACATTGTCAAACTGCCTTTTCGATCCAGTAAAACACCCTGCAACACAAAGGAAATAGCGTTAAAAAGATTATACAGTCTAGAACGGAAGCTAGCAAAAAATAGCGAGCTTAAAGGACAATATACATCGGTAATTAAGGAATATTTATCGCTAGGTCATATGGAAGAGATTTCTAATGAAAAAGACAAGAATGAAGTTGGCGCTGTTTACTTACCGCATCATGCTGTAATCCGCGAAGATAAGTCGACCACAAAATTAAGAGTGGTATTTGATGCGTCATCCAAGGGATCCGATGGTGTTTCCTTAAACGACACTTTAATGGTAGGACCACTGCCAGGGCTGCGGGACTTGCCAGGGCTGCGGGACTGTTCGAAAGAGATACCGTGGCCCTGGAACACAAAGGCAAAGAAGGAACATGGGTGGGTTTTAGTCAGTACAAGTCTGACACTCCCTTCCGCTCCGCCCAGAGCGGGGGGGGGTCATTTGATGATTTCCCATCCGGAAAAAAAAAAAAAAAAAAAAAATGGTAGGACCACTATTACAAGCTGATTTACGTCATACAGTAATGCGGTGGCGACAACATCCAGTATGCTTGGCAGCCGATATCATAAAAATGTATCGCCAAGTTAGAGTAGCTGATGATCACGCGAACTTTCAAAGGATTTTATGGCGAGATGACGTTCATTCTTATATAAAAGAATACAGGCTTTTGAGAGTTACATTTGGAACATCTAGTGCACCTTACCTGGCAGTCAAGGCATTGCAGCAAACCGCTAGCGGTGAAGGTCAATCGTATCCAAGCGTTGCTAGTAGGGTTTTTTTTTTTTTTTTTTGGATGGGAAATCATCAAATGACCCCTCCCACTCTGTTCGGAGCGGAAGGGAGTGTCAGACTTGTACTGACTAAAACCCATCCATGTTCCTTCTTTGCCCTTTGTGTTCCAGGGCCACGGTGTCTCTTTCGAACAGTCCCGCAGCTCTGGCAGGCATCGGCCCATGCGGACCCCTACTCGGTTGCTGACATCTCTTTGAGGCGCGCGTGGAACACAAACGCGCCGTCGACACGGCCTGTCGTCATAAGACGGCCGGACGGCGAGCTAGCCCATAACTCGCCGTCCACAGGCCCGCGCCTACGGTGGCCGGGAGCCACCACGTGACCCCCGACGCCCAGGGCGTCTCCCGCGGCGGCTGGGACGTGAGGTTCTTTCCCTCTCACGTGCTGCCACCTCCTTCACTAGCATGACTGCTTCACAGAAGGTGGTGACGGCTTCCCATTCCCTCTCGCTCCGGACCATGGCTTGAACCAGGGCCGGACGCGAGAGATCGCCGCCGCCAATCGCCGCTACAAGGACACGGCGGTGCTCCGCCCAAGCGGGGCAGACCTCTACGGTGTGCTCCACCGTGTCCTCCGGACGATCCTCGCAGTGGAAACACCCGGGCGTTTCCTCCCGCCCGATCCGGTGCAAGAACCTCCCGAAACAACCGTGTCCGGTGAGGATCTGCGTCAGGCGGTAGGTGAGGGCGCCGTGGCGCCTCTCTAGCCACTCCTCAAAGAGGGGACTTATCGCCACTATGGTAGCGTGCCCTGCACGGGGTTGCAACAGTCGCTCTCTCCATGTCGCCATGATATCGCCCTAAGGTAGACTGGTAGAAAATGCCTATGGCATTAAGTCCGCCTTTGTACAGTTTTTTTACTTGTGCATAAAGTTTTAATAAATAAATAATAAATAAATAAATATCACGCCGGAGGTCTGTCCGCTGAGCGGCAATTTGCCGCGGCAGCGGAGTTTCCCCCCGACGTAGTGCCTCCGCGCGCCATTCATGCAGGCGCGCGAGGACTATCGCCTCCAGATCCCATGGCGGCAATCCGGCAAGGAGGCTAGCCGCCTCGCCGGAGATCGTGCGGTACCCCCGGATTAGCCTTATGGCTATCACCTTTTGGGGCGTGTTCAGGTAGTGGGCGGCTTGCCGCCTTAAAGAACGCGCCCACACCGGGGCCCCGTAAAGGGCCATGGACCGCACGACCCCCGCGTGTAGCCTCCGGCAGGAGGCGTTTGGACCCCTCAGGTTGGGCAAGAGCCGCTTGAAGGCAGCCCCTGTCCGTTCCAGTTTGGGAGCCAAACGTCGGAAGTGCTCCACGAAGTTTCACCGGCTGTCGAGGACGAGTCCTAGGTACTTCAACGTCGACCCGACGCCGATGGAAACCCCTCCTGCCGTCAGTAGGGATCCCGACGGTGGCGCATTCCGAGGCCCATGAAAACACATGGCCTCGGACTTGTGCAATGCCACCTCGAGACCCAATTGCCGGATCCTATCCACGACTATCGCAACCCCGCGTGTCATGTTTTCGGCCGCCGCCTCGTGCGACCTCCCTTGTGCCAGTACCAGCGTGTCGTCAGCGTAGCAAACTACGCTGACGCCGGTAGGGAGGTCGGCGCGCAGCACCCAGTCGTAACCGATGTTCCACAGGGCCGGTCCTAGAACCGATCCCTGTGGAACACCGCACGACATCTCTCGCCGGTTCCATTCTCCGCTCTGACCGGGGTAGATGACGGCCCTATCCGTCAAGTAGTCCCCGACCACACGACGAAGGTAGGTTGGCACCCGGTGATACCGGAGTGCCTCCCTAATGCAGCTCCAGGGCATGGAGTTGAAGGCGTTGGCGATGTCAAGAGACACCGCCAAGACGACCCCGCCCCGGGACACCCCGTCCCCCGTCGTGAGGGCTCTCACGCGCACGATGGCGTCCACCGTGGAGCGTCCCTTGCGGAAACCAAACTGGTGTTCCGCAAGATCCGGCCCCATCCCCGCAAGGTGCCCGGCAAGGCGGTTGGCAATGACTCTTTCGAAGAGCTTGCCCACCTCGTCGAGCAACACGATGGGCCGGTATGCGGACGGAGAGTCCGCAGGGCGCCCTGGTTTCCGGATGAAGACCAGCTTCCCCGTCTTCCAACGAAGCGGAAACTGGCCTCTCTCCAAGCATGCGCTTAGGAGCCCTTCCAGTCGGGGCCCGAGAGCCTCAGAGGCCAGGACCCAGGCTTTGCCAGGCAAGCCATCGGGTCCCGGGGCGGTGTTTCTGGGTTTCAGCCTGCGTACCGCCACTCTCAGGTCTACCCCAGTCACCTCCGGAACGTGGTCAACGTCATCGGTGTGGTCCGCTTCCGGCACCGCACGCGGCGGCGGAGCCATAGGCGGGGGAGGATGCTCCCCTCGCGAAGGGAAAAGAGCGCTCACCACGTCCTCCACGAGCTCAGGCCGGAGACTCTGCGTTAGCGGGGGGGCCCGGGTGCGGAGTTTGTCCCGCACCATCTTGTAAGGGCGCCCCCACGGATCTCCGTTCAGAGACTCCAGCATCTCCTCGCGGGCCAAATTCTTGGCCCGCCGGACAGCCTCTTGGTTTCACTTTGCAAAAATGGACAAGTAACCGAGCAGAGTTGCTAAAACAGATAAGGCTAGATACTGGAAGAGATCTGGAAATAAAAGAAGATGAAACCACTAGAATTTTAGGACTTACCTGGAATCGCAATTCTGATGAATTTCATTATACTGTAAACTTACCTTTTTCAACACCGTCGCCGTTGCCGCCGTCTGCATCTGAAACTAAAAGAACAGTTATATCAGAGATATCACGTTTATATGATCCGCTAGGTTGGATTGCACCATGTATAATTACCGCTAAAATCTTCATACAAAAACTATGGATCGCTGGTTTGGATTGGGATGAAAAACTGTCTGAGGATCTTCTAACAGAGTGGCAGTCTTATCGTAGTGGGTTGCACACACTCAACAACTTCAGGATTCCTAGGTGGCTGAAAAGAAAAAACGATGATCAAACGGTTGAACTGCATGGTTTCTCTGATGCATCAAACGTAGCATACGCCGCGGTTATTTACATCAGAGTCATCGATGCTGTAGGTCGTGTCCACTGTAATCTGGTAACTGCAAAAACGAAGGTGGCTCCAATTAAACAAATCTCTATACCGCGACTGGAACTATGTGGTGCTGTTTTAGTTACCAAATTACTTTTAGAAGTGGCTCGTGTCTTGAATATCCAGAAATGCAACTTACATGCTTGGACAGATTCAACGGTCGTGCTGGCTTGGCTTAGCGATCACCCGAGTCGATGGAAAACCTTCGTCGCAAACCGGACGTCTGAAATTCTTAATGCCCTTGATTCTACTCAATGTCATTATGTCGATACGAAAAACAATCCAGCTGACATTGCTTCGAGGGGTACATCATCCACATCTTTATTAGACAACTCGCTTTGGAAACATGGACCGTCGTGGTTGCTTGCGGATACCATAGAATACTGCAGACCTAAGGCTATAATGACTAAACTGGAACTAAAATCTGTCAAGGTTCATGCAGCACAGATAGACGATCACCCGACTGAACTGATATGGTCCAGATTTTCATCATTCCGAAGATTGATCAGGACTCTCGCCTACTGTAGACGATTCCTGAAAATAAAGATAGCCAGGGAATCACGGACAAGGTTGCCACCTTACCTTTCAGCTTCTGAGATTGCGGACACCATGCATTGTTGCCTCAAGCAAAGTCAAAAGGTTTGGTTTGAGACAGAAATAAAGGCAATACAAGCCGGAAGAGACATCGGCAAAAGCAGCGGTTTGTCTTCCTTGAATCCTTACTTGGATGATAAGGACTTGATGAGGGTAGGGGGTAGAATCCAAAATTCGCAACTAAGTGATGATATGAAACATCCCATCATAGTTCCTCATCAATCCCATTTGACAAAATTACTCATAGCGGATGCTCATGAGCGTGTACCGCATGGCCGACCTCAATTAACACTTAATTTTCTTCGGTCAAAATATTGGGTTGTTCGTGGAAAGACTTTGATCAAGGCACACATCCGCAAATGCGTACCGTGTATTCGTCATGCAGCCGTAACAAAAAACCAATTGATGGGTCAGTTACCATCATGCAGAGTGACTCCAAGTAAGCCTTTCCTTCATTCTGGTGTTGACTACGCTGGACCGATTCAAATAAGAACAGCAAAGGGTCGTGGACATAAGTCCTACAAAGGCTACGTATGTCTGTTCGGATGCATGGCGACCCGCGCTGTGCATATAGATGCGGTCTCTGATCTGACATCTCCAGGCTTTCTTGCTACATTTAAACGTTTTGTGGCTAGACGGGGTCATTGTAGTCACCTTTACAGCGACAATGGCACCAACTTTGTAGGGGCTTCAAAGGAGCTTAAAGCAATGTTTCGCGATGAATGCGCATCACTTTCCCGAGAAGTCTCTTATATATTGGCTAATAATGGAACCGAATGGCATTTCATCCCGCCACATTCTCCTAACTTTGGAGGCCTGTGGGAGGCTGGGATCAAAAGCACCAAGCATCACCTCAAACGGGTGATTGGTGAAACGACACTAACTTTTGAGGAGCTGAGTACCGTCTTATCCCAAATTGAGGCGTGCCTGAATTCCAGACCTTTATAACAGTCTAGCGTGAACTCGTCAGATCCAAACCCATTGACGCCAGGACATTTCTTGGTCGGTCAGCCACTAGTAACTGCACCAGATTATGATTATGAGCACGCGACAGTCAGTAGCTTGAGTCGTTGGCAATTGACACAAAGGATGATTCAATCTTTCTGGAAACGCTGGTCTCAGGAGTATTTAACTATGTTTTTCCAACGACACAAGTGGGCTAAACGCACGCGCGATCCGAAAGTTGGTGATGTTGTCCTCGTAAAGGAAGACAATTTACCTCCTGCCAAGTGGTTATTCGGAAAGGTAGTTGAACTACACCCTGGCAAGGACAATTTAGTGCGCGTAGTTACCCTTCGGTGCAAGGACTCCCGAGTCAAACGCTCAACTTCTAAGCTATGCGTTTTGCCTGTTAACGATGATTGAATTAGAAAATATGTATAAAGTAAGTTTATTGTTTTATTTTTTTATGTTATATACAGTCCACTCAGACGCGAATTTTATAAAATGTAAAGGTAGGATATTAATGTATGTTATTATTTGTAATTTTTTTTTTATTTCTTCGGTATTTATGTTAAGATAGTACGAACATTGTAGTCTCTGAACACTAAGGATTGTAGTTCAACGTTAAAGTTGTTCTCGATTATGTCATGGTGGGCGGCTTGAAAGGACTAGGTCCTTGGTGGGCGGAATGTTAACGTCTCATCATAGATTCAACCAATTTGTAGAATTAGTTACCTCATGCCTCGATAGATGGCGTTGGTCGATTTAAATTCGAGCTATCGTTTGTTTACCACGCGAGGTATAAGAAACTTTGTGATTATTAAATAAATGTCTTCGTTCTAAGTACATACTGTGGTTTCATTCCATAACAATTTCCGACCCTTTGATAAACAGTAAGTCTTAAGCTTTCAGTTGATGCTGATGTGGATAAAGCAACACTTAAGTGATACTTGATTTTTGACGTAATTTTATTTATTCAATAATAACACTCTTAATCCAATCAAGGTATTCGTAAACATTGGTATAAACTCCCGGAAAGTCCTTTTCAATGCACAAAACTGGTCCAAAGCTCTTGACGCCAATAAGTTGAAATCTCTTTTGATGTTCGTACACTAAGGGACCTCCGTCATCACCCTTGCAACTGTCTATTGCTTCAGTGCCACCAGCACACAGCTGACCCTTCCCTAAAGGGACCGGACCACCACCAAGCCGCCCAGTGTTGTATTTCGGTAGGCAATTCTGCGAAAAAGTTAAATTACTTCTTACGTAACATAACACCACGCCCGTACTCACGTCAGTACGGATGTGGTGACGCCCGTACTCCCCAGAGGGTTAGGCAGAGGTGTATCTTATAGTCGGCCACATTTGGCCAGCTATGTTTAAATCCCATGTAATAAAATCCTAACTCCGTGGCAGCTCCTGGAAATTCCTGATAAAAAACCTAATAACACTTTGCCCGAACTGGTTATCGAACCCAGGACCACACGCGACTAATAGTCGCAGTACTTAGGACAATAGTTCAATAAGTGAGGTACTGCAATAGAAAGATCTATTTGGCCTCGAATGACTTTGACAGAGGTTCGTTGTTCTGTTGGTAGAATGTGTCGAAAAAACAAGATGGCGTCGGAAGTTACGATTTTGGCCGCCAAAAGATCCGTCTAAAGCTAATCGTTGCTAACATAGGGGACAGTTGCTTAATGTATGTATTCAGTTGGATCCTGGACATCCTAGCTGGACTGGAAGCCGACTCTAACATAGTTGGGAAAAGGCAGATGAAGAGACATTGAAAATAAAATGTTCTCGTTAGGTAACTTACTTCATGGCTGACGAGGGGAGCTTCAAAACCCAGCTTAACTTTGCTGTAATGTTTCCGACCCAACTCGACTAAACCCCAACCAACGGCATACACCGAGGAGTAAGAAGGAATATTCGCAGGTTGAGTCGGGTCTTTCGCTGGTAGGCAGATGGGCCGGATGAAGTCTGGAAAGTAAAGCCATCTGTGGGTCTTATGTTCAACGTAATAACGCCCCGTTTCCAAGAAACTGGAGACAGGTAGAGCGAAGAAGAAGCATGCGGGAATCGACCGATCACATTGGTTGAAATCCACAGCGTGTCTCTATACTCTCCTGTGATTGGTCGTATTTTGCACATCTCCGCTCCATTCCGCTAGAAACCAGGCCTTAGGCTCGCTACAAACCTGTGTAAGGAGCTGTCTCTTCTAACCGGATCAAACCGATATCGTTCCATTTCGACGATAGTCTATAATTATAACCCGGGTGAGGTATGGTTTTCTCGATCCTGATCCTGGTAACTCCCTCAGTGCAGACCATGCCGTCATCTCCAGACCTCTGGAGATGTGCCGGAACAGTCATGCAATCTGCACCTTCTTGAGTAATGTCATACTCTCCGAGGCGAACTTGCTTTCTGGGAAATTAGTTTTAAAAGTTGTAACAAAAACAAAGTTTTGCGAAAACAAAAAAAAATAATCTAAAAGGAATTATCGGTTTGGTTAATTTTTTTTCTGTTTGTTTATCATACCATATTTTTGCAAAAGGAGTACTTTGTCAATGTCTGCAAGACAGAAAGTAGGCTGCAAGAACAAGCGTAGTCAGCTCGAAAATGTACACCCCATTAATAAAAAGACACGATTCACTTTATCGACATATGGAGGAAAATTAAAGAATTCAGAGAACCTAAGCAAAAACAAGCGGAGCGAACTCGAAAAGTTTTGCACTCCAGCTCCTCAAACCTCGGATTGGTATGATTTTCAATGTCCATTCGTAGAATTAATTAATGGCCAAAATTTTTGTTAAAAGTAGCTGTCAGTGATGGAAAAAGAAAAGGGTTTATCTTACGGCTCGCCAAGATTCATTACATTTCCGTATATGCAATGGGCTGCTGTCAAGACGTATTTACCGCTGATTAAAGATCCTGTACACAACAGCACCAGCCCGTTGCGTCGGTTATCATATTCTATGAGCGCCAGCCACGGATGCTCCACTACCAAGGACCCGAGCCCTGCAAGAAAAAAAAAAAAAATGGTTATAGATCTAATTTAGGGGTCTGAGGAAAATTCTAGTTCGCGCAAACAGTATGAATAACAGGTGAACATAGGTTTTTCTATCAGGAGTTTCGCAGTAGCAGCCACGGAATCTGGTTTTTGTGCCCGGTTGATGGCAATGAGCTCGTCCTTATTACTTGGGATTTAAAAATAACTGGTGAAATGTGGGTGTACTGCAAGGTCACTTCTGCCTTACCCTTCGAGGATTACATGGCGTGATGTTATGTTAAATAAGTAGTAGTTATCTTCGAGATTAGTATATACAACTCCCCGACAACAACCGTAGGGCCCACAACATACAATAACCACCTGGTACGAGAATTCGCATCTATGGGGCGATCCTCACTCCATAAAACAGACCGATGTGAAAGGATTTCAGAACGATAGAATAAGCGTGGTAAGCGTGGTTTTGCTAACAACTGACATCATTCGTTAATAGTCTACCTATGTTATTCTAGATGAACTAAAAGATTTCTTTTATCTTTTTTGTTCGAACCCAAGACACGCACCTTTTGATTTTTCGGATTCATGTTCGATTTGTTCAATTATCACTTGCTTCGGTGAAGGAAAACATCGTGAGGAAACCAGCCCGAGAGATATTTCTCGACGACATGTAAAGCCAAGTCAGAGGCCCATGGGTAAAAATTCTGAAAAAAGAACAAAGATCTTCTTTTTAAGCCACTGACCTACTTGTGCGATGTTATCATCAGCACCTTCCCAGTGGCCACAGCATCCAGATTTAGGATCAGGAGGGAACGCAGACGTCTTGGCTTGACAATCGGCAGATTCGCCAGGTCGCTCCTCATTTGGACAACATATACTGCCTTCAGGAATCTTGCACCTGAAATTGACAATAACAAATAAAAGACAAGTATAATACGCCTGTTGTTCTGGCTGTCAATTATACACTACGGCACTACGGAACAAGTCTAGGTAACACGACAGCTATTAGAAATTATTAAAAAAAATCTTCAAAACAGTCCTTGCCACTAAAATTTTTGAATAAATGACAACGGACAGACATGGTTAGGGATGTAGGGAGTGGATGTGGTAGGGATTGTGGACTATGTTTAAAGCTGGGTGCCGTAAACGCAAAATTGCGGACACTGCTAACATGCAACCAAGTGTTAAGATTATGTCAAGACCCTTTTCTGCAGAATTTTGCGAGGAAAGCCTTCAATTTCAGTTTGACAGCTGGAGGGAAGAGTCCAGTCCGAGTCTCAAGTTGTGATGAGTGTCCAAACCGCCAGGAGATGACAACAGAAGCTCAACTTCTGTATGATCGCATACTGTTAATGTTGAAATCGAGGGCGTAGTGTATTGTGGGTTTACGCACATTTGCACTGGACTCAGTGGTAACGTGTTCTGTTTTCCGCTTAGTTTTGCTTCAGATTTCATCCTGATACAATGAGAGTGCGGGTTAACCGAGATCCTGGTGACCAGAGCTGATTTCGAAATCCTAAGGGATTTTATCCTTGCCAAGGGGAAACGCTCATGTTATGCACATAAAGCTACACAAAGACACACAAAAGTAATTCTTTTTCAGGTCCCGGTCGACCAGGTCCGAAAAACTCGTTTTGCAGCGACTAGTCATTTTATCAAACGTACATACTTTGACTTTTCCCATAAAGTTGAGCCACTGCCATTAACAATCATATCTCCGAGATATGGACACAATAATAGACTGATACATTTGCCGGGCCTGCCGTCATGGGCGATGCACGTTCCGTTGCTATACACAACCTCTGCTTCCGAGTTCTGCTGCTCCGAAGCACAGCACACCTGAAAAGAAACAATTTTAATTTTACATTAATCACCACTATCTTCCTGCCCTTGTCCCATTCTACTTGGGGTCAGCGCACGATTTCTTCTTCCATTCTCCCCAGTCAGACGGCATCATTTACTCCTTTCTCTTTCACAATTTTAATTTTACATTATGATATTCGGCCACAAAAGGAATGAATGAAAAGCATGTGGCTAAGATGATAATGCTTAGGGGGATGTGTGGTGTAACGTGAATGGATAAAATAAGGAATGCCTGCATAAGAGGAAGTCTGAAAGTGGCGCCGGTGACTGAATAGTTGTGTGGTAATCGGTTGTCGTGGTATGGACATGTGATGCGGAGAAATGATGTAGTGAGGAAAATTTTGAGTCCGAATGTAGACGGCTCTAAGAGTAGAGGAAGACCGAAGAAACGATGGCGATAACTGCGATGGCTGATGATATGGCTAGAAAGGATGTGACTGTTAAGATGACGAGTAATAGTGAAGTATGGAAAAATAAGATATGCTGCGCGGACCCCAAATATACTAGGGTAAGGGCAAATATATTCGGATGATGATGAAGGCAGATTTATTCTGCGATAATTGCTAGACCCCGTTTGCCTCAATCACGTTTTATTTGAATGAGTACCGTCACCCTACGGCGACTCTTAACGATTACCCTCTCTTGGTTTCTCCACAGTTGCTGTTTAAAGACGCGTATCGCCTGAGTATGCAGTAGCTTCTGACCTAGGTATGGCTGGATAATACGGTGGTTAAAGCTGGCGCCTCTAACTGTCATTTGGGGGTGGATTCGTATTTTTTTTTGTATTGTTCCAACTGTTTTTATGTTATTCGATTGCATGTGGTCGGCATATAAAAAGCCATTGCCGCCGATGAGCGAGCGAGGGAGTTAATAAAGATATTTGGTGCTTAATGAGTAGCGTTTAAACGTGTGATATATCCCATACGCAGCTCGTAACACTTTCTCTCAAGCTGGAACCAACCAAACGCATTTACAAAATTTCATTGAAATCGGTTTGGTGGTTTCGGAGATTTATGTGCAATTGTTTCCGAACCTATTGAGAAGATCAAAATACTAATCTTAATACCTAGGTATGACTGGATAATACGGCGGATATAGCTGGTACCTCTAAATGTCGTTTGGAGGTGAATTCGTATTTTTTTCGTATTGTTCCAACTGTTTTTATGTTATTAGATTGCAATCGGTAGCTCTGCAAACGAATTTCATTTATATCTGTAGTCCTTTTTGCGACCTACCCCTGGTGCAATGGAAACATGACAAAACAGAGATTGATTTTTATTTGCAGAAACAGCGCCATGTGACGGGTCCAAAACTATTATATTTTTACTTCGGTTGCTTAACGAGAACATTCTAGATTACGTTCGAGTCTAGAAAGTTTCAAAATGGAACTGTGAAGACGGTTCCAGAAAATTGTGGAAATTTCTCAAAGGATCGAGATAGATAGGAATAGCCGTCGCCGCCCTTGCGGGAGCAGTCAGTCTGATTTAAGCGATACAATGAAGCGAATTGGAGTGAACTAGAAGTGCGATATCTAAGTGAATTGAGATCAATAGTGTTTCTCTCAAGCTGGAACCAACTTTTAAGAAGTTCAAAATACTACGAATCTTAATAAATTATTTCATACTAGCTTATACCCGCGGCTTCGTGTAGATATCGAAAATGTCCCACGGCATCTTACTACCGGGATAAAACGTATCCTATGTGTTAATCTAGGTTGTAAACTATCTGTGTGCCAATTCCATCCAAATCCGGATAAGAGTAACAAACATACATCCATCGTCACAAACCTTCGCATTTATAATATTAATAGGATAGACAGGACTCAGGAGACATAATGCTACTTACTTTCGGTAGAAACGGTACGCGTACAGAGCCACAATGTAATTTGGTCAGCAATTTGCTCAGCATTAACAAGTCTTGGTCTGTTTTGTTGGGCTTGTCGAGTTGCTCTAGCAGAAGTCTGCACTTTAGGAGCGATATACACTCGCCGCCTTTGCCGTCCGGTGTTTGGCATTGTGAAGACTCTGTAATCGTTTTCAAAATAACTAGTTTTTTTTTATTAGGGCTAAATCTTTATTTCTTTTTACAAACATTAATAACATTTTTAATATTCCATTAAAAGACAATATAAAAAAATAGTAGCCCACCAGCATCGGGAAAAGGGTCCGAGCTACCGGTGGTCAGGGCTCTTGAGAGAGGAACCTCCTAACAATACGCGCCGTGTCCAGAAGTAATGCATCTGAATCAAGTCCTTTTGTATTGTATTATGTTTGTTTAAGTCATATTTTTATTTTTAAGTTATTTTTTTCTAGCCATCGATAGCATCATCCAGAGCTTGGACGACTTCCTTTTCTAAATTTTTGTTATTGTCACTCTTAATCATTATAGTAGTGTCATCAGCGAATAGTTATCTTTGCATATCGCCTCTGGAATGTCGTTGATGTAAACTAGAAAGAGTAGTGGGGATACAATACGTCCCTGTGGCGTGCCATAATTATTTTATTTATATTCCGACCTCACTGAGGTTTTTTTCTTTTGACAAGTTTTTGTTATTTCCACGCATTGTATTTGTACCCTTTTTTTTTTTTTTTTTTTTTCCGGATGGGAAATCATCAAATGACCCCCCCCACTCTGGGCGGAGCGGAGGGGAGTGTCAGACTTGTACTGACTAAAACCCATCCATGTTCCTTCTTTGCCCGTTATGTTCCAGGGCCACGGTATCTCTTTCGAACAGTCCCGCAGCCCCGGCAGGCGTTGGCCCATGCGGACCCCTACTTGATTGCTGACATCTCTTTGAGGCGCGCGTGGAACACGAACGCGCCGTCGACACGGCCCGTCGTCATAAGACGGCCGGACGGCGAGCTAGCCTATAACTCGCCGTCCACGGGCCAGCGCCTACGGTGGTCGGAAGCCACCACGTGACCCCCGACGCCCAGGGCGTCTCCCGCGGCGGCTGGGACGTGAGGTTCTTTCCCTCTCACGTCCTGCCACCTCCTTCACTAGCATGACTGCTTCGCAGAAGGAGGTGACGGCTTCCCATTCCCTCTCGCTCCGGACCATGGCTTGAACCAAGGCCGGACGCGAGAGATCGCCGCCGCCAATCGCCGCTGTGAGGACACGGCGGTGCTCCGCCCAAGTGGGGCAGACCTCCACGGTGTGTTCCACCGTGTCCTCCGGACGATCCTCGCAGTGGAAACACCCGGGCGTTTCCTCCCGCCCGATTCGATGCAGGAACCTCCCGAAACAACCGTGTCCGGTGAGAACCTGCGTCAGGCGGTAGGTGAGGGCGCCGTGGCGCCTCTCTAGCCACTCCTCAAAGAGGGGACTTATCGCCACTATGGTGGCGTGCCCTGCACGGGGTTGCGACAGTCGCTCTCTCCATGTCGCCATGAGATCACGCCGGAGGTCTGTCCGCTGAGCGGCAATTTGTCGCGGCAGCGGAGTTTCTCCCCGACATAGTGCTTCCGCGCGCCATTCATGCAGGCGCGCGAGGACTATCGCCTCCAGATCCCATGGCGGCAATCCGGCAAGGAGGCTAGCCGCCTCGCCGGAGATCGTGCGGTACCCCCGGATTAGCCTTATGGCTATCACCTTTTGGGGCGCGTTCAGGTAGTGGGCGGCTTGCCGCCTCAAAGAACGCGCCCTGTATTTGTACCCTTTCAGAAAGGTAACTTTTAATCCAGTCGTTGGCTTTATCCCGGATTCCATAATCAAGATTTATTTATTTGTTTTATGTCAAACAAAATCAAAGGCTTTTGTCTAGTCTACACACAGCTTATCTTAGATTTTTGATTCAGACTTTCAGTTATGTATTTTACTAGCGCAAAACAAGCTAAAGTAGTGGAACTGCCGTTCTATTTTAATGCACATAACTTTCTCAAAGATTTTAGACTGGATTGGGATTAAAGGTTATTGGGCGATTATTGCTCATGTCAGCTTTTACACCATTCTTATAAAGAGGTTTGACAATTGACCTGACAGTTTATCAGTGATCATGGTGCTTGCAACAGCGCCGAAATATGGGGAACTCAAAACCAACAGTAAACATGCTAAATATCCCGTTTCTAGTGTAAATGATAAAAAATAATAAATTAAAAATTAAAGGGGGCTCCCCTACTACGATGGTACGGAACTCTTCATGCGCGAGTCCGACACGCACTTGGCCGGTTTTTTTTTTTCTAGGAATAATCCAAGATATAAATGTTTGTTCTGAACTGACAAACACCGGCTCGAAAAAAGAATACCATAGTAATCGTTTAACAAAAACAAAAGCACTCTTACGTCCATACACAAGTCCCGCGCACATAGTAATAACAGCAACCGTTAGTAAATACATTCTTATGAGGAAAATTATAAGGCTCACTTTGCACTGAGTTGTTTTATAGTCTGATCCACTCGATGTAACGTTTGGAAACCTACTGTCTCATTTCATAGGTTGAATAGATTATTACGTATAAAAGCCCCACCAAAATAAAATGTAAATAAAACGGAGCCAAGTTCGCCAGTTTTAAATGGGTAGGTTTTATAAAGGTTAAATAAAGTGTCATTTTCACCTTCCCAGCCTTTTTCCGAACTAGGTCGGGGTCGGCTTCCAGTCTAACCTCGATAACAGTATTTTACATGGAGCGATTGCCTATTGACCTCCACAACCCAGGTAGAACTGGGCAATAAGTCATCTCGGGTAAGACTGGTTGTCAGACTTTCCGGCCACCGACTACCTATAACGACTGTCAAAGATCTACACCTGACATCCGAGACCAACGGCTTAACGTGCTTTCCGAGGCATGGAGGAAACATAACATCACGCCTGTTATCCCCGAAGTAGTGTACATAATATTATTCACCCACATTTCACCAGTAATGTTTTAAGTCCCATGTAATAGGGGGCGAGTCTAATGCCATCAACCGGTCACAAATTAAATCCAGACTTCGCGGTTGCTACTGAAAATTGCGTTATGGAAAAACACAATAACACTTTTCCCGACCTGGGAATCGAACTACGCAGGTATGCATCCCCGTACCAAACTAGGCAAGCGCGGCTTAACCTAAAGATCGACCCGGCGGCTGTTATTATTTAGCTACGAGCTCTTTGTTAAAATTATGACTATATTGTAGTTTTGGTTAGATTTAAAATGTTTTCTTACAGCAAATAATTGGGAGCCAGCATCGATAATTTAGTTACTTCTCAAAGTTTATTAGGTTCCTTGCCAATGAATTCAACTTTGCAGGTTTCCCCAAAAAGTAAAAGATTTACAAAAATATAAAACATCAATTTGGATAACAATCATGCAAATTCGGGTATAATTACTTATTATTTCTGAGTGGAACAAACAGGCAAATTGATTACCTCCTCTTTATATTTTACATTAGATTTTACCATCTTTTCCTTTGCACCCCGAATAACCTACCCTTTTTCCTTCGTTTTTAAGTTACCTGGATATGATTGGGTTATATTTTTACTGAGTATAACAGTGATTAGAAATAATATGATAATGATTTTAACAACTTTGTAGGTTCAACTGGTTCGTGTACAGTCGCTAGCACATCAAGTTACCACAAGATGTCAAACTACAAATTATTTAAAATCATAAAATGTTTATGTTTACGTTTAAAATCGAATGAGAAAGACAGTTTGTGGTAACTTAATGGGCTGGCGACTGTACCTAGATGGATAACACTCGAACTTGGCTCTGATACACTGCCGTGAATCTAAATCTCCAAAAAACATAAATTTGTAAACTTGTAAATCTCCTTTTATATACATTATATTAGCTGTGCCCCGCGACCTTCGTTCGCGTGAAATTATTATAAAAATATGAGGTTCTTCCATATTTTAATCGGATTTTCTAAACAATTTTTGGGTTTTATTTCTTTTGCACGGAACCCGTAAAATAAATGTCTAAAATCGGTTTATTAATCATTAGAAAAAAACAGTTATGTCATATAATGGGTGAGCCACAAACGAAGCATCGCTTGTATCTTCTGGCTCGGCAGTGCGAATTCTACAAAAAAATAGTTACATTGAATTTAGGACGTTAAAATATATGGTGTAAAATTAACACGTTAGGGAGCTTCTGTAATGTGCTCTGAACACAAAGTAATAAAATAAAAATAAAACAATGTTTCCATTTCTGGAGCTCGTGTTACTGTGTGTGTGTTCTTGTGAGTGTACGTGTGGTCTTGTGAGTGCACGTGTGTGTGTGTGTGTGTGTCTGTTGTGCAGATACTATATCAAGGCTTCGGTGTCGTCGTATAACAATTTCAAAAGGGCTAATCTTAATATTTTTTTACAGGTGGTGGTTGAGCAGTCTCGTAGGTTGCAAATTTTACTGACTTTATTATAGATGTTTAGATGGGAAAAATTTGTACAGCGTCTAGCTAGGGTACTCTAAATACTCGCTTGTTTCATAAGTTATGGAATTCTTACTTTTGCGTGATGTTTAAACGTTGCTTGAAGTATGAACATTTGTCGTACCCTGACAACTTCAAACTTCTGGTAAATAAGGTCTGTGGGGAATCTGAAAGGTTTTTTTAGTGCAACCCGTTGTGCCCTCTCTAATGTAATAAATTTGGTTTTATCAGCCCGACCCCATATACAGGTGCAGTGCTGCATGATTGACTGGCAGAGTCCTAGAGTGCATAGTAAACCGTTTGCAGTACATCAATTGGGGTACTGTCGCGGAGTTTTTTCATGACATGGATCAGTTTTCGCACTCTGGAGGATATATGTGGGCTTTGTAAGTTAAGTTGTTGTCTATGGTTATCCCGAGGTATTTTAATAAGTCAGTACGTTCAAGGACTTTACATGGGAGTGCGCTATCTGAGAGAGTCATTGTTCCGCTAAATGATACACCCGTTCCCAAGTCGAGTCATGGAAGATGATGGCAGTGTCGTCGGCGTAGCAGATCACTTCAGCGTTGCTTATTGGGAGGTTACTAGTTGATTTATATACTGCGTGAAAAGCGTTGGGCCGAGGGTACTGCCTTGTGGAACACAAAGTGTGGTAGCAAAGGTACTTAGGAGACTGCCTATTTTGGAGTATTGGTACCGCGATGTCAAGTAGGTACGGAACCATTCTAGAGGTACACCCCTCTTTACCGTAGCTTCTAACTTTTTAGAAGAATCCCGGGAAACATGGTGTCGAATGCTTTTGCCAAATCAAGAAAAACACCGACACAGCATTTTCCATTGTGGTGTGAAACAACTTGATTAGTCAAGAGTGAGAGATTAGTCGTCAGACAGACAAAAATTTAAAAAATATATTTTTGTTGTAAGTATTATATATTCTTTCATATGTATTCAATAAAAAGCTGTTATTTTGAAATTTCAAACAGACACTTCAATTTTATTTATTTGAATGTAAACTACACATTTATCAACACGAAAACGTCTGGATCCGGTGAGGAGGTTTACTTGTACAAAGATGCTGGTGGAATACATAAAAGCGAACAGTTCGTCTCCCGAATCGAAACGAGGCAACACGCATTACCGCTTTTATAGTACGTATGACCGTCTGACCTGCGCAAGCAACTTTCGCGTTGATAAGACAAGTATATTCTCCTCTTTACAGGCTTGTTTTCTACAAGAGTTCGATTATTAAACCAATTCACCGTATTTTGAGCCTCCGCTTATTTACTTTTATGCTGACTATTCGTATATTTTAAAGACAGTCGCTTCACGTAAGTACATTCAATACTGGTATTTGGTATACTTACAGGGTAAACGAGACTGGAAGCCGACCACAACATTGTAGGAAAAAGAATAGGACGATGATGATGCCGATGTTAGTCCCTATGACGTATTTCATACTAGTTGGTACGGCAAAAACCGTCTATGGCATTTAGAAGAAACAAGTTTTTAATTAATTTCAACATGATACATGACCTCATAAACAGCCAAGAGCAAACATTCGTAACTATGTGTTAGCGATACCCACATTTTAACAAATAATTCTAAAAAACAAATTGTTGATTTGAGAGATAGTTTGTGGTACAGCGCCGTTATTGTAAGAAAAAGTAGTAGGTACTGATTAAAGCATTTCAGAAATTGAAGACTGTGTATCATTTGACCGGACACCGTTAACATAATTATGTTTCCTACATTTTGTATGGTTAATATCTAAACTGTCTCGTGTTTGTAAATGCCTCGCAATCGCAAGCGCGACAGCTAAGCAAGAGGCCCTGGGTTCGATGCCCAAGTCGGGACTAGAGTATATTGGTCTGCGTCAAGATGGCTGGTTGCCTGTATCGGTTCGCGTCAGGCTGGTGACCAAAAATTGCTACCTATTTGCTACCTTTTGCTACCTATAGTCAATTAATTGCTACCTAACTTGGAAACAAAATAATGGGACTTCAAAATGACCAGCCATTCTGATATCAGGATGGCTGGTCAACCCTCCGTTTGTGTGAACTATTCAAATTCGTGTTATTATTTTTACTTGAATAATTGCTACCTAATTGCTATCCTCACGTATTCCAATGTCCACCTTGTAACTTTAACGAGTAAAAAGTTGTGACCATTTGATTTTTTTACAGGGAATGGATTATAGTAGGAGAGCCGACTGCAAAATTTCCAACCTACTTGATACCGCGATAAAATGCACAATGGGTTCTCATAAAAGTGATGCTAAGTCCGAATTTGATAGTCTGCCAAGGCGGAACTTGCCGAAAGTAAAAAAAAAAAACATTTTCGGTGCGAAAAAGGTTTTTTTTTTAGTTACTTTACCTGATACTGAAATAATAGTTATGGCTTCAGTTAGAAATTTACTGGTAGATACAGAAAAGCGAAATCTGTCAGTATTTTTTTAGCCGGAAGTGCTTGGCAGACGCTCTCAATGGTTTTCCCATCGGGACCCCTAAATATACCCATCTGATACCAGCATGAAACTAATTCCAGTCGGTAGGTATGAATCCTCATTTCTGGAATATATAAGTCTGCCAACGCTTTTTCTGCCGAAACACCTTGACAGACGAGATTATGTAAGCAACATCCGTAGAACCCGTATTTTGGAATTGTACAGATTACGAACATTTTAATTACTGAAGGCTTATTGTATTGCATGTATAATCATTATAAAGGTCTGTGTTAGGTACTTATAAAAATATCTACAGGTGAGTTTTTTTCACTAGTAGTAGGTTTGGAGAATATTAGCAATTCTGGTTTAGCAGCTAGTTTAGTATATCCTCTTTAACGCGTTCCCGCAAAGTTTTGATTGTAATTATATCGACATGATACCTGGCTTAATCTTTAGGTATAGCCATAAAAAAAAACAGACGGTTAACGCCACCGCCCGCCATTTGCATTGCCGCTTGACTTGGTACTGGGAACTGTTTTGTTCCAATGACAGAATGTTTGGTTGTTTGGAATGTCTGGGTGTTGCTTGCCGACCTCCCTAGTGCCGTCAGCGTGGTTTGCTACGCTGACGACACGCTGGTGCTGGCACAACGGAGGTCAAAATAAAATAAAAAAGTGTCATTTCGATATAATTACTATCAAAACTTACGGGAACGCGATAAAGAGGATATACCAAACTAGTTGCTAAACCAGAATTGCTAATATTAAAAACAGCTATTGAAAAAAAAACTCACCACTAGATATTTTTATCACTTACTACCTAACATATACCTTCCAAAGTACCTAGGTGTCACGTTGGACAGAGCCTTAACGTATAAGTCACATTGTCATAGTACAAAACAGAAAGTCGCGACCCGAAACAACTTGTTACGTCGCTTAGTTTCCACGAGCTAGGGAGCAGCACCCGAAGTTTTTAGAATAACCGGCATGTCCCTATGTTTTTCTGCTAGCGAATTTGCGTGCCCAGTGTGGTATCGATCCGTTCACGCAAAACAAGTAGATACTGCTCTAAACAAGACGTGTCGGATAATATCGGGCTGCCTAAAACCGACTCCTCTCAAGAAGCTGTACTCGCAAGTAGGTATCGCACCACCTGCTGTACGAAGGGATGTCGCATGCACGCTGGAAAAAAAGAACCAAGAATATTATTCCCGACATCCCCTCTACGACCACACACCTAACCCGGGAAGACTAAAAAGCTGTAAAATCTTCTTACGCTCCACTCAGGCACAAAACAGGCCACCCAAAGTACGCGGTAAGTTATGGCAAGAGGAGTGTCCACCACCCCACGACTTCTTAAAGCTCCAAGAACACCTGGCTTCCGGCAGTGAACTACAGTGGCCTATTTGGAAAGCTCTGAATCGACTGCGTACCTAATTAGGCAAAATTGGGGTATCACTGGTCCCTCCAACACGTAGTGCGAGTGCGGCGCTCCGGATCAAACTATGCCCCACCTGCTGGAATGTCCCAGGTGTCTCTTGACGACCTGAATAGCGCCTCTGCCGCTGCAATAAACGTGGCCACCTACTGGGCCCAAACCGTCTAATATGGAAGGAACATCGATACGATAAGAAGAAGAAGAAGACAGACCTTCATAATGATTATACATGCAATACAATAAGCCTTCAGTAATTAAAATGTTCGTAATCTGTACAATTCCAAAATACGGGTTCTACGGATGTTGCTCACATAATCTCGTCTGTCAAGGTGTTTCGGCAGAAAAAGCGTTGGCAGACTTATATATTCCAGAAATGAGGATTCATACCTACCGACTGGAATTGCTTTCATGCTGGTATCAGATGGGTATATTTAGGGGTCCCGATGGGAAAACCATTGAGAGCGTCTGCCAAGCACTTCCGGCTAAAAAAATACTGACAGATTTCGCTTTTCTGTATCTACCAGTAAATTTCTAACTGAAGCCATAACTATTATTTCAGTATCAGGTGGGTAAAGTAACTAAAAAAAAACCTTTTTCGCACCGAAAATGTTTTTTTTTTTTACTTTCGGCAAGTTCCGCCGTGGCAGACTATCAAATTCGGACTTAGCATCACTTTTATGAGAACCCATTGTTCATTTTATCGCGGTATCAAGTAGGTTGGAAATTTTGCAGTCGGCTCTCCTACTATAATCCATTCCCTGTAAAAAAATCAAATGGTCACAACTTTTTACTCGTTAAAGTTACAAGGTGGACATTGAAATACGTGAGGGTAGCAATTAGGTAGCAATTATTCAAGTAAAAATAATAACACGAATTTGAATAGTTCACACAAACGGAGGGTTGACCAGCCATCCTGATATCAGAATGGCTGGTCATTTTGAAGTCCCATTATTTTGTTTCCAAGTTAGGTAGCAATTAATTGACTATAGGTAGCAAAAGGTAGCAAATAGGTAGCAATTTTTGGTCACCAGTCTGACGCGAACCGATACAGGCAACCAGCCATCCTGACGCAGACGTATATTGGGTTTGTCCAACAGGATTTTCTCAGTAGCATTCACGGAGTCTGGATCCATGACCAGTTGATGGCAATAGGCTCGCTCCCTATAAAATGGGACTTTAACACTACTGGCGAAATTTGTGTGTACCATTAGGTACACCTTTGCCTAACCCTTTTTGACATTTAGAGTTAATGATGGATGGAGAAATAGATGATGTTGATGGATAGAGAAGGAGAGGACGATGAAAAAACGCTGAATGGATTGTGTAAGGAATGACATGGAAGTAAAAGAAGTAATTTTTGTTTTTTAAAAACTGCCGACACAAGAATTTCTTCTGTATCGTGGGTGCGTTTTACAAACATTTAAACTAACATACACAAACAGCCGGACTCGGAACAACTATCTGTAGATCATACAAATATTTGTTCCGTGCGGGAATCGAACCCGCGACTCGCAGCGCAGCAGCCAATCGCTCAGCTACTGCGCCAACCGTGCCGTCAAAAATGATAGCATGAGGGTTAACAGGAGAGACTGGAAGAAAAAAAAAGTGATGCGCCGACAGCTAATAACATAGGACAAGGAAAGGAAGATTATGATTGAAATAACGGGGTGTTTAGCTTAGGGAACGGATCCATACTATGTGACCCATTTTTAACATTTTTTTATCCCATTCCCCCCTCCTCAGTGACCACCCGTAGTATGTGCCAAGATGGGTGGTCCTCCCCCTCTAGTTTTCACTTAGTAAAACCATATTTATAAATATGGTATATAATATAATAATATATAATATTTTACGCGGATAGAAAATTTAAAAAAAAAAAATTTGGCTCATATTTGTATCTATTAATACAGTGCTTGTCGCGTGACGCCAAGAGTGCGTATATACCTATAAAATGGTATCGGCATGAACTCTCTTCAACTTATTTGCACTTTCACTGCATTACAAACTGTTGGTTTTCAATCAACTGACGTCTATGTACGTCAATGTTGCCATCTTTAAGTTTAAAAAGTGCTAAACGCTGCGCTCCATATTTGAATGTAGCTCGAAAAAAGCACGAGATTTTCCTAGAGGATAATGACTACGTGACAAAAATCTAAACCCAAAAAAAAAAAAAAAAAAATGGCCCCCTCCCTGTGACTAAGCGTGGTATTTTGAAGATTCCTCCCCCCTCAGAACGGGTCACGTAGTACGGGTACATACCCTTACTGCGTACCTGACCAAAGAGAATTGTATCACATCAAAACAACATTATGACAAACGTGTTTTCCAAATTTACTAATTTAACATTTTTATCCTTGTCTGTCTCACCAAAGAGATTCACAGTGATAATTATTAGCAAAGAATAGATACCGGTTAGCAAAACCAGAAATTTTTCCTCATAACAAAAACAACTTATGCAGTTCTCTATCAGTTAACACCACTAGAATCGCCAGTTGCTTCTGACCGCTGGATCGGGTAGGTCCTGACTACGAGCGGACCCCAACGGGTTCAGTGTGAAGTGTAATTATTTAATTGATCTCGAAAATGTATATCTTAACGGTTGCTGTGATTACTTTGTGCGCGGGAGTTGTTTTTGGACGTAAGACTGCTTTGGTTTTTTATTATACTTTAATAAGGAAAAAGATTAAATACGTGTTATGTTTATAAGCTTGGGGTATCTTGTATCTAAACACGTTATACTAATTAGCATATTAAATACTCAAGTAGCTGATGCTCGCTCTTTCATAATGTTTTAATAGCGATATAATCCGATTTTTTATATAATTTCGCGGCTCAATAATAACATCCGCTCGGATCAATCTTCAGATTAAGCCGCGCTTTCCTCGGCTGGTCTGTGGATGGGTGACATTTACATACCTATTTTCCTCCGTACCTCGGAAAGCACGTTAAACCGTTGGTCCTGGCTGTCATTTGTAGATCTTTGACAGTCGTTACAGGTAGTCAGTGACCCAAAAGTCTGACAACCAGTCTTACCAAGCGCTATCGTACTACCCAGTACTAACTGGGTTGTGAAGGTCAGATAGGCAGTCGCGTTTTGTAAAATACTGGTATTCAGAGCTGTATGCGGTTAGACTGGAAGCCGGCTCCAACATAGCAAAAGGCTAGGCAGATCATGAATTTTTATTTAAAAGACAGTCCATGGAGCTTCCTGCCCACTCTTCTGCATGCAGATGTACACTTTGGAATGAGCATCTAAAACATATTATGTACTTTGACATATCAAAAGTGCCTTAGAGCGTTTACGACTTACGGCATTTTATACAAACTTTCAAGTCCTTTTTTTTCGAAATGACTGAACCGATTTTAATGAAACTTCATACGCATAAGCATTAGTGACATAGGTCTAAAAAGTTATCAAGGAACATTTTCGTTACAGCTAAATTAGACCAATTTTAGGTTTTCCATAGAAACAGAAATTTTCAATCATCTTTTTTTAAAAGACATTTCGAAAATGTTCTCTGATAACTTTTTAGACCCATGTATCCAGATTATGTGTATGAAGTTTGAAACAACTTGAAAGTTTGTAAGAAATACCGTAAGTCGTACCTAAACGGTTCTAATGGTTTAGTTGAAATTGAGTTTCGAGTTGAAATTGACCTTCTGAGGAAGTTTCAATGTGACGTTCCGCCATCTTCCCCTCGGTCTGTCGCGACCCCATCTAGCTGTCTTTTACTTAGTGTACTCTCTCGCAGACGCTTCCTTTGTGTAATTTATTTCATATTTCTCTCATAACGGTAAAAGAAAACCTGAGGGGGAAACTGCGTATCCTAGACTCAGTTATTCGAAGACACTTTTCTCACACCGAGGAAGCTTGTGTCCTATTTGTGGTACCGTTTTAGGCTGATTGTGCTATGTTTATGCTTATGTAATGTTATGATTACAGAGTACTCGCCGTGCCTATCAGCAGAGGGTACAAAAAGAGCATGCATACCGTTCTCCCAATGTGAACAGTTGCTAACTTTGGCCAAGAAGCCAGAAAGAACTGAGGAAGACACCAACTTACTGCACAGATCATTTTGTGGGTCGAGAGGAAAAGTGCCACATGTAAGTAGCTTTATCATCAGGCTGGAAGGGACACCAACGTACAAACAGTTAGTGCGTATTCAGTACGTCATTCTGAGCCACCGCACAAAGAAATGTTTTATCGATAAATAAAAAACAAATCTACTGTTCCATACATTATGACGTGAAGATAATGCACTTTTGTATGAAATAGCCATTTTTTTTTCCGACCAGCTTATACTTGCGACCATTAAACCAACGAAGCAGTACTAATAAGATTCGATTTCGGCGCGAAAGTGTTAAGCGCACAACTTCCTGTCACGGACCGTTTCATAATATTGTGTAGTGCGAGAACACGATGATATGCTTGGTTTGTCCGTTCATTGTCTCTAGCAGCGGTCACCGAGGAAGTATCACATGGCATCATATTACATGGCTCTTCTCTTCACCTCGATCTTGTCGCTGGACAAAATCGAGGTCAAGTGCGACGACGAGAGCGGCGACGTCATCTCTGTCCGCTGGGACAGAGATGACGTCGACGACGGAACGAGCTAACGTAGCTAGCATCTAGTGTTCTTTGAAAGTGCCTACGTCAAGGCTTGATAGATCGGTTGTAGAATCAACTTTTAAGATTTCTTTTTTTACAGGTGTGCTGTCCAGAATCAAATATTAGTCAGAGAATTAACAATCCTCCGCAGTGCAGTACTCCTGATGGCAAGCCCGGCAAATGTATTAATCTGTTTTCCTGTCCGCATCTCACTAACCTGCTCCAGCCACCTGTGCCTCAAGAGGCCATATCTTTTGTGCAAAGTTCTAGGTAAGTTTCGGTACAAATACAGGCCTATACTATGTTCTGTTAATATTAAACAGTAGGTAAGTACCTACTCAGGTACCCGGAATTCAAAAATACACAACACCTTGAACTTATGCTAGCCTAGTACTTTTTGGTGGGTTATCAATGTTATCAATGTATTATTAAAAATAGGGTATCACCGGATGAGCGAACTACTACGTGACTAGAATTTTTCTTTCCATGTCAAAACAGCTATAGTTCCCTACGCAGGGTTTGCGTATAAAAATATTAAGAATTACTTTATTATTTAAAAACACAGTCTTATTTCGTTATTAATGTGTCTGTACTCTGTGACAGCCATGTCGAGATCAAACAAAAGACTATACATCAGAATCAAGGAAAATCACGAGTCTGCGTAAAGGGAATCGACATAGCTGGAATGATTCCTAAAAATACCCCATTGTCATGCTGAAATCTACATATTTTGTAAAACACAATCTTCTTCTCGAATCGATGAATTAGATTTTGTCTGACCTGAGGCCCCGCGAGACCGCGGTGTAAACGTAACGTAAATACGTGAAAACTAAAATTAAAAATAGTTTTTTTCTCAAAAACAAAAAGATGAACTGAACTGTGAAACAATTATAATTGCTCATTCTAAAGACGACACGGTTGGCACAGTGGCTGAGCGATTGACTGCTGCGCTCCGTGTCGCGGGTTCCATTCCCGCACGGAACAAATATATGCATGACCTAATGTTAGTTTTTCCGGGTCTGGCTGTTTTGTGTATGTGAGTTTAAATGTTTGTCAAACGCACCCACGATAAAGGAGAAATTCCTAGTTTTTATAAAAAAGGAGTATCTCTATGGCGAATAATGGGCCATTTTAATATGGGAGAAGCCCGTTACACTATTCCCAAACCACTGCAACTCCTGAAAGCCAGAATCAACAGTGGCGACCACCAGAAAAGCACCGAGACAATGAAGCTCGACGAAGTCCCAGAGAAACAATTTAACTGTCGTGGATCCTGCAACTGCAAATTAATAATGGGCCAGTCACTCCATGCTCACTCTTTTAAAGTTCCTACTGCTGGATCACTGGACTTGTCTCCATAATCCACCATTCGAGCCCAGTGTGGATTGATGGTTGTCAGTTTTTAGACTGGTTCGAGAACATGCTAGTTTTCTAACGTTTTCCTTCACCGTTTTTAAAACAGTGATGAGGAAGACCATAGAAACTATGGATGGACTGTGTGCGGAATGATATGGCTAGGAAGGAGGTGACTGCTGAGATGACGAGTATAGAAGAAGAAGTCATGCTGCGCCGACCCCAAATAAATTGGGATGAGGGCCGGAGAATGATGTTGATGATGACATAAACAAGTAAACCCCAAATTTACGTTTAAATCGAACCCACGAATCTACGACACGATTGAGCAAAAACGACTTTGCATTATGCTTATTAAATGCACTAAAAGCGGTTTAGCGGGTTATATAACATCGAAATCTTGGTAACAAAAAATGTCCAAAAAGTCTACATAACCGGTACCCAGGTCTGGTCTAGTCTGACTGAGTAATTTTTCCAACAGCAAAAAAAAAAAAAGAATCATGATTGCGATGTGTCCTTTTAACCCCACACATAGACACTCTCACAGTTACAGCACTGACTGCTTCGCCGTTAAAATCAAGGTGAACTTTATTCTCGCCACTGTATGGTTGTTGTTGCGTTGCGCCCACTGATAACCTGTCAATATTCTTCACAGAAGTCTTTATTCTCGTTGTCATAAGGTTGCAGTTGGTTTGGAGCAATACGAGGTAAAAAAAAACTGTGGAAGGACTTTATGAGCGTTCTTTAGTTTCAGCCTACACCATAGACAAGGATGGGATTGTGTTGTGTATTACTTAGTCTTGTAATTTATTCTTTACTTTCAGATGCTTCGGTCCTGAAGAACACAGCGTATGCTGTGGCCCTCCCCCAACCATCCCCCGAACTACTACTCCTCCAACCACCAGAACTCCCCCAACGTATGAGGACCCGGACGATTTTGCCGAGCCTGCTAACTGTCCGGCCCTGATGACTGCTTTTCCACCTGATCGTAGCACTGAATGCTGTGGTATTTCGGTTGGTGTGGGCAATAAAATATTCGGTTAGTGCTATTTTATTGATGATTACTTGCTATTAAATATTACTTCCTTATGGATTTATTACATTACAAGTGGATGCGCCTGTGAGGGAGCGTCTTAATGCGCAAAATACTGAACTAGGATAGTTATTTTACGATGTTAGTGTTAGCCACCCTAGGTTTTATATTCGGTTTTAATAGTTTTGTTAATTTTAAATCGGATTTTGTTAATAATTTTAAGGGTTTTATTGTTTTTGCACGAAACCCTAACTAGAATTAGTAATAGCTTAAGTTACTCCTTAGTTCATCAGCTAATCTGCCAGTAAAAGTCCCGTTAAAGTCGGTCAAGCCGTTTTAGAGATTAACCGGAACAAACCCGATTTCAGGCCAAACTAGTTTGTCCTAGGCTAAACCAGTTCACGTGAACACAAACATAGCAATTACAATGCGCCCAATTTTGCTGTGGGGCTCATCGGCCTTCTATGCGCCATCGGCTCGCGCGTGGTGGGTCACAACACTAACCTAACCTAACCCATTTAGTCAGAGTGCCTAGTTTGGCCTAGGACAAACTAGTTTGGCCTGAAATCGGGTTTGGCCGGTAACATACGTATGTATGTTAAGTAACTTGTATCTTTGTCTTTCAGGTGACACGACTGGAATAGACGAGTATCCCTGGGCAGTGGTAATAGAGTACTCAATTAATCTAAGTAGCAAAAAGGCCCTGTTATGCGGAGGAGCTTTAATCAGCGGAAAATATGTACTAACTGCAGCCCATTGCATCGCTGGGAAAGTACTGCTAACCTCCACACCGTAAGATGACTTTGTTTTTTTGACACACGATTCAGCTTTTTAACTATACAGCGACTTTGATATACAAACAGTTACCATCAACTCGGCACTTGAATCAAACCCGCCCAGAGCCAAAAATTTTATCATGTGATAAGTTTTCACTTTTGTATGGAACAGCTGTTATTTTTGTAAATAACTGACGAATAATTTTGGTAACTATCCAGGCAGACAATGAAACTGAACAATCTTCTGCATGAAACCAACACGCAATCGAAAGAAAAAATCAATCAAAAAATTATTTCTTTATCGTGCGGTTAGTGCCTAACCTGGTGTCAGATTGCTGGTTTCCTCACGATATCTTGCTTCACCGAAGCATGTGATAGTTATACAATACGCACATGAATTCGAAAAATCAGAGGTGCGTGTCTTGTGTTCGAACTCGTGAAAGTCCGGAAAGGGTGTAAATATACCCTTAACAAAGCCGAAACTGTCATATTGGTGTCAGTAAACACTTTATTTCAAAAAATTAAAATTAATTAACGAAACTTATTTTCTCTTTTCGATAGTCGCGATATTTTGTAGAAACTCAATTTCTGTTATATCGCGGGAAAGTAACTCATTCAACTTGTTTTTGTAGCAGTTGTCGAATAAAATGTCACGCCTTCGGGTATCCTGATATTTCACCTCTTTCCCCAGTTTGTACAGGAGCCAACACATCAAGCTACCCGAAACTGTAAAATTTTCCTAATCAACCTAATGCTTTAGCGATAAATTTGAAAATCTATAGTAGCCGCACTACAAAGAGTACTACAGCAACATAGAACAAAAAGTATTACAGCGCCATCTATGACACAGATGATGAACTAAACAGCGAAATACACCTAAATCCTACATCGCGCAAGTTATCCGCGACTTAAGACTATTTAGAAGAACCCGACAACAACTGTCGAGCAGTAGCCCACCAGACACAACACCCGACTGGGATCCTCCCTTTTCTATGGGGGATGAAGAACTTTAAAGAAATTTGACAAATTGTAGTAGCTTGACGTGCTGGCAAAAATCTGTACAAAAATCGCAGCAGGGTCGGTTTGTGTGGCATACATGTGTTTAATCTTCTGTGCCAACCCTCTATCGCATTGTTGGCGCGTTGCTTATCGTTTGCGCAACTAATAAAAGACGCACTCACATCCACTGTTTAGTAAATGTTTGTAATTCAAGGAATTGGTAATTTCTTGAATTTACTTTAAATTTGCCTTGCACACCATGCATTGTTTGGCCGTGACTTTACCTTATAAATTCAATGAACTTCACCGTCGTTTTTCCGCACAGGTCAAACCTCATACCAAGTTATGTCTCATAATAAGGATAATTATCTATGGATTAATAAACAAGCCCAATGGAATTCCCAATTGGCAAATAAGACGAACTTTTGCAAAAAAACATCTTATATTTTCAAAAATCCTTCCTTAGCGCTGACTTTTTTACTCGACTCGGCAAAGCCGGAGGAGGTGTTTCGATTTTTTATAATAATGGGTGTAAACATACCCTTAGCGAAGCCAAAAGGCACGTTCTCCCCGTCATTGCGATCATTTTTTGTCTTGTTACATATCTGGGAAACTTCTAGTGGAGATATTGTGGTCAAAATTTCAACTTTTTCAAAAGTTTTTTTAATACTTCCTAGTTTTTAATGTTATAAAACTTAACTTAAACTTTATTTTTTTTAAAGTCTGAGACAAAATGTTCGAAAATGTCACATTTCTAAGATATAAGCTATTTATTTATTTATTTTACTGTTTATGTACACACGATGCAACACAGGAAAATTACATTATAATACTTGAGTACTTAGGTACTGCTTATTTCCTAAGAAATTTCTGCCAGCAGACCTGCAAAAGGAGAAGTGAAAAAAAAAAGAAATGTAGACAATAGTGTGTCTACAGACGGAAGAGTATATAATATTGATATTTGTAATTATTTATATAATTTAACGTAAAATATTATAAATAACTACAAATATCAAAGTTGTGCTGAAGACGCCAATAGTGAATGGACTTTAACTTTGATAGCTCATATCTCGGAAACGTAACACTTTAGAACATTTTGTCTCATACAAAGCTTGTTTATACAAAATAAATAATAAATAAATGGCGGAAATTAGGCCGGTCAGGCTTCATACAAAAATCTTCCAAGCACTTTGAATTCCGCAGGCTATCCTGGCACTTCCACTCCTTGCATTCCTTACATTGTCTATCAGGCATACAGAGGCGGGCCACCAATCCATACTTCCCTTATAATATTTTTCGAAAGTAACAGTGTTTCTGATACCTTTTCACTCTTTAACAGCTAAACTGATTACATGCCATAACCTAGGTAAAACAAGGGTTACTTTCCCTTGGGTTAAAGAATATTCTTTATATTCTTGTAATACGTTCCCGTGGTATAATATCCGACCTCCACGTAGACACGGCCATGGGCAAGTGCCATCTTCATAATATGAGGTAATGTTTGTAGGTTGGATGTAAGAGGTAATCTTAGGAACTACTGATCCGATTCCGAAAATTCTATCATTAATAGGAAGCTACACTATCCCTGATTGACAAATGATATATTTAAAACGTAGCCGTGGGATAATTTCCGACCATAACGCGGTAAAGCCGTGGGCAAAAGCTATATTAAATCGTCTTTAAACTTATTTTCCAGGACGAAAGTTCGCCTCGGAGAATACGATACTAGGAATGAAGGCAAGGATTGCATCGTCGTAGGAGGTGGTGGTATGGACTGCACTGAAGGGGCGATAAAGATCAGAATCGAGAAAACCATACCCCACCCGAATTACATCTTTGGGAAATCGAAGAATCATGATATTGGCCTGATCAGGCTGAGAGACACAGCTCCATACACAGGTTGGTAGCGAGTATCATTATCATCTACCCACAGATCTAACCCATAGACCTGCCCTCACCGTACAAAAGTCACATGAAAAATTCTTTACACTGAGATGAGCGGGAAACGACATAATTATACGATGTGCAGAACAAATGAGTGAGACAATACTCTACAAATAACGACGAAATAGATAACTAAGTGAACATTTTTTGGCGCGTTATGGCGAATCTATGATTTAAATGTATGCCAGCCTTTTGGGACCGGCTTCCAATTTAAGTGGATGCCGCTGAATACCAGTCCGATCCGAATGCACTCAACTACCCAGATACTGGGTAACACAATCTCGCTTTATAAGACCTCTTCGAAGTTTGTAGCGAATGTCACTCTTTCGTATAAAGCGTGTATTAGAAAGATGTGATCATATTAATTAAGCGTGTGATTCAGACCCATCGAACTGAACAACGTTCTCCTTGGGACCATCATTGTATTCGCGATATAGTCAGCTGTCTTACATTTAGGTCTTTGTTCTAAGTATAATGTATAAGACAGTTGATGATTTTATCGCGATAACGATGTGATGTCCCATAGAGAAAGCCTTCCAGTTTGATGGTCTGTACCTCACTCCTAAATACAACCACACCTTGCTGATATACACTGCAAATGCCGCGTTTTCTTTTTTATTTCTAAAGATTTTTCAAGGAACCTTGGCAGCTGATTGAAAGTCACAAACACTTACTACATTGTTAACTTTCTAGATTTCATCCGCCCCGTCTGCCTACCATCCAAAGACCTGACCCGACCTGAGAATACGCCTCCTTACTTCTCGATGTACGCCGTTGGTTGGGGCGCGACAGAAGATGGTACATACAGTTCTATCAAGCGAGACGTTAACCTACCCTTCGTCAGCCTTGAAGTAAGTAACTGCAGCGAGTGCTTAGTTTTCAGAATAAACCAAAACTCGTGCAAAATAGTAGATTGTTCACAAGCAAGGGGATAACTATAACAGTGCCATGTGTCAGGGACTCTATATTGAACTCCTCATTGCAATCAGGATTTTAGTCAGAAGAAGTCAGAGAAGACTCAAAACTACGTCACTGACTAAAACTAAACGGTGTTCTTCGACTACTTTTGGCTTGGGTCCTGGAGTACTTGCGCAAATATTCGTCACGCTCCCCCGACCAGTTATTGGTCCGTAATATGGCCAAGCAGGCCCCGTCACCATCTGCGGCCGGGCTAGACCAAAATTAATACGTACTAAATTCAACTTAGCGTTCGTGACATAAGACACTCTTCTATCCCTCTGTTGAATAACCTACTATTTTATCTCCCTGCTAGTCGAAATATTTACACATAGATATCTAAAACGAACAAAAAGGCTCCTCTACGATAGGTTTACAGGGTGTAAACGGACCCTTCACGAAGCCGTCAACCAAGCATTATGTGCATACATCGAACTAAGTTAACCTACGCAAAAATTATTGCTGGGAAACGATTTTTTTTTGGGTGAATATTCACGTTTTACGACTGACAAAACTTAATGTTTTACAGAAATGCCAACCAGCTTATAGCAATCCTGGTCGCAGCGTATCTTTATGGAAAGGTCAACTTTGCGCTGGTGGCATAGAAGCCATGGACGCTTGCAAGGGTGATTCTGGAGGCCCCTTAGTGTACGAGAATCAGGAAAAATTTGAAATCATTGGAATCGTCAGCTTTGGATTGGGTTGTGGTGAAAAGGGTATTCCAGGAATTTACACCAATGTATACGAATACCTTGATTGGATTAAAAGTACTATTGTTGCGTGATAAAGACGTTATGCTTGACAAAAGTCAAAATAAATATTAGGTATCTTGTTAAGACAGCCCATTTCAAATATGTTCCCTGTCCCTCGCTTGTTATATTTTTAAAAGCAGTTTTTAAAATGAAGAATAAAAATGTGATATTAAATGGTACAAGGTCTGTTATTCGGTGATTTTAGAGTAGCAGCTATTCTAGTACAAAAAGTATATCAGCGCCATCTATGACGCCAAGGAAGAACTAACATGAAAATCCTGAATCACAATAAAGTTCTCTGCGAATTAAGAAAAACCCGACAACAATTGACGGGCAGTAGCCCACCACACGCAGCAAACGGTCGGAGGCTCTTCCCTTTTAAATGGGGGATGAAGAACTTTACACCCTGTTCTTCAAAACCAAAACTGTCAAATTTTCCCAATTTACCATGAACCTAATACTTTAGCGAGTTGAAAATCTATTAACGAAATTTGACAGATTGTACTGTTCCCTTGCTATCTCTATGATAGGTGAGTATTAGTATTTTCTGGATACGTCAATTTCGGCTCGCTTGCTATGTGCAACGTCTTAATCAGTGCCTAACGCTTGTGTAGTTCTCGATCAGCTGCATAACTTTAATTTTAGGGTTCCGTACCGCAAAAGGAAAAACGCAATCCCTTACAGGATCACTCGCGTGTCTGTCTGTCACAGCCAATTCACTCCGAAACCACTGGACCGATTGAGTTGAAATTTTGGTACACATATTATGTAAGTCGGTGACCCAAAGACGGACGTGTAACGTAAACTAATGAATTTTAAACATGGGGGCCACTTTTGGGGATAAATAAGAAAATGAAAAAAAATAGTTTTGCAAACCATATCATATTACATATCAAATGAAAGTGTTCATTATGCATTTCATTTTTTATTTTTTTATTTTAATGAGACTTTGAAGTTATTTAAAAAAATAGGCGAAAATTGACCTCCCTTAACGCTGAAACTACAGAGCCGAAAATTTTGAAAAAATTCAAAAAATAGTCCTATAGATTACATAAAAACTTATAAGAAAGCTATAACAATAAATAATACACATGCACGGCTGTTGCGGCATGTCGTGTAGCCAATGTCAAATTTCCAAACACTGACAGTCCTACACGACCAAAATCTGCCGTACCAGCCTGGCAATGCAGGATTGAGCGTCGTATTAATGAGGTCAGGGCACTCATCGGGAAGCTCATCTGCTTCAGGGAGGGCAATACACGCCCAAGGGTGATGCGCTTTGTGAGGCGGGCATTCTCGGGAACTGACATCAGTCCCCGACAATACATGTCACGAGTCACAGAGCGCATCGACTTCCTGAAGCAGAAAGTTTATGCATGGGCTAACCGTATCCGTCGGTATAGGCGAAGAGTGGATCGATACACTCAGAACCGCATGTTCCAGAGTGACGAAAGGTGGGTGTACAGAACATGGGAGCGGCCCGTTACCATTCAAGGTGTGACTGACGCGCATCTGCCGGATAACGACGCCATGAATGCTTTTTGGCGAAGTATTTGGTCGGTGCCCGTCGGCCACACTGAGGGTGATTGGATGCGTGTTGTTGAGCGAGCGTGTGACTCAATTCCGGAAATGGAGGCCATTTCTATTAGTCCACTGGACGTGGCCTGTGCAGTCCGTCCGTTACCTAACTGGAAATCTCCAGGGCCGGACGGACTGCACAATTTTTGGATTAAATGGCTACAAAGGTCACACGCTTGCTTAGCCTCAC
Organism: Noctua janthina; assembly: GCA_963576755.1. Taxonomy (NCBI): domain Eukaryota; kingdom Metazoa; phylum Arthropoda; class Insecta; order Lepidoptera; family Noctuidae; genus Noctua; species Noctua janthina. Next base: position 3,058,965 of record OY755074.1, read on the forward strand.
AATTCCAGTCATCCTTAGAGACTGGGTCGCTACCACCATTCTTTACAACAGGAGTTACCCACCTGCTCTACAAATCGGGTAGTACTGTGGAACCTAAAAACTATAGACCAATTACGTGTTTACCGACGGTCTATAAAGTTCTAACATCCATTCTGAGAGCAAAAATTGTTCGTCATATAGATAGCAATTCAATTATGTCTGTCTCTCAGAATGAATGTAAGAATGGGTCCCGCGGTACTAAGGAGCTGCTCCTTATCGACATGGCCATAAGCCAACAGGTTCGTCGATCCCGGAGGGATCTGTCGACGTGTTGGATAGATTATAAGAAGGCCTATGACTCGGTGCCACATACATGGCTCATGAGGGTGCTGGAATTGTACAAAATAGATGCAACTCTTCGCACCTTCTTGATGTCGTGTATGGGGCAGTGGAGGACGGTCCTTCTTTATCCAGGATGTCGGCAGGTTCTTGGGAACGATGAACCGATCAGGATTGAGCGAGGAATATTTCAGGGTGACAGTTTGAGTCCGCTTTGGTTTTGCTTGGCCTTGAATCCTCTGAGCACACTGCTGGAGGATTCAGGTCTAGGCTACCGGTTGAGGAGAGGTGGTCAGGCTATATCTCACCTCCTTTACATGGATGATTTGAAAATATTTGCTCCCAGCAATTTGCAACTGATGGAGCTACTAAAAGTGACTGAAACTTTTAGTAGCGCCATCAGGATGGACTTTGGCTTGGACAAATGTGCAGTCATGCACGTAAAGCGAGGGGAGATTATGGAATCCGTGGGAACTCAACTCTCGGATTCCATATTCCTTAGATCCCTCTCATTAACCGAGCCCTACAAGTATTTGGGTATGTCGGAAGCATTAGGCATCAATGCTGCCGACATGAAACAATCATTAAAGGAGCGCTTCTTTGGCCGCCTGAATAAAGTGTTAAACAGTCTTTTATCAGGCGGAAACAAGGTGCGCGCCTTTAATGGTTGGGTCATACCGGTATTGATGTATTCTTACGGCATACTCAAATGGACTCAGACGGAACTTGACGCCCTGGATAGGAAGGTCCGCACACTACTGACCGCAAATCGGATGCATCACCCAAGGTCATCGGTGATGAGACTGTATATCCCGCGGAAGTGCGGAGGTCGTGGATTCTTAAATGCTAAGACCTTGCACAACCGCGAGGTATGCAGTCTCAGGGAATACTTTCTCGAAACCGACGTAAGGATGCACCGAGATGTGATCTCAGTGGACAAGGGCTTCACCCCGCTCTCCTTGGCTAACCAGAACTGGCGCAAACCTGTGGTATTGGATACTAATAACCGTAGGGAGGTATGGCAGAGCAAGGAGCTACACGGACGCTTTTTCCGGGCCTTACATGGGCCTGATGTAGACTTTTTGGCGTCCGTATCCTGGCTACGATTCGGTGACCTCTTTGGGGAAACTGAAGGTTTCGTCTGTGCGATTATGGATGAAGTTATCATGACGAACAACTATCGGAAATATATTATCAAGGACGGTACGGTTGACATCTGTCGGGCATGCCACCGTCCCGGTGAATCCATCCGACATATTGTTTCTGGTTGTTCTCGTCTTGCTAACGGTGAGTACTTACACAGACACAATCTAGTAGCTAGGATTATTCACCAGCAACTTGCCTTGCAATACAACCTTGTGAGTTCTGAAGTACCATACTACAAGTATGTGCCCGACCCAGTTCTCGAGAATGGTCATGCCACATTGTATTGGGATCGATCTATCATCACAGACAGGACTATTTTAGCAAATAAACCTGATATTGTGGTGATAGATCGCCGAGTGCGCCGTGCAATGATTGTTGATATCACTGTTCCTCATGACGAGAATCTCGTGAAAGCTGAGAATGATAAAAAAAATCAAGTATCTTGATTTAGCACACGAGGTTGTCGACATGTGGGACGTGGACTCTGCAATCATTGTACCGATAGTCATTACGGTTAATGGACTAATAGCAGAGAGCCTCGACCAACACCTTAGGAGGCTCTCATTGCGCGGCTGGGTCAAGGGCTTGATTCAGAAAGCAGTACTCCTGGACACGGCACGCATAGTGAGGCGGTTCCTCTCTCTGGAGCCCTGACTACCGGCAACCTGGACCTTGTTCCTGATGCCGATGGACCATCTATTTTTTATATTTTTAAATGTTTTGTTTACTTTTCTTTGTAAAAATATTTAAAAATATATTAGATAAGAGAAAGAATGAATAAAGGAAATAATACAAAAAAAAAAAAAAAATTGAAGGGAGCTCGCCTACTACGATGTTATAATATTCTAAATAGGCTTGCGTATGGCCGCAATTCCCTTGATGTGAAGCGATGATGCAGCCTAGGGTGGAGCACGCTTGTCTAGAAGAACGATTTCACTTGAACTTTGAATAGATTCAGATTGTAATGACCTGTCATATAGGGTACAATTCATATTTGAACACACTTAGACCAGGACCACTAATAAAACTGTCATTCTTTTTTTCGCGTAAAAATATTTCGACACTATATATGCTTAAATAAAACCATTTTAGTGCATATTAATTACTTAAATGTGTGATACGAAACACCATGGTTTTGCAGATTTGAAGTGGCAGATCGTTTTTTACAGAATTGACCATTTTTAGAGAGTGCTTGTTTACGCCATTAAACTATACAAAATGGCGTCTGTCTGAAAATATACTAGTTTTATACAATGCCTATGGTCTTATGGGCAATGTACTTTGTCCAGTTATATCAACTCCAGGGCTATTTTCTCTATGTTGCTTGCGTGCTCCAGGTACAAAATAATGCTGTATTTAGTTTGTAAAAATCAGTTTAGTATGTTTTTTCATCACTAGTTAAATGTTGCTAGCAATATAAAATGTGTAAGTATACATTTTCATGGTTGGCAACACTGACTACTTTGACGAATCGTGGGCTAGCGTTCTCTTGCAAAGGCCAAACAAACCGATTCCGACCGATGTGCTCGTCTGTCGCTTTGCCAGGTGTTTGCGCGTCTTCTAAAAATTACAATCGGATGTTTGTGTATGAAAACGAGTGAAAATACATGTTTTCTTGAATGAATGTGCGGATAAACGGCCCGAGAATAAAAAAAATCGTAGAACCAATAATATTTTGTGCGCTTTTATGTGATAAAACGACTTTATTCCCCCGTGTCTAAATAACGAAGAGGGCTTTCATGTTTATAAATATTGATTTGTTACATATCGTGTTTTCTAACGTTTCTATTGTGTCTTAAAACGTGAAGTGAGATGTAGGGAATATAATAACGTGTAAAAGATCCTTTGTATACGCAAAATGCAACAGTTAGTCCAAACTTACATGGACGCGATCGATGGAGTAACTCCGTGTTTGGTTTGATTGTGTTTTTTTTTGTAAGAAAAGTGTGTGTTTTTGACAATGGAGGGGACTACAGAGAAGGATTGTTCACCGTTATGGAATCTGTACCAGCAAATCGTTTCGGATATGAAGGTAGGTCAAATTGGCTGATACTTTGTACACGAACAACCGGTCGCGCGCCCCACATTTCGCTAGGAAGTTACCCCGGTAATCTGTTGGTGCTGAACCGACTGTATTTGATGCTCCGATAATTACTGCCGATGAGTTATTCCGAGCTCTTTTTAATATTCTTTTTTTGTGGGTACTCCATAAAAAAATAGCTAGATTTAACGCGCATGCTCAATTTCTAGAATCTAGGCGGCAGATAAATAAACAAATTTTTTTTTTTTTTTTGTGAAATACTTTGCTATCTTAGAATAAATATTAATTTATTTGTAGAAAAAACAATGGGTTTATATTGTTAAAAAGTTTAAGAGTAATTATATCCAGTAAAGGCAATTAACAATCTCAGTTATTAATACTCTCTGGGCTTGTTCAATAATATGTACTTAGTAAAAATTCTAATAACATATTTAAACACACACACTACATAAAAAAAATCCAATTTGATACAACACAACACAAAAATAAAGTTATCATATTTTTGCTTCAAAAAGGTGATATTGCGGAGAAGTATTAAATCCAATAAAAATTGTTTTGTTGCAAATAATTGGCAGAACTCATTGTGGTTTAAACATTTTTTCCTTCCATTCTCCCCTGTCAACCATTACACTATCATTTACTCTTTTGTCTAACATATACTTTTCACATAATCTATCTCCGTCCTCATCACATGGCAATAGCAAGACAGACAATTCCTTTTAATTTTTTTTTGTAACTGGTGCCACTTTCAAACTTCCTCCAATAAATTCATTTCTTACTTTATCTATCATTATCATTCTTCTAGTTTACAATCATAATAGTAATATATTGGAGCCACCTGCCATGTTTCTTAGCTGAGCTAGGCTAGCTGTTAGCCAGAACCAGAAGATTGGTTTTGCTTGGTTGGTTCGGGCCGGCTGGTGAAGTAAATGGAATCCGCATACAATATTCCCTCCATAATTATTATTTGATATTGCCCTATTTTAGTTCGACAATATAACCATGCAGGTGGCTACCTACAACGTTAACGTGTTTCAGAATCTTGACATTGTATGGTTTATTATTAATTTTAATATTTTTTAAATATTTGTATGCTGGAAACAGCAGAATATTATGAACATAATATTTTGTGTAACACCTAAGTAACAACAATATTCTGACAAATAAATTTTATTCTATTCTATTCTATTCTACATACAGGTGGATATACTTTGAGTCCATTGACAGACAAAGCGGAAGACTGTTGAAATTAAACTCAAGTAGTTTAGTTTTACTGGGATGAACCACATACAAGGAACATATGTCTGAAACTTTACAGATTCCAAAATAATAATTACACAAGTGCAATATCTAAATGTTTTTCTGATGTAGCCTGTCCTGTAGTGTAGTAGTGTTACCACGTTGCTGACTGCTCATATTTTTCTTGAACTGACAACCAAGGCAGCACGCTTGTCATCCCCAAACGGTTAGGCAGAGGTGTACCTAATAGTACTCCCACATTTCACCAGTTTTGTTATGTCATTTAGTAGAGGGGAGCCTATTGCCATCAACTGCACAAAAATTCAGACTCCATGGCTGTTACTGACAAATTTCTGATGGAAAAACTCAATAATACTTTGCCCAACCTGGGAATCGGACTCCATGGCTGTTACTGACAAATTTCTGATGGAAAAACTCAATAATACTTTGCCCAACCTGGGAATCGGAGCATCATGATCACCACTAGACCAATGAAACAGTTATGGAATACCAAATCTTGCATTTTTCTTGTCCTATCCTCTCCCAGGGCGAATGCCGGTGTCCCAGCTATGGGAATGTTATCATGCAAGAACTAATTTCTCATGCATGAAACTTAAACCTCAGACAAAGTGTATTTTTATTTATTTGTAATATATGGCCTTTATTTAAATAATAGTAAATGAATGCCATCACAATGTCAGAGTCAACATTTTGCATTACCATATCAAATTACCATTCATTAGTAACACAAATAAAGTGCTTTGAATGTGTGTCAGTCACTCACACATTGAAGTAGTAGCTAAATATAAAAATTGATTGAATCCAATTCAATCACATTGTTCTTGAACATAAGGGTTTGATTACACTGGCAATTTAACACATGGGTATAAGTATAATATTATGCAGTATTTCTGTAATATGATCATATTATTTCTTACTTTATTTTACACAGTAAGAAAGAGCAGTTCAGTAGTTTACAACAAGACATGGTCTATGAGGTTATAGATTTCAGGAAGTAGATTTTCTTGTACTATTACATTAGACCATGTGATGATGTGAGTGGAACCGAGAGAGTATCTAAGGCATTTTTAGCCTACATTGTTGACACTGCTGAGTCAGGCGCCTTATCTCTAGTAGAGGGCTTGGGCTGTCATCCACCACGCTGGTTCAGTGCGCTGTGTAAAGTTACATAACATAACATCACGCCTGTAACCCCCGAAGGGTTAGGCAGAGGTGTACCTAATATTAAAGCTACGTTTCGCCAGTTATGTTTAAGTCCCATGTAATAGGGGCGAGCCTATTGCCATCAACCGGGCGCAAATCCAGACTCCGTGGCTGCTACTGAGAAATTCCTGATGGAAAACCCAATAACTCTTTGCCCGACCTGGGAATCGGACCCAGGACCTTATGCCCAGCAGTCACGCTTGTGACCACTAGATCAACGAGGAAGTTGCAGCGAGCAGAGAGTGCAGTCAGTTTCTATGAATTCGTGCCAACACCTTAAGTTTTTGTTAATATGGGTCACTTGAGGCATATTTTCGAAAGCCTTATGTTAAATTCACCATTGAAATGAATGAACAAGCGGTCGTTTGTCAAAATCTAACAGAGCTATGCAGAGAAAACATCGAAAATAGATTTGAAAGTAGGTAAGCTTTACACAATCGCTTACTTTAAAGATCGAAGTTCTGTGGGGTAAAAACCAACGTGAAATGCAGCTTTTGATAAGCTTAAAATTGTCGATCTGTGTTCCTTAGAAACTTACCCAAAAACATAGCTTTCCTTTTGGGGTCCGCCGCAGCCGTAAAACACACTACTTACAAAATTTTCGACTTGTGAGCTAAAACCTTGCTGAAACCTGACCAGATAATAAAAATTTGAGTTTAAAAGTATTGACATCTGGTGAATAAACCCTCTGTTTTGTCAATCTTCGGGCTTGCTGCCTATGACTAGCTGTGGACATCTTCCAGCTGAATGATGACGATAAAATCGCATGATTTCTTCTGGAGTAAGCACTCCAGCAGACTGTAAGACCCAGGAATTGTTCGTATGATGCCTTTATTAAATGCCTCATGATACTTTAGGTCGGTCTTCATTAACAATCTTTAGAATTTCTCGGTATTCCTTAAGTAGGATACCTGTCGTCAGAATGACGAAAATTCAGGTCTTTTCTAGCATATATGGTTGCCAAAAGTCTGTGTCATGTTATGTGGACCTTGTTGTTTTGGTACCAACGGTTGTGGAGGTAAGATAGACAGTAGCTTCATTCGATCAGACTGGATGCCGACCACGACATAGTTGGGAATGGGTCTGGCAAATATGTGGTGGAAGAGGTCGGATAGGATTCACCTACATCCGGTTAGACTGGAAGCCGGAAGACATTTGGCAGATTATTTACGAGGATTTACGAGGTATGAGAGCAATTGAAAAATGCTTTGTTTTTTGCCAATTCTTACCTAGATGGCGTGAAGATGAGACTAAGTAATAATAAGCGAAGAACTAAGTAAGTCGCAATACATACAAGGACTTTTTGCTCATCAATGCAATTGTATTGTGGTCTGCATTTTAATCTAGGTATTAAAACTAAACATTGTGCTAAATGCTAGGCAGGTATCAATAAAGCGTGTTCAATAATAACATTATAGATCTCGGTTCTATTACAATTGATGATGTTCCGTTTACTAAAGGCGAAGATAGACTACACTAAAGACAAGCTAATTAATCAATATGAAAATACTACGGCAGGAAAACCAGCCAGGAAATTCGCCAATTTTATTGCGTTTGTGTTGTCATGCAGACGATTTCCGATCGATCATCAAAATTGGTTCCAAGTAGTCTTTTTTCAAATTTGGACAACCGTGAAACCGAATTCACACTGTACAACACTACGGAAATAATATTATACGGGCTGCAGACAATAAAAAAATCCATACGAAAAAATAAAAATGCTGAAATAATGCCAAAATAAATATTTTTTTATCCAGTTCTCTTATCACGGTACAATATTAAGAAGCTATTTATTACAAAAATAATGCGCCTTAAGCACTAGATTTTTACATAATATTCCCTTGAATCCACACCCTATTTGATGAGGTAGTTTGTGCAAATGCAAATAAAATAACTCAAACTTAAACTTGTTTATCTGATGGAGAAACCAATGTTTGATCTTTGTGCATTGGATAGATAGCTATCCAATGAATACAAAGATTAAACATTGGTTTCAACGTCCACACAGCTGGGACACATGGCTCCTTTCTGTGAGAAAAGCAGCTGCAGTGCAAATTGGTGGACAGCACATTTTCGAATTTTCGGTTGTAGGACATGCCGGTTTTCTCAAGATGTTTTCTTAGCAAGTGTACAACACCTCTTGCCAATTAATCCTCATTGAAATTCACAAAAGAAACCGCAGTTGAATATTAGCTAGTAATAAATATGCAGTAAGTTTTGTGATGAAGTCAGACATTCTTGTTTTAGTCATTTGCAATAATGATATTATTATGTCATCGTCCAAGGCTATCGAAAGGTCAAGTTTACTTTATTTAAATAAACAAGCAAACTTTTTGCTAACGAGTTCATAAATATTGGGCAATAGATTATATTAGCAAATAGCTGTTGCCCGCGATCTTCGTTCGTATGAAATTATTATAAAACGTATTAATTCCATTTTTTTATCGGATATTGTTACCAATTTCTAGGGTTTTAATTTTGTTTCACGGAACCGTAATTATTTTTCTAAAATAAAAATACCCTAAGTTAGACCTTATAACATCAGCTATCTGCCAGTAAAAGTCGGTTCAGCCGTTTCGGAGATTAACCGGAACAAACAGACAGACAAAAATTAAAAAAAAAATGTGTTTTTGTTAAAAGTGCCGTATTACTTTTTTCATATGCATTCAGTAAAAAGCTGTTATTTTGATATTACAAACAGACACTTAAATTTTATTTATTTGTATGACTATGATAAAAAAAATGCGGTGACTAGACTAACAGCTATAATAATAGAGGCTAAAAACATTAAGCTACTTTAAGTGATGACAACGTAAAATGAGTTGTTTTCTTTTAACGCTTTTATTAGCTTCACCTTAAACTACGTAAAAAAAAATCTTAAAAGTTAAATTTGACCCCCTGGTTGGTTTCCGATTGAGCGAAAATTTTGCATACTTGTTTAGTTGGGATGACAATGCATGGTTAGCTAAGTGACGTCATTCTAAATCTAATTTGGCAGACTCCCTAAGATTGCGGAATATTTAGTTTTTATTCATTACCGTGATCATCATCAACTGCCTAGCCTTTTCCCAACTATGTTGGGGTCGGCTTCCAGTCTAACCGGATGCAGCTGAATACCAGTATTTTACATGGAGCGACTGCCACAACCCAGCTAGTACTGGGTAATACGATACCCCTTGGTAAGACTGGTTGTTAGATTTTTTGGGCTGTAACATTACCGTGAACATTACCTATTATTCATTACCGTGATATGGGTATCGAATGAAAGGGTTTGGTGAGAAGAATACGAGAAATAAAAGGACGTCACTCTAAAGCGTGTTTTCAAACTATATTATTATTTTAATAGTCACAGTTTGTCGCCGCCACTAATTAGTGACAAGTATTTAAAATTCAAGAGGAAGCTGACATCCGGCATGAACGCCTTATGTCGTTGGGTTTATCGGTCTATTAAAAATTATCCATTGGTTTGACTTACCAATCTTACGAACGAGTATCGTATTACCCGGTACTAACTGGGTTGTGGAGGTCAGTCGCTCCATGTAAAATACTGGTATTCAGCTGCACCCGGTTAGACTGGAAGCCCATCGCTACATAGTTGGGAAAAAGGCTACTCAATAATCATCAGACGATTCAAATAACTTTTGTGATGCTAGTTTAATGCAGCCGTATCAATGACACCATGATACCTGTACACATAAGTCCACAAATGCTTACTTTTCATGAGAATAATCTCATGCAAAGTTAGCATTTGAAACGATACCAGATCATAACAAGTAACTTGACGAGCGACAGCACATTCACACATAGACGAATTGTTTTCGTTCCGGATCGATGTGAACTGACTATGGCATAACACATAATAGGATCGTAGGTGTAAATAACACAAAAGTCAATGGTGCATTCTGGATAAGCACCTGAGGATTCACCTACGGATACTAGCACGGTTGTTTGTACAGTTGAAAAACACTGACATTGCCTTATGACGTTCGTGCACGGTGCAAGTAACTTGAGCATTTAAACAGGGCTTCTAACTCTGTTGACACATGACGTTGCAAAAACCAGGCGGCCCACCTGATACCAACTGGTCACCGCTGCCTATGGCATAATCAGCCTATAACGTTCCAACTGCTGGGGTGTAGGCCTCCATTCGGTGAGAAGGAGTAGGTCATAATCTATCACGTGCGCAGTTTGGTATGTTGGATATCGGTCCGAATTCCTCACGGTGTTTTCCTTCGCCGTTTTGGAAGCAATAGTGACGAAATGAATTATGCCAAGTAAAGTGACTGCCTAAACTTCGCCGCATATGCCATTAGCAGAACTTGTAGAGATCCGTTGTAAACTCTTAGAGACAAAGCTAAAATGTCTCCTGATCCTGTTTTACGCCACTGTTTGGGTATACCCTTCGGACCGGAACACAGCGACGCTGCTTGCCAGCAGATAAGTATGGTGGTAATACTTCCCCCAGACGAATTCACTAACGGCTGAGCGACTTTTGCTGTTGTGCAGTCTAGCCGGCGGTCAGTGACAGTCTTTCAATGTAAAATTTCAAGGAACCTGACTCGATGGATCGTTGGTCTAGTGGTTGCAAGCGCAACTGCTGAGCATGAGGTCCTGGGTTCGATTCCTGGGTCGGGTAAAGTGTTATTGAGTTTTTCATCAGGAATTTCTCAGTAGCAGCCGGAGTCGGCATTTGTGCCCGGTTGATGCCAATAGGCTCGCCGCTTGTGGTGGGGTACTATTAGGTACACCTCTGACTTATCCTTCGGGGATTACAGGCGTGATGTTATGTTAAAACAAATGCATGAAAATCAGCAGTTCTTCTACCTTAAAAAACTGAAGAAGAAAAACCTTTTTCATCTGAAATTGGTTTGTTGCGTTTTCAGAAATCTAACATTTTCGAACAGGCTGCGTCCTAAAAACTAAACCATTAGTGCTTTCCATTGGAACCAGAGTGTGACTTTACGTGTATTAACGCGAGTTCTTATCTAAATTGTTTTAATTTCGATCTGATATGATAGCAATTGACTTAGTAATTTGATAATCTTTGTGGTAGCTGTGTTTTACAACCTGATAACATTGTAGGTAGGTTTTCGCAGTGCGATGGACCTCCTTGTCCGTTATTTCAAAGAAGCATTTCGTCGAAGAGATTTCGATTTAGTTTTTAACCCCCGACGCAAAAAGAGGAGTGTTATAAGATTGACCGCAATGTGTGTGTGTGTCTGTCTCTGGCACTGTAGCTCTTAAACCAGTGAACCGATTTGGATGCAGTTTTTTTTTATTTGAAAGCTACTTTCTTGGCGATGGTTCTTAGATACGTTTTATCAAAATAGGTGCAGCCATTTACTAGATATAGTGATGAATAATCGTATATTTTCAAATATACCCAAGTGGGGTATCAAATGAAAGGGCATGATGTGTTTAAAATTAGACACGTTTCATCAAAACCGGCTCAGCCATTTTATTGTGTTTTCAAATGTTTGTTCGCTTTGTTGCGAGTTTTAAATTTGAAATTTATTTTTTTATTCTTTACTAAAATGTTGTGCAGCCAGAATTTAACCACCTGGATACTTGTATCATTGTTGCTAGATCTCGTTTAAATGTTGGAAGAAACATGATGGGCAGGGAAGGAGATGAGGCTTATCCTGTGAAAAGGCTTCATGACACTGCACTAATGCAGTGCCTTTGTGTTTGGGTTAGTTCGAGAATTCCCCATTTGGTTAGATCGTTTCTATACAGCAACCAAACTGCCCGCAATTAGTTTAACAATTTGATTGTCTCATCTTTGTTGCATTCGCACGAATATTTCTTTGTCTCCTGTTTCGCTTAAAGACGTACCAGGCTGTAGGCTTCACTGTGTCCTCATCTCTTTGTCTCCCAAACGCAAAACTATGAGCTATCAATTAAAGCTTTTTGATGTTCATTAAATCAGAGCACACCAATAAATTAAAAGAATACAGAAAAACTTATCCCATTTTTCCCGATGTAACTTCTTCGAGGATATTTTACTGTTGCTTTCTGCAATGTTATTCTGAAAGTACTCAAGAATAGCTATATTTTACTCGTAATTGCCTTAATGAAGTATTAATCCTTAGTAACGAAACGGCTATTGTGTTCACAGTTCGCTCGTTTCGTGTGGAACTACAATTTAGATGTAACACAGTGGCACAATACATTTTTGTTCATTTCGCCTCAGCGTTTTGCAAGATGATTTTTTAAGGAGCAGGTTTGTGTACGAATGTTACAACGTTAGTTTTCTTTAAACAATGTTTTACTTCCTACACAAAAGGATGTGAACAAGGAGCGTATAAGACACCCACATTTTACCAGTTATGCTAACTCCTATGTTATAAGAGGGTAGTTCGACTGTTATTGTTGACTTTGCACAAATACAGACTCCAGGATGGGATTGAACACCCGATGCATGAACTCATACGCAGCAGTTCGGCTTGCGACCACTAGACTGTTTTCTTGAAGCTAGTCTCCAGAAAAGACTGGTCTACTGCTCGGCAGATTCTCCCAAAAACATTCCCTGCCTTCTCAAACGGCCAATCCAACCCACCTTCAGGTCGTAGGTTCAAACACTTAGAGGCGTCCCACGCGGCGTTTGCAACGAAAAAGGCAAATATTAAACGTATTGGTAAACGGTATTAAACTTTCTATACATTGATTGTATGAACCGCACATAAATGGCGTGTTATTCTTTAGGGATTGCGTGGGATTTTATGTTCAAACTTGTAAGTTTTAGAGACGTGTAAGAGCAATTTGTCTAGGGAACTTTCTAGAGAATTTACCGTAATAGTATCCGGTGTTCTTAATAATTTTGTACTGTGTTGTTTACGTCACAGTCTAATTAAACATCATGTTACAATCAAGCTTTCTGATTGCCCTGAAGGGATCCAAAATTGTAGTCCTAAATGTCGCTGATCTCGCATTTATTTTGTTTTGTTAAAATAATTTAATTTAAAATAATTTCCCTTTGCCCAGCAGTGGGACATACCAGGCCAATAAAAAAAAAAAAATAATTTACTTTGAAATGAAATCGTCTTTAGTCGGGTTGCCAAGAAGCATGTATTTAAGTGACTACCCAGGTAATATCTAGTCCTACAGGCCTTATTTTCAATTGGTGGTATCTAAGATAATATCTAAGGTAAGTGTGCGGTGCTAAAGGGGTATTTAAGCCCATCAGCGGGTGAATGATGCAGCCGCTTTAGGCACCATTTATGGCTGTAGTTCTGGCTGACGTAAAAATCTTTCGAGATTTTTTAACCTGTATTAAAAAAAAAAAACACTTCATTCGTTTTATTTTCAACATATATTCAGGGATTGTGTCGACAAAAATCGATCCATTGAACTGGCCTCATTACAATCTGATACCATCAAAAGCCCTCCCCTTAACAGTTTTACCTCAACCAAACTCGATGTGTGTACAAAACGTATTATTAACGGAGAAATAAATTATACATCGTACGCTCTATTTACGATAAAAACAGTTGGTTGTTAGCACGATACATTAGTTATCGGAGTCGTTTACTGTTGAAACAGGCTAATTGGGGCCTGAATTTATGTCTGATGGACTTGCACTTCCTGGAGATGTCGAAAGACTTCGTTTTGAACTTAGTTAAGTTAGATTAGACCTTTGAGAACCTAATCTTCTCTTTTGGATTAATGGCATTCACGAGCTGGTCAGAAATCGAATCATTCTTTCCATCAAGGTAAGATATGCATTGGAGTAACTGGTGATTTCTTGGGAAGTGCTTCTTTTGCTTCTTTCGTCCGGACACTAACCAGCATCATGAACAAAGCCAGTTAGGTTAAGATAAGTTACAAGACCATCAGCTTGGCCGACCCTTTGTGAATCAGTTGCAAATGAACCTGATGATGAACTTTGCATTCGTCTTTTACCAAAGAAGACGATTTAAATGCTGCTTCCATTCGTCAACGTCGTTTACTTTTGAAACACTTTCAATCGGCGATTAATAAAACCTTTGAACTTCATTTCCCTACTGAAGAGCTAATAATGTATTTATAAACATATTTACATTATATACAGACTACAAATAGAACTAAACTAATGATAAAAATAAGACTAAAAGTAAGAAAATATAAACATCTAAACAACGACGACAATAGGACACTTAGGCGTCAAAGTACTCCTCCGCATCGCTGTCATCTGGAAACGTGCCCAGAAGACTGGCAGCATTGCCACGCTGAATGGCAATGCTAATTCTTTGGCCAAAGAAAGAGCCAGCCCTCTGGTCACGCGAAGTGTTGACCAGTCGGCGAGAGATTTCCTTAAAAAGGAGACGCGCACTCGGGCCCCATGACCCGAGCGTTTCGACCCCAAACGGCTCAAAACTGTAGTTACCAATAAGGTTACAGTATTTGCGCCGCTTGAGGATCTCAGCAGCCGCAGCAGCTGCGCCTGCACAGCCCGCCGTGCTTGAAAGGTGAGATGGCGCAAGGGTGTCGACTTAATAACTTCCCCTTTTAATCACTACTTCTATACTAATATTATGAACAGGTAAAGCTTGGATGTAGCGGGTGATCTTCGAAAATACTGATTCGGAACCGAAAATTATTTCACTAATGGGAAGCTTCATTATCCCCAAGTGTCACAGGCTTAAAGCATTCTTGCATCATTTCCGATCATAACCCGAGCGAAGTCGCGGGCAAAAGCGAGTAGTTAACATTTTCAATACCGTACCGTACCTCAAACTTTCGTCGCTCAATACTGCTCCCGAGTCACCTTAACCTTTCTGAGGGCAGACCTGAAGGGCGCACGTTGTATTGGCCGTCCAGACTTCGGTTGCGACAGTCCCGTCGGGAGAGTATTAAATCTTTAGGATCTTTCAATGTCTGTCAAATGTTTGAAGCTTTTGAAAATTTGGACAGTCTGGGGAAATTTAATTTAATGAATTTGGACTTTAATTTAAGATATATGAAAGAAAAGCGGGTTTATGATAGTGTGATAGCTGCCTGGGAGATATGAAAAAAAGTCGTGCTGTGCTGACCCCAAATAATGTGGGACAAGGCCAGGAAGATGATGAGGACCTTTCATAAAGCAAATGTTATTTTGCCATATTCTGAAATGCAACTCTACAACCGTCAGTATCTTTTTGTCACTTTAAGAAAGGTTATTGTGAGCTCAGAAATACTTCTACGTCGTTGGGTATAACTTTTAAACTGAATCTTTAAATTACAAAAAAGGATTAGACGAAGAAGCTTTTTGGCTCTTTTAATGCAATTCTGCAGAGATTCTTCAATGTTGATTCAGGCGGATCAAAGGATCATCTTGGCATAATACCTTCATCGCCTTTTACGACACCAACGGCGAGATAGCCAGTGGATTATTCTTGAAAGCACACTTTAAAAATACGACCTTTTTATTTTCTTTATATTTATTAAATGGCTACGCGCACGAGGTGAAGCGTTCGCTCATATACCATTTGGCAATGAGGTACACGATCAAGTGATACGCGTATTGCGATAACAATTGCGGAGAAAACAAGTTGATTAGAGCCTCCAAGGAGTCACTAAGAAAAGAAACTCATCGACATGTGCATCTTGCCCGTCCTAACCTACGGTGCAGAAAAGTAGGTCACTTAATGAACAACAGAAGTCCAAACTCAAGATTTGCCAGTGGGCAATGGAGCGCAGCATAATAGGTGTTAAACGAACAGATCGCGTAGAAACACCACCCTGCGCTCCATGACTAAGGTTGCAGATGTTGGGCAAAAAACAGCCAAGCTAATGTGGGAGTGGGCTGGCCACGTAGCGCGAATGCATCTGATGCAAGAAATCGCCGTCGAGATAGACCGCGGTGAAGGTGGTGTGACGATCTGATTTTATTTCCGGGGCGAACACGGCCAGAGATCGCACAATTTAGGTTTCGAAGGAGAAAAGGGAGGCCTTTGCCCAGCAGTGGGATACAGGTACAAAGGAAACAAGTGACAAACGCGCATGCTGCTTGCCACAACTGGCATCATCTGACGCTCCGTTCTCGACCCCATGCGGATTCTTGCATTTGTTTTCTTCAAAGTCGCTGTTTCAATTCAACACGTGTAGCCCGTGGCCAAGTGGTGAGTTAAGCGTCAGCGGAAATACCGGGTGCAGGACGTGCCGTCCTAATAATATACTACGGAAATATCAGTCGTTTGTCGTGGATAGTTTATTATAATAGGCGGTTCAACACGTGCATACAAGAGTGATTGGATGGCTGAAGTTTTTTTTTCGGTGGATGAGGTGCAGATAAACATTTAAATTCACATGCCATTATAATAATAATAATTTATTTATTGGCATAAACACGCGAATTCACGGTTGTGAATCACTGGTGCCTGAGATAGGTAGTGAAACACCTGTATTACAGGTCACCAGGTTTCCACTCAGAAAACATTTACAATAACCATCCTTAAATATTGGTACAAAACACTAAAAAAAAAAAAACAAAAGTGTAACATTAGAGAAATAAAAATAAAATTGTCTTTTATAACAGTGAAAACTCATTTAAATTAAAAAATAAGTGTCAGTTCTTACATTATAAGTTCTGAAGTCAGAGGAATCGATAATTCTTTGTCGTAGTCTTGGCTTTTTTTCTCTCTCTTAAGTTGCTGTTGAAGATACTGGTACTTCAAAACTTACAAATCCATTTCACAAAGATGGATATAATTGATAGATAATACAGCGTTTGGAAACAGCAAAAAAATGCATTATTATAAAATCTCTGAAAGAATTAGGAATCATTCAGTAGCAGCCACGGAGTCTGGGTTTGTGCTCGGTTGATGAAAATAGGATCGCCCCCTGTTATATAGGACTTATAACCGGTGAAATGTGGGTGTAACCGCTACGAAGTAGGTTTGTAAACCTCTCCTTAACCCTTCGGGGATTCCAGGCGTGATATTATCTCATAAAGATTCTGATTGGCTTCATTGTCATACTTGAGTTTTTCGAACTATCATCATCAACTAAATGTTGTGACTTGCGATGCATTTGAATTTATTTCCAAGTCGGTCCCGTCAAGCAGATGTTTTATGGTCCGCCTCGTTCCTCCCCATGCTCATACGGCACATGCTCAATCTAACGAAGATACTTATAATTGCTTTTATATCTTTTTGCACCACGGTTGGCTGGCCACATGTAACTGGTTGCGAAACTCACGTAATTCAGTAAATTGGTTCAGTAAACGAGTTATATCCATCCGCTTTTTGTCAGAAATAACCGGTTCTAATCGCGAATTTTACGTCAATTCCGAAGATAGTGTCGAAGCCGAAGTCTATTTGGACTAAAACGGTTTTTGCTATAATTAATTTACGTTTGCCTCTATTAGCTGTTTTTCGGTCGTTGAACCTTGCTGTGCAGTTGTTACCGTTTTTTATGAGGATTTTATGTCCAGAGGTATAATCTAGATTTTAAATTAGCTGATTGTTTTTGTTGGCTTCTGGTCTGATGGTTCGCATTCCGTGTTTGGTTCGACTTAAGCCACATTATCTGATGATTTAGAGATCGTTATACGAGAATTGCCTTTGAACGTAGAACTACTGTTAGGATAGTTCTAAGTTTATCGCTAGCTCGCTGTCTAGCGCCTAAGAACAGTGGTGGCCCAGTTAGAAGGGACCCAGGCAGTTTGTGGAATTTATTTCGTCACCACTACTCTCAAAACAGTCGACGAAACATCGTGAAAAAACTGGAAAGTTCTAGAACAAAAATTCGAAGACATATGACTTCTAGCAACCCGCACTGGACCTGCGTGGTGGTATATGGCTCATTCCCCTTCATAGACAGGAGGCCTGTGTTCCAGTAATAGGAATATTGTGGGCTGATTATGCTGATATTATTATGGAACTTCTCACCCTTTTTCATACCCCTTGCCATCAAGCGCTAGCAAACCAAATATAGCCAATAAATTCGAAGACATATGACTTCTAGCAACCCGCACTGGACCTGCGTTGTGGTATATGGCCCATTCCCCTTCATAGACAGGAGGCCTGTTTTCTAGCAGTGGAAGGGTTATAGGCTTATTATGCTGTCTAGCATGGTATCATGGTCTCATTTCATTCCTACTATGCATTACGTTCGACATGGTTTACAGTCACTACCTACTTAATATTTAATTTTGTTATCTTGTTTAAGCGAAGTTAACGAACCAAGTTTTAAGATTAGTTTAATTAATCAGACATTCTTTCGTGTCTTCCTAGTTTCGTCATTACTTTTGGTTATAAGGGGGAGTTTCGACAGCTTTAAATCACAACTCTAAATCGTAATTCTGTCTATTTCAGAGTTGAGCTCCGCCTACATTTCATAAATATGCAATTTTGACAATTATGTTGACGCCCTCTCTTAAGAAACATGGTAAACGGTCCTAAATCTTTGAATATGATGTCACAAGATGTTTCGAAATAATTTAAAAAAGATAAAGAATGCTGGCTGCTGTATTTGGTTTGCTAGCGCTTGATGGCAAGGGGTATGAAAAAGGGTGAGAAGTTCCATAATAATATCAGCATAATCAGCCCACAATATTCCTATTACTGGAACACAGGCCTCTTGTCTGTGAGCGTAGGCCCTAATCCACCACACTGGCCCAGTCGGATACAAACCCGAACCAAAAATTCAAAGCCTTCTACCAAGATGACTACTAATTTTTGATTGTGGGACACACCGGTTACCCCACAATGTTTTCGTTTACCGCTTTAAGAGCAGTGGTGATAAAATATATTACGCTAAGCAACGCGCCTGCTTGGATAACTACAATTGTTAAGTCAAGGCGGTTACCACAGGGTCATCAGGTCTATGCTAAAAAGGCGATCCGGTCTTTTGGGTTGTCCTGGCTGAACATTTACGAAAATCACCAGGTACTGCAGAGCATAATTCAAACCTTGAATTCGAATCACCTAACTTAATGCCGTAAACAATACCTAATACCATTAATTATCCAACTGCGCTTTGTCTCGCTGCAACTCTCCTATTGCCAAGACATAACAAACAGCACAATAACTCGTCTAACTATCACCCCAGACAATACTTAACAAGCTTATATTCCAAACTGCATTTACAGTACAACTTAGGAACCCAATTACACCATTTCGAAGTAGGCAGATGTTCAATCGTTCACTGTACAAAGGCGTAAGACCAAGGCCAGAGGGACGGCGACAGCGGGCGCAATTAGTGCCCTAAAATTATAACTATCCTAATTAAATTCTGACATCTTTAGATGGCAACAATCCTTTTATTAGGTCAAGCTTACCAAGAACCAATGTATGGATTAGATAAGTTTGCCAAATTTAAAACCTGTTCGAAACCAGCTCAGCGACGCAAGACTTGAGGTTGGACTCGCGATAAACATGTCGAAGACCAAACTGATGTCAAATACCACCAAACACAAGATCCGAGTGAATGGTGAAGAATTGCAACATGTCCATGAATACATCTACTTGTGCCAGTTAGCCTCTTTCCAGTCCAGACAAGACAAGGAAGTAATTAGACGGACTGAAAACGCCTGGGGGAGCTACTGGTCCATGAAAGAGCTTATGAAAGGAAATCTTTGTTTGTCACCAAGCGATCATGGACATATGCATTCTTCCCATTCTTACATATGCATCCCAGACTTGGTCTTTGACAAACATTCAAAAGTCCAAGCTCAAGGTTTGCCAACGTGCAATGAAGCGCAGTATCCTAGGCGTCAAACTTACCGACCATGTACACAACACCACACTGCGCTCCAAAACACAAATTACTGACATTGCTCAAAAAGCCGCTAAGCTAAAGTGGGACTGGGCTGGCCATATCTGCCGCATGCCTGACGAGCTGTGGGCCAAAATAACCACGAAGTGGAGCCCTGACACAGACAGACAGCGACGCGGTAGACCTCGTAAGAGATGGCGGGACGAACTGGACAAAACTAACTACCAGTGGTCCACATTGGCCCTGGATCGAAAAATTTGGAAGTCATGGCCTTTGCCCAACAGTGGGATGACGCAGGCTAGCAGTGTCAGTATCAGTATCGAAATTTTGAGACTGCACAGCGCAAATTTCCCTCTGTTGGATGACAGTTTTGACATTGGGATAACCGAGTTCAGTTGGCTGCATGTGAATAGGAAATCGATCGAACGATATGTAGTCAAACTCGGTACCGAGATTGGCATTAGGATTGATGAATAATTTCGAGCGCTATTCACATCATAGTCTGTCAACCAGTTTAACCAAGAGGTATAGTACAGCAACTGGGTTGTAGAAATCAGATAGGCAAACGCTCCATGTAAAAAACCGGTATGCAACTGCATCCCCCTAGACAGCAAGCAGATCGCAACGTAGTTGTGAAAAGGCACGCTTCGGTTTATAATTTGATGTCGCCCCCGCTTCAGCACCCGCGCAAGCCTATCACTCTGTCCTAACACTAAATCGGCAACCTATTTCCATTATCTACTGCAACGTCCTAGTTTGAAACTAGTGCAAGTAGGCTTCGGAACAGGTTACGTCTTTGTAAGCTTGAACTTATTTAGCACATCGACAACACACTTTTATCTGTACAGTCATGTATTTGACCCTGTTGAACTAGCTTTGAACCTTAACAAGGGAAACTAGATTTGGTTCAGGGGCTGTGTCTATACGGTAGTGTCAAGTTCCGATGTGATAAAAGGTTTGGTGCTTACATCCTGTATAGTTCCATCGCATACAAAACCTTTCAGTGATGATTTTGTCACTTCTCCTTTTTAAAATTGATGAGTTTATTAAAATCAGGTCAGTCATTCTAACTGCACCTTTGAAACAAATCCATCATGATGTTGTTCACCACGGTCTGTGCATTTGTAAAGCTTTCAGTAACTTATTAAAGTTAAAATATCTATTAAGATATTTTAGCCTCTTGTAGTAGAAATCATTCCTTGGAAAATTTTCAGTGGCTAGATCATAGTTCTAACCCATATTCATTTAATTCCATTCCACAATGTAAGCAACAACGGTTTTACAAAAGGCTTAAAACTAAGATCAACCGTGGACCCGGGTAGGGCACAGCAATTGGGGGCAGACATCGCCAAACTTGCACTTCAATCCAGTTCAAAGTTACGATCACCCGATCCTGAACTTGATAAAACACTCCTTGACCAAAAGATCGTTAAGTTACATCCACTCACTACCACTGCCCGCCACGATGTCACCATTGTTTGCCACTATGTCTCGTATCAAAAACCGGTGCCATTCGACTTGAGAACTGGTTGTCTTTATGTTTCTGAACTTATTCAGTCAGCTGACCTGTTGAATGTAAGTACGGAGATAAATAGTCTTTGATAGTGCAGTCTGATTTCGACTGATATCGTGGTATTGAGATGGAAATTCTCATGTTTTTTTCTTACAGGTTAACAAGATTTTAAAGGTTTGATTGTGTGGTTGCAAACAAACCATGAATTACCTGCTAGGAAAAAAATGGGTATCATGCTCTAATAATTTCTGAGGTGCCAGCAGGTGGTAATGCCAGCATTTCTGTACATAGGCGTCCTGTTTCACAACAAAGTCATCATCATAATTCTCCTGTCCTTATCCCAAATAATTTGGGGTCCGCACAGCATGTCTTCTTCTTCCATACTTCTATTTTAGCCATCATCTCAGCAGTCACCTACATTCTAGCTATATCATCTTTACACAGTCCATCCATCGTTTCTTTGGTTTCCCTTCCTCATATGTTCCAACAACAAAGTATTTACTGGTAATCAAACCATTGGTAAACCTAAAACTTGTTTTCTGAGATCCCCAGATAGACTTACAATAGCTGCTGATTCTAGAGTTATCAATTTAAAGAAGTTTTTCCATGCAATCATTCATAACTCCAAAATATGTATCACTTGTTTACTGTCTTTTGCAACACCTCAACGCTCAACCTTCGCAACGGAACAAAAACCAAAGGGAAGACGGCCCAAAAACCCATTGAATTTAAATAATACATTGCGTTCAGAAACTGTACCAGAGGGTCGTTGCTATGATCGTCTATTCAATATACTAATGGCGTAAGGGTGTACAGCAGGGGTGTGTATTGATTTTTCCAATGCAAGGTTAGGGTTACATTTGCACTTTCGTTTTCGTTGGCCGGGACTTTTCGTTTTGATGTAGTAGTTGTTGAATCAGAGTTGTATGGAAATAATTTGGTCAGATATTTTTTTACTATAGGTTGGATGGACTGTGTGAAAGATGATATAGCTAGAAAGACTAGTGATGACGACTAATAGAGAAGTATGGATGACGATGATGTGCTGCGCCGATCCGAAATTAATCTGGAGAAAGGCAGGAGAATGATAATGAAATCAAAGCATTTATTTCAAGTAGGCCAGTTACAGGCACTTTTGAATTGTCGAAACAAAGACAACAGTAAAAAATAGCTACAGTCCCAGTCACAAGGCACAAAAACTGTGAAAGTACTGTAGTTGCCCATTCCCTAACGTAGATCTCTATGGAGAAGAACGGGCAAGAAACTCCATGGACACTCTTTTATATCAGAATAATTTAACAAAACCTTGGTTACATCATTCATTTTGAGATGGTACATTATGTGAGAACGATGCAGCAAGATGTGTACGTTAAAAGTGTCCATAGTAAAAACAATTCATTCAATGATGATACATAATGTCCGAAGCCACTACCAACGCCGTCGATGTGGCAACAAAGCTAATTAAAGTTAAATAATTATGACAATCATCGACGCGACGAAGCAGAAAGCTATGATAGTTATGACCAGGAATGAAATTAGCCCTGAGGTGGCTTCTAAAAGACATGTGAGGAAAAAAGGTATGCTAACTCAAAAAGATAAGGGCAGAAGGATTATTTTTGCTGATTGAGTAGAGCTTGTAAGATATTTTAGAGTAATGACAAGTAAGATCTAAACCTAGATTTTAACACGACATGTTGGTCATGTTAAAATCTAAGATTTTATGTCTGAAGACAAGAAACTAGTTGTAAAGTGGTTGTTAAATTGCATTAGAAATTAATTTGTTGCCTTTTCTAAGTGGCTTCAGACAAGTAGGAATGACGAGAAACTTACTGTTTGAGCTTAAAGATTTCTGACGATTGGATTTATTAGAGATTTTGAGTAGATCATCCACTGTCAGTATGAGCATCGCATATGGGGTTTGGTTCTCGAGCTGTGTCGCAAACTATGCTCCACCTCCTGCCCTGCATTCTTAGCCCAAAAACATGCAGCCGAAGTGACCTCTGCGCTGTCACCGACGACGACGCGGCGGAAGTGGCGAAGTTCTGGGCTTTTTTTTTTTTTTTTTTTTTGGATGGGAAATCATCAAATGACCCCCCCCACTCTGGGCGGAGCGGAAGGGAGTGTCAGACTTGTACTGACTAAAACCCATCCATGTTCCTTCTTTGCCCTTTGTGTTCCAGGGCCACGGTGTCTCTTTCGAACAGTCCCGCAGCTCTGGCAGGCATCGGCCCATGCGGACCCCTACTCGGTTGCTGACATCTCTTTGAGGCGCGCGTGGAACACAAACGCGCCGTCGACACGGCCTGTCGTCATAAGACGGCCGGACGGCGAGCTAGCCCATAACTCGCCGTCCACAGGCCCGCGCCTACGGTGGCCGGGAGCCACCACGTGACCCCCGACGCCCAGGGCGTCTCCCGCGGCGGCTGGGACGTGAGGTTCTTTCCCTCTCACGTCCCGCCACCTCCTTCACTAGCATGACTGCTTCACAGAAGGTGGTGACGGCTTCCCATTCCCTCTCGCTCCGGACCATGGCTTGAACCAGGGCCGGACGCGAGAGATCGCCGCCGCCAATCGCCGCTACAAGGACACGGCGGTGCTCCGCCCAAGCGGGGCAGACCTCTACGGTGTGCTCCACCGTGTCCTCCGGACGATCCTCGCAGTGGAAACACCCGGGCGTTTCCTCCCGCCCGATTCGGTGCAAGAACCTCCCGAAACAACCGTGTCCGGTGAGGATCTGCGTCAGGCGGTAGGTGAGGGCGCCGTGGCGCCTCTCTAGCCACTCCTCAAAGAGGGGACTTATCGCCACTATGGTAGCGTGCCCTGCACGGGGTTGCAACAGTCGCTCTCTCCATGTCGCCATGATATCACGCCGGAGGTCTGTCCGCTGAGCGGCAATTTGCCGCGGCAGCGGAGTTTCCCCCCGACGTAGTGCCTCCGCGCGCCATTCATGCAGGCGCGCGAGGATTATCGCCTCCAGATCCCATGGCGGCAATCCGGCAAGGAGGCTAGCCGCCTCGCCGGAGATCGTGCGGTACCCCCGGATTAGCCTTATGGCTATCACCTTTTGGGGCGTGTTCAGGTAGTGGGCGGCTTGCCGCCTTAAAGAACGCGCCCACACCGGGGCCCCATAAAGGGCCATGGACCGCACGACCCCCGCGTATAGCCTCCGGCAGGAGGCGTTTGGACCCCTCAGGTTGGGCAAGAGCCGCTTGAAGGCAGCCCCTGTCCGTTCCAGTTTGGGAGCCAAACGTCGGAAGTGCTCCACGAAGTTCCACCGGCTGTCGAGGACGAGTCCTAGGTACTTCAACGTCGACCCGACGCCGATGGAAACCCCTCCTGCCGTCAGTAGGGATCCCGACGGTGGCGCATTCCGAGGCCCATGAAAACACATGGCCTCGGACTTGTGCAATGCCACCTCGAGACCCAATTGCCGGATCCTATCCACGACTATCGCAACCCCGCGTGTCATGTTTTCGGCCGCCGCCTCGTGCGACCTCCCTTGTGCCAGTACCAGCGTGTCGTCAGCGTAGCAAACTACGCTGACGCCGGTAGGGAGGTCGGCGCGCAGCACCCAGTCGTAACCGATGTTCCACAGGGCCGGTCCTAGAACCGATCCCTGTGGAACACCGCACGACATCTCTCGCCGGTTCCATTCTCCGCTCTGACCGGGGTAGATGACGGCCCTATCCGTCAAGTAGTCCCCGACCACACGACGAAGGTAGGTTGGCACCCGGTGATACCGGAGTGCCTCCCCAATGCAGCTCCAGGGCATGGAGTTGAAGGCGTTGGCGATGTCAAGAGACACCGCCAAGACGACCCCGCCCCGGGACACCGCGTCCCCCGTCGTGAGGGCTCTCACGCGCATGATGGCGTCCACCGTGGAGCGCCCCTTGCGGAAACCAAACTGGTGTTCCGCAAGATCCGGCCCCATCCCCGCAAGGTGCCCGGCAAGGCGGTTGGCAATGACTCTTTCGAAGAGCTTGCCCACCTCGTCGAGCAACACGATGGGCCGGTATGCGGACGGAGAGTCCGCAGGGCGCCCTGGTTTCCGGATGAGGACCAGCTTCCCCGTCTTCCAACGAAGCGGAAACTGGCCTCTCTCCAAGCATGCGCTTAGGAGCCCTTCCAGTCGGGGCCCGAGAGCCTCAGAGGCCAGGACCCAGGCTTTGCCAGGCAAGCCATCGGGTCCCGGGGCGGTGTTTCTGGCTTTCAGCCTGCGTACCGCCACTCTCAGGTCTACCCCAGTCACCTCCGGAACGTCGTCATCGTCATCGGTGTGGTCCGCTTCCGGCACCGCACGCGGCGGCGGAGCCATAGGCGGGGGAGGATGCTCCCCTCGCGAAGGGAACAGAGCGCTCACCACGTCCTCCACGAGCTCAGGCCGGAGACTCTGCGTTAGCGGGGGGGCCCGGGTGCGGAGTTTGTCCCGCACCATCTTGTAAGGGCGCCCCCACGGATCTCCGTTCAGAGACTCCAGCATCTCCTCGCGGGCCAAATTCTTGGCCCGCCGGACAGCCTCTTGGAGGGCGGTCTTCGCCGCTCTGTACCCCTCATACAGCTCCGCCTCAATGGCTGCCGCATCCGGAGGGCGGATGCGGAGCCTGCGATGCCTGGCGTACAGGCGCCGCGTGGCAACGCACGCCTTGCGCAGAGACGTCAGCTCTCGCGACCACCAGTACACCTGACGCCGGGCGCTTCCTGGCCGAACTCGGGGCATTGCCACGTCGCAAATCTCGGACATGGCCTCCTGGAACCAACCCGCCTCGTTGTTGATGTCAGCAGGCCTGACTGGTGATGACACCCAGGCCTGCACGATCGAGGCTTCCAGGAGGAGCTCCCGGTCCAGCTGCTTCAGCGCCCATCGCGGACCACTCGGGGCCTGTAGGACCGGCACGCTTGAGGACTGGGTGGAGACGTCGAACCGGATATACCGGTGGTCGGAATAGGTCTCCACCCCCTCCATGACGCGCCAGTCAACGACACGCGGCGACAGAGCGGGGCTGGCGAACGAGATGTCCACCACCGACTCGCCCCGCATCCGCACGCACGTGGGGACAGAACCCCGATTTAGGACGACCAGGCCTGTCTCCAGAGCCCAGTCCTCCACCATTCTACCCCGCACGTCCGTGTAACGAGAACCCCAAGCCAAGTTCTTGGCATTGAAGTCCCCGAGCACAAGCACGGGGAGGGAATGGCTTCCGATGACGACACTCAACTCCGTGAGGGAGTTGTGGAACTCGGCGAGAGTTCGGCTCGGGGAGAAGTAGACTCCCACTACAACGATCTCCCCGAACCGTGCTGCTACGCACCCCTGACCCTTCCTGACACTCTCAAGGGTCGGGATACCGGCGGCGACTGACGCAATTAAGGTCACTGAGCCGCTAAGGTCCTCCACCCAGTCATCCCTGGGCGGGACAAAGTACGGCTCAGCGACCACGGCGATGTTAATCGACCACTGCGCCATGCTCTGGAGCAACAGATCCTGAGCGCAGGCGCAGTGGTTGATGTTCGCCTGGAGAAGGCGTAATGGGGCCGTTACTGGCACTCCATTTCAGCCCCCTCCCGGGCCCCCTGCGAGGGCTCCGCTGCGGAAGTTGCAGCAGTAGCGGCAGCGGCGGCGACAGTGGCGGCGGCTGCGGTGGTGGCGACGGTGGGGGTTTTGGCGGTGGTGGCGGAGGGCCTTCCCTTGCCCCTGGCCTTGGCGGGAGTACCGCAGGACTTGCTCCCTGCCCGGTGATCAGCCGGCTTGCCAGCTGCCGCACATGCGGCGCAGCGCGGCGCGGCGGAGCAAGCCGCGGCCATGTGACCAGGCTGGCCGCAGCGGAAGCACAGGCCGCTGCGGTCCACCTCCGAGGTGCACCGGACCGACACGTGGTGCCCCACATGGCAGCGGAAGCACCTCAGAGGTCTGGGTTCCAGCAGCTTTACCTGCGCCGAAACCCAGCCCACCAAGAGCCTTCGGCCCTCCACAATGACTTTCGCCGCCGTCACAGGGCAGCTTACCGTTACGGTTCGCATGCCCGACAGGTCCGGACGTAAGGTGCCTGCCTTGACCTGTTCGGCAGGGCACCCACCGGTCCTGGTGACGGCGGCCACCACCTCCTCCTCGGTCACCGAGTCGTCCAGACCCAGAATGCGCAGGTCTGCGCATTTGACGGGCCTGGACACTCGGGCCTCGTCCGCATTTAAGGACGCTCTAAGCTTTTCAGCCAGAGCGTCAGCGGACGAGCCACGGGTTTCGCCGGGGATTTCCAGCACTCGAGCCCCTGTTGCGGTGACTCTAAGCCGGAGGCCCCCGGCGATCCCGAGCTCCCCGAGATCCACCATCGTCTTCGCCTTAGCGAGCACGTCGCGATAGGTCACGCCCCTCTTTTCCGCCTCCGGCTGTAGTGTTATCACTACAGCTGCGGTCTTCGGGGCGCTGAGCCTAGCAGCACCATTCCGCTTCTTTTCTTGGCGCTTCCTGGCCTTTTTGGCCGCCCTTTGCTCCCTCGCTCTCTCTCCGGCCACCTGCCACCCGGTCTCGGCCACGGATGGCTTAGAGGGCAGGGGGGGCGGCGGTGGCGGCTGTCTCGCGGCTAGCGCTGGCACATTCGCCGCCTTGCCCTTCTTGTGGGCCGCCGCCTTGCCCTGCCTCAAGGCCGCCGCCTTACCCTGCCTCAAGGCCGCCGCCTCCCCAACCGGGGCCGATTTAGCCGGAGCCAGCTTTCCAGGAGCCGACGTAACCCTGCCGGAGGGCTGGCTGGACGGCCCCGGTGCGGAAGCTGCAGCAGCCGCATATGTGGCCGCCCTCAGGCCCGAGGGCGCCTTGTTTGCCGCCAAGGGGGGGCGCAGAACAATGCCCTCCAGGACGGAGAACCGAGCCTGAAAGGCAGCCAGCTCCTGCCGAACCAGGTTCAGGACCTGGTTCTCCACCGGCACGGCCTGGCGTGGTCGCTGCTGGCCATTTTGGGGCGCCTCGCGAGAGCCGGACTCACGCAGACTGACCAAGTCTGCTCGGAGCCTCCTGTTCTCCTCTTGGAGAAGCTCCGTGGCGGCCGTCAGTCGAGCGACCTCCGCCCGCAGTTTGACCATGCCTTCTGGCGGGGGCGCCGCATATCTGGCCTCCGCTGCCGCCATGATAGAGGCGACCGCTGAGGGTATAGCCCTTTGCCTGGTGGAGGGCTTTTGCTTGTAGGAGACAGCCCTCAGCGCCGCCTCCACCTCCTTCGCAAGCCCGGCCTTACGCTCCGCTTCGGAGCCGCCGTCTGCGCCCGCCTCGTTACCAGAGGAGCCCGAACGGGCCACTCCGTGACCAGCAGCCACCCCCGGGTGGCGCGCCTCCGCGGCAAGCCGTGCCGACCTCTCGGTGGCAGAGAGGCCTCTCCCCCTGCCGCGGATCCCGCCACGCTTGCTGGTGGGGATCTTGCGAGCCGAAGCCAGTTCCCCCTCTGATGACGACTCTCGGTCGCCTACCGGCCTGGACCGCTTGCGAAGGAACTCCCTGTTCCCCGCAGCAGCCCCGGGCCTTCCGCGCCGGGAGCTCTCTGAGCCTCCCGCGCTCACATCGCTGGATGCGGCGCCGGACTCCGACCCCGCATCCCTCTCCTCCCTTTCTTCGCCGTTACCGGCCGTTTTCTGGGTTAAAATATTTTCCATTTTGTTCCCACGAGTATGGGGGAAATAAGAAGTCCATCTGGGCAGTGCCCCCTGTACCCAGATAAGCCATAGCCAGGCCCGGCAGTGGTTCGCACTAGCGACTGATTTTCCAAAGGAACCCGTCAGCCATACATCTCCTCGCGGTGCGCCGCCACTTGAGATTCGGGGTAACTTTTTATAGAGGTTTTCTACCTCGTGGTCCGGGCGGTTAAGCCAAGACCCTCGGTCCCAATCGAAGCCGCGAGACGTGTTCCACGACACTTCGACGGTGGGATTACGATATCGACGGGGACAGTGAAGGACTGCATCCTTCACTGTCTGCTCGGAGGCAGGGTAAGTGCACACCGAGCCCGCCCTAGCTCCTCCGCTCTGCCCTCTGCTTTTCAGAGGGTCACACGGAGCAACGCCCCCTAAGTCCAAAATGGACCCCTCCCATGTCAGAATATTAGCCATGGACAGTAACATTCCCCGAGGAATAAGAATCTTTTCCCATTCCTCGGGGAAGGATACTGCCCACGCCCAGGGTGCACCGGCCCAGCAGCTGCTATTCCCTCCAGACGTATCGAGAGGGACCGGCAGCCATCAAGCACACGAGGAGGAATTCTGACAACGCACCCCATTCTGACAACGCACCCCTTCTGACAACGCACCCCATTCTGACAACGCACCCCATTCTGACAACGCACCCCGAAGTTCTGGGCTAAGAAAATATAAAAAATGTCGTTCCAGCGACACGAAGAAGAAGTATGAGTATTTAATACTGATAGCTCTGTGTCACTTTTGTTTACCTCTGATTGAACGGTGATCAATTACTCAATTTCTTCCTCAATAATTTCTTCAGTTATCATCAGTTTTTGTCAGCGACCATTGTGGCAATCTTCTTACTGCCCAACTTGGCGTATCAATGAATCCGAAATTCGCAGAAAATTTCACAATACAACAGTTTCGCTACAATACTCATCCGTATTCTTTGTAATCGATTTATGTGACACGAAATTGATTCGGTTACGTGACCATTATCGTTTTGATTGGTGATTTATATTGAAATATTGTATCGATAATTTTGGTGAATTTGCGTAATGATTGCGAATTACAGTTTATGATCAAGGTATTTCGCTATGATTTATTTCTTCTATTTTCAGCGAGGTTCCAGTAATTGCAGGCATAGTTTCTTCTTTAGATCATTATCTGCCTAGTGTAATTCCAACTATGATGAAATAACGCTAGGCAGATAGTAACATCTAGTCTAACTGGATGCTGCATGAATAGCAATATTTTTACAAGGAGCGACATTTTTTTTTAACCCCCGACGCAAAAAGAGGGGTATAAGTTTGACCGCAATGTGTGTGTGTGTGTGTGTGTCTGTCTCTGGCACCGTAGCTCTTAAACGAGTGAACCGATTTGGATGCGGTTTTTTTGTTATTTGAAAGCTATTTTCTTGGCGATGGTTCTTAGATACGTTTTATCAAACTCGGTGCACCCATTTACTAGTTTTGGGGAATGAAAGTGGGTATGAAAAATCGAATATTTTCAAATATACCCAAGTGGGGTATCAAATGAAAGGGCATGATGTGTACATATTACAATTAGACATATTTTAGCAAAACCGGCTCAGCCATTTTATTGACTATTCAAATGTTTGTTCGCTTTTCTTAGTTGCGATGGGGGTTTTTTAAATTTTAAATTTATAGTCGGAAGTTTCTGACATCCAACTCTCTTCTCATATTTAATAGATTATTTTAGTAGCTTCTTTGGGAATGATTTCATGATTATCAAATGTCTTGTTATTTCACAGTAAGTCGTGATTAATTAATTGGTCCATCTTCTGAAAGACCAAAGAACCAAGGAAATGTATAATCTCCTTTCATCATTTTCGCTAACCTATCATACAAACTTGCACATTTTTTTGCAAGAACAGTGTTTCCCCCACAAGCATTTTTTCTAATCATCTTTCGCCATTGAATGCGTAACATTGAGCTCAGAAAGCGTGAATGTACGGATTAATTTAAATTAAATTATAATCAAATTGAGAATAAGGTGTTGCTAGAATCATCATCATCATCATCATCATTTCAGCCGAAAGACGTCCATTGCTGGACATAGGCCTCCCCCAAGTGTCGCCAGTTGCGCTCATCATTGGGGGGGTTTTGCCATAATCGCCACGCTTGGCAGGCCGATTCCATTCTCTGGTAAGTCCCTTAGTCGCCTCTTACGACACCCACGGGAAGATATGGGTTGCTAGAATGCAATAGATTATTCTAGAAATAGATACGGAAGTACTAAAGTATTAGCACCCTCCATTGCCTTTTGGGTGACTTTACGCCTTCTGATGAGGCCTATTGTGAGCGACCACGTTTCAGTCCCGTATGTAATCACTGGCAACACACACTGGTCATAGACTATCGTCTTGAGACACTGCGGTAAGTTGGACGAGAAGATACCACGCTGTATTACCCAGTTAGTACTGGGTAATACAGTACCCCTTGTAAAGACTGGTTGTCAGACTTTCGGGCAACTGACTACCTGTCAAAGATCAACAAATGACAGCTGAGACCAACCGCTTAACGTGCTTTCCAAGGCACGGAGGAAACCCGGTATGTTATGACGGTCACCGATCCACATACCGACCTAGGCAAGCGCGGCTTAACCTGTGCGGCTTTTATTTTGTAGCCACGAGCTCACGAGCTCCTTCATTATGCTTAACCAGTGCAATTTTGATTATAAATGTTTGTTCTTTAATAATGAATATTATAGAGGTTATGGTCGAAAAATTATGTAATGCATGTGGACTGAGTCGAGAAAGGAAAAGTTTACTCTGCAAAGCAAATACTTTTACTTTGTATATTAATAAATTAATCACGCCTTTTTGACACAGTTATGAAAGCTTTCGGAGCAGAAAACTCATGTTTTCATAGAACTCTTTCATATGGTAATTTTGATTTATTCGGGCTGGTGAATATGGCGCTAACGTACTTAACCTAAGTTTTCTAACTTTATGACATTTTTTGTTTATAAAAATTTTAAGATAGCATAAAAGACTGTTAGAAGATTAAAAACTATGTCTGTCGAGCTTGTATCATCGTAAAGTGTCAACCCATAACATTACATCACGCCTGTAATCCCCGAAGGGTCAGGCTGAGGTGTACGTAACAGTACACCCACATTTCGCCAGCTATCTTTAAGTCCCATGTAATAGGGGGCGAGCGTATTGCCATCAACAGGGTACAAATCCAGACTCCGTGGCTGCTACTGAGAAATTCCTAATGGAAAAACCGAATTACAATTTGGCCGATCCGAGACTATCCAGGACCTCATGCTCAGGACTTGCGATCACTAGACCAACTAGGCATTCCCGCAACGCAGCGTCAACGCACTGGCTAGATTAAAAGCCAAAATGGCTGTTGGCAATACCGACCTTTTATTCGTCTTGCTGTTGCTTTACTGGTCACAACAAAGAGGTTCTGACCGTTGAGTATTATGTTCTGGGTTCTCATGCCAGAGTCTTCTGTCTCTGGGTTTGACACCATGGTGATATGCTCCACCTCC
This sequence comes from Noctua janthina, assembly GCA_963576755.1. Taxonomy (NCBI): domain Eukaryota; kingdom Metazoa; phylum Arthropoda; class Insecta; order Lepidoptera; family Noctuidae; genus Noctua; species Noctua janthina. Next base: position 3,091,307 of record OY755074.1, read on the forward strand.
TGTCCTGCCCATCCCGCACAACCACTTGCACCTACCAAGATTTAATCGAAACAAATGTTTGAGCTGTGCAGGTGGCTACATACTGGTCTAATACAATTTGAGCATCTAAAACATGACTTACCCAACGAAATATGCCAGATAATCTGTGGCAGGTAATATCATAAAAATATCCTCAGTGAAGCTCATGTACATGAAGCTAATACTGTTTTTGACGGTAACTCGGTATTACCGTAAACACGTACAGTCTACGTGACCTGACTGCTAACGGATTTGGGTTAGACCTTCTGGTTCCGCCGGTGTCTTTTAACACAGAAATGTGTGAGCGCCTCATCTTTCTACTTCCCTAGTCACTTTGGTTGAGAGCAGCTCGCATTTTTGTCTCACACCTGCCTAGGATTTTCCCAGGTATATTAGAATCGCCTTCCAATCTAGCAGGATTCACCTCGTCTTCATCTGCCTAGCCTTTTCCTACTTACGTCGGGGTCGGCTTCCAATCTTACCGGATTCAGCTGGATACCAGTATTTTACATCGAGCGACTGCCTATCAGACCTCCACAACCCAGTTAGAACTGGATAACAAGAAACCCCTTGGTAAGACTGATTGTCAGACTTTTGGGCTACTGACCACCTGTAACGACTGTCAAAGATCTATCTAAATGACAGCCGGACCAACTGCTTAGCGAGGTTTCCGATGCACGGAGGAAACTGGGTATGTAATGAGTGGTCTCCCATCCACGGACCAACCTAGACAAACGCCGCTTAACCTGAAAATTGACCCGAGCGGCTGTTGTTGTTGAGCCAAGAGCTCCTGAGCTGGATTCACCTGAGTACCAGTATTTTATATGAAGACACACATTCAAGTTATTCGGTAACCCGAACGATACCCGTTGGTACGACTGGTTGACAGATTTTCTGACTTCGGACTGCAGCCATATCACCACACAGTCCGTTTCGTATATTTTCTTTATTCTGATTCTTATAATCCATATTGATTTAACACTTTTCTTGTCATCTCCGTAACACATGTGTAGACCACGACGACTTTTTTCTTAATCTTCTACAAGCGGTACTTTCAAACTCCCGATGCTTACACGTACGGTCTACGTGACTAAACTGATAACAGACTGTCTAGTGTTGACGGTCCTTCATATCGGGAATTTTTGGGCAGCTATTAGTTAGTTTTATGGCTAGTGTTTTTTGATAATGTGTGTTATGGGTTTGTTGTGTCTTATGTTTTCAAAGTTGTTGTAATAGTATTATTTATTTGGCCCACCAACAATTAAATACACTGCTTCAATATATGAGATACGTCTAATGGAGTCACAAACCGGTGTACCAACGTACAGGTAAGCACATCAGTCCTTTGGGTCTTGCACACGTCTGTCACATCCCTGTTGATGTAGGCATGTAGGCACAACCGCACAGCATGTGATTTCCAGAATGCCATTTATCAGTTCGTGCCAGACCAACAAAATAGCGTACTATTGGAATCCTCTAGCACCAAATTACCAAGTAATTTCGTGTTATTCATAAACCTATGAAATAAACAAAGGATTTAGGCATTAATCTAACTTCATATGTCGTTTCCGCGTCAATACGCAAAATCTTGCTGGTCAGAACAAACTTTGATGTCCATGCAGTAAAATCGGCAAAGACATCATTCGATCGGGCAATTCGACACCGCATCGGACTATTCACTTCCGTGACGAAACGTGTGGTCAATTCATCAAACGAATCTCCTCAGTTTTCCACATCGCAAAACCCAAATCCTCCACAGAACAACTTAAGCAGTAATTTCGCAATCTATTGAGATTTACGCTCTAGTGCTAGAAAGTGTACAGACAAGTGAGTTGCAAAGAAAGTGCCATTATATTTACGCAGCATGACTAAGATAATAGCATTATAATCATATCATTGTGTCTAAGATAAGAGTATAATGGGGAATCTGTTTGAAGAACAATTTTGAATAATAGAGGTCTGTCTCGATGAGGATCCTATGAAGACGTTCTGTTATCGGGGTATTGAAGTGTTCTTTCTTATAAATTTTGATCAAACGTCGACAAACGACGATGCTTAGGAAGTGGCGCACTTTTGGGCGAGCTAAAACTAAAATACTGTCGTGTCAGTGGCACGAAAAAGAAGACTGCAAAAATTGTTTTGTGTGGGAGGCCTATCCGTGTATAGTTTAAGGATGTGGACAGGTATGGTCATTGAGTGGTAAACAAAGATTGAAAAATATTTTATTGCAGGCCTTAAATCTTGAAATATTTTGATTATCATAATTTAACGTCTCATCGCCTAAATAACGGGCTTTATATCATAATCAGCCTAGTAACTGGGTTGTGGAGGTCAGATAGGCAGTCGCTCCATGTAAAATACTGCATTTAGCTGCATCGGGTTAGACTGGAAGCTGTCCCCAACGTAGTTAGGAAAAATACCGGTCAGAGATGATGATGATATCATAGTCGGCCCATAATGTGGGATACAGATCTCCTCTGTGAGAGGGAGTAGTAAGTAATCCACCACGTAGATGACAAAAAATCTAAAAAATTCTGTTCTACTAGAGCATGCATTTTTCCTCACTATTTCCAATCACGGTTTTACAAATGCTCTACACGCATAGTCTGTGCCAGAAAGAATCACCTAAGGCCTGGCATCTGTTGCGCCTTAATCAGACAAAATTACACCAAATAGTATTAATATCTTTACCCAAAAAAGCATTACTATAGTAAAATAAATACCAGAGCAACGGGTAATGAGGAAGAAGCAATAAAATTTAAATTTAGTTGCCATTCTCCGAATCAAATAACATTGTTATGTAAAATTTTACTACCGTGAAGAGCATAATCATAAACGAATTTGCAATGCTTTTTGTGATTAAGATTAAAACGAGCGTTGGTTTTAATTTAGATCACGTGAGCAGAATAAAAAAAAATATTACTGGTAGACGTCCGTTTGTAGGGCGTTAATGATATAAATATCAATGACGGTAGCAATTGAAAGACCTTGGCAATTATGATGCATTTGATATTTCCTTTTCGACGCGAAGAAACTGGCTTGTCCTAGAACTTATCATTCGTAGAAATGTGACCACCACCAATCCGCACTGGGTCGGTTTGGTGGAATGTGGCCTATTTATTCTAACCCATACCTCTAAAGACACGCAAAACAGTCCTAGCGCTCGATCTCTCCCCAAATATGTCTGATTGCCGTCCTATCAGACTATGAGAGTAAAGGAATAAGTAGTGCACCTTTTTTAGCGATTGCAGTCACAATAGCATCTCTACTAAGCTTGTTATTTTCGTTTTTTCGGGCGCCGGCGCAGTCAAATTCAGTCTACCTTTCGGTCCAGGATCCAAGCATTTTTAATTTTGTCTATTACTCTTTACAACAAAACGCAGCTAGTAAAAATAAGGATCAAAATTAAAATACGTCTCCCAAAAACTCTTTTAACATCTCGACTACAAAGCCAATACTTCAATCTAAAGAATGATTAATTCAAACGAAGTCCTGAACTTGATTTATTCAAAACGCTGTCGAAAGCTAGGATTGACGTCCAAAACGGATTTTGATGAGTTTGTCAATCACTTTAGATTAATGATTCTGGACCCTTTTTGGGCCAATGATAACTGGACTACAATTTAATTTAATGTTTTGAAAATTGAGACTAAATGTTGGTACAGACCTCGGAGATTCTAATTAGGGAACTTCGAAATGAAATTAAGGAAGTTGTATTTGATTCAGAAGATATTGAAATAATTTTGTCTTTGTAATTTTAGGATGAGAGTTCTCTTCTGATATTTAGTTTAATTTTCATCGTGTTTTATTTATTGGTCCTTTTGGTACTATCTTTTTATAAGGAATCGCCTCGTTATGTTCTCTTGAACGTTTTAATACAAAATAAATGGAGCCATAATATTAGGGACAATTTGTTTCGCTCAGTATTTTATTACATTTCTGTTGCTACGCACGTTATGGCAAGGTAATTGATAATATTTCAGCAAAAAATGTTTGCTTTTCAATCAGTCCTTACTGGTTTTTAATGCTCCTCATATGACTAGCATCTCAAACACTAATCTGCATGCTTCTCAGATTCCTTGACAAAGATTATGTCTGGACTGTAAAAGAGCGATTTTGATTTAGTGTTTCCTATCCGACTACTCTTAGGATAAGACCCGTCCACATATGCTTTTTTTTTTAATTTTTCGGTTTTATTTAATTTATTTTTGACATCTGAAAGTGCTTTTTTACGACTAATTTACAGAAATTTTGCAAGCTGCTATGCCACGCCTATTTATACTGTTTGTCATAAAATTGTTTTCGTTGCATAGTAAAACTGTTCTAATAAGATATCTCCAAAGCATTGTGCCTGCAGAATTTCATTTAACTCGATATAGATCCATTATAAATCAATTACCTCTGTACTTCAATGGAATCATCCAATTGTATCTCGATTGCTTTTCAGTTTGGCATGGATTCGTTCTGGTATTTTTAACGAAGATTCGGTTACTATGTTTTTGTGCCCACGTCTAATTGATTACTTCTAAGTTTATTCTATTGGTTTTGTTTCTAATTTCAGGTTTGTACTGATCAAATGGCGTTGTGAACTGTTAAGGTAGGGAGGACCCGCACAAGTACTTTCTGCATGTAAAATATTGGTTAGACTGGAAGACCCTAACGTAGTTGGTAAAAGACTAGCCATATGGCGAGACGATCTCCACAAGTGTGTACTGTGCATATGATACTAAACGCTGGTCCTGTGTTCGATTGTTGGGCCTGGCAAAGTGCTATTTGATTTTTCCACCAGGGATGTCTCTGGCCGCTCCAGAGTTTGAATTTGTGCCCGTTTGGTGCTAATAAGCTTGCCCCTTTATACACGAGTAACCTGTGCTTAACTCTTCGGGGATTATAGCCATTATGTACTCGTTAATTCTAGATTGTAAAGCGATTACTTTGAATATATCGTGAATCTTTGATCTCCCGTTAAATACGAATACCAGTTCTCTTATACTCTTAACTTTTTTTATATTGCACTCTTAAGCCGTTACAAACATAAAATGTGTCAGCTCAACTTTTATAACAAGATATCGTTAGTACAAAACTTGTGCCTGACACTTCGACAACTATGCACTTTTGCTAATCTTCCGATCCTATTACTGGCTGTTCATGGGGTGTTTAAATACGATGGGTGCACCCACATGTATCATTTATATGAGCAAGTATTCTTATTTCCAATCGATTGTACGTTTTAGGAGTTTTGAGGGGGTGAGTCATGAGGTGATGACTAATATAGAAGTATGATAAGAGACATGCTGCGCCAACCCAAATAGATTGGGATAAGGACAGGAGAATGATGATGTTCTTGACAGTTTTTTGGTCCAGTAAGTTCATGAATGATGCGATACAAATAGCATGGAATTAATTTTCTGCCCAATCCATGGAATTAATTTTCTGCCCAATCCATAGAATTAATTTTCTTCCCAATCCATGGAATTAATTTTCTGCCCAATCCATGGAATTAAGTTTCTGCCCAATCCATGGAATTAATTTTCTGCCCAATCCATGGAATTAAGTTTCTGCCCAATCCATGGAATCAATTTTCTGCCCAATCCATGGAATCAATTTTCTGCCCAATCCACGGAATCAATTTTCTGCCCAATCCATTGGGGTCAGCGCAATGTCTTTTTCTTCCATACTTCTAGTGACGCTTCTCTTTGGGCCCTCATGTCAGTAGTACCTCCTTTCTAGCCATATCATCATTTTCATTCTTTGTATGATTTTAAAATAATTCACAGTTCAAAATCGTTTTTGTATTGCTCAGCGCCCGAACTGTTAAACAATGTTTTTTCATCACTTTAATCACTTCTAATCACTCTCTGTTTGAGCCGTCATGTCAGTAGTCCCTCCTTTCTAGCCATATCACCAGTTACTTTCATTTTATGATTTTAAAAAAGTTCACAGTTCAAAATCGTTTTTGTTTTGCTCAGCGCACGAACTGTAGAACATTGTTCTTTTGAAAATAATGAAGGGAGAAAACTTAATTCTAGCTCGGCTTACTGCAAGAAGATTTGCTGTAAAAGAGGAATAGTTAATTAGTGGTTGTAAGGAAAGATTAGTGAAGCCAATCTGACGTAATTAGTATTCGGTAGAGGTGGGCCGACTAGCCGACTGGCAGGTCGGTTGCAGTCTGCCTAGCATCGGCAATGTCCGTGGCGATTCGTGAACAGCTGAGTCGTTCTCACATCATACAACGCATTTTATCGCACTCGCCGTGCGGTCATAGATTTTCTGCTAAAAGTTGAACTTTATAACATCATCATCATTCATCATTTCAGCCAAAAGACGTCCACTGCTGAACATAGGCCTCCCCCAAGTGTCGCCACATTGACCGGTCCCGTGCGTCTCGCATCCAGCGGATACCTGCAACCTTTACCAGGTCATCGGTCCACCTAGTGGGAGGCTTTCCAACGCAACGTCTTCCAGTTCGCGGTCGAACTTTATATGTTTAAGTTCAATTATTAAGCTGCCATAGGTCTCAAGTTCGAACCCAAGACACGCCACCTCTGATTTTTCGATTCATGTGCGCATTGTATAATAATGTGACTTGCTTTGGTGATGGAAACCATCGTGAGGAAGCCAGCATGCCTGAGAGATATTTCTGGCATGTAAAGCCCACTCAGAGGCCCATGGACGGCACAAAAACTCTGACACCAGGTTAGGCACTCACCACATGAGAAAGAAGAAGTTCAATTATTGACTACCAAGGGAAGAGTTCCGATTCCTAGATTATGTAACTAACTGTAATGCACATTATAAAATGTTGTGTATGGGTTCATGATTTTCAATCATGAACAATAAGGGTTATAATTTCATTTCAATTACTCAGGCCGATTAGTCTGAGTGTTTTGCCGACTATTCACCGATTACGAATATGGCCTGATCATCATTAAATAAATAAAGAAAAAAGAAAAAAATATTTATTTTTCGCAGGGACATGACGAGCATCATATGAAATGACAAAAAAAAAATAACAATAAACGTACAACGCATAACAAATATTTATACATTCAACAGGACGGAACAAAAACAAAAATACAACAGCTTGCACGTCGTGACTGCGACAAGCAGGTTACCACTCAGCATGATGCTGTACTATGGGGAGCAGCACATGCACAGCTGGTTTTCAGTGGTAACCCGTGAAAAAACCGTACGGAAGCCAAGACAGCATAAATATAGACAGGAAATAGAATGGGCTTTCCCGATAAGTTCGTACTGTCTAGTATTCGGCATGAACGTCTGGATCTAGATTTTTTCTTAGGTCTTTTAGATCTGCATCGAGAATTCTATTCGGTAGCAAAAGACCAATCTTTTTTAAACATATTATGGTAATAGCATAACTCAAAATAATACGTTTCCAATTTGAGTTTTCCACACTACATACACCTCAGCTTTTGTCTCAACTTTTTTTTTTCGACTTTAAGGTTGCTTGAATTCTTATACCGATAACCATTAGTTCTGAAAATTCATTATTAGTTTTCATTAACACTAAAAACGGGATATTTACTATTTTTTCTGAGTTCCTGATATTTCGGCGCTGCTGCACCATGATCACGAATAAACTGAAGTTATTTCGGGTGGATGTTTATAAGCAGACAAATCGGTGTACCTTCTTTCTTGAAAACGAACAAGAAAGAGGGTAGTTCGATTTGTCTATATTATCAGGAACTCAGAGCAGCGGTGGCCTGAGAGCAGCGGTGGCTTGAGAGCAGCGGTGGCCCAGTGGTGGAGACCCCGACTTACGAGCACTAAGTAGTGGGTTCGAACCCAGCCAGGCGCATTACTTTGTGTAAGTTATTTCATCACCACTGCTCTCAAAACGGTGAAGGAAAACATCGTGAGGAAACCGGCATGTCCTAGAACCAAAAATTCGAAGACATGTGACATCTACCAACCCGCACTAGGCCCGCGTGGTGGCCCGTTCCCTCTCATATAGAGGAGGCCTGCGTCCCAGCAGTGGGAACATTAATAGGCTGATTATGCTTATGCTTATTCTATCAGGAACTCAAAACAAATAGTAAACATGGTAAATATTACCCTTTTTCAGTGTTAATGATAATTTTTGTGACCATATCAGTGTAAAAACTTAATATCATTATTAGTTTTCTGTCACCATAGAAATACCGATCATTTATATGGTCTCTTAAATCAAGGTCACCTAAAATAAACAGATACGGTAGTCTTAACTCGCTTTTTAATACGTTTATTGTGAACTTCCACCGTGGGATATCGACCACACCGTTACTGCTATACAATGGTGTATAGTCAAAGCACATCAGCGGTAACTATTTGACATTAACAGCATCTTTAAGTCGTAGTAGTAAAGGCGATTTTAGCAATGGAACTGATGTGGGGTAGTCTGTAAATTGTTGATTGTATTTCCGCGGTAATACGGTGTTAAGGTCAGATCCGGGTGATTGTGAAGATGTAATTAAAAGGAAATGAGGTTGGTTTACGAATGGGTGAGCTTATTGATTCGTATGCTGTGAGCGTTTTGGGGGACTGTCTTGTGTAGTTTTTAAAGGTCAAAAAGTGTAGATTTCTGGCCTGATGACTTTTGATTTTGATAATGTGTCGTTAAGGTGACTTTTACTATCGCTCCATATAAATGAAGTTTGGTTCTAGTTTACGATCATTGTCATCTCTGTTCTAGCTTTCAGAAGATGCAGAGGTAGAGGATAGGGAGACCAGCTTAACCCAAAAAGAAACACTTTATTTGAAGTAATTGCCATGCCTGCAGTTGTGTTTTAAAACAAGTGAATAACACCAGCCATGCCCCTTTTCCACATCCATCGGCATTCGTCACAGACCCTATTTTTCTCCATAGCGAAACTTCCATCAGAATCAATAAGTACACTGATACTGCAGATACGATCGGTCATACGCGGCGCAACCGTTACGTCCGCTATCAGCAGTAATTAACCATATTACACTTTTCCAAATACATTTGCTTAAGTTGCCGACCTTATTATTCTTCAAAGAAGAAACTTCTAAATCAACAAGTACACACCATAGATATGATCGGTCATATGCGGGCGGTGCCGTTACGTCTCCTAGCGGTAATTAGCCACGCTGCTGCGGCGATACTATTAAACTCTTACAAATCAGTTAATGCAGTTTTGCTTATGACAGACAATCATGACCTAATCCTGTAGTTAGGATCGTCTCCTCACTGGAGAACTCCTCAACGGTTAATAGCATAGTCACAAAACTTTGCACGCACGTTCGATTTTAAAAGAAAAGCGTGAAAAGAAAAGGGGAAAAACCATACGGGACAAGCAAAAAAAAAAAATAGTTTACGTAAAAACGAAAACTATTTTTTTTTCGTTTTCGTGTACAGATGCACATCAAGCTCCCCGAAACTGTAAAATTTTCCCAATCAACCTTGAACTTAATGCTTCAGTGAAAGTTGAAAAGCTATTAAAGAAATTTAACATATTGTAGTAGCTTGATGTACGTCTGTACTCCAAGGTTTTTCTCCAAGCAAAACTTCTATCAAAATCAACAAGATTACAAAGACCAAAGATACGATCGGTCATACGCGGCGGTGCCGTTAGGTCTCCTAGCGGTAATTAGTCACGCTCGTGTGACGATGCACGCACACATGCACTTGACATTTATGTATGTATAAGTTATTTATAAATAGTGGCTAAATAATAATAGCCACACTCATCGATCGTCAAGGATGAACAGCGCTTGCAAAGGTCGGTCTGTGGTTGGAAGACCATCTACGACATACAGAGTTCCCTCCGTGCCTCGGAAATCATACTTTGCCGTTGGTCTCGACTGTCATTTGTAGATCTTTGACAGACGTTATATGAAGTCAGTAGCCCAAAAGTCTGACAACCAGTCTTACGAAAGAGGTATAGTGTTATACCCGGTAACTGGGTTGTAGAGTCAGATAGGCAGTCGCTCCATGTAAAATACAGGTTCAGCAGTTAAAATTCAGCTGGATCCGGTGAGACTGGAAGCCGACCCCAATATAGTTGGGAAAAGGCTAGGGAAATGATGAAGTTATTATAAATAGCATTTTTAATATTAACAGATTTAAACTTAAACTGAGAAATTACGTTTGTGAAATGTAGTCATACCGCATTTTAAATGTTAGCAATTTACATACTTCCTTTGTATTTGTTTTGTATAACTTCAGAATCAGAATCAGAATATTTATTTGTGAAACATAGGTATTACATAAAGGTCTTAGGTTAATTAAATGGGCGCTATGTTTTGCCGTGAAGGCGTACAAATATTATTGAAAATAAAAGCATACAGTACACCAACATGCATCGAAGGCAAAATGTATTTATTTAGATATAAACAATTACTTTGTATCTCATTGTAATTGAACCTATGTATTGTTCTTATGAGAATAAAACATTCTTTAAACCGAAATTATGGCAGAAAGAGATACCGTGGCCCTGGAACACAAAGGGCAAAGAAGGAACATGGATGGGTTTTAGTCAGTACAAGTCTGACACTCCCTTCCCCTCCGCCCAGAGTGGGGGGGTCATTTGATGATTTCTCATCGGAAAAAAAAAAAAAAGGCTAGTATGTTGCGTTGTTGAAAAGTGCCTGAAATTCAGTTTTATCTAAGTAAAAAGTCGTGCACACGTTGGGGATGTCCAATCGCCATTAAATTTCGTACTTCCATTCTTTAAATGCTCCGTGTGTTATATTAGGATACTAGAGATCCTTCGTCCTTCCATTTCATACTTCTATTCTAGATCCAGCAGCGCCAGTGATTTTAAGATTATTTTTCAAATAGGTTAACTTTTAATGTCCTGAAACGACTGTTATTTGAAAATATGTATAACTATTTCCGTTTAAAAAGCTAAATAAAATAATAGATGTTGGTCCTTCGTTTCGGATATTGAGTTTTTTTTTTCAGTTAAAACAGTACAGATTTGAAAAAATTTATACCTCGCAGACAAAATCCAAACAAAATCTCGGTTTCTTTCAAGAACGACGTTTGTTTCTACACGATAGTCGCAGTAAAAGATAGCAGTGTATAAACTATGGACGTTCATCAATCGTTTCCAGGATGTCCTTGCTTATTTTTGGAGATGGACTCAACGAATGGATCGCTTTAGATCTTTTTAGAAGTGTTTAGTGATTATTTCCGTGTGGCCCGAAGAGTTGAAAGATTTGTGTAAGGAGTTTTCTTTGTGTTTTACGATTTTTGTGGACATTGAGTAATGAAAAGTCGCAAATTTCTGTGCGTGTTTGTCTAAATAACATAACATCACCGGTTGGGCAGAATTGTACCTTAAATTGTACCTTTTCTCTGTTATGTGCAAGTCCCATGTAATAACAAAGGGCGAGTCTATTGCATCAACGGGGCACAAATCCAGACAAATACAAGTCCACAGCTGCTACGGAGAAATTTCTGGAAAAAAACCCAATAACACTTTCCCCGACCCGGGAATCGAACCCGGGACATCTTGCTCTTCAAGTAGTGTCTGGGTCTGTTTTCTTTTTTCAAGTCTTCTTATAATTATATTACTTTAATATTATATCATCGAAGTGTGCAATGCAAACACAGCTTCATCATGTATTATTCAATTCAATAATTAAAAAATACATTAAATAATAAACGAATAATTATAATGATTACATCGCACGTAAAAACCTTAACGCTACGCGCTACAGCAGATTCCATTATTAATTAAAGTTAATTAAATCTTTCCGAGCCCACAGTCCCTGAACGGATGGAAATTGAAATATTGCATTATGAATTTTACATCTAAAATATTTTCAATATTGAATCTGAGTATTATTACTACGTCATTCGCCACTAAGTTATACAACATCATCTATAATTTAGCCTTCTGCTGTCCACTGCGCGACACATGCCTCTAACACTATAAAACCCTGTCCTTTGCCCTCCACGTCCACAGACGCAGCTACCTTTTTGATGTAGTCGGTCCATCTAGCTGGGAGATATCCCAACTGCCAATACGCAGTCTCTACTCCAGGAGTCTTGCTCCATCGACCGTCGGTCTCCCTTCTTCGACTGACAGCATCATCATTTGAGCCGAAACATGTCTATTCTTGGACATTGGGGCCATAGTGACTGGTCCTAAACCTTCTGCATTTAGCTAATTCACTCAACCTTCACCAGAGGACCAGGTGAAACGCTTTCAAAGCGTTTCGTATTTCTACAATGACTTTCATCCGGCTTTAGATAGCTTATGTCATCATCGTTCTCCTCTTGCACTTATCCCAAATCATTTGGGGTCAGCGCAACATTTCTTCTTCCATACTTCTCTATTCACCTCCTTTCTTGCCAGATCATCCTTTACACAGTCCATCCATCGTTTCTTTGGTCTTCCTCTACTCTTAAACCCTATGTAAATCCATAATTTTGACTTTCCATCATCTTATTGCTTATAATATGTCATTTTGTCTAGGCCATCAGGTCACCAGCACAAATTGTAGAAGTTCTGTCTACAAGGACAGGGTTGGGTCAAAAATCATGGTAGCAAGCAAAAAAATCTAGCAATGGAACTAATATGTTCACTTTCCGCGCAATTTCCTGTGAGCTGTCAAAAGTCAGTACTGTGGGCTTACTCAGTAGGATTTTACGTTTTAGGGTTACGTTAGTTTGTTATATTTCGTCTACTGTCTTTTGACATTCTGTCAAGTCTTTGAAAGGTTACCGAGGAAGTCAGGATCTTAGAGGACGTTTCGAGAACTGTCAAGGTGGGCTAAGTAACATCGATCCATCATTGGACTGTTTGTAGCCATACAATCACAAAGTATTCATTTGACCAACATTGTTTCGATACTTAAGACAAACCTTGGGAATCCATTACTAAAGACCGTCTTCAGAATTATGGCTATCGGGTTTCCACTTAGCATTGAACAAATATTGAAAGATTTTGCTTAAAACATCGATTCTTATTTCAAATTGTTTCAGACAATGTTTGTATTGGTTTCCATTACTTTTTCTGGTGTTTGGATCCGAATTTCTTTGTAATTTTAAGGTGGTCTCCTTGTTTTTTTTTTGTAGAAAATGTTGGACGCTTGAATTTTTTTTTTCTATTGAAATTATTTCCTTTATTCATTCTTTCTCTTATCTAATACATTTTTAAATATTTTTACAAAGAAAAGTAAACAAAACATTTAAAAATATAAAAAATAGATGGCCCATCGGCATCAGGAACAAGGTCCAGGTTGCCGGTGGTCAGGGCTCCAGAGAGAGGAACCGCCTCACTATGCGTGCCGTGTCCAGGAGTACTGCTTTCTGAATCAAGCCCTTGACCCAGCCGCGCAATGAGAGCCTCCTAAGGTGTTGGTCGAGGCTCTCTGCTATTAGTCCATTAACCGTAACGACTATCGGTACAATGATTGCAGAGTCCACGTCCCACATGTCGACAACCTCGTGTGCTAAATCAAGATACTTGATTTTTTTATCATTCTCAGCTTTCACGAGATTCTCGTCATGAGGGACAGTGATATCAACAATCATTGCACGGCGCTCTCGGCGATCTATCACCATAATATCAGGTTTATTTGCTAAAATAGTCCTGTCTGTGATGATAGATCGATCCCAATACAATGTGGCATGACCATTCTCGAGAACTGGGTCGGGCACATACTTGTAGTATGGTACTTCAGAACTCACAAGGTTGTATTGCAAGGCAAGTTGCTGGTGAATAATCCTAGCTACTAGATTGTGTCTGTGCAAGTACTCACCGTTAGCAAGACGAGAACAACCAGAAACAATATGTCGGATGGATTCACCGGGACGGTGGCATGCCCGACAGATGTCAACCGTACCGTCCTTGATAATATATTTCCGATAGTTGTTCGTCATGATAACTTCATCCATAATCGCACAGACGAAACCTTCAGTTTCCCCATAGAGGTCACCGAATCGTAGCCAGGATACCGACGCCAAAAAGTCTACATCAGGCCCATATAAAGCCCGGAAAAAGCGTCCGTGTAACTCCTTGCTCTGCCATACCTCCCTACGGTTATTAGTATCCAATACCACAGGTTTGCGCCAGTTCTGGTTAGCCAAGGAGAGCGGGGTGAAGCTCTTGTCCACTGAGACCACATCTCGGTGCATCCCCACGTCGGTTTCGAGAAAGTATTGAAATTTTTATTAGGGGCCACTTATGAATCCAACAGATAAAATTATTTATTCAAATTAGGCTAAAAATTAACTCTTTTTGACGGACGAGGTACATATGATAGTCCCTCAAAATACCCGCTCTTGACCATATCCAGGTGTCTTGACTGGGGTAAAGAAGTGACGGAATAAAATTCCTAGCAAAACCGTTGCGTTAATTTAACAAAAGCAGTATTCAAATATTGCACAGTCATCACATACATCTGCCGTGATATGTGATGCCTATGCACTATCACGCAAAATCCTGCATCGCGCAGTCAAAGTTATCCGCGCGATCCTACTGGTCGGAGGATCCTGTATAGAAGATGATAAACTTTCCACTCTGTTTCTCATACCTCTAGACATATTTTTATACACACAAAAATACTAACGTATAGGTTATCAATCTGTTCTCCGCAAAAACCATCTTAGAATAATATTACCCTCATATTACGTCTCCCCTTTACGACAGGGAAGTGATAAACTGATAACTGTACCGCGCAGACTAGAAATATTATGATTATAATCATAAAATATTTATGTAAGACAGTCTTCCCGAGTTTTATGTTAACGCGCAGTTTGCTTTACGATATCAATCTCGATTGATCTAGTTTTAGTCTAGTTGGCAGGAATTATACGATACGATAGAACCGTTAGGCAAACAGTTTCCAGCGAATGGTCGGGTTGAGGATTAGCTAGCTGTTTATTTGAAACTTAATCATGATCCGGAAATGACTAATCTAATAACATAATGGGCTTATAGTTTCTACTGTTGGAACACATGCTTCGTCTCCATGAGAGGGAGAGAGTCGCGATAACGACTGACTTCCGGATGCATAATATCTAGTTTTATTTCAGCGAAAAACATGCAAGCTTGGATGCAAGATGCAGCATCCCCAGCAAAAAATATGCATATGCGGGAAAAGATGCAATAATAATTAGCATGTTATGCACCCAAACCTATACTCTTACAATAGTTTGGTGCTGCATCTTACATCCAAGCCTGGATCTTTATCCCGAAATTTAAAACTAAATATTTTGCATAAAATTTAGTGTCATGAATTTTCACGAAGTAACGCCCGATTCTATAACTTATCTTGATGTATGTTATAAATCCACAGACAAAAATTGATTTCTTACTTTCCTCAGACTGGCAGATAGATCAGATGCTATTACGATGTTCTGATCACCATAGTTTTAGACACATGTCCTATAGGTTCCATAATCTCATTCTCAACACGAATTATGTAACCAAGATCTTGTAAAAATATTTTGATTTAAAAGAGTGACCATGGAGTTTTTAGCCCATTCTTCTCCATAGAGATCTACGCTTTGAAATGGGCAACTACAGTACTTTCACAAGTTATTATGCCTTGTGACTGGGACTGTAGCTTCATGTCACTTCGTTTTTGTATGTAACAACTAACATAATACCGATACGCCTGTGTGGTCGTCGATATTCGGGTTACCATCATCCAATAAAGGTGTTACAGCCAACGTGCGAACAAAATTGGCATACCCATAAAACAACACCCAATCAGACGAAGTCCGTTTTACAATGTTCCTAACCTACTTTGTTTGTTATTCGCGAAATCGTAACCGATCGTGCCTACCAGCACTTTGCTCGAGTTAATTTCATATCTAAAACATTATGACGCATTGGGTTAAGGAGAATGATGTGTGTGAAATTGTTGTTAACTTCTACATATAATTCGTTTTTGTTACTGCCAAATTTTATGCAATGTTTTTAAATCTTGGAGCTGATGGCTAAATAATAACAGCCGCTCGGGTCGATCTTTAGGTTACGCCGTGCTTGCCTAGGTTAGTCTGTGTATGGGTGGCCACCCATTGCATACCGAGTCTCCTCCGTGCCATTGGTCCCGGCTGTCATTTGTAGATCTTTGACAGTCGTTACTGGTAGTCAGTGCCCCAAAAATTTGACAACCAGTCCTGCCAAGGGGTATTGTATTAGCCAGTACTAACTGGGTTGTGGAGGTCAGATAGCCCGTGGCTCCATGTAAAATACTGGTATTCAGCTGAATCCGATTAGACTGGAAGCCGACCTCAACATAGTTGGGGAAAAGCTAGGCAGATGATGATGGTTTTTAATCTTGCTGCGTTAGCTGACCTCATCATTTTAATCGAATATTGGGAAGGATCGTATAGACTCGAGCATAGATTTTCGACTTGTACTGTATTGTATTTTATATTGGGCATGTGACCGCAACTGCATGTCCAGGGCGCGTATTTTGCGTGCTTGCCTTTTGTTTTGTAGAAAACGGAAGCGATGACTTGCAGCTTCCTTTTAGGCCCTACTGACAACACTATAATCAATTATTCTTTTGTCTAGCGTATACCGGATTTACGCAAAGCAACTGTTTGATCCATCGAATGACCCAGTCGTAGTATTATATTATCTGTGACCCAGTGAATGTTTTCGTATATAACACCAATGTTTCGTCCGTATTATAAGGCATCCTCAGCAGTTCCTAGGTCGAGTGTTGCAAGTTGCCATTCCCAAAAAAAACAATGTATTGCTAAGTTCATATGACCTCAATCTAGTTAAGTCGCGAGTTAATAGGCTTCTTTTGGGTTAGCTCGTTTCATCGTCGACCTCATCTCTGTCCTCAGGACTAGATTGAGGTCAAGAGTAAGCCCATTTAAAATATTATATTAAAAAAAAATCGTTTGGATAATCACGTCTTAACTCCAACTCTTTTTTCGAACTCCACAAAAATTCTCCTCACTTCCACCACTAACCGTATCTGTAGTACACAAAGACCAGCATTATCAAGAATGTAGGTGTGTCCGTCTACGCGATCTGACCCAACTTATTCCTCGAATTGCGCCAACATAGTTGCGATATCTAAAACCCTAGACACCTTACGTAGACACATCGTCTCGTTTCTCTTAGTTGTCTAACTGGTTTAGCTGGTCTGTGATATTCATTCACCGTAATCATTGAGATGTTAACAGTATCTAGTATGTTTGTTTTGTAATACGACATTTAGCACCTTGACGCTTTTGGTGAAAATTGTAACGGTGTATCATCTACATGTAGTATTAGAAAAGTTCTAATGGAGATCATAGTAACATAATGTATAACTTTGCCAGCACTAGGCCAGGTGCGTAGTACTTGTAACCAACGCGTGTGTATGACCATATGTATGAACGTGGACTAGGCGCAAGGAGTATGTAAGGACCGTAGTAGATGGCGTTCTGTAGTTTTTGTCTACCCGCATGTAAAAAAGGCTTAAGTTTATGTATGAATGTTTATCAGTACTAAGGCCTGCGCAGACATTGGACTATTATCGGGGGAATTTTTGTCCCAAAATAGATCACGTAAGACTGCATCTACTAACGCACACAATGGACTAAAAGTACCGCTTACAAAAAGTCCCCGTTTAGCCGAATACATCGCTAAATCGGACCGCACAAAAGTATAGGGAAGTCCCCGAAAAAAGGCTAGGCGAACCACAACATTCTGCTAAAACCTTTGATATTTTGTATGCCTTTTGGCGGGGCACAGCTCCGTTCTTATTAATTATAACATCTTCTGTATGTACCCTGTGTGTTCACGAAATAAATGAATTTGAATAAAAAAACTTAACAGCCATTAGTTTGCCAGCGACATAACTACTGACCAATTTTCCATTGTCCTTTATTGGAATAAACCTAAGTTATTTTTTTCGCTGAAAAATGACATCGGACTCCATTCGTTTTCATGTAAAAAAATTATTACAAGATTAAAATTTCACTACAAATTGCAATACTTGCAGATACCACCGTCAAAATGAGGTGGAACTTTGCATCATTAATTACCGAACGCTCGCATTTTATAATTTAATTAATATTACCACTACTCATTTGCATCGAGTGGGTGAGGATGTGACCATAACTGTATTATGAACGGGGAACCGACGTAAAACGGTATCAGAAAACAATAAAACTGCAAGTTTTGCAAGTTTCGCAGAGTTGTCGATCGAGTTCTATGTGGGTCACTAGAAGTCTCTTTTTTAATTTGTCTTTCGAGATTAGAATAAATCTGGTTATAATTTCTCGAAAATGTCGTCAATTGATCATTATTTGTAGTCCAATAGTTCTTTGACTTAGTGTTTCTACCGAAAAACTCAAACCGCTCGAAATTTTCGTATGTAGTTTAAGTCTGTAATAGTCAGACAGTCCCTTCTCCATCCTGTGGTGGATGGAGGAATCTCTCAGACTATTACTACGAGATTCTCATGGATGTCCTGGAGGGCGAAAAATAGGGCTAAATATGGTTATGTTGATTTTTGTTTGCATTGGATTTAAAACATCACCTTTAGGTTTACAATATTAGTAATCCTGGTTTAAACTACATTTGACACACCCAAAATAATGAGAAGTTCAGTTACGAACCAGTTTACGTTTACAGTTACGGAACAAGCCCTACAGATGACTCGGCCTTAAAACGACTGACCTATAATCAGGGGATTATTAAATCGGTGCCTACAGTCGACGCTTCAACAGCTTAATCTAATTTGGGGACGTGTTTCAACAACAGTGCAGTTAAGAGGGTCAGTGTATCAACTGTAATTATGTGCTGTTTGGGCTTTTCGAATGCAAACATTCAGATGGTCGAAGATTTGTTGATGATTCTTGTTTAGCATATTGGCTCGGTATTTATTTGTTTGCTACAGGAAAGCAGTATTTTAGAACCTCTTATGTTTGTAAACAGTGTGGCGGGCTTGTCCCAAAAAAAAAAAGTTGCGAGGATTTATTTCTGAAAAACATTACGTCAATTAATGTAAATACCCCAAGGCAAACTTCATTTCCTTGCAAAACTGATGGTAATATTATGTAAGTCCCACATTATGTAGATCCTGGAGTAATATTTCAAGCAGAATATTTTTATTCTAAAGAGGATGCATTCGTCGTGTGCGTTAATGAAGAATTTAATACAGTCTTATAACTTGTGTTCGTGCCAAGAGTGTTACTCGCCAACCTAGTTCTCTTAGCTCATTTTTACTACTTCCGTGGCGTGATTATTAATTCATACCCTGTTTGTGATCATCTGGTGTGAAAGATTGTGTTTTGATGTCTTTATTGTAGCCTTAGCTAGTTCACATTAAGTTGCATTTACTTGAAGGGGTGAATTCATAAACGCCGTTTAATGTGAAAGTGTTTAAAGTAATAATTACTACTGATTTTTTGACGTTTAAATTGTATCCATTATTTATGAATAAATCCCATACTGGTTAGCATCCCAAATGCGTAACACAATTTCTATCACATATGATTTTGAAGGAAGTTCGTAATCCGTTGCAGCGTATGTTATAAAAATGCATCTGTTGTTTTTTTTTTACTTTAATGTCCTACTCCTGGACAAAGGCCACCCCGTCTATTGTTTTTTTTTTTGTTAGCCTGTCGTGTGTTCCACTGCTCGGCAAAGTCCTCTTCTTTTTCCTTCTAAACCTCTCTGTCCTGTGCAATATCTGGCCATGTTCGCCCCGCTAACAAGATCAGATCGACACACCACCTTCAACGCGGTCTGACGTCTGTTATTATTTCAACCCCGTTGATCGGTGATCAATCTTAAGCTTCAAACACAATACGTACATCGGCCTTGACATTGAAACCAGCACCATTGTTTTTAATACGTCCTAAATCATAAAAAAAGCTTTTCTTATTCAACAGCGTAATTTTTTATGGTCTTTGTTATTTAGCACCGTTCATTTTAATCGATATTGAAGCTGCTCAGCATCTAGCTAGAGGCTGGTAATATTCTCATTACCTCGTTAATAAGATTACTGCTTAGCTCTCGCGTCGACGGATTCTATTCCTGAGGGAGTAACGAGAACGGCTAACAGTATTCCCTTTGACCTAATTACAATATAGCTGCCGCCAATCGTGGTACAGTAGAACATTTTCAGTTATTGACAACTTTAAACTGGAATGTAAGGGTTCACCCTTCAAACTAGGATATAGCATTGGTTGTGTGGC
Source organism: Noctua janthina (assembly GCA_963576755.1). Taxonomy (NCBI): domain Eukaryota; kingdom Metazoa; phylum Arthropoda; class Insecta; order Lepidoptera; family Noctuidae; genus Noctua; species Noctua janthina. The sequence goes on from OY755074.1 coordinate 3,111,462, forward strand.
AAAAATGTGTGAGGCGGTAGTACTTCCCGGACACAGTCTTTTTGTCTCATAAATACCTCCACAACTACTAATATGTATTTGTAGTAGGATATTAGAAACGTTATCGTGTTCCGCGATCCGGCTCAATAACGGCCCGGGTCGGCGCCCTGCATGTCGGTCGAGCGGCGAGGGATGGGGGCGACTACAGCTGATTGGGGGACAGGAAACGCTCAGCTTAGTGACGTAATGGGTGACTTTTTGGCGATGTGTGTAAACCACAGGCTGGTTTTGTTGTAACAGATGATGGAGTGTTCAGTTTAGGTCTTATAGACCTTCTCAAAGCATATAATGAAGATTTTAACTTGGATAAACCAAAAATAGTATAGTATTTTTGTGAAGCTATTTTCTCTTTAGTGCGTACCAAATACGGATTCCGACTTACCGAAGAAAAATTGCCCAGAAGCGGGATTCGGACTTACGCAAATCAAAAGACAAAAGGTGGAGACCGTCATTTTGTTTTTTGGTAAAATATCCAAACAAAACTGTCGTCCAAGTAAGTTAGAAAACAGTTTAAATACCCATCTGATGATACCCATTAAGCATATTCAATACTTTTTTCGACGAAACGAAATTGCCGCAACTGGCACATGCGTACATGACATATTTTCTTTAAAACCTTTCAGAATGAAAAAAATATAACGGAGTCATGAACTTAAAGTGGGTCAGTCCACATCCCTTACGGAAGTCGACTACCTGAGAGTGTGCCTCGTTCTCAACTAATTGTTTCTTTAAAAGCTATTCTTCCGTGTAGGCAAGTATTGATGTTCAGTCGCATTTGGTTAAACGCGATGGTGAGTGTGGCGACCCAAACTTGGGTGAAGGTATAATAGAAAAGCGACCTTACGTGATTTAGGTAATTTTGGGTGGGTAGATTTAAGGATTCCAAGACTCCTGCAGGGTAGTCACGTATCACTCATGATGGCAATATTTTTGATTTTGACAGTTCAAAAAACATTCATCACGTTAATTACGTCGTCGGTTATCGTGGTATGGACGTTTGATGCGGAGGCATGAGGAAAATGTTGAGTATGAATGTAGATGGCTATAAGAACAGAGGAAGACCAAAGAAACGATGGATGGACTGTGTGAAGCAAGATATGGATAGAAAAGATGTGACTGTTAAGATGACGAGTAATAGAGAAGTATGGAAGAAGAAGACATGCTGCTCAGACCCCAAATAAATTAGGATAAGGGCAGGTGAATGATGATGATTTACGTCGTTGAGAAAGCGAGTTTTTCAGTATGGATTTCCTTCAAAATCCTTCAGATTGTGAAAGTGTCTTACCCAATTGGGGTGCAGATTGGACAAAACGAATAAAACCAAATGGTTATTGGTTATTGAAAATTCAATTTGTTACGATTGTTATTCATTTTATTTTAGATGGTGCTGCGTCTATCTAGATTACTATGTAGTCGCTGCTTCATCTAGCTTTCGCCCGCAGCTTCGGTCGCTTTATGGTCGGAAATTATTCGACGGGAACGTTTCAAATAAAGTGAAAGAGAAAGAGTTTTTAGGTAGCGGATCACAAGTTCCGGGGATTACCCCCTACTTCCAAGATAACTGATAAAACTTTACCTCTTTATAATAATAGTAAAGACAAGCTGTTGCCCGCGACCTTCGTGAAATTATTATAAAAATATTACTTCTTTTCTACAACCTTTTTAATCGGATTTTGTTAACAATCTCAAGAATTTTAATTTTTTTGCACGGAACCCTAATTATTTTTCTAAAATAAAAGTTGCCTAAGCCTAAGTTAGACCTTATAACATCAGCTATCTGCCAGTAAAAGTCCTGTTAACATCGGTCCCGTGTATTGGAGATTAGCCGAAACAAACAGACAGACTAAAAAAAAAAAGTATTTTTGTTTTAAGTACCGTATATATTTTTATAAGCATTCATGCTTTTGATATTACAAACAGACACTTCAATTTTATGCGTTTGTATAGATGGAGCTGCGTCTAGTAATATTTCTGTTATACAACCACAGCATTCTCTTAGATTAAGCTAAGAAGATAATTCAAACTTCATTATCGTAGCGTTTTTGCGGCCAGTTGCCCCGTTCCGGCCCGCAAGAAACTAACGGCTTGTGCGCTCATTAGCAAATGCAAAATACGCTTCTTTATCGAAGATGCTAGTCACTTTCTTGTCTAAAGTGAATTTATATTATCATGTCTTTGTCTTCGTGGATTTCTTCAAATGATTTTTAAAGTTCAGCAATTGGGAGATATTTCTCGACGCCATGTAAAGCCAAGTCAGAGGGCATAAAATCTCTGACAACAGATGCATTATTCGGCACTTGATGAGTGAATGTGGGTTTTTTCAGAAACTACAGAACCACTTGGTACGAACGAGCACATTCTGATTCCTACAGGCTCCTTTTTCTACATTCACGTTCATGCATCTGGTCATACCTGCACACCGGTTGTGAGTACTACGCAGTACGCACCTATGTTGCGAGTTATTATCTGATACTTAAAACTTTATTTATTCCTCTGTGTATATTAGTGTTTGCTATAAATCCGTCTTCTTCCATTTATTCAGTCTAAATTTTAGAAGGATCTTTAGTTTAAAATGAGCTAAAAGAATATCTCCACAGAGTTAGTCAAAGTAGATTAGCGTTAGTATCAGCATATTTTTGCTGTATATTATAAAATTTGATCTTCTACTTCTTTTATTTGCATTTCATAATTTTCTTCACCATAAAACGAGTTAAGGAATCGTTCCCACAAAGTTACTAGGGCAAAATATTTTAGCTCCGTAACTGGGTGCATGCTTGTCATCGGGTAGCGTTCGCAGCGAGCTCGGAATTGCTTTATTATTGCATTAGTTCCGCAGCGAGATGGTTTCATGTCACCACGCTTTGGGGTAGGGCTTAAAATAATTTGTGTCCTGCTGTCTCTTCTGTATTTACTTTGTTACAATCGTTTGGTTAAGTGAGTTGTGAAGTGTAAACTGCATTTGTTTTAATTGCATTTTTGATGGATGATTCGGGATTATAGATGTCGTTATAATTGGTTAGGTTCCCTAGCAATGTAGTAAATATCAGAATTTGCTTAGCAAATTCGCGATTGTGGTCCTATGGATGGAAAAATTTATAAGTTGGTTTTCCTTTTTTTTCTATTTAATGAGTTGTTATTTAAGTACCGTTCCATGTGCGATCACTTCCATCTGAAGTTATTGGAAAATAAAACTATCTCTATCAACAATAATATCTCCATTCTCCTTATATTTGCCTTCTAATACAAACAAACTAATATCGAAGGAAACAGTTTCTTCCTCGTTTCCGTGGAGACGCCCCACCCTGCAATCAGTTAGTCGGTAAATGGGTTGCGGTGGCATGTTGCTAACCGTTTACAGTTCGCAACTGTTTTGTTGCACTACTTCTCTAACTTAATACATAGATAGATAAAGTACTTTATTTTAAACTTCTTCTATTTCCATATTTTGTGAAATATGACCTGGTTAGAGGGAAAAAACGACTTATAAAAAAATATGAGAAATAAAAACATACGCGTCGACCCCTAATTAACTGGGATATGGACAGTAGGATGATGGATGGGATGACAAACAGAACAGAGCCTTAAGTACTGCAGTGGTAGATTAAAGGCTATTGGTAATAGCTGAGGCGTGCCTAGGGGCACACAATATGGCAAGCCTATAAAATAAGGAGACTGTTCTTCAGAAACCCTTACATCGTGAACAGTGATGGGGTTATAAGGGCAAGCTTTTAGGTTTGTATGAAAGTACCGCCACTAGTAATAGTTACGTAAAGTAATGAAGTAAATGCAAGATTTGGTTAAAAGGCAAGTAGATCATGAAAATATTGCAAAAAAGATTATAATGATGATATTTTTTAAGAAGATATAAATTTTTAATATTTTATACGCAAACCCTGCGTAGGGAACATAGCTGTTTTTGACATGGAAAGAAAAATTCCAGTGCGAGCAGGGTTTGAATATTAAAAATTAGTTTGGTATGGCGACTTCTATACAACATTGATTTGGCTGCAATGTCAACGTGTTGGTTTAAGTTAGTTCGATACTTTCTTAATAGATGGCGCTAACGTCACCTAAGACGTTATTAATGGAACGAAAATTTCGAGATCTGTGAGCGGGGTGCGATGGTCTAGTTGGTTAAGACATCCGGTGTACTGAATCGGAAGGTCGCAGGTTCAAACCCTGCTCGCACTGGAATTTTTCTTTCCATGTCAAAAACAGATATCATAAATTGCGTAGATGTTGTCAAAATTTGGACAGAAACAGGATATCTCTTGAAAAATTTAGAAACATTGGCTACAAACTCATAAACTCACTCCTTTTTTCTACGGGGGTAAGCAGAAACTCCCTTTACATACTCCTTTCGCCCCTTTCACGTTCTTACATCTACTGGTTACCAAATCCGTAGCATTACTATGTTTTACATCAGTATTTAGAAAACAAACAGCTGGATCACTATCTGTCTTACGTACTAAATCGTTTAATCCACCATCAGCATATTGAGCTTGAAAACCCAAACATTTGATACATTTCCCACATAGCTGACCAATTCCTCTCTCACACACACATATGTATACCACCACATAATCACCTACGCATAAATAAATCCTACTACTCGAAAAAACCCAGACTATTCAGAAGCAGTTCAAAACAGTCTTTACTATTTCTGGATAGCGTCCAAAATTTGTAAACAGAAAACTTCCGGAGTTGCCATAAATTGTATGAATTATTTTACGAGTAATGGCTTCTGGTCAGTGTTTCTTCTCTGAGAGAGTGGGTTAGACTTTGTTATAATATTTGTATTGTTGCCATGGTAACCAGGGAGGGAAAGTTTGGAGGGAGGCGGTTACTTATCAACAAAGATATTTAAGTTTTTAAACTGTCATGGTTACTAACAGTCTCATTGACACTAGAACGGGATATCTACCATGTTGTTGTTGTTGTGTGTTGTGTTATGGTTAATATCCCGTTTCTAGTGTTAATAATAAAGATATTTAAAACTAGCGACACGCCCTTGCTTCGCACAGCGCCACCTATCGGGTCCAAAATTATATCTAATGCAGCCTATATTTTAAGTTAAGCATCTAGCAGTAGAGCGGTGAAAACTGCGTTCAAATCAATACAAAAATTCTAAAAACTGTTGTTATGGCTTCTGTTGCTCTAATGACCCGAGAGTATGTTATTTTTTTTTCAATATCTTCAATGTAGAGACATCGGCCTGTTACAATTTTATTATATGTATAGATAAATACTATAGAGAGCGTAGCAGAAGAAATATCTTAAAAATTGATCGAATATCTCGGTGACACTTTGGAATAAAATGACATAATTGCGGCAACTATGGAGTATGTTTAGATGGTTTGGTCATGGTGAGAAGATGAGCGACAGGCGAATTATAGATAGGTAAACAAGTCAGACGTAAGTGGCAACGCCGGGAGGGGACGCCCTAAAAGGACATCACTGGCTTTATTGGTCATGTTATTCAGAAAGGTCCGGTGCCTAGTAGTCTCAACCGGCGTGCGTGTATGATCAGATGTATGGACGTTGACGAAGTCAAAGGAGTATTGAAGTATTGAAGGTTGTGGCGTTGGGAATAAGGCGTGAATTTCTGTACATAAGACATAATTGCTAAGGTGAAACGTTACAATTGTGCCGACAACAACCAGTTAGCTCTTGCAATTAGATTACGATTTGTTCATGTTGTTCTTCTATCGTAAGTTTATTTAAATGAGTTGCTTCCCAACTAAAAATAGTACCCAATCTTTTAGGTGTTTCATAAGAACCGATTAAGGGATTAAGAATGCCGCGTGGGCTTTAGCGTAGCACTGATTACATCATACTGCGGAAACCTGGGCTTTTCAAAGGCTTCTCTGTAGTTTCGTGGTTGCTAACGGTGAAAATCGTTTGCCAAATTAATTATTTATTTAACAAACAGCTGTCATTGAAAGCTAGCTCTGGTATTAATTAGTTTGGAGCGAGAATTTCAACGAATATGTTCTTTGATCGTTTGCCTTTGGTATGTGATTCCCGGTACTTGTTATGTATTCTTATGTAGTGCAATCGTTTAATCGTTACGAAACGTTAAATAAATGTTCAAAGCCTTGTGTGAAATTGAAATAACTTCAGCATTTCGTGGAAACGCCAGAAGGGACGCCCTAGATTCTAAAGCCTAGAAGGACACATGTTCATCATTATCCTGCCCTTATCCCAATTGATTTGGTGTCGGCACAACATGTCTTCTGTCGTAGAAGGACACAGACTGTCCTTAATGGTAACGTTTTTCAGAAATGTCAGGCGCTTTGGACTCGCGACTATCTTGCGTGTATGAATGTGGATGAAACAAAAGGAGTATGTAAGGTTCGAAGGAGATGACTTTAGAGCTGCTACGTTCCCCTACATTTATGTATATTCATATCTCGAACGCTCTTCTTTTGTTTCTGTGCTATCTTCAGTTTGGTTCCATGCGAGTGGCGTTAAAAAATTTCGTACTGCGGATCCAAACGCCCTTCGCACCCTAGACAGCACTCGGTAACGCATACTCTAGCTGACTTATCCTCTCACCACGACGACTCAACCACTGTAATAAAAAAAGCGTGTTAATATTCATCATCATCATCATCATTTCAGCCGAAAGACGTCCACTGCTGGACATAGGCCTCCCCCAAGTGGCGCCACATTTATCATTGACATTTCAAATAAACAGCAATTAGAATATTCAAGGTGTCGGTCAGTAAATCAAAAAGTTGAAGCTTCTTACCTGTTCCAAAATGTATACCTTTATGGAGAAGAACGGACAAGAAACTCCAACAGAGTATCCTTCGAATCTTCGTCACTATGTCTTCCTGTAGCTACTCATCCTTCGAACGCCCAAGGTACCTTTAATATCGCCTTAATTACTCCTAAATTGCCACTTTGTTCCATACCACTTTGTGAATGAGAAATTCAAAGTAATTAAGTCAAGTCACTTTAGGCAAAAATATCGTTTATCGTAAGGGGAGGATATTATGAAAGGTCGAGATCGATTTAGAAGGAAATGTGATGAATATCAGTAGGAAGTATTAAAGTAGCGTATCAATTTGGAAATTGGCAGTGTTCTGGAGTTTTCCTGTCGGGAAGTTCTCAGAGCAACACGTGAATAAAAAGTTGCAATACTGTTGATGATGTCTTTGTTGGTAACTGACATCGATGATCTTTCTTAGGTATGTCCTTTTCTGCCTTGGTGTCTAAGCTATTCTACACTCGCGAGCAAAAGTATGGAATCACTTACTTGGACTTGATTCCGCGCGATCTTGAGTACTTAATAACTAGTTAAGAATAATAAAAATTATACCATTTTAAAGGTTTAACTGTTAACTTTAAATTAATACCAAATTCATCCACATCACGCCATTATTTAAGAAGCTATCCCGGAATACGTGAAGAAGTAAGGAAAAAGATATGTTTCAATTGTTTGATACGCCGCGAGTTGCACCCTATTGACCCCCTATAAAAGCACGTGTTATCGGATTTTTTTTCTCCGCTACTTCTGACCCTAGAACTTGGAAGACAATGGATACTACACCTACAGAAGCAGCACAATTCGTCGCCCTATTGCAAGAAGGGCTCAGCCAGCGGGCTGTCGCACGTCAGCTCCACATAAGCCAGTCCTGTGTTTCGACGAGGAGGCGGTCTAACTTCAGACCGCTACATTTCCGATATTCTGCTGGAACATGTCGTTCCTTATGCGGAATATATCGGTGATGACTTCCTCCTTATGCACGATAACGCTCGTTGTCACACTTCCCGTGCCACAACTGAATACCTCAGAGAAGTCGGTATCGCCACATTGGACTGGCCAGCGCTCAGCCCGGACTTGAGTCCCATTGAGCACGTGTGGGATGAACTGAAGAGGAGGGTTCGTTCCAGAAATCCTGCTCCTTCAAGTGTAAATGAGCTGAAATTGGCTTTGATAGAAGAGTGGGAAGGTATCCCGCAAGAATCGGTTCAGAAGCTGATTAGGTCAATGAAGAACCGTCTTCGAGCAGTAATTAGGGCGAGGGGAGGGAACACAAAATATTGAAAATTAATTTTAAGGCCAATTAAATTTTTTATCACTTAATTTTTGTTGTTTTCTTCATTTATTATTTTTCCATTATCCTTATGTTTTCCTAACTTCTTCGCTCTAACCGGGATAGCTCTTTAAATCCTGGCGTGCTTTAAATGAATTTGGTATCAATTTAAAGTTAACAATGTAACCTTTAAAAGGGTACCATTTTTGTTATTCTTAACTAGTTATTAAGTACTCAAGATCGCGCGGAATCAATTCCGAATAAGTGATTCCATACTTTTGCTCGCGAGTGTAGTTCAAGAGTACACCCACTGTTACAAATATAATTAAAATTAAAACGAACGGTACATAAATGTCCCAAAACTTTGAATAATCCGGCTCCTATAAATTGTAAAATGTAACAAATCGGCTTAACTAGCTTTAAATTCCGTTTCACAACACGAAACTAAACAGGTGTCTAGATAACAAATCGTAGCTGAAACATTTTCCCTTCGTATATTTTCCTCGAGATTTTTATCGTCTCAACGTGAAATATGAGGTGTCTTTGTAGATTTTTATGAGCTTTCCTTGTTTGTCGGTCGAGGCGTCCGCGTTCCCAGAAAATAACACGATTCTTTATACCCCATTTGGAAACTCACGCTTGTGATCCGTCTATGGGTAAACACGATAAGAGATTTATTGTATCGGGCGCTCTATCATTGTTATCGACCGGCTATGAGTTTCGTTCATGGATTTCCACAACGAGCGTTTCTGTATCTTTTATTAATTGCGATCTTTCACGCCCGTCCACGACCTACTCCATTGCACAGAACGGAGGCCTGGGACTTAGCAGTGGGAACATACGCCTAACTATAACCAGATGGACTTCCTTCTGGTCGTAGTCATGTTTTGCTATTTGTGGTCCTGATTCTCTAGACTTTACATCCATATGATGTACAAAAAACACTTCGTAACTTGGATATTCAATTCTAATTATGTTCTTTTTCTTGTTTCAGGTAATGCATTTTCCAGTTCTGCTCCATCTCCCGACAAATTATAAGTGGGTACCTACTACTTGCAAAGTGGTTTTGATAAAACGATTTTATTCGTCAAGGGTGTTGTTTGAAATGACAGTTTTTCTGATAGCTTCATTATAATTTTTTTCATTTACAATTAAAGGTCAGCTGCCTTACTTCTTTTTAGCGTGTAGATATCGATTTATTTTTAATGGAGCTATCGCAATTATCACTTACTATAATAGCAGGACATTCATGAAAATGACGAATCGATCGATGAATATTCCTCCAACATCCATTGTTATTCCACCAAAACAATTAAAGTGAGATTACATCAATCCATCTATCTCCTCGCGTGCGTCAGTTAAATCAATGTCAATGACAGTTTCCCACGCATCTCTTATTCTCTAATCATTCTAAATTGTTCTGTTACGTCGTCTTTGTGAAACTACGGTCACTGCTCATGAATGCACGTTTTAGAAATTATTGTCTCTTTCTTTACGTTTGGTTCGGTTTAAAGCAAAGTATATCATGTCAGTAATGGTGGATAATTTGCTGAAGTTGACGCGACTTTACTACTTCGATCTTACGCTACTGGTAGCGGAATAGATCTTAACGTGTACCGTAATATATAACATCATGCCTGTTTTTCCCGAAGAGTTAAGCAGAGTGTACCCATATTTCGACAATGACGTTAAATTCTCTAATAATAAACGGCCTATTCCCATCAACCGAGTACAAATTGAGACTCCAGGCTGCTACTGAGAAATTCCTGATGGTAAAACCCAATATAATACTGGTACCTGTGAACAAATGCCAAACCAACCAAAGCGTATGAAATAATTGCGTACGACCCAGTAGCTCTTTTGTTGTTCTTGTCTGGGTGTACTAATGAAACCAAAGAAAGAAATAAGATCTCAGTTTGCTTTATCTAAAGTCTACCATAACAAACTAGTTATTCTTTCAAAAAACAAATATTCCAGGATTGTCGAAACTAACCTAAGCGTTTGGCATTCTAGCCCGTCCAACGTAGTAACCAAAGCGATCAGTCCCGAGAATTCCAAAGCGTCCATTGCACGGAACCTTTAACCTAATACTAGTTGCACAGTCAACCGCACACCTGTAGCAACAGTTTGTCATTGGCAGCGCCTTTATACTGAACCAGTAAGAGCGATTTTCGCAGTCAACTGACATGCAGTTTACTGCAGTAGGAGCGGTTTTCGTAGTTCCAGGATCGGTTAACAGTACCACTCTGAAACTACGTGGCACAGTAATTCGTATTCATGCAACTGAAAGTCGATCTTGACTTTGATCTGTACTGTTGGTTTATACGCTGCTAGATGCGAGTAGCTCTCTAGACTGGCAGGCTTCCCCATCCAGTCTCCTTTGGTAATCCTTTGGTACAGTATAGCTTCGTTACTAAGCCCGACTTGTATGAAGTGTACTGGGTTAGTTGTTGCAGTCTTGCTAGCATGTTCTTGCTTATATTCTATAGTTACTATTAAATGAAGAGAGAATATTACAGTCAGCTTTAGAACTAGGGATTTTCTGTTTTCCCGTCTTCTGCATATCGTCTATTCCGTATCTTTTTTTACTGATGGAATTTGTTTGTTCACTTATCTAGATTACACTGTTAGGTTTTTGATTATGTTCTCCTGTTTGCAAAATTGCATACTGAATATCTATGTTTTTAATAAGCCACTGAAAAACAACGGAGTTTATGGCACCATAGCAAGTCTATTTCAATTCTCTTCTAGAATAATAGCCTCATAAGTAACTGAAAACAATAATTTTCCAATGTTCCTAGCGTTATTTAATGTTCTACGAACTGTCTCAATTTCCTCGCGGTTATAACTTCCGTGGTTTAATGTTCATATATCGTAATTCATTTCCACAAGATATCTAATAGTTTTGTACGTAACGTCTGGACTACGCATTCCTGCTATAGTGTTTGGCGAGACTATTGTATTGTTATTGGAGTTTTTGCTTGTTTTGATGTAAAACCTTATACACTGTTTCGGCTTTTTAACCATTCTTACTTGTTAACTTCTTTATCCGTATCGTTTGCCTCGGTCCATTCACGATCTGTGTCCTAAATGTCAATTTCCTTCATCGAATTTATCGACAAATCTGAAGAAGCAACTCGTGCCTCCATGATCCGTGTGATTACGTACTTCAAACATAGTCTCATGTACGTCAACACTCGATCGTGCATACGGACCCAAATGATGCAAATCACGCCGCTTCAAAAAATACAATTCCACGCAATACTTTGCCTTAAATCGCAGGAAATAAGGCTTAAATTCCCATAAAAATGTCTGTAAAAGACACTTGGGATGTGAATCCACTTTCCTTGATTGGTAATTCGATCGGCGAGTAGGGAAAGTGCAGGATATGAAGGCGATGAACCTCATGTCTTGGTCGACGGTGTCGGGGGGACATTTCGAGGGTGACTTATTTGGGGCTGTCGATATTCAAATGTGGTTGGATTCAATTTGCAGAACTAATAGGGCGAAATAAATTTGTCTTTTTATCAGATAGCATTTGGTGCTGTATTTTATGGGGTTACAATATTCTACGCGGTGTTTATTGAAAGCGTGATTAATGCAGCTGAAATAAATGTAAATAATTTATCAACGGAAGCGAAAAACCCGTTATCCGATACCGCAAGATCCAAAATTATTCAGCTGATTCAGACTGATATAGAATTTAAAATCGACCCTGCTCTGACCTAAAATAGAAAAAACCGTTATGAAAACGTATATCAAATGTCACAGAAAACAAGACACGTATCAATAGCTCGGTCAACAAACATTTGATACACTTTCTCGATCTACAAATTGCGAATTCTCGTTCCAAATGCATAGGTAAGGAAGTCGTAGCGGTAACAATAGAAGGAGTCAATGGAGCCACGTCTGGCCGCAAACCACGAGACTGATACTAACGGGTTTGTGATATTTGATAGTGCAGATACAGGGTGATTAATTAAACGTGGGCAATACTTTATGGTACCAATCATGTTTGGAGCAGCTGATATTTTCTTCACGGTTTCATGTTTGATCCCACCGTAAAAGTTGTTTATTTTCATGAGTACACTCCGCTACTTTTATCTGATCACCCAGAATAAGACTACAAGATTTTCTAAAGGCACGTCATAAGACCTCAATGCGGTATAAGTTCATTCCGGTAAACCTGATCTGGGAGTGTACCACCATAACAGTATTATTTTAGTGTGGCTATACAATATCTCCCTGTCTTTCCCACACTTATCATCTGCCTAGCATATTAGGGTTCAGCTGAATACCTGTATTTTAAAAGGAGCGACTGCCTATCTGACTTCCAGAACCCAGTTAGTTCTGGGTAATACCCCCTTGGTAAGACTGGTGGTCTGACTTTCGGGCCACTACACACTACTTGGAACAACTGTCAAAGATCTTTAAATGACAGCCGGGACCAACGGCTTAACGTGCTTTCCGAGGCTCGGAGGAAACTGGGCCCCTGTGACTGTTATTACTAAAAAGTGAAAAGGCGAACAACATGACACGAAATTCAAATTAGTTCATATTCATGTGTAGTTGTTTTGGAAAAGTTTGTCCAGGTGTTTTGTTTGAATTTAAATTGTATTGAGGATATGTTGCCTCATTTTGGCATTTCTTGATCCATATGGTCTCATTTGCATCAAAGTCAAGAATTATATACCGGATTTATCGATGGTCAGTGGTGACCTTGCGGTAAACTTTTGTCTAGTTATTTTCCTTCAGTCAGATAATGCGATTCTGATCTTAATCTCTGGCATTTTGCAAACATTTTCAGCTTCCAGACCAGTTCAAAGGTGGCTTAGTATTTTACACGGAACGACAGCCGTTTGACCTTCACAACCCGTCTAGTGCCAGCAATAATGTACCGTAGCAATTCAAATAAATTTTAAAACTAACATAGACTCAAGGCTTTCAGTATCAGCACGATGTATTTCTAGTCGCAGTTCGTTTAATACATTTTTATGGGTCATTCTCATGCAAAGATATTGCAACTGTACTGTAGTGACCTCGTAAGCAAGAACCATTTCGCTTGCTGTTTTAGAATTCATAGAAACTTTGAGAATTTTTCAATGTTCATTATCTGCCTAGCCTTTTCGCAACTATGTTAGGGTCGTGGGTGAGAAACAGTATCTTACTTGAAGCGACTGCCTTTCTGACTTCCACAACCCAGGCACTGGGTAATACGATTCCCCTTGGTAAGACTGGTTGTCAGACTTTGGGCCACTGACTACCTGTAACGACTGTCAAAGATCTACAAATGACATCCCGGACCAACGGATTACGTATTTTCCGAGGCACGGAGGAAACTCGGTATGTAATGGATGTTCTCTTATCTACGGACCGACCTTTGCAAGCGCTGCTTAACCTTGACGATCGGCCCGCGCGACTGTCATTATTTAGCCACGCGCACCTCAGGGAATATTCCAATGTTGTCTTTAAAAAAAAATATAAACTGCATCTGTTAGGGCCCGGATCCGCTTGATTGATTAATGGGCCAATCAAAAGTTAGTATCGTTCTTGCTGAAGGCCTTGAAACTTGAACGGTCCATTAAGACGATCAAAATTTTCCAGAAGCCATTTTAGTATTACGTTTTTGGGTGTATTTAGAATTTAGTAGAATTCTATAAAAGCATAAAAGTTATTGTATGTAAATAACAAACAAGCTTCTGCCTGCGACACCCATACCCTATGACACTCAGTATTAGTGTCGATTAAAATCAGTAAAAGAATTGTTGAAATCGGATGCGTAGTTGCGGAGATTACCTCCTACATGCAAACTTATTAACTTTACCTATTTATAATATTAGTGTAGAATGTAAATAAAAGTTTTTTCTAGGATGCCTCAAGGAGTTGTTTTGGGCCCCGTCTTAATTACTCTTTCAATAGTTTCAATTGCCTAACATAAATAAGATTGAAATTGTCTTAATTGCTGAGAGTTGCTAACATGTTTGATAAGAAGAAGACGCAGAGAGCATCACCTTCAATATATCTTACGCATTAAAACCACCTTTTCTAAACCACAATGTCGATATGCCCCAGTAAAATCCTACGAGTACATTAAAAACGATTCACGTTTTATCCGAACAAAATTGCAGCTTTGGTTTCAATACAAATACATAGTAGTATTAAATGGATGAGTTTCTATTCTTTTGTGTCCTTTCGCTTTTCCATTGTCTTTGTGGGCATTTGCATGCACGTTTGTGGCTCGGCATATTATCCAACTCTCCATGCGTATATTATGTGTAATCAAAATCATGCTAGATGGGAATTTCTTTGTGTCATCTATGGCTGTATTATACATGTCCGTTTTGATGTTTTAAAATTGTTTTATGAGCTATGCTATACCAAACGATAGATAGATGAATGGAGAGGGAGCGGATGACAAATAAAATGATGGGTTGTGTGAATCATATCAAAGTCATTCCATTCGATATCAACGGAAAAAGGAATGAACGACAGCGTTACGGTAGATAGGGGAAAATGGAAGACGAAGACGTGTTGTGCCGAGCCCAAATAACATGAGACAAGGACAGGAAGATGGTTACTAATATATTCTATACATATATTACACTATTTGTTATTAAATAAAGAGAAAATAGAAATAAGAAACATTACGAAGATGGTTAAGGCTGATAGCAACAAGTTATAAATCAATGAAGCTACAAAAGCGAAATGTAATTTGTATTAGATATAATACTATATTTTTTCCTTATAATTTACTTCCTACGTGTGATCGAGGTTGATTAAATAACCTCACCAGAAGGAAGCCCTTATTCCTAATACAATTTATCAATTGCTCCCAAAACAACGTTTAGGCTGAAATCAATCAGGCTCAGTCCAAGCAATCCCATTCAATCGGAGTTCGCAACAAATAAGCCTGTAATTTTTCACGGATGATCTTTCTTTTACGGGCTCTTAGAGAAGGTAGAATATTGAATTAATTTGTACATTGAAATTTGAAGAGGTTTCGTGTTCCCAATTTTGCGTTAGTGACGAGTTTTCTGTTGATATCTGAAAAGGACAAGACTTGCTTTTTTAATAGTAAAAGTATTAGATAAGTTTTGGGAAGCAAGATTGTGTGTAGCATCAGATCATTCTTAAATTTTAATCAAGATCAAAGCTGACACTTCTAATCAGTAAAGTGAAAAGTTAAGAGGAATGACTGCGATGAAATTGATAGGAAATAAAATCTTCGCAAAGGTTTCACTTCTTAATTAAATGGCTTTTGTATCTGCTTTCGAACTAACTAGGTCTTTCAATATTATCCGGGGGCCTAAAGATGCCGCTTTAGCAGAATCATATTAGGATAATAATATGAATCACGTTACAATTCGAAAAATTAACGTTTTTAAATGCACATGTGACCATATGACGAATTGCCCCAGCTTGTAATTAAAACACGAGTAATACTTTGTAACCTGTTGTAGGCTGCTACCAACCTGATTAATAATTTAATTTCTATCAAATTCTAAAATCAATTACTATCTACTAAATCAGGGTAGATCTTTAATAAAACTAAGCATTAAAAACCACACAAATCCAAGAATAGGAAGAAATCTATAAAAATCCAAGCTTTGCCATGGAGCAGTAAAATTCATAGAAAACAGTCCCGCTGTCTAAACAAAGCATCGTACGCTTCCTTCAGATCCAAACGGTCCGATTGAAGAAAAACATTGATTTTGTAAGGTTTATGTAGGTCGGGTTACGAGGAGGAATCTTGATGAAAACAATCCTGTTTGTTTACTTGTTTACTCATTGGTTTTAATTCGATATTGTGTTACAAAACTTTTTTGTTTGTCTTGTTGTGAAAATGTATATTCTTCTAACTAAGCAGATAGAGGTTGACAAAATTGCGTATTCTCAGCCGAATTTTAATAAATGTTTTGTGATTTGATTCTTTTGTAACGTCTTCTTCATGATTTGTGTCATATGTACCGCCACCATTAGTTTTTTTCTTTCTGTATTCTTCATGAAGATCATTTCTGTTTTTATTTGCCTTACTATCGAGAATCTGTCTTAGATCTTCGTCATCTGAGTCACTACAAGCATGAACATTATCCATTTGAGCTTTTTGCTGTACAGAATCCGGAATAAAGTGGCCTTTTTTTTTTTTTTTTTTTTTTTTTCCGGATGGGAAATCATCAAATGACCCCCCCCACTCTGGGCGGAGCGGAAGGGAGTGTCAGACTTGTACTGACTAAAACCCATCCATGTTCCTTCTTTTCCCTTTGTGTTCCAGGGCCACGGTATCTCTTTCGAACAGTCCCGCAGCCCTGGCAGGCATCGGCCCTTGCGGAACCCCTACTTATTTGCTGACATCTCTTTGAGGCGCACGTGGAACACTAACGCGCCGTCGACACGGCCTGTCGTCATAAGACGGCCGGACGGCGAGCTGGCCCATAACTCGCCGTCCACAGGCACGCGCCTACGGTGGCCGGGAGCCACCACGTGACCCCCGACGCCCAGGGCGTCTCCCGCGGCGACTGGGACGTGAGGTTCTTTCCCTCTCACGTCCCGCCACCTCCTTCACTAGCATGACTGCTTCGGAGAAGAAGGTGACGGCTTCCCATTCCCTCTCGCTCCGGACCATGGCTTGAACCAAGGCCGGACGCGAGAGATCGCCGCCGCCAATCGCCGCTACGAGGACACGGCGGTGCTCCGCCCAAGCGGGGCAGACCTCCACGGTGTGCTCCACCGTGTCCTCCGGACGATCCTCGCAGTGGAAACACCCGGGCGTTTCCTCCCGCCCGATTCGGTGCAGGAACCTCCCGAAACAACCGTGTCCGGTGAGGACCTGCGTCAGGCGGTAGGTGAGGGCGCCGTGGCGCCTCTCTAGCCACTCCTCAAAGAGGGGACTTATCGCCACTATGGTGGCGTGCCCTGCACGGGGTTGCGACAGTCGAATAAAGTGGCCTCTGCTGTCTCAATAAATTGTTGTTACAATTTCAAGAGTTGCCCCACAATTTACCTTATAGTGTTCAATTGTGTCCTCTTTACCAAACAAAGCCAAGATTCGGGACAAAACATAAATTCTCATATTTATGTGTCGTCTTCTTCACATTGCGTTCAAAACAAAGTAATACAGTTTCCTCAGAAGCTGTTCGAAGGGTTATCCGAAAATATTTTGCATTATCTTCACGTGATTTTGGGTACGTTAAACCCGATATATTAGGAGCATCGAACTCATTAATTTCGTTTCTATCGCGATTATAAGCATTGTGTTTTTCTGAATTTTGTTTTAAATATTGTGGGAAGATGTTTTCTAGGTTAATGAGCTTTGAATTGTTATAGTTTAAAACGTTAAAGATGTTTTTCGTAAAGCTGAATTTTTTCACTATCAATTTAACTACAGTATTGATGATTGGAATGGTCTAAATGAAAGATATTTTGTTACATTACTTATGTAAATTATGTTGGTGTTTTAAATGACAAACGAAACGAAAAAGTTTTCATTGTTTGTCATTTAAAACACCTATCGGTGGTTTCAGAGTCAACTAAATTATTCAGAATTCCATACTGAACTAACGCCCGTAAAATCTAAAGAATCATCCAAATATCATCATCGTCCTTCTCTTGCCCTTATCCCAATTTGGGTTCGCCACAGCATGCCTTCTCCTTCCATTAGATCATTTCATAAGCATCGTCTAAATATGTGGAAGTGAAAAATTCTGCTGTCATATTTGGTCAAACTCTATAAAAGTTTTATTTTGCTTTATGATATTTTGTGTTGTTATTTTATTTCCCATTTCATTTTATTGGCACATTTGTCAACTTAATTTTTTATTAGCATAGGAAGAAAAACAGCTGCCGGAAGTAAACCCCACGACTTTTGAAATTACGAAAACCCAAAATTTTATCTGCCATAAATTATTCCACCAAAGGTTTGGGACGAAAGTGCCATAATTCTATGTCATCATAAAGTTCCATAAGTTCGCGTCCATTTACCTTTCAAGCGACAATTTAAAACAGATCACGATCCACGGTCTCTCAGGAATAGACACTGCCGTATTGCTCGTAAATCGTCGGCAATGTAAAGCGTTCGATGTCTATGCCACAGAATAGAGAGGTACAGAAGGCTGGGTAAATACAACGAGCGAAAACAGTCGCACACATAGACTCATACTTACGTACGCGTATTTGTGGGCGATCAAACAAATGACAGTCGCGCAGAGTGCACTTGCACTCACTGTACGTGGAGCGTACCTATGTCAACTTACTTTTTTGCTTGCGCTATTCTTTTTCTTTTGTGAAGATGGTAGGACTAATCTATAAAATTCTTGAGTCACGGCGTCAGTAGTGTTTTTAAGTCCTCTAATATGCAGGTGTCAGAACACTTTGGCCATGACGTGGCGTGAAGCACCGCATACATACTAAGTGTCGGTGCATGCATGTTGCTGTACCTTCTGTATCAACTATATATTTTGTGCCTATGCATCATTCTCTTGTCGATTGCTTACGTGACTTTCGGTTCCATTGTTGTTTTGGATCACGAATGCCAGGGAAAGTCTGTCGTGACATGCCTTGGATTTGTTTGAGATATTGGGCGGTTTTGTCATTGTGACGCGGATTAGGGATTCGGTTTTAGATTGATGGCAATTGATCTTCTAGTAAGAAAACAAGGCTCAGGCTTTGGGATGTCGAAGTTTTAGGATTCCTGCTTTTAAAAGACTTCAATCAAGAATTTTATTTAGTCCTAGTTTTGTCGTGCTAAATATTAACTGGCTATCTGCGGCATAGTTACGTTACACACTTACAATGACAAAGCTATTGATTTTTGTAGTTAACATTTTTTTTTTTGTGTTATTAGGCGTTAGTAGGCGAATTTTTTAAAACACATGAAGCTATGATGTAGGACATTTTTTGTATTCCTTCAGTTTTAAAAGAGCCTCTGTTATAGCCAATATCTCCGTTAATTTAAGCTGATACCAAAATAGAGACGTCTCCTCGTCTAATCTAATTGGAACCCGAAACCGCCGAAGTTTAGCTACCTCCTTGCAGTACCCCGCGGTAATAAAATTCGGAGACTCAAATTACACAAGTTTTCCCTTTGAGGACCGCAGACGATGAGCGAGTGAAGCATGCCAAAAGCGATAATAAAAAGCAAATAATAACTGTGTAATGCTATTATATTATTCTGTTGGATGTGATCTTTCACCTTGCACGTTGGAATTGGACGTGGGTTCAAGTGGTGCCAATGTACCTGGTGTTGTTGCACCCTGGTCCAAGGCAAGGGCAGAAAAAGAACTATAGACAGATGGAGAGAATATGCTGTATTGTACATGAATATTTTTAAAAAAGCTTACTTACAAAACGGTAAAGGAAAACATCGAGAGCAGTTGCAGAACCAAAAATTTGAAGACATATCTACTACCAATCTGCCCGGGCGAGCGCAGCGTGGCGAAGGAGGCCTGTACCCCAGAAGTGGTAACGTTATGCGCTATTATGCATGCATTTACAATGCTTATCGTTAAATTCATGGCCCAACGGCGGTCTTAGTGTTAACAGCAATGTCTACCAGATTAGTTTGGGTGGACAGGGAGACAATCAATTTACTATGGTTTACTTCGTGGTGTAGTACAATTAACATACCTACAGGTGCGCAACATCACATCACGCTTGTAACCCCCGAAGGGTTAGACAGAGGTGTACCTAATAGTACACCCATATTTCATAATAGGTTGCGAGCCTATTGCCATCAACCGGTCACAAATCCAGATTTCATGGCTGCTACTGAGAAATTTCTGATGGAGAAACCCGATAACAATTTGCGCGACCCGGGAATCGAACCCGTGACGTCATACTTAGCAGTCGCGATTGCGATCACTAGAGCAACAAGCTAGTCAAGGTGACGTATCATGTACACATCACATACCTACAGCTACAGGTACAGAATATCTCACGTAGGGGGTATAATTTTCAAACGAAAATTGGAAGAAAAGTCATGCCTTAGTAAATTTTTCTTTTCAGCTGAAAAAGTTAAGTTTACAATGTTCAAATTATAATATAACAGTGTACTCATTGTTGAGAAGCCTAATAAATAAAAACGTCTCTTTGAATAATCCCCCAACAAAGGTATTGCCAATAAAAATCTCAGAAGCGTTTCATTGTAGATTCTAGCAAACCTTTTATACTATGAGACCGATTCCAATTTCAATTTAGGCTTTGTCACCGTTGTCCATCCGTATTTTTTCGTATTTATTGGAACCCGATATTTTTCCTTCAAAAATATGTTGCTCGAGTCTCTATTTTTTACTGAAAACATGAGCTGTTTCTGTTTTTCGGGCAGGGTAGCTTGTTAATTTTGATCAGCGACTCGTTAAGCCGAAACCTGAGGGATAATATCATGTTGGGGGCTTGTGAAGTTTAATTCTTTTTCCGTGTATATGTGCCGTTCGTGAAAATTCACAACATATTGTTTCTAACCTAGTAGGGATATGAGTTGGAGTGCTGTAGCAAAACTTCGTCATATCTTCAATACTATTGTTTTTCTTATTGTTCATACTATCCTGACCCTGACCTTATTCAGGATTGTTCGTTAGTGTTTTCACCAGGTATATTAAAGAGACTCCTCCAACCAACAAGCAAATACCATTCTACCAATCAGTGAGCTCAACCTATCGCAAACAACTGTTGGACATTACAAAGTTCTAACACTACATAAGTCAAAAATAGCACCTTACAGGAGAGAGAAAATCTGCCTAATTATACCTAGGTAACAGTACAAAACTATTTTTTAATTTGTGTTCACTTCAAGTAGATGAGACGTTGCTTGTTTCTGATTGGCTGAAATGATGTGTCTTTCAATTCTCTAGCAAACGGCGTCGAAATGTCAAAACCGCCTAAAATTTACTAACGTGGTGTTAGAACTTCAACGACGATAGGCCTTTTGCCAAGTTGCCTTGTCCTCGGCATTCTATATATAGTCCAAGCCACCATTTTAAGATCTTCAGTCCATTTCCACTCCAAGACTAGTTCGCTCCATCAGCCATCGGTCCTTCAGCAAACATGACCAATATTAGACTCCACCAATATTTTTCTTTAATTTCTCCACAATTTCAATTTTCATGTCATATCCAATATTACACTAACCAGACATAGTATTCTATTCGAAGGTCATGCCACACTCAACAAAACGTAATTGCCCTTCCTCAGTTGAACCACTTAAGTCCAGTTATAGATCGTCTTGACACACATACATGCAGGGTGATAACTCTAGTGGTAGGTCATGCTCGTAAACTTGTTGTATGTGATGTTAATGGTACAGATATATAGCTAGAGTATACTTTGTTGTATAATAAACACCTTCTTCATTGATGATTGTTCGATTAAAGTTTAGCTTTCGTTCGTTTATCTTGAAGTCTTGTTCGATCATTTTCAATAATTTGCACTGAACGGTTGCCATCTGATCAGTGGCGAAGGTTCCATATAACTCGATTCATACCGGATTCCCTTTGAAAATTGGCACAGTCAGTATTCTATAGACTAATAATATAATCACATTAAAGATATGTACTCCAGCTTACTTCTTACAAAAATTGACCCTTCGCTACTGCATCTGATAGTTTCGGCTAGAGGGCTGTATCAGAACCAATTGATAGCATATTCAAGCTTTTGACTTTTATGATATTTACATAGTGTCGGAACCAGTTTTCTTCGTCGTGTCATTGTTTTTTTTTTGCTAGAAGAACTTCTACCAGACCTCTCTTACGTCAACAGTCTTATCAGAGACTTCGGACAGATCCCTCACGGTGCAGGTGGAATTGCACAAAGGACACGACAAAATCTTCTAATGTTCTGTACACGCTTTTCTGTTGTGGTGTTGTCAAACAAAAGACTTCCCTGTGAAGTATTTAGTCAGGAATTCATTTCAAGTTTGTTAGGTGTGAACGATTTTTAAAATAGTATCTAATACATGAATGAAAACGCCCACTTCATTGCGATTTTATCTATACAACAGGAACTGACATGATGATCTCATAAATAAAATAAAATAATAACTCGATAAAATGCTCGAACCGTCCTTCACGTCCCGTCGATATCGGAAAACCTAACTATTGAACGATGATAAGAGAACACGAGTAAGTAGAAATTTTACAGAACACAAATAACTTTACCTACTACTGCGATAACTGTAGTACGAATTCTAAATAGAAGGGGAGGTTGGCCTAGTAAAGGCAGGCATCAGTCTCGTCCTTATTGGCAACCAAGCACAGTCTGCCAAGATTGGTAATAAGGGTTCATCATCGTCTGCCCAGCGTTTTCCCAATAAAGTCGAGAGCCTATCTGACCTTCACAACCCAGTAATTGTCTCCCTGGGTTGACTAGTTGTCAGACTTTTAGGCTTCTGAGTGATCCGTAACAAATGAAAGATTTCAGGATGACAGCCGGGACCAAAAATGAATTGTTTTCTGAGGTACGGAACACTCTCGGTATGCAAAAGAGTCCAATGCACATACCATTTCGTCTATAATTATATAAATGTCATGCACCAAAATATAGCAGGGCTAATTAATAAAGCAGATATGCTGACTGTTCAGTTAGCGGAACTTTCTAAGTTAAACAAGACAATTGATGTTTTGTGTGTTACCGAGCATAATATGGTACTAGGCGATGAAACCATACTCACGTTACCGGATTACAAATTGGGTGACAGTTTTTATAGAGACAAAAGAAAAGGTGGCGCGTGTATTTTAGTAAGAAATATTCATGAGTTCAAAGTTCTACAAGAAGTAAAAAAGCTATCTAAAACTAATATTATTGAATGCTGTGGCATAGAACTTACGCAACATAATGTAACTGTCGTCTGTATGTATAGGGTTCCGAAAAATACCCATACAAAGATTCATCTTTCTCTTTTTTTCGAAACGCTTGAAAATTTACTCTCCCTTATTACACAAAAGAAAAGTAATAAAACAATAATAATTTGTGGGGATTACAATATAAATATCCTAAAAAACGATCAAGTTACCAAGACATTTATAAATACAGTTTACGGATTTAATCTCAAAATACTAATTAAACAACCTACTCGCTTATCTAGCGGTACCTGCATAGACAATATATTTCATAATGCTCGTGGTAACAACGGAGAAGTAATTGAGACATCACTATCGGACCACACTGCGCAAATATTAAAATGCAATGTAAAGAAAACGTGTGCAATTCATTCGTGGAAAATTGAAATAAGAGACTTCGCTTCTGAGTATATCGAAAAGTTTATTGAGTGTATTGCAAGCTTAAGCTTCAGTGAGGCTTATGAACTAAATGACCCAAATTTAGCATACGACAACTTTATAGGCATATTTAAAACCTTTTACGACCTATGTTTTCCTGTAAAAATTGTAACAAAGACTATTAATAAAAGGCAAAAATGGCTATCCAATGGCATAAAAATGTGCAGCAAAATAAAACGCAAACTACTGTGGCAATACCGTAAAACAAAAACTGAGAACAATAAAACAATATACACGTCATATACAGCTCGGTATAAAAAAATTATAAGACTAACAAAGTACGTACAAAATAATCATTACATTAAGACATCTAATAATAAAAGCAAAGCAACTTGGAAATTAAGTAATGACAGCAAAGTTGATTTTCCTCAGGAACCACTAACGAAAATTATTCACGATAATAAAGAAATATTAGAAACTAAAGACATCTGTAATGCATTCAATGACTGTTACACTGATCAAGTTACTCCAGGCTGCAATAAACTACCGCCACAAATAGACAGACTGAATCATTCAATTTTTTTAACTCCAACCACACCAGACGAGGTATCGAGAACGATTAAATCTCTCAAAAATACTAAAAGTACAGGAAATGATAACATAACAACAAACATCATCAAAAGAGTCCATCATATTATTAGTCATCCACTATCTCATATTATAAACTTATGTTTTGAAAAAAGAGTCTTCCCAGATAAACTTAAAGTATCTATTATTAAGCCGTTGTATAAGAAAGGGGAGAAGACTTCAATTAAAAATTATCGACCAGTGGCATTAATACCGATATTCTCGAAAGTAATAGAAAAAATAATACATCACCGAATGTACAATTTCCTCGAAAGTAGGAATGTACTGGTTGATGAACAAAAAGGTTTTCGAAAAAATAAGTCAATAAATGTTGCTATTTATGATTTTCTCAAGAAAATTATGTCAAATGTAGATAACACACTACCCGTATGTGCCCTGTTTATGGACATGACAAAAGCCTTCGATCATGTTGATCATACTATACTTACTGACAAACTAGAAAGATATGGAATGCGCGGCAATTGTCGTGATCTTATCACATCATATTTAAGCAATCGGCAACAATACACAGAAATAACAAATATAAATGTTAAGACCAAGCGTGAAACCAAATATCGGTCAAAACCTAGAACGGTGAAGTACGGTGTACCTCAAGGGAGCGTATTGGGTCCTCCACTATTTCTGGTGTACATAAATGATCTTCCAAAAAGTATCAATCACCCAACAGTGTTATTTGCTGATGACTGTACAATCATGATAAAAAAAGATGAGTACTACAATTATGAACAAGAAATCAATGATACGCTAAAAAAAACTATAGATTGGTTAGAGTCGAATAACTTACAAATTAATCTAGAAAAGACGTGTATAATGCATTTTAGCCAGCGACAGCGACACCAACTACCGGTTAATAT
The DNA here is from genome assembly GCA_963576755.1 of Noctua janthina. Taxonomy (NCBI): domain Eukaryota; kingdom Metazoa; phylum Arthropoda; class Insecta; order Lepidoptera; family Noctuidae; genus Noctua; species Noctua janthina. Next base: position 3,136,254 of record OY755074.1, read on the forward strand.
TAGTCACAATGGACATTCAGTAACAAAAACGGATACTACAAAGTTTTTAGGGTTAGTAATAGACAGTCAACTAACGTGGAAACCGCATGTTGAGGTAATTTGTAAAAAACTTAACAGTTTTGCTTTTGCTCTTCATAAGCTGTCTAAATTTGTGAACCGTGACGTCGTGCTTACTGCTTACCATAGCTACGTAGAATCTGTTCTGAGATACGGAGTTGTTTTCTGGGGTAACTCGACAGACAATAATTACGTTTTCATCGCACAAAAAAAATGCGTACGCGCTGTATGTAATCTACACTCAAGAGACAGTTGTAAACCATATTTTGAATCCCTGAAGCTTCTAACATTGCCGTCATTATACATCTTTGAGGTGGCAGTGTTTGTTAAGACAAACCCACAGCTTTTCGAAATAAGAGCCCCAGCTGATCCACGGTTAAGGAAAAGGGATTCGAACATTCTTTGTGTTGATCGCAGTAAAACAGCCCTCCTACGTAAAAGTATTTATCGAATGGCTCCAGTTATTTTTAATAAAATTCCACGACGGATAAAAGATCTTGACAATAATATGTTTAAAAAGAAATTGAAACAATTTTTAATTCAAAAATGTTATTATTCCACAGCTGAGTTTATGGAGGACACTACTGACATTTAGATTATTGAAATATTTATTTTTTTATTATTATTATGTTGACATTGAAAATTGTGTGTTAGTACGTAAGGAATTGTGTGTTATTATGTAAGTAATTGAGTTATTTTATTTTAAATGTGTGTCAGTGGTTTCGACACTACACAAATAACTTCAATATTATTATTTGTATGCTCTCGAGTAAAATGTAGCGAACTGACCATTTTGTTATAACATCCTATTGTAATGAAACCTACATTTACAAATAAATTTGATTTGATTTGATTTGATTTGATTTGATTTGATTTGACCATCCTTGGCAAACGTAGCTTAACCTGAGCGATCAACCCGTGCGGCTTTTATTACTTATCCACGAGCCAACGGTAATAAGGGCTGTACTCCCATAATTATTTATCATTACACCTAGCAGGGGATGTCTACAGCCTATCATTAATGCCCATAACGGTATTGTTTTTATCCGGTCAGCAGGAAGTCGCCGAACGATCTCATAACTGTCGATAAAGATGTAGGATGCTGCGTCTTGACGGAAGCGCGTGTACACGAAGCAAAAACTTGAGCCGTGCGCCGTGTCGACGACCTGATAGTGATGTAGGGGATTCGATTGTTTGATTTCGATGTTTCTGTTAAACCTTTATTTAGTCCATTCGTATCATACATTGAAATCACTTTTCGTTTGTCCCTGTGACCGTGTTGTTCTTCTAAACTGCATAACAGATATTGATGTGCTCTTCATCATCATTTAGCTACAGAATTTATTCCGGAAGGTTTATGTGTATAACACTAATATTTACTAAAGAAATCTTCATGTTTTGTCAGGTCCTAAAATCGGCAAGTAAATCACGGTATCTTTTTTTGCTTCGAAGATGCACTGTTGACAAAATAGTGGCAAATTGGACTGACCCATCATCTCAATATCTTGTAATCGAAAATTCCAAGATGGTGCATGTAACATGCATCAATCCAACTGCGGGGGATTATGCCGCACCCGTCCTGCTCATAGAGAGAAGGCCTTTATCCCAGCGATGGGAACATAGGCTGGTTATGCTCTAATCAAGAATGGGAAAAGCTTCGGGTAATCCCTTGGATTGCCAGGTTTGCAATTTTCACCTGGTGAGATTACATGTACTACCACGCTCAGTGGCGGTCGACCACTTCTCAACCTTATAACTCAGGACATAGGGGAGATAAGTGGTCGTCCGCCTGTGTTTTCGTGGGTACGGCTCTTATCCTTTCTAATGAATTTATTTCTAAACATCGCGCTATATTTAATCTCTGCGTATTTTGTAAAGGTATCGTAGCGTAGCATCACTATTGTGGTCGGTGCGTGACAGCGTGCATCACGATCAAAACCACAACATAAAATGGTACAGAAAGGCAACTCTTAGCAGTAATTGAACACTGGACAAGGAACTTGTATCAAATAAATAACGGAAATCATTATCTAATTACCGGGCTTGTTGGAGATTTCCGAACCTATGGTGTTCGTATACAGTTGTAATGATTCCTTTATTAGGAGGAAGTAGCATTCCATTTGCTATCATCTCTTCATCATCTTCCTGCACTTGTCCCATATTACTTGGCGTCGGAGCAACACGTTTTTTTCTTTCATTCTCCTATATCAACCGCCACGCTAGCATTTACTCCTTTTTCTTTCATATCATTCCTCACACAATCCATTCATCGTTTCTTTGGTCATCTTCTTGGTCTTCTTCTTGCGATCATCTCTTGTTCATAATTATCACTCACAGAAGAAATTTACCAGCCAACATCTGCAGTGTTCTACGGTCAATCATTGGCGAGGTTACTAGACTTCAATACCATATCCCTGCCTTTGTCTCTTGTTTGGGTCGGTGTAACTAAGACCTGATTGACTGGTTAATATTTTTACCAAGTCTACCTACGTTTACTAAGTTCACCTTCTGCGTTTCTCTAGTCCTTGCCACCAACTCATCGGACTGTGTCTAGCCCAGTTGCTCCTACAATGTTTATGTTGCTTAATTGATGATTTAACACGGATTCAACACGCTTCTGAAATAATCGGGAGTAAAAAAATAATGTAGATCACCTGCTTATACACTGTACACGCAGCTATATTACATGGCCTAGTAATCTGTCATTATTTGAGAGATTTGTACGTTATTTTAATGGTAATTGTCTTTCTTCTGTGCTAATTGGTGCAGTTCTGTAATTTAGATGTTTATGATACTTACTTCTTGTATCGTATCGATGGCATGTACTAATTTATCCGCTACATGGATAGCGATTTTGTATGCGTTTACCAGGGCATCATGTAGAACTAATACTATATGGAATGTTTGAATCGGTGTAATTTGGCCTTAGTTATGGAACTGACTTCAGTCGTAATAACCTAGCCATAACGAATACATCTGTCATCAATGTTACCTTCCAAAGGTCGCATAATGATAGTTTCCCACAATATTTTTTTATACATACATTGTTATCGTGTGATTTACTCAAAAATCAATTCCAGTATGTAAATGGATCATAGATCCTAAAGTTCTACTTCGTATCTCGATTCTCAGCTTGGTCACTTTTTAGATTATACCCTTATTTTTCATTGTCACTTTCAAGAGAATGATGCTCTCGTGTTGATACAATCTATTCAAAGACTATTACTGGCAAAAGTGACTTCTCAAGGTTTACAGTTGTACCCACCTACGTATTTGAGTATCGTTGGTATCTCTGTTGTGTCAGCTGTTTCATAAAAACCCAAATAATGTTGAGCATGCTCCTACAATGTTTATGTTGCTTAATTGATGATTTAACACGGATTCAACACGCTTCTGAAATAATCGGGAGTAAAAAAATAATGTAGATCACCTGCTTATACACTGTACACGCAGCTATATTACATGGCCTAGTAATCTGTCATTATTTGAGAGATTTGTACGTTATTTTAATGGTAATTGTCTTTCTTCTGTGCTAATTGGTGCAGTTCTGTAATTTAGATGTTTATGATACTTACTTCTTGTATCGTATCGATGGCATGTACTAATTTATCCGCTACATGGATAGCGATTTTGTATGCGTTTACCAGGGCATCATGTAGAACTAATACTATATGGAATGTTTGAATCGGTGTAATTTGGCCTTAGTTATGGAACTGACTTCAGTCGTAATAACCTAGCCATAACGAATACATCTGTCATCAATGTTACCTTCCAAAGGTCGCATAATGATAGTTTCCCACAATATTTTTTTATACATACATTGTTATCGTGTGATTTACTCAAAAATCAATTCCAGTATGTAAATGGATCATAGATCCTAAAGTTCTACTTCGTATCTCGATTCTCAGCTTGGTCACTTTTTAGATTATACCCTTATTTTTCATTGTCACTTTCAAGAGAATGATGCTCTCGTGTTGATACAATCTATTCAAAGACTATTACTGGCAAAAGTGACTTCTCAAGGTTTACAGTTGTACCCACCTACGTATTTGAGTATCGTTGGTATCTCTGTTGTGTCAGCTGTTTCATAAAAACCCAAATAATGTTGAGCATGCTCGTACCTGCTGACGCGAAACATCCCAATTTTCCAAAAAAAACCAGTCACGGCTATTTGCTCCCATCATTTCCTATACCCTACCATTTCACAATATGTCTGTTCAGTAGGAGTGTCCCCCTCTCGCATGGTCCTGGCAGAGGGTGACACAATAGCATGGATGTATGAGAGAGAGTGCGCTTTGTGCCCGAGCATTGGCCTGTGGACGCTTTTGTTTCCGAAAATATATATCGAGAGTATTTTTTTTCGAGTTTTTGATTGCAATGGACTACGTCGACGTACCATTCGATTCGTGTGCATGCGTTGTTGTGTCTTCAATGGCTGCCCCGAGACGCGACTGAAGAATGGGTTTCGAATATCAGGTGTCAGTCGGCATTGAAATGGAATTCGTAATTGGAAGTCATTAAGGGTTGAATCTTACCTGCTAGAGCGACAAATAGAGCGGCACAGCATCGACGACGCGATCAGGAGCACGGTGTCTCTAGCAAATTACGGTTCTGAGCGACAGAAAAGAATGCATGGAAAAGTTCGATTTCTTGCTGCCAGGTAAGGTTCAACCCTAACAGATGTAGATCCCTTGTCAGTAAAAGTGATATGTATATTTGATAGCTGACTGTCCTCACCACCGCCCGCACCAGCGAGAACTCTTGGCTTTTCGCTAATCGTCAGCCCTGACTACTCAGAAGAGTGCGCTAAACAATACTTTTAGGTATCTTTCATCGTCATCTGCCTAGCCTTTTCCCAACTATGTTGGGGTCGGCTTCCAGTCTAACCGTTGTCTAGCTGCACCAGTATTTAACATTGAGCGACTGCATATCTGACCTCCAAAACCCATTTAGGTATCTTTATTGAGTCTATTTCAAAGTGACGTCACAATAATATCATATCTTCCTAATAAAGCCCCTTTTACATCCATCAGATCAACACATTACCACACAACAGAAGCTCAGTGTTCTAATGAATTATGTCATTCATGCGAGCTCGTAGATAAGCGTTCATTAATGGGCGCTTCAATTTAGGTTAATAACACCCAGCGTTAAAGGTCAGCTCTGAATTGATTCGTGGACTAAACCTTGTTAGTGATGGGCTGGCTTGTTAAGTGGGATAGAGATATTTTGGTAGTCGCAGGTCAGGATCGGATTCCTCTTCTTCAACTTCTGACCAGCCAAAGCTGAGTGCAGGTGATCTCTTCAGTCTTCCAAATCTCTCCAGTTTTGGCGGTTTTGTGTCATGGCTATCCAGTTTCTTCCGGCCACTTTGATCAGATCGTCTGTCCACCTAGTCGGTTGTATTCCCACATTCCTCCGTCTAGTCCGTGGTAATCGGATTCAAATGCAGCAGAAAAAAGAAGTTTCAAGTTAGACAAGTAGTCTTTTCATATTTTTTTACCTCTGAAAGCAACAACCCAACAGCAAAATTACTGTTACAGGAATAAACATGACTGATGCGAAATCAAATATAAAATAATTTTAAAAGGACTGTTGATAGTCATGCTGTCAAATTAAAGCATGCCACTGTTACCGCAACTTGCGGAACGACAGTATGTGTTGCTGGGGAGTTTGTTCCGCCACGTCTTCCCAGATAAAACTAGTGTTTAATTAATATGAGCCGCTCGGCTCTATCTTCAGGTTTAGCCGCGCTTGACTGGGTTGGTCCGGGGATGGGTGACCACCCATTACATACGCACGACGGAGTCTTGGTTTGTGCCCAGTTGATTGCAAAACTCACCCCATAAACATAAATGTGGGTGTACTATTCGGTATACCTCTGCATAACCCTTCGGGGATTTCAGGCGTGATGCTGTGTAGATGCAAGAGCTCCACACAGCTAAAGGCTCAGCTCCCGACACAAGTAACGTATTTCACTACAGCCGTACACTCGACACTTACACTTGACACTCTGCCAAGCGCGTTTAAGTTGTTACTATTGTATCGGCGACGCTCGTAATGGGTTTGTAGTACGCGAGCTTATGTTTCGTAATAAGTGGGTTGATGTTCAATTGTTGGAATTGCGTTATTGGACTCGGGCATTCTGCGAAATTGTATGCTAGTACAGAAGCACCCAAAAGCGAGAGCAACAAAGTGCATAATTGTGGAAGCAAAAGGCAAAGTGGCGCGGTTTCCTCTCCAAGGATAAGCATTAATGCGATTTAAGTCTTCGGCCAGGGGTAATGATCCTTACATTGTCGATAATGCCGTGTTATATGACAATCATAAATAGAAATTTAGGAATTCCTCAGTAGCAGCCACGGAGTCTGGATTTGTGCCCGGTTGATGGCAATAGGCTCGCCCCCTATTACATGGTACTTAAACATTACTGGCGAAATGTTTCATGAAATCCAAATTCTCAATAAACACATGCCGTCAAATTACTTTTTACAATGCAGGTAGTCGTGCGTTATTTATTATCATTGAGATACAATCTTCATACATTAACAGAGCTTTGCTTCTTTTTTGGGGATGACTCTATATTCAACACTTATAAACTTAACGATCCAAGCACTTACAATTAGTGCCAAAGCTAACAGCAACTATTTGAATGAAATAATGTCACACAGGTGCTGTTGTTGACATTGTGCCAGCTTACTCTATTCGTAACGTTATGTAAAAGGACAACTGGATTCTTTAGTCGGTTTCGTATTTGATAAAAATATGCCTCAGAATACGTTATAAGAGTATGGACTAAACTCTGTGTGGGATCTTTATTGATGACAGGTCGCATCCGGTGTGGATACAATGCGCTCAATATGGCTAGCTTGCGAGTACATTGTTTATTTTCATCGTGCAGTTCTTGATCGGATTAGAAGTTAATTTTTGCCCTTGATATAATCATTATCTTGCCCATATCAAAATTCAATAGGGGACCGCTCTACGCTTTTCTTCGATACTTTTCTTTTAGTTGTCATCTCAGTGATCATCCTCTTTCTAGCCATTATGATGCTTTCGAAAATATTACGAAGACTTGTTTAAAAGGATATCTGGACTGGTGTCGTAGTCTAATAGATATACCCACTGTTATCCTTTGTTTGTATTCTTTGGACCAACTATAATCTTGACTAATTATACATACCTGATTAGACTGAACCAGGTAAAATACTGGTAGTCAGCTGCATCCGGTTAGACTGGAAGCCGACCCCAACATAGTTGGGAAAAGGCTAGGCAGATGATGATGATTAGACTAAACCAGATGCGATCAATTTTATAACGCTCCAGCATTGCATAAGCTGAATGGATCAACATCTATCTTCAGACATAAACTTGGCAAAGTGACAAATATGTCGAGAGTACGCTTCGTAGTACTACAAACGGAGCACGAAGAAACCACTACTACACCACTGGAGCAAAAGAAAAGTAAGACGAATCTATAAACAGGTTAGTATCAAACTGGAGGATTTAAGTCTAAAGATTGAGAATAGGGCTTTACTATAGAAAATCCAGGAGCCGATGAAAATAATCACTTTCCAGGTAAAGTAACAAAACGTATACATACAGTTGATTCTAATACTCAGACGACGAATGAATGGGAATACCTTAGCGGAAACCTTAGCGGGACGCGGTTCGACCTCGAGAAGCAACAGCGATGTTCCAATTTAAACTTCAGTGCTTGTACTGGAACAGGGACTTATAAACTAGAACTAACTGGAACGGGGCTAACTATAGAGCTAGCCTTTAGTTTTAGTTAAAACAAGCTACACTGCAGTTGGGAAGGCTCTGAATAGGGGCTCTATTCAGAAGTCTGAATCCGATTTTAGATGAAATCTCTCAATAGAGGACTAAAATAGTTACGAATATGGTGTATAAATCAAAGCTTTTAATGTTTGAACTTCGACTACCTAAAGACAGACAAATACGAAACTAAAGTCAAACCTCTGCCCGATTGGTAGCAATAGACTAGCATCCTATTCGATGGAACTTAGATGACGACAATGATGAAAGATTAATTTATGGTTCGGTTTCCGTCTTATTTCTCCAATCTCTATCTGCCCGCCATCGATCCCTCTGTCTCAAAACTCCATCGAATCTCCAGCTAGCTACCTCCCGTTACGGTACATACGAAAACAATAACATTATTCCTAGAAATATGGATGCCAAACAAATGTAAGTGACGTGCGTTGAATAATAAATGTCACCCGTCTGGGCCCGTACCGCGGTAACCCTTTGTGTGCCCATTTGATGGTGTTACACCAAATTGGGTTGTAAATGGTGTTGAAAAAAACAAGGCGCCTTTGTTTTGTTGCTTGGCTTCTAAATTACTCGTACGTTGCGGTGGTATGTTTTTTGAAAGAACATGATCATAATTATTATACGTACCTGTGGTGGTCTTTTACTGGGCTTCGTTGTTACCCTTTGTGATCCTGCTATTTCATATTTTACAAACGATAAGCTTCATAAATTCTTGATAGTCTCCCTACCATATCATTCATAGTTTTGTCTGCATAATTTTACGACTTATGATCTTGTTTTTCAAATAAAAGTCGCCGTGTCGTCATGGTGGATTCAGTTTCAAAGTCGTTCATTTTATGCCGAATCCCGTTGAGTTTTTTGATAATATCTTTACCATTGACTTGTTCCTGCCTGCGTTATTCTAGAGCAATAATCATCTTGTTTTTCACAAAGAAACATCGTTGTTATCTATTCAATTTTGAGCCTTGCATTTGGCACGGCAAGTTGCACAGCGTCAATAACAGAAGCAAAATTAAGTCCCACCAGTATCAGTTATTCAAAGTCTATTCAAGCTTTATTAGAAAGCAGTTCCCTCTCATATTGTTTGTGACTAAAGCTTCATAATTGGAACCTGGACACGTTCCGGCTAGTTTTGAGGCTTACCTTGTCGCTTCGGCTAATAGAGATGGCAGGTAAATGACCAGGTATAGCTTTCATACCTGCAATATTGAATGCCTCTTGTTTGTTCATAATTTCCTGGTATTGTTTTAGCAGAAACTAGTTTCAATGCAGCTGAATTCTTTAAAGTACTATCATGATGTATAAAGGATATGCAAGCTTTGATAATTTAGTCGTCGAGTGTGTCAATTTATTAGACGTCGCTGCAATCCTTAACATCTTAACGACCGAAAGTTGTATGTACCACTTCAGTCATAACTTCAAGTAAATTACTTGTCACCGAGTCTCACGATTCACATCACAGGCTGCAATTTGCACAAATTCTCAACCTTTTACCACCTAACATTCAACTTCTATAAATCTTGAACCTAATTGCACCGTCCTCTTTGGACCTCAATAAACTAGCTTCGAATACAGCATGCAGTTCTACGTTCAGGTCTGCTGACATTCTACCTACCCTGATATGGGATTACCGCGTGTGACCCAATGCATTTAATTGCTAGTCCACATTCGGTATCCATATTCGGAACCCTACGGTTGTCTTGTAACGGAATTGTAAGTTTCTTATCTGGTGGTTTATTTTTTTGTGTTTCAATCTTTATTGGTTCTGTTGGTTGGATCGCGAGGATATTAAATTGTTGGAATATTATTGTTCTTTGTAACAGTGGCTTTCTTGTTTCATGTGAACAATTAAGTGTTTTGTTTTGGTTGCGCTTCGTCCTGCTTTTAAGAAACTGTATTATTTTTTCATCTTGGTAGAAATCTTACTTTGCTCTTTTTTACCGTGGTCATCTTATTCCTCAGTATAAAGACGCAAGTTCTTTATTTGTTCAGGTTGCTGCAAATAGAATAACCAACCGCCAGTGCACCCATTGCTAAAACACAGTCACGCGAGTTGGCCGTAATCCATATAGTCGAACTTAAATTTTGTCCAACCAAAGTTTCGGTTGCCGACTAATTTATTCGAATTCAATTTGTGTACTAGCAAGGTATTTAATATGCGGTTGTAACTCCATAACATTTTACTCGTGAACACTATTACGTGATTAAAAACAGATTTATAACGTCAATCGTACCATCTGGTCTCGGGACTAAGATTTATCGCAGCCATACAGTGGCGCAAGTATTGGGTACACTAACGAGTGAACCCACTTTATAGCCAATAGAATTCGCATAAATTATTATCGGATGTACTAAATATTCGTTGGCAGTTATCGGAAATATTTGTTTGTAATATCAATAAGGGCTTTGCACGCGAGGATGTAATTAAATGTTTTCTTTATTGGTTTGTTTTCCTTGTTCCTGTGTTTCGTGTTGAAAATTCTAAAGTGGAATACATGTTTTGCATGCACAAATATTGGAACACAAAGTTTTGAAACTCTTTAGAGAAATGCTTTTGCATGTTAAACTGAATACGTATTTGTTGTAGTCGTGATAAAAACACGATTAATGGATTCCTGTGACTCATGTTAATTGTGTCTCTGTATGTTGCACGAAACAAATATTCCTCATTCAATCTTGGGTTTGTCACTGGGATTGCTTTACTTAGACCTTTTTATTTCTTATTTATCTTTGAATGGCAATAGATCGTCCCATCTGGAATTTGTTTAAGTGGTCCTATGATGCCATGATGGTATTTTTAACCGACTTCAAAAAAGGAGGTAGTTATGTATTCGGCCAGCATTTTTTTTCATGTAAATTGTATGTACAAAATAATTTTACTTGGAAGTCGGTGCCAAAAAACAAAAAAAAAAATGTATTTTTTTTCTTATATTTTTATATCTTATACATATATTTGGAGTCGCCGCTGTAAGTCTTCTTCTTCCTTTCACCTCTAGTAGTCGTCATCTCATGAATCACCTCCTTTTTAGGTAAACATCTTATGTCTGTAGATCATTTGAATAATACTTTTGAAGTTACAACATTATTTTCATTCTTTAAACCCTGAATGGTGGAGGTGGCTGTGCAGGAAGGGCAAGAAAAGAGGTGGGGTATATCCTGCAGAGGGGCTCCACTCTTACATTGTATTTGGGTCGATGATACGCCATTTGGCCAGAAACCAGAATATTTATTATTATTATTTACATTGAAAACATTTTACAAGTTTTTATCTCATTGGCCGGTCCCGCTCGTAATAAAACCTTCGTAAATAAAACCCTTATATCGGTCACTAAAGTTGACAATCCGACTGTGACGTAATACACATAACGGTAGTACGCGGTCGAACAGACGCTTTGGCGCCGACGAGGCTGGCATAGCGGTGCTGTGACCCTTTTGCAAGGGCGTCCAAGTTGTAGAAGGGAGCGAGATTTGCTATGCCTGCATTTATTTGGGAGCTTCAGCAAATTGACTCTTTATATGAACAGTATCAGTATTTCCAAATGTCAACGTATCTTCTAGTTTCTTTTGATCTGCAAGTCCAGATCCTTAAAGTAAGTAAGTAAGTTCCACAACACACACAGTTGTTTGTTTCACTATCCCTACAATACTTGACTTACTTACTACTTTACTTGACACGTAATGTTGATGAAAAATGTCAACGTTGTGAACTTTAAATAATTATTGTTGTTTATATAACAATAATTATTTTGGTCAAGCTGCGGTTCGCCAAAAAGAAAGTTGGACTATTTAAAGGATTGGCACTACGCTCCTAAAACCACATTTATAAATACAAATATCCATACTTTCAGTACATACTTTTGAGCTATAGTATTATGTCCACAGCCAAGATTAACAGCATTTTGTCAATCCAGGCTGTCTCCCACCTTTCATAAGATATTAAATATTCACACTATCGCCGTCAACTTAACACTTCGCCCACAGTGAGAGATATAATTGTACACAGTTTGACGTTCACGAGCATTGCTTATTTTATTTTAATGCTTCCCGCATGTATGGGGACCGCCACTTAATGCAGATTAGTTTATAATTGTGTGGTGTGCTTATCTTATGCATATTATAACTGTCGTTATTAAACCCTTCTGTAGCTTCAAACTTATTTCCGTGGCTAAATTTTATTCATCATCATAACGTGACGCCTGTGGAATTAGAAAGAGGTGTTCTTAAAGCACACCCTCATTTTTCCAGTTTGGTTTTACGTTCTTGTAATCACACATTTATTGAAACCTGAATTTGATTGGATTGGGATTCCAGATTCTAGAATTTTCTTATTGCTTGCTTCCTGCGAGTGCCTTTTGTTTGGAAAAGTCATTCGTGTTGATAAAACCGTGAGGTGGTTTTCGCATCTTTCGTTCATGGGGATTTCATTTTAGTCTCTCATTTGAATTCGTACTATCTAACACTCTAATATACGTCATTATCGGTATGCAAATAATACTGCTATTGCCAGTGTTTCGGAACATTTGAATTTTGTCGATATCAGAGTAGTTTTGATAGCGTGTTAGTTTACATTGTTTCTGCTATAACAATAGTAAGTTATCGGAATACTGAACTGTACTGTTTGCAAGCTTTGAAAGGCTTTAAATTCTCGTCACCAAGCGATATATGAGCAGAAGAGCAATGACACAAATATTTACATTCAGTGTGCTTAGAATCTTCATCATAATCAGCTTATATTGTTCCTACTCCTGGCACACTGGCCTCATCTCTATAAGTGGAATTGGGCTGTAAAGCGCCACCACGCGGGCTCTGTGCGAATTGATAGATGTCGCATGTCTTCACATTTTTTGGTTCTGGAACCGCATTTAGCTTGATTTTTGCTTTGTCAGCAATATTTTTGGGCTTATTGACCAAACCTTCTGTAAGTTTACCTTGCAAATCTTCAGAATAATGAAAGTAATTAACTGCTGTAACAGATTTCCATACTTCAGCTAATAAATAAAACCACGTTGCTACTGTATCGACTATGAAAAACAAATTGACCTGATTCCCTTCCGTTTTATATCTTGTGTGGGAATTCAACACTCTCGATACTTTGTTATCTTTTTATTAACAGATGAGCATAAAATTAATGTGTTTTCGCTTTTTTGTTACAGGTAAATTGTGATGAAAGGTGATATTTATTGTCTCCTTAAGAGTAAGTTTTCTTCGCGCTTTGGTAAGTTAAGCTTTAGTGTCGCTGGTTAAAAGTTTTTATCATTGTGTAACGGATTTCTCTTTGATAATGTAAACAAAAATGCTCAACATTCATAACTTTTTTAACTCTGTAAAGAGCGTTTGACACAGTTTTAGTATCGATTTGAATTCAACGTCATAATCAACATTCTAGTAATAACGGTTTGAATTAATGATTACTCAAATGCGCCTCTGAAATATAGAATTATATTTTTTATATCCATTTGTATGGGCCATGTTCATGCGTTCAAATCGAACAGATAATTAAAATCTTATTGTAAGGAATCCTTCAAGGCACCATAGTTGGCCCTTGGTTCATTGTGTAATTAAATCGATATTACTACTATTTATTATTGACGAATTGTCTCTATGTCGTGAGAATAGTGCTGTGACCTATAAACGAAATCGATTCCAGCTCAGGATGTCAGTGTTCCGTGTCGTAAATTCAACCACGAAACTGACATTGCGTGTCTGCAACCGCAAAAGGTAGAAACGGTATTATTTATTTACAATCGTTCCCTTCCCGTTGTCGTGTAAAAATTGCCTTCGTCCTTACAAGAAATGTAAAGGAACTGTCAGTCAGTACCGTGACCGAGTGTATTATGAATATAATTACACAACGCTTCCCAGCTGGTTTCCCTTGAATGTATCAATTTCATCATACAGGATGATGCGTTTGTTAGTGCTAATGGAGGTTTCACTAAGGGCATTAACACACAGCTCCTGTGCTCTTCGTTGTGCATTAAAATTATTCTGATTTTCCTCCACAAATCAGTAAATGCATTTAGTGCTATAAGAATTTAAAACATCGCATAGTTGCCATTGTTTGAAGATCACAGAGACATAAAGATGTTTTAATTTGTCCATTTTTCCACCAAAATAAGAGGGATTTTCCTTAAAGCTTTTCTTTAATGATCAATTCTTGGTTGACTGCACTAACATCCTATTGAATATCGATTTAATGCTTACCAGACGGGACGCAATTTTCTACATACGTTTCAGTGCGCCAATACACATTTCTCGATATAGGCCACTTATTCACGGTCTTATATCATTTGTGTTTCCATGTCTAAGGCTTAACACTGATCTAAAATGTCTATGTACTTTCCCTATCACAGAGCGTGTGTCCCAGTAGTTGGAACATAAGTAGCTTATCGCCAAATTCTAGGCCGACTCAATTTAGTTGCCATCGATACGCGAAAAAGAAAACGGAGAAAAATGATGAGCTGATTGTTCATGTATGTAGTTTTCTTTGAAACAGATGTTTCGAAATTCTTAGCTATGTACTTGTTGCCTCATATTTCTGCTCACGTGAACACAATAACAGCAATGAAAACCCACACACTTAAAATTTGCATGTACTTACACGAGCGCTTACGACATTTCGGGAAACAATGACATGGTCTCATTAGTAACCAGGAACCTTGTCTTATACAATTCTAATTACTAAAATGTCAGTAGTGTGGCAGAGCACTTAGGTAGCTGCTGTGTGCAAAGGCAATAGTATGTCCGTTCCGTTTCGTTACACCGGACTGGCTTACCGAAATATGACGAAATGTAATACGCCAGTGTAAGGGATTCTTGCTGTAGTTATACGAGTAGGAACCTTTATAATAGAAACTAGCTTTTTCTTGTGGCTTCGCCTGTGTGATGACAGAAATTTTGCCTTGAAAGCGCACCGGGTTAAGAATATGCCAGCCCAGACCATCGTCTATATATTGTGAAAACATATCAGACAGAAAGACATTTCTTTCACATTCATATAATTAGCATTGCATGTGCTGCTACCAAGAGCTGCCTTTGATGGATTTTATCAGGAACCGTTACCTGAATTCCCTTTCACGTATTTGTTGTAAAATTTGTTTGGATTCCCCATTTCACTTTTAATTAACAACTACGCCGTACCCTCACTATTCGCATCCAGGATTGTAGGCTTCTTATACCTAGAATTCTCCAAATCCAAACATCAAAGCTAAACTACCTGGAATTTCCTTTGAACTATCGAAAGGACTTCACTAGCCACTAAAATTTTCGATCCTGTTATTATTCTTGGAACTAAACTTTCGGAAAATACCCATATTTCCGTTACTTTATGAAAGGGTCGACCCTAAAAAGGATAGTAAATGTTACCTGAACATTTCTTATGATTACGAAAATGGTGAGAAATATTGCTCACAGCGTTGGCATTAATCGGAAATACAAGGCTACAATGTAGGGACACGTGTAAGAGATAAAGGTAATAATGAAAGGGAGGAAAATGAAGTCCTAGGGGTTGTGTAGCTTCCAGAAGAGGTCTT
This sequence comes from Noctua janthina, assembly GCA_963576755.1. NCBI lineage: Eukaryota > Metazoa > Arthropoda > Insecta > Lepidoptera > Noctuidae > Noctua > Noctua janthina. The sequence continues at coordinate 3,151,637 of OY755074.1, forward strand.
ATTCATTAGGAATTTGTGTGAGATTGTCTATCGCTTCTAGTAATGTCCATGGCAACACATTTCTTAATGTACAGTTCTTTCCAAAGCCTCGTTAAGTAACTACCTAGGGTAGCCGATTGGGGGAAATCAAAACAATTTCTAGAATAGCTAAAGTCTCATTAATCTAGATTGTGAAAATTAGGTGGTAGTTACTGTCAGTATCCTGAAAGACTTTCGTAAGAGTCAGTGTCTTTTGTTGAACTAAACACAGTTATACATTAGTTGAACTAAAGACACCAACTAATACTTAAAGAAATCTTAATATAAAATAAAATAAGACATAGTTTCTTTATAATAATTAACGAATGTTTTTAGCGTTGTTGAGTACCGGACCAAATAAAAATAACTTCATTTAATAAATATTTACCATCGCGCATGAAGAATCTAAGCCCGTATAACACTCAAAACGTTACAACTTTATCCACTAAACATCAAAGAGTAAGGAAACACTGCAGAACTGTAGACAATAAACCTGACACATGTTTGATGTGCAAATAATTGAGCATAACACTACCATCTGTCACATCAGACAGGTTTGTTTGAGCGAAACGCCGCAATTTTGGCACGATTACTTCGTCTATGCGAAGAGGACAGTTCGGAGGAATTGTAATGGATTCAGTCCAGATGACAGTTAATTGTAAAGATGACTGTCGAAACTATGAACGAAAGGATGATATAGCTAGAAAGGGTGTTAATACCGAAACGACAGTTGATAGAGATGTGCTGCAGAGGATGAAATTCTGAGCCGTCACAAGACTTGCGATAAATGCAAAAATAACACATTAGTAGTCAAGAGGATTGTAAAAACGGTTATAGGTGATAATAGGGAAATTTTGACACATGTTGACATGTTTGATGCGCAAATAATTGAGCGGAACACTGTCATCTGTCGCACCAGTTGAACGTGTACTAGCGAAATGACGCAATTTTGGCCCAATTACTTCGTCTATGCAAAGCTGCATGTCAATTCAGCAATTGTTATGGATTCAGAAGACTACTCGTACTATTATTGGTAAAGACGATTGTTGAAACTAAAGGTAAATAAAATGGGGTTGAATGCTGAGATGGCGGCTGATTGTCATATGGAAGAAGATAACAATCCCAAAATAAATTAGGATAAAGGCTAAAGGATTGTGAATAGATAAGTGAAGGTACGACCATAAGTGAATTACTGACTTTAAGAACTCGTTACAAACAGAGTATTGTCTGCTAAGACTATGTGCGACATCTAGAAATTCACTCCTGTAACATTATTAAGACATTTGTTATCAATATCGTACAAAATATTGTTTTCTCAATAGAAAATATCATAGAAGGCAAGTGTCTCATCATTGCCTTGTTATTCTGTCATTTATTGACCCATTTATTTGCAATGTTTATTCTTTATTTATTTGTGAGCTTTGTATTAATGACTCACTGATTGGCCGTAGGTATTTGTCATACTTTGCTTATTAACTAGACTGGCTTGATTTTCTATAGGTATTTCTCATACTTTGTTCATTATTCATACAACCAGGATCGCATTTGCCACGTAACTATACCTAAATATACTCCGTATAGGAGACTTTAACACTTCGTTCGTGACTATACGAGTACCTCTTGTGTCAACACCACCACGCGTTCCAAATAAAATAAATATTTGATTGATTGTAAACGAGCTCGATTGTACCTAGGTCTTCGTTCTGTTGAGTTTAACGTCATGTCTTTCAAAGTATTGATTGTGGCGTATGCGGTATTCTATATTAGATTTTTTTTATTTTAAGATTTTCTATGTTATGTTTAAACTTAGGCATGCAGATGTCAGTTACTATGAAGTTCCCAAACTCTCTGTCTGAGCTTGTTTCTGATCAAAGCTTTTTCATCATAACTTTCCATCTTCCAGTTTAACAATATTAAGTATTTTCAACAAAGCAAGCTATTTATACTCTTAACAGAGCTCTTAAATAAACTTTTACCTCCAGATATATATTTGATCTTTAAAATCTTACTATTCTTACTTAATATTATAAATGCGAATATTTGTGAGGATGGATTGTTACTATTTCACGCAAAAACTACTGAACGGATTGGGATGAAATTTTGCACACAGATAGCTACCTGGATTAACACATAGGATACTTTTCATTCCGGTAGTATGATTCCGTGGGACAATTATCGAACTTCACGCAGGCGAAGCCGCGGGCATAAGCTAGTAATTTACTAAATGCAAGAAACCGTGTGCCCAAATACGTAAAACAAAAACTGCGAAAACTTCTTGCACATAAACTTTCATCCCCCTATTATGGAATAATTAATACCTTTGAAGTAATTAATGCCTCTTTGGTCTAGCGGTCGCAAGCGCCACTGTTGAGCATGGGGTTCTGGGTTCGAAATACGCCCTTAGTGCTCTTGCGTCGTCATAGAGTTTCTATAATTTTAGATACTCTCTATGGGCTCAAAATATTCTTTTTTCCAGATCCAGCAACTATGCGTTGTCAGTCAGTTAATGAATTTAAAATTTTTGTTAAGAACTACACCTTTCATTTCACTGTTACATTTTATAAGACACAATCGAAAATAAAACACCATATTCTTTTTCCTACCTATGAGTAGACAACTTTTCACGACCTTCGTTATCTTGACACATTGAAAGGTTTAAGGTCCTATCGTCGATCGTTACTGCCGACTATTAAGTATTCATAACCGTACCTGCCAGTTCTCGTCTTAGGATAAAACAAAGTTTTTTCTTCACCAACAAGAAACTTATAGCAATATCTAAGTCTGGCTCGAATACTTCTGAGAGCTGCGAAGCCTTCAATTTTGTAGACGTTCCTTTGAACATCTGTATCAATAATTATGACTGCGATGTTCATAACTTTGTTTTTGAAGGTGGGTGGAGTGTGTTGTTTGAGGTCTTTATAGTTTACGATACGAGTGATGTTTAATGTGATATTGATCCTTACTGACATATTCTTTGAATCCCTTTTAGATATTCTGAAACAAATTTTGCCATGAACAGAATTTTCATGAAGACTGTAGAAATTATTTACGCGTGTGAAGCTACTATTTAAAGCATATATGTAACCTCTGTAATAATGAATACGAAATTGTATTGAACTGTCAAACAGGCTCCTCTAGATACATTTGTAACTGACGAAGTTTTTCTAAACAAATGTTTATTAAATTTTCTTATTAGTGTCAAGGTCTTTCCTCTGATTCGGTTTTTATGTTAAAATAGTCTTATATTATTAGAAAACTGACGGTTTTCGGGTAGAGTCTCGTCTCGTTTGTCTGGCTTCTGTTCTGTCTGAGTTTTTTTTATTTCCGCAACATCGTATCGCACTCGTGTCGTCTTTACCTAAATAATAGTTTTCCATTCTAAACTTACCCGTGGCATGCCATTGCATATTCATACATTCTGTTGACTTTGTTGTACGAGTTTTTGGGCCTATTGTGTGGGAACAATGCTGAGGGCCATTGTACAAGCGTCTTGAACTTTTTTGAGAATGTCTTTGGAATTTCTAAAAAATATACTAAAAGAAGAGGTTGGTTTTTGTGACCCTACTCGACTTTTTCTGAAGGATTTTTATCAAAGACTCGAAAGACAATCTAGAAATTACTTAAATCGGGAAAGCTTTAGTCGATCCCAAAATTCTATATCACTGGGGATTTAAATTTGGCTGGCAAATACCTGTAAGCTCCTTTCATGTGGTATCCCGGACGTCGAGAATTGAATTGGACTAAAGAGTTAAATCTGCTTTGACCGGCTCAACTAGCCTGGCGGAATTTGCGAAGCCTCGATTCGGTAAGGCCGTCGTTTGATCTCTATCTCACCTGAATCTAAGCTGTGACCCTAAATTGTATGAGGCTGACATAGGTTACCGAAAAGGTTATGTTATGTCCGATGTTAGGGTTTCGGTTTCCGCACTTAGTCCTTAAAGTAGATCATTGGACGTGAGCCATAGCGGCCGTTATTCCAACCAGCCCACCACCCTCCAGAAGTAGATCAATGTTCCCAGTCTTCTCAAGACATCCGCAAGGGATCTTGCTGTTCCAAGAGTTTCCTTGCGGATTTGGGTGACACCGGTGCACTCGAGAAGCACATAAGGATAAGAAACGCTCTGAAAACGATTGTCACTTGTCTAGGCCATCTTCTCTGGTTATAGTTTCAGCCAAGAGTGTTCATGAAGCTCTTGCCCATTCTTCTCCATAGAGATTTTTTCTTGATGAAATGGATAACTACAGCCCTTTCACAGCTATTATGCCTTGAGACTGAACTGTAGCTTCACCTTTTCTTTTGACAATTTTAAAGTGCCTATACCTAACTGGTCTATTTGAAATTGAGCCAAAATAGAGCTGGTAGATTAAGTACCGCAGCATTAGGGTCACTTGAAGACCCCATGTTCTGAGCTAGTTTAAAGATGATTGGTCCTAAGTAGTACAGCTAGGCCCTTGACTTACGAGCGTTTTAACGAACAGTTTCCTTTTGTTAGTCTCACGGTACAAGATGATAGTTGACACCCTCTGTTCTTTTTATTGCGAGATTAATATATGAGCAGACCTATATAGGACATGCTGTCTCGCTGTGAAACGTAGTAAAGAAAGAGAGAATTGACAATTATTTAGCATAGATTAAAAGGCACACAACATATTCTGCATAGTAGTGATATCAGTAATGGCATCCACTGCACAAAATAGTAGATCTTGATGTGGTAGATTCTGATTTAATTGATGAGTCGATATACGATGTATCAGTGTTAATTTTAGACCATGAAGATAATTAAATTCTGTTAATACTTTTGCATAGAGACGAGGCTTCGGTCTCAGCAGTTGTAATATTATAAGTTGACTAGCTTTTGCCCGCGGTGTCGCCCGCGTGGAGTTCGGTAATTGTTCCACGGGATCGTACTATCGTGATAAAAAGTATCATATGTGTTAATACAGGTTATAAACTATCTATGTGCCAAATTTTATCCAAATTTGTTCGGCAGTTTTTGCGTAAAGAGTATCAAACATTCATCGTTCCATCCATCCATCCTCACAAACTTTCACATTTATAATATTATTAGAATAGTAGGATTCCAAACTTTTAAGTCAGAACGCTCTCAAGACTTGAGAAATGCACATAACATAGTTTTAAACATGCCATCTTTCATTTGAAAAGCATCTAAATCCGCTTGTAATTACACTATGAGGTACATTAATTCCTTAATATTGAATATTAAACTTACTAACGTCACTTTCAAACGACTCTTTGTTCTAAACACAAACGGACCAAACGAATGTCCCTGTGATGACCGTATCCAATCAGGTATGCAGTGTGCTAGGATAGTATAGTGTAGACCTGTCTCTTGTTCAAGGTGGTCGGACAGAATGTCACACAAAAAATATGTGGTTTAACTCCTTCTTAGATCATTGCATTTAGTCAGCTCTGTACCTTAATAGCTTGAATGACTTCATGCCTTAAGTTAGATATTTAAGTGCTCGAATTTTGTGAAGGCGAAAAACTGGCTTATCATTTCGGAGATCAATAATCATTCCAAACATTTAACAAGTTTTAAAGTCTTCACGCGTCAACTGAAGGTCATAGAGACACCGCGTTGTCAGCTGTACGATGCTTACTTTAGAACTGTGTCACATTAAGTTAATTTGATGTAATACGTCATATTTTTGATGTCGGTAAATGGGATAAAGTTCTAAATATAGTTAAGGTGTCGTTAGTCGACTGTACTCCTCAAACCTGCGTAGATTTTTTCTAACTACTTTGGGCTGACTTCCATTCTAACCGAATGCTGCTGAATACCAGTAATGTACTACCGAGAGTACTAACGGTCTGCCACTTTCCACCCTTATGCCCTAAGTAATAAGGTTGAAAAGTGGTTGACCGTCAGTCGATACAAGGAACGACTGCCTGTCAGACTGAACAAGATGATGAAGAAAAGTCCAACGTACATAAGCTCGTTATATTCATTCAAGACGCTATTTTTTCCTAGAAGCGACACTATTAGTGCAGCTCTCAGTTGTATCAATATCAAAGCTTCTTGAGTTACGTTTTGACCTACAAACAATAAAGAGAAAGAGGGCAAGCGAAACATTAAAAGTTATTTGATATTTTGCTGGGTGGTCTTCGATAAGAGTTAGTTGGTCCAACTTTTACTATAGATAACTAATTATGAATATTATAAGATATATATTGTAGACCACACGCAACCTCCGTAACCCAGCACTGACTGGGTTGTGGAGGTCAGATAGGTCGTCGCTCCATGTAAAGTACTGGTATTCAGCAGCACCCGGTTAGACTGGAAGCCGACCCCAACGTGTTTGGGAAAAGGCTTGGCAGATGTTGATATAGATCGCATTTCTATTTTATAAGATGGATAAATACGAGTAAATAACAAAAAAACCTGATTAAACTGGCCTCTTACTTTATTGAAACTCCATACTAAGCTGAGGCAGCTCAAACTCAAATTAAAACTTTGAGTTTGAGCTCGTTACATTACGACATGCGACCTAATGTAACAAGAATATACAATTACATTATAACCAGGCAGATTAATATCGGTTCAAGATTTTAGTCTATTTCAATAACCTACTTTTAAACACTTGAGAACCATTTAATAGAACACGTGTTACAAAAACCACAAAACTCAACATAAAAGCGATCATCAAAATGAAAAAGTGATAATCGTACAAACTGCAGCATTAAATAAAGCTTACGTTGGCAACAGTCCAGAGTTTCAGATTACCCAAGATTCGTCCCAAAGGATCCAGCTCCATAAAACACACACATATCCCTGAATCCACTTACCATACGTTTAACTCAAACAATCTTATAAGTCGGTTTTGCTCTAGAAATGGAAATTTTAAGTATTCAGATCGTGGTTCGAGGGGTCTTGATAAAATCGTGCCCAAAGGACCTCATGTCAGTAGTGCTAGAGATCGTATCAAACAGTCGAAAGTTTTGTAAGTGGAAACCTTATGTTTTTGAAGGTTAAAGGACTAAGTCTGAAAAGCTTTGAATAGAAAAAAATACTAGAGTAGAAAAACAGAAAAGCAATTTCCAAAAACCGATATTTCTTTATTGAATGAAGCTCAATATGATTGATAGAATTCGTGATGAATAAACAGAAATAAATGGAATTTGTTTTGGCATTTGATCACACGATATTCCCCACTTCGATAGGAGAATTGGAAAACATACACCAATTTTGTTACTTTTGTTTGTGCGAAACTGTCGTACTAAATAAATTAATGTACATCACGCATGTAATCCCCGAAGAGTTAAGTGAAGATGTACCTATAGTACTCCCACATTTTGTCAATTATGTTCAATAGGGCGCGGGTAAATTAATGTTTTTATGAACTTTCTTATAATATCGCAGGTAACTTAGAAGACTTTTCTATCATTGATAGGCCATCATAATGTCTGACCACTTTCTTTCTTTCTTTTTTATGCGGTTAGTGCCTAACCTGGTGTCAGAGTTCTTATGGCGCCCATGGGCCTCTGACTTGACTTTACATGCTGTCGAGAAATATCTCTCAGGCATGCTGGTTTTCTCACGATGTTTTCCATCACCGAAGCAAGTGATAATTATACAATACGCACATGAATCCGAAAAAAATAGAGGTGCAAGTCTTGGGTCAAACTCAAGACCTATGACTTTGCAGTGCGACGGTCACACTACTAAAGGCTATCACTGCTTATGTCTGACCACTATCACACCTGATGGTAAGTTAAAATGATGTGGTCGATCGTGAAACACGTTCCTTTACAAGCCCAGAGGATACATTAAATTAACGTCGTCCTTCAATTTTATGTTTCATTAAACCATTTGTGCAATTAGCTAATTAAATTTTACTCATGTTGTTAGGTAAACTCTTCACGTCCGGAAGGATCCTAAACTATATTACAGAGCAAGCCTTTCAACTTGCAGATGCTCCAAGTTCATCAGATAGTTCGCCTCTTTTTTGTACAGCTTGCTCGTCTAAGAAGACGAAACTAACAGCTGATGTGCGAAATAAAAAAGCTCTTTTTCTTAATTACGAAACTTTCTAAATAAAACACTGTTACCGTCTCCAGTTAGTTCTGGCTTTCGGCCAAAACTATCCAACACAAGGTCTTCTATAGGAAGAATAATTTTGGACACTTGACCCCATTGATGATCAACGTCGGGTGATTTTGATGTGCCTTCTTGTGTGTTCTTCGTTTCTCCTTTGTGTTTGTTTTGGTTACGGGTTGTTGCTATGTCATCTTTAATAATAGATTGGTTTTCAAATGAAACTACTTTAATCTTGGAAAGAAACAGCAGTACTTCTTTGAGTACTGTTTGTAGTGTTTCCATTTCATGGCTTACCTATTGTGTTGTCTTTGTAGTTATTTTTAATACTCTTAATACTCATAAAAATAAAACGTTACATTAAATAAACCATTTCTTTTACAATGATTGGGTTCTCGTCTACGTAGTTCTTGTTTATGAGAAACATTAGTCACATCAATTTATTCTGGTCCTAACGTGCAGTGTATTTAAAAAATCTTTGATGGCCGTTCATTTTGGCAATTTATTAGGAGGCCACTGATTTGTTATGAACTTTTACGAGCTGATGTCATTCCACCTTGAAAGATTATGCCTCTCTATTATTTCAAAGTAACTCAAATTGATACCATACTTCTTCTTTTTCGTGTCGCTGGTACGACATTATATTTTATTGGCCTAAAATTTGCCACTTCCACGGCTTCGTCGGTGGCAGCGTAGAAGTCTCTATGGATGCATGTTTTGAGCTCAGCGAGCATAGTTTGCGACTCAGCTCCACACACCGGTACAATACTAATATTAATTTACTATCTAACTCAAACTATCGCTCAAGCTGCAGTGTCACAATAGAAATGTCCAGCAAACACGATCAATGGAGCAAGTCTCGTCTCTTTCAAGGTCGAATCAGATGTGAATGAAAGTGGGTCAGAGCGTAACAACTTGTTTCATAACTCTGATACGGCTAATGATCGTTTTGTTTGGGAGTTAAGGTGATGTATGTGGGAGGAATAAATTCAGTAGCAGCATCAGCATAACAACATAATCAGCCTATCATGTGCTGTGATATCTCTATGAGAGAGAAATTCTCTCTCTTTAGTCGTAAATAAGTTTAGTACTCCTTATGTGGTTGAAGCTACTTGATATCATCACCATCATCATTCACAAGTATGGTTATTTGACCTTTTGTTCCCTTTCCGTGTCCGTGGTATATCTAGTATAATGCTAGGTCTTGTATTGTAAGTCTACGACCCAGTGTCTCTTATTGAGAGAGGCCTGTGAGTATAACAGTAGTAGACAGACCAGCTTGATTATGTAATTTTGTTAGTTTAGCCAACCACAATTTATAATCAGTATGATTTCAATAGTCGTTTAAGTATTAATAAAACTTTAATGTGCTCATGGTCTGTTTAAGCAATTAAAGGTGCGGTTTTGCATTCAAAAAGTTAATCCAAGTAGTTTTTGCTATGCGGTCGTAAAGGTTTAGAATCTCTTTTTGTACTGGATTTGTATTCATCTACCTGATCTCCTCATTTCCTTAATTGCCGTGTAATATATAAACCGGCCAAGTGCGAGTCGGACTCGCGCCTGAAGGGTTCCGTACCATCGTAGTAGGGACATTTTTGACATTCTGTGAAAAGTTCAACTGTCTACCTATTACGGTTCATGAGATACAGCCCGCAGACAGACAGACGGACGGACAGCGGAGGTTTAGTAATAAGGTCCGTTGGTTACCCTTCGGGTACGGAACCCTCAAAACACGAATCCAATTCAACCTGTTCCTTCCCGATTCCTTTATTTCCTCAGATAAACATCTGTATATATTTTTTATCCATTATTCAAGACCTTCAATGAATGTCTGCACAATACTATTCAATTTCAATGTTGAAGCCTTTGAACAGTCTGCTGGAGAAACATTTAGCGTTTGTTCAGCGGTTTCTTAATAAGGGATTATCGTCTGATCTGTGAGGTACGGCCCGAATTTCACAATGGCGACCTACGCCCTTCTTGTAGGACGTCTTGGGTTGTACTAAGTCCATTGTAAAGATTTATCGATGATTTGTATTGAAGTGTTTATTACAAGTTTTGAGTTCTTAAGGGTTTTTAGATAAAAGCTTTTATCAAAAACTCGATTCAAAGCATTTACTAGTTAGATCGTAGTTAGTTAGAAAGATGAAGTTTTCCAGTTGCCCATTGCAAAACATAGTCGGTTTCTATGGACAGGTTTGTGAAGAATCTCCGTGGACGCTCTTATAAATTAAACATTACGCATAAAAGTAAATACTAGTTATGCGTAGAACTCAACGACTGACAATTTTGCTGACACAAATCAAATGAGACTGAAGCCCAAAAAAAACCCTACCCAGAGAAAAGAAAGAAAGTGATTTCTACTATGAGCATTTAACCATAGTCTTCATTTATAAAACCTACGATAGCTGACTTAGAAACTCACTGCGAAACCCATTTATCTCAATAATAAGAAAATCCCGCATTCTACACACGAAATACGTGTCAAGATATAAGAATGTCGAATTATTGTATCGATATTCCAGTCACGTTCGCATCACTACGTCTGGCTACGATACATTCACTCTGGTAATAAGATAAACAATATTGAACTTTAACTATGTACTAATAAAGATTGCTTTTATATTAAGAGATAAAACAAGGGTCTTGACAATCGATTTTGAACCTTAACTAGACCAAAATAAAGATGATTTGTTTGGAATGTAACGATCGGATATTGGCTTACATCGCCCACTAATATGATTTCAATTCTGAACACGTGGAAAGTCTTATGTGCAATAATAGACTTTTAATTAGTTTGGAAAGTGAAAAACGGACTAATAGCGGGAAATCATCATTAGAGATTTTAATACTTTTTTGAGTAGTTAAACAATAAGTAATAAGTTCTTAAACTGACATAGTCACTAAAATTATCATTAACACTGAAATGTTCGCCAGTGGACGCAGTGAGTTTCGCGATTCGTGTGTCGGGAACAGAATCAAGTTCGGAGTGACAGTGGTAGCGGTACCGACCGCGAAAAACGAACGAGAAAGAGGGTTGACCACCGCGATGTGTCTGCTCACAAACACCTACCCGCAATAACCTTAGATTATCTGTGATCATGGTGCAACAGCGCCGAAATATCGGGAACTCAAAAGAAATAGTAAACACGGTAAATATCCCGTTTTCAGTGTTAATGATAATAAGTAAAAGCTTTTTCGTAGGCGTTCTTTTATCAAGACGAAACCTTTTCCTGCGACTTTGCCATTAAGATCAGAAAGTATTCAATTAAAAGGATGACATTTCTAATCCAGGCCTTGATCTACACCGTAGGCACGGGGCTGTGGACTGTGAGTTATAAGCTAGCTCGCCGTCCGGCCGTCTTACGTCGACGGCTCGTGTTCCACGCGCGCCTCAATGAGATGTCAGCAACCACGTAGGGGTCCGCATGGGCCGATGCCTGCCAGGGCTGCGGGACTGTTCGAAAGAGATACTGTGGCCCTGGAACACAAAGGGCAAAGAAGGAACATGGATAGGTTTTAGTCAGTACAAGTCTGACACTCCCTTCCGCTCCGCCCAGAGTGGGGGGAGGGGGGGGGGGTCATTTGATGATTACCCATCCGAAAAAAAAAAAAACAAAAGGCCTTTATCTACCTGTGTTCAAAACATCATCGAATCCGTTCAGCAGCATACATACAGACAGAGTTACTTTCAGCTACTCGCGGATTCGTTCCCGTGGGTTAATTGAACGTTTTAAATGTAGCCTTTATGTCATACGGGGATAATGCAGCTTCCAGTCAGTGAAAGAATTTTCGTATTCGTATCATAGTTCCGAAGTTTCCCTCCATTCTAACTACCTCTTTTTAATAGTAGCTTAGATGAGAATCTTCAATATTTGACTAGACTTGACTCAATGATTTGGTCAGATAGATGTTAAGTGTATACAACATTAGTTTTAGTATACACGTGTCTAGTATTTTACTAATCTAAAAATTAAAACTGTATCATGAAAAATCACAAAGTTACAAGCTTGTTCTGTTACCTGGTTGTCCGCATAAAAACGTGGTCACCACGCGGTGCGCCCGCACGCGCATCTCCAGCGTCATCTTGAGCTCATTGATAATAATAATTTGGTAGTATTTTTGGGACAAAATATAACACAGTTTAAAAATTATTGGAATCGATTCAGTTACTTATTCTGAACAAACTATATTCAGGTATCGCATATACTAAAAATAATGTTGTAGATATACCTCGATGATATAATCCGAAAATTGGTTGATGGTCTGCGTAAAATTAACTTTTATCAATCAATATCAGCCCATACCCTTTTCACTCCTTCCACTTCTCACGGCTGGTGAATGTTGTGGGCCAATTTCTCTTCCTCGTCTAGGTCGTCATGCCATCTTCCATCAGTGATGAAAATTACAAACAAAACTAAAAAACATTGTAGTGTAAAATAGGTCACTGTAAACATACCACAGCAAATCCGTAGCCCCGTATTCGTCAAAAACCTCACAATTGCTTGAAGAAGCTTAATTTTCAGGTCTTCATGTAAATCGTAAACAATAGGCATCCATTTTTCTCTGTCATTGTCACTCGTTTGTTGTTGGAGTCATTAATCTATTCCTGTATGTTTCATGTTTGTGCTTCTCGTTTTATTGTCAGTTACTCCCTTGGGAACAAGATGTTCTAGAAAAGACAATTTTAGAGGTTGAATTTAGTGGTGTTTAGCAAAAGTGTTTAATTCTCTGATTCAGTGATAGCGTACAAGTCTTATCATTGGGTGAAAATATTCTAAATATTCTACTAAGCAACTGAACTCGATATAAAAGGTTTTAGGTTAAAGCTGATGAGGTTCACCCATAAGAACAAGATATTGTAGAAAACTATTATTAGGTTGAATTTTGTGATCTTTCAAAAGCTTTAAATTCTCTAACTGCTTGTCTGTGATGCAGTGATAAGAACTGTCATTAGGCGGGAATATTTCAAAATTCGACCCGTAAAAAACTTTCAATCACAGTCCGAAGGATTTTGGAAAAAAAATCTAATCCTTTGCAAAACACATTAATGTTTAAAAAATTCGTCTGTTCAACAACTTAAATAACGCAAACGAGTGAACTGTTAAATTTCATTTTCATTGTACTTGTTTTGCACTATTACTCGATACAGAAATAAAATGTTTATACTTTCCATATTAAAAGAGAGAACAGGGCAGTAGACATTAATATAGGCCCGGCCAAGTACACGTAATTTTTAACCTTTCATATTTTACCCGAGTCTGCTTCACAAAAATAGAACTTCAAAAAAAACCAATAGACCGTACTCTTTGTTTTACGTTAATTAAACTGTCAGTAGCAAAAAATCTCTCGTTTGTGTTTCGACAAAACCTTTTTCATTTTACACTTTGTAACACCGTCCATGCTTTTCAGCCGAATGCGTTGAATTCCAGTCTTTAACAGCAATTTGATTTTTAATTTCACTTCCATCATTGTTTTATTCTATATTTTGCTTATAAACGGTCTATAGTGCTCCAGTTTAAAACCTATTCATTCATTTCGGTCTACCTTTTAAGACCCTTTAAATATTACAAACGATATAGGTCAGGCCTGAGCTGGCGATAGTAGGGTTGACAAATAGCCCGAATAGTACAGACATATATTTATTCTCGGGGGTGAATAGAGCTCTGAGCATTACTGAATAGTTTCAGGCTAAAAATAACTCAACCTCTGTTGTCTAGGGTGCCGTGAGAACCAATCGAGAAATTAACTCGAGTGTATGCTTATTGTCTACTAGTTACGACTATTTCCTTTTAAGATTATCAATTGGTCTGTCAGGTGATTCAATATTACCTATAGCATTATTGCTTTGATGTTAGGTTGGTATATCATTGTCATTATGAGGAATTACTGTAGAGAGTATTTTTTATTATTACTCTAGAGAACTTTTATTGAATCAGATCCTCGTATGCTTACTTTGTACCTATGAATGATTCCTGTTACGGTAACCTGTTAGTACTTTAAGAGATTGATCTTCTCGTATGGTCGCTTTGATGTTAGCAAGCTCATTGTCGTTATTTGCAATTACTGTATGTCTTGAAAGACTTTTACTGGACACATTTGTCTCCATATTAAAATTTCCATTTGCTCTAGAATCACATTTTATATATAGCAGCCCTATCCTACCCGTGTTTTTATTTTTAATTGCCACGAGTGCTAGTTGCTTCTACGTGGAGAGGCTTTCGGTATGAAATGAGAGCGGCAAGGGATTAAACGTAACGTCCTTAACTTTAAGCCATCGTCAGCGGAGCATTTTTTTTAGAGTGATGTGTGAATATTGTATGTGGTAGGCCTTTTTGAGGTGTGTCGAAGTGTTTAGGGTTCGCTGGCTCCGAAGTATTATGTGTTTTAGCTCTGCTTATTAGGGTTTTTAAACGTTTGCACCTGGCTTGGTAGTTTCTGGAGTTTTGCTTACTTATGTTTGAGTGCAACCACCTGGAAAGTATTTTTCAGCTATAAAATTATGTAGGTTAATTGGTGAAGTTTCTTGCTTGCTCTGGTTCAAAGGTGTGTTGTTTTGAAATCGGATTACAAAATAATTGTTCAATACGAATAATACATGCATATTCTTACGCCTTTTTCCCGTGAGGATAGACAGAATCTAGAGTGCCACCGGCACGATCCTTGCATACTCCTTTTACTTCGTCCACGTTAATAGGTACATTTGGTTATTAACACGTACGTCAGTTGCGAGAATTCTTTAATCAGTTTCTGCATCTGCTAAAATCTTTTCAAATAAAAAAAAACCGGGGGAAAAAGGAGACTGGAACAAAATTAAAAAAAAAAACCTGCTATTTTCCTCGTCGTTTTAGAATATGGCCGGCTTCAACGCATTTAAGAACCTCTTAGTGCACCCTTCGTCTTCTAAATCGAGTTATGTGTCGATATCATCACTGAGCTCGTTTCGTGACGCTATCGTTACATTTTTTGATGCATTTAAAACTATTATTAGCCTCTTCATCTTTATGAAGTTGGTTATTTAGAGACTTATCTGTCTGTTGATATTTTAGGGAGTTTAAAATTTTGCTTGGAGTGAAGTTTTGGTATTGTTAAATTGTTCTTCATAGATTTTGCAATAGGTACAGTTTTGACTTTGAAGCAGACAGTTCATTGAATTTGTCTGAGTTGTGATTTGTTTCATGTTCTTAGGCAAATCTTTTTCATCTTTCTCGGCAACGTAAACTACTTTCCCCTTACTAAACGTATGCAATAAAGCATGAAGTATTCGCAATACATTTTCCGTATTTCCTCACTTTGTACCCATAATTCTATTTCGGTGGCTCCCCTACTACTAAACCTAATATTGTTTTATTTTTCGATTTCCTAGGAGTTTGCTCTGTTCGTTTCTGTTTGTCTTTCTGGATATTTTGTTTGCTTCATTGATTTATTTCTGCTTTGTCTTTCTTTGTGTGTAATGATTTAATTCTAAATTCTTATTGATAGTCTTCTAGCCGAACCTGCCAGTTAATTTTTTCGCTATCAACTATCGTATCTCTTAGGCCCCTAAGGCTTAAGGCGAGGTTATCCAGATAAACGTCGTTTTGTATTGTGTTTTATTCCTATATAGCACGGATTTAAATTCTGAAAAAAACATATTACATATTTCACACTTCGATCTAGATATTCCGGCACAGCGATACACGATTACTTGCACTTTGTTGCATCCAATTAAATCGCAAAGACAAGTCTAAATGATGGTTTTTAATATTATATCATTTGAGTTATATTAGGTTTTCAACAATAAAACTTATACCATTATAAAGGTCGTAAAAAATGTGACAGTAAACGGCGATCATAATTTGAAATATTTAAAAAAACCTAAACAACCATGTCCAAAATGTGCTGTTTTCATCATTTCTTACTCGCATCGCGTGCTTCAGTCCCGAGCGGAACGCGTTGGAGGTCGGACGTGTGCCAATTTTTCGAACCCGCCAAGTTCTGTCACGAGCTGAGCCAAAAATAGTTTGTAAAAATAATACTTAGTAAACACCGAGCTTAGGTTTATTTGAAATGTCATTTGTTCACAAAAGTACAGTAGGTACCTAATAGGAAACGTAGTCAGAAGGTAGAAGATAAGAGTTACGCAATAGAAAGAGAGGCAGCTTCTAGGAGAATATAACTGTAGGTAATTAGCGCTGCGCGGCCTGAATTAAACTTTATTGTGTCGTGGCAAAAGTCGCTATTTATGATTTCGCAATATTATTTTTAAATTTCGTTAACTTTGGAATGGGCAACTACAGTACTTTCCCAGTTATTATGCCTTTTGAATGGGACTGTAGCTTCATTTTATCATCTTTTTTTCGACAATTTAAAACTGCCTGTAACTGGCCTACTAAAATCAAAACATTTATTCCACAAATTTTTTTTTGTAAGGAGTTCTAAAAAAGTTTTGTAGGGAGCCCGGTAAGCCGAAGATTATCGAGTTCGACATGGGCAGAAAAATAAAGTATGTAGGGTAGAACGAGATAGAATGAGTAATGGTCGTGGTCGATATCGTATTTTGTACGCACGACGGCCGATCAAGCTGTACAAAACCAGTTTATGCAGATCTCTCATTGTATAGGAAATCTATACAAAGCCAGGGCAATTTATACTGGAAATGACAGCTTCATGTGCCGCCGTGTGTACCTACTAGTTTTTTTTATTTAGTTGACTTATTTACATATTTAAGATAAAATCACTTTAATTTTTTTTTATTTTACTTCCTCTGCATTTTATGCTTTATTTTTTTTTTCGGTTTTTTCGTCATGGGTGTCATTTTCTTGGTTTTCGGGGTCACTGATAACGAAAATGAGGTCAAAATGAAAATCCAAGATAGCGCCGACAAAAATTTTTGGTTTTTTCGTCATGGATGTCATTTTCATGGTTTTTGGGGTCGTTAATAACGAAAATGAGGTCAAAATTAAAATCCAAGATGGCGCCGACAAAATTTTTTGGTTTTTTCGTCATGGGTGTCATTTTCATGGTTTTCGGGGTCGCTGATATCGAAATTGAGGTCAAAATTAAAATTCAAGATGGCGCCAATTAAAATTTTCAGCTTTGTCGTCATGGGTGTCATTTTCATGGTTTTCGGGGTCGTTAAAAACGAAAATGAGGTCAAAATGAAAATTCAAGATGGCGCCGACAAAAGTTTTTGGTTTTTTCGTCATGGGTATCATTTTCATGGTTTTTGGGGTCGCTGATATCGAAAATTAGGTCAAAATGAAAATACAAGATGGCGCCGACGAAAATTTTCGGTTTTTTTCGTCATGGGTGTCGGTTTCGTTGTTTTTAGGGTCGCTAATAACGAAAATGAGGTTAAAATGAAAATCCAAGATGGCGCCTATAAAAATTTTTTGTTTTTTTCGTCATGGGTGTCATTTTCATGGTTTTCGGGGTCGTTAATAACGAAAATGAGGTAGCGACCCCGAAAACCATGAAAAGGACACCCATGATGAAAAAACAGAAAATTTTAGTCGGCAGCATCATGGATTTTCATTTTGTACTCATTTTCGTTATCAGCGACCCCGAAAAGCACGAAAATGACACCCATGACGACAAAGCTAAAATTTTCATTGGCACCATCTTGAATTTTAATTTTGACCTTATTTTCGTTATCAGCGACCACGAAAACCATGAAAATGACACCCATGACGAAAATACCGAAAATTTTCGTCGGCGCCAGCTTGGATTTTCATTTTGACCTCAGATTCGTTAATAGCGACCACAAAATCCACGAAAATGACACTCATGAAGAAAAAATTGAAAATTTTACGTCGCCGCCATCTTGGATTTTCATTTTGACCTAATTTTAGTTATCAGCGACCCCAAAAACCACGAAAATGACACTCATGAAGAAAAAATCGAAAATTTTACGTCGCCGCCATCTTGGATTTTCATTTTGACCTAATTTTAGTTATCAGCGACCCCAAAAACCA
The DNA here is from genome assembly GCA_963576755.1 of Noctua janthina. NCBI lineage: Eukaryota > Metazoa > Arthropoda > Insecta > Lepidoptera > Noctuidae > Noctua > Noctua janthina. Next base: position 3,169,668 of record OY755074.1, read on the forward strand.
CGAAAACGAAACCCATGACAACAAAACCGAAAAAAAAGTAAAGCATAATTTTTTTTTAAAACCGAATGGCGCGTGGCGTGTAGTTTTGAATCATACCCGTATTCATGAGCTTAGTGTCAGTCAGATTTTAAATTCACCTTATTCACAAAAATAAATAAGTATACCTTCTTATTTTTAATTATATCTACTTATTTTAATTGTTAGTAATTAGGTTCACGTTCATAGAATACGTAGGTTCCTAATCTATCTATAACCAATAGTTTCTAGAATAATAAAATAAAGTGAACTTATACATATCAATTCAAGTTGTTTTACTGCATCGCTCTACCCTGTAACGCAACTTAGTACCTATCCGAGTTCGTGAACTCATGACCAGTGCGCTAAGCGCGCGCGTTCTCGCGCCGCGTAATTTGTTACGTATCGCCTCTCCGTGCGGGGTCTGGGGTAAGCGATTGATGCATACGGTGCTCGGGGTAACCTCGCCTTAAGAGATACGATAGTTGATAGCGACAAATTTATTAGAAAATCTATCTACGTATACGAATTCATCTATAACAGTAAAATTATTTCAAAATAACATCCGTTAAAATAAGCTTGCTACCTGAAAATTATTTCAACATTAAATAATTAAAGACAATCACGTCCGTCCGAGGACACTGATTGTGTTTTAATTTTCCATCTTGTCTTTTTATTTTTTGCCTTTTGTTATTTCAATATTACGTTAAACACTATTTCGTTTTATCTTCAATTGATAAAAGAACAGTCTTTAAATACTTATAATATTTCTATTACCTAGTGCATGTGAAGTTTCACCTACTTTTATTATAAGCACAACTATGCAATTGGCACAGTTTCACCTGTTATCTTGTAGACATAGGTGATGGAACACTGTTTTATCCTATTTTACTGGATATCAGATTATCTTGAGATTGCATCTTTGCTTCGACTACTAGTTTATCTGCTTACCTTTTGAAACTTATGTTATTGAGAATTTTAGCTGTAGCTTCGTTAAAAACAAACACCTTCTTTTATTTGTCTTTACTTCTTTGAGATCTTTAGGATCTAATGTCGCCTTTCATAAGATAGCTCAAAAGATGACCTTTCTTCAAAGTAATATTTTAACACTATTACAAAATGTGTTCCTCTTTCTACCAAGTGCAGAGCGTAATATTTCAGTAGCGCATTAATCTAAGTACCGAATGCAGCAAAAGTGAGCTTATTAATATTTAAAAAGTTTTCGTTCCTCTTCTCATAATTTGCTTTGAAATTAAAACTGCATAGTCAAACAGCTACTCTACTCTTTGGGGCGGGCCCAACGAAGTATAGAAAAAAAAACTTGTCTATGTGTTGATATTTCCTTCCTGTTCCCTTAATTTCGTGTCTATTTTAAGAATCTTTGATTGCGTCCCCATGATCGGCGTCTGAACTAATTATGTTCTTTAAATACTCATGGGCAGAGTCTGTTTTTTGTAGAAAAATCTTCCTTTCAAGTGGTGGTTACGGAACGTGAGTTGAATTTTGTGTAGATTTGAAATACTTTGTAACGATTTCGATTGTATCTACTCCGCTTAATACATCTTACAGTAGAGGATGTCTCTAGAGCTATATAATCTGAGAATTAATTTTGTAATTTGGTATATTGAATTTTCTGTACTTGATCAAAAAGTTGCCTTTGCTTTACAGCGAAATTGAATCCGGTCCTCAATAGAACCTCGCATATGAAACCCGAATAAGTCTCGAAATTTTTTTTTCATCAGTTATTGTACTCCTTCCCTTCGACCCCAAATATCATGTCCTTTCCAATTACGTCCTACATTATACGCAATTTATATGTGCCCCAAAAACCGCCCTATCCTTAACAATTATATGGATACCGCTGCACCCAAATCAGATATGATTCAACTGCATATAGTAACACTTGTGTCGATGTCCTGTTTATGTCATAATTTTAGTTGTTAAACGTTCAGGACGACTTTTCTTTGAACGTTCATGCCATGACATGAACGAAAGTTGAATAGCTAACCAGAGTTCAAGTAGACTGAAGGATTTGCCAGTCGCTTAACCATCGAAAACAGGTTCGTTTACTAGCAACGCGTATGCCACAAGGTGCAAACGAGGTAGCTGAACTAAATAGCAAATCAAATGGGAACCGAGAGGACCACTTGAGAGGACCACCCAACAGGTCTAATGTATTGCTGGATCTAAATGCACGGATCAGAAAGAATTATGAAAATGGAGAGGACGCTTATGAGCAAAGTTGCGATGACACTCAAGTGCTGTCTTGCTATTTATTTATTGACGGCACGGTTGGCGTAGTGGCTAGCCGATTGGGTGTTACGTCGCGTGTCGCGGGTTCGATCCCCCACTAAACAAATATTTCTATGACCTGCAGGTAGTTGTTCCGGGTCTGGCTGTTTGTGAATGTGAGCTTAAATGTTTGTAAACGCACCCACGATACAGGAGAAATCCCTAGCGTGGGGAACCGATTTACAAAAAAAAAAAATGTAGTATACCTATCACATCATGATATTATGAAGCTTAGTGTTTGTTGGAGTCTTGCACAGCGACCGCTCCACTTACAGTGCTACCTCGCTTATAGTCCGCCTTCTGTACAGCGAAGCTTTACACGTCATGACTATTAGGGGAGTAAAATGCGTTCCCGCCTTTCCTTTAATTGGTAGGGGAGCTAATTTTGTATTTGGACATGTATGTTGTGGTATTGAAATGAAATATGTGGTGTAACCTGTCGGTTTTGTTTATGGAAGACAGGTGGGCTCATGCGGTACCGAAATTAACTGTATTTATTGTTTAAAGGGCTGTGCCATGGCTAAGCCAGTGCCTCGGCTTACATACTCAAAAGTCCTTGTATTGCGTAAATGTTATTAATTTTTTGAGACCACACTGTCGTTATTATGACTATTGTCACATGTCGTTGCTCCTACTACTAACTCCATTGTCACAGATAAAACAAATTCAGTTAGATTCGTCTAACTGAATTTGTTATATCTGTGACACTGAAGTCTGAACTTTGTTAAAGGATATTGGGTGTCCTTACGGGCAAACAAAATGTCTATAGTCACGTAATAATTATTTGCCCTTGCCCATTCTTCTTCGTCGTTTCGATGATTTCATAATCTTTTGTTTTATATGGGCTCAGACAAGAACATGACATTTAATAATTGATTGATTCCCATGAATTAAATTTTCTTTAGCAGCCGCATTACAGTTAAGCCTAATTAAAATCTCATCACTATCAATTCTTGCTTCAACCACGTGCCATATAGTTCAACAAACTCGACCGGTTCAATTGTATGCGTGTTTTAAAGTAAACAGTCGCACGCGCACCTAATCTTGTATCGTTCTGTCAGCGCTCTGTAATACGTTTTTATAACATGTCTGTTTAATTTTACATGGTTTTTGTAGGTAGATGATAATCACTATCGTGGTTTTATTAGAAAAAATGAGGATTTTGGAATGGTAGCAAGGATATACTTCTTTTCGCATCGATGGTACTTTTCAGATTAGTTGGGGCTGGAACATAAGTAAGAGGGTATTTTTTGGAGTGAGCGTGTCTAAGTACTGATGTTTTGCTTTCCCGAATAGAACGTCAAATTTATTGAAGTGACGTCTTGCACTCGTATCTATAAACCAGTCAAAGTGATTACTTGAGTAAAAGTAATTATTTAAGATACAGGCTTTATTATATAGTTTAGTAATTGCTTGAAGTTAGAACTGTCAAAAGTTAGAATTCTTAGCTTTGCTTTCTTTGACGGTTCGTCAATTACATAAAAACGTATGCCTCAGTAATTACTTAAACTCAAGTAATTAATTTAACTTGACTATAAATACGGGTGTTAGTGTGTCCAGGGTGTGTGTGGTAGTGTGGGTGTCTAGTGGCAACGTAATCATTAAGATAGTCTGCTTAATATTTTGCTACATTTGGATACGAATTATTACTTGTTAATAATTGTATAGAACTAGATCTAAAGAGAGTACGTTTACTACTTCTCAAGAGTCAAAAATAGGAACGTCCCAACAAAAACAAAACACGATTATTCCTTATCTTCCCAAGAATCACAGGCGTGTCGATTAGATACTTTTTGCAGATGGCATAAAGTGGGCAAGTCTGAACGCTCATTAAACATGGATGAGATCAGCTAAGCATACTACACTCATACACAAGTCTAGAGAATTTGTTTTCATCTGCCATTTTTGAAGTTTTGCTGATTTATAATTTGGCCAAGGTCAATGGACGCGTATATTTGAAGAGCTACATCTTTGATTGTGATTACATGGTTTTATAAGTCGTTGCTCGGTTAGTATTTTAAACACAAACTCTGTTTAGGTAATACTTTCGAACTTTTAATTGCATCGCTTTCTGGATCAATCCACTTCTGTCCCACCAATGTCACACGACCTAAGTCATTTTTTGGCGGTTTTGACATTTTGATTTTCGATGCCGTTTGCTAGAGAATCGGAAGACGCTTGGTCTTAGCCAATTACAGAAACAAGCAACGTCTGTATCTAATTTTAAGTGGACACTATATAAAAATAGTATTGTACCATTATCTACGTATAACTATGCAGTTTTTTCACTCTCCTGTAAAGTTGCTATTTTTAACTTACGCAGTGTTAGAATAGAACTTCGCCTACTATATACTAAATAGTTATTTAGTAGTTCAATTAACGACGAACCGCTCTAACACAAACCTCAAATACACCAGCCCATTAGACAGTCACAATTACGTTAACGTTAACGTCTTGTGCATACACCTCATCTAATGTTTACAGAATCTCGGTTACACAATTTTACCATTGCGGACTTACAAGTTTACGAGCAGACAGTTTATATTGGCGCGGTTCTCGTATCGTTTATTTAGGGTTGTTTAGATTTTATGAAATTATGACGACTGGGTCATATTTGTGGGTGTGATGTGAATTTGAGCTGTGGTTGCGGAATATGTAAGCTTTGGTTATTTCAGTAGTAGCAGCTTTTTCATTTTTACATTTGCGTTTTTATAAACATGTGTTGCTACTACAGATCGTATGTTGATACGATTATTCACTACCATTGTTTGGTGGTGGTGGATTAATGGACACGGCTCCGACTTACGATTTGTAGACCGTGGTGGGTTCGAAGTGGTACGAAATTACAAACCCAGTCTGGCATGCACTTAACTTAGCTTAAATTTATACCTGTACTACTCCAAAAATAAACGGTTAAAGAAATATGCTGAAGTTCAAGAACCTGAATAATGTGACTTCCATTCCACCAATTTGAATTGGGCGCGCTTGGTGGATTATACCCAATTGGAGAATGAGACCCAGAGGAAAATTATAGGCTGATTATGCAGTCATTGGTTCAAGTGAAATGCCCATGCCCAATTCAATTCCATCCATTTCCAAATCGTATCGATTCTATCAATATTCCCTCAAATCTCCGTGCGTATTGTCATTCGCAACTTTATGGGAAGAGATCGAGCTGATACCCAGTTAAATATAGGTCACCACCTGTTCTTCCGCGTGTGTCGTAAGCAGTAATAAAGAGAGATTATGTCTTAACTGCAGACGGCAGTATAATGTTATATTGCACCATTAACAGAGGCAGTTGGCTGTGGTGTTTATGGTGGTATCATTCTCTGAGACTTCAGCTTTATATACAAAGCAGGACTGTATAATTAATCCATTTCTATTGTATGTAAGACTAGCTTCGCTCCGTTATGGTCGGAAAATATGCCACGGTAAAAAATACACTCGAGGATAATATAGGTTCCCATTAGTGAGGAGAAGTGAAGAGAATTTTGGGAATCTGATCAGTAGTTCCGAAGAATACCCCTAGGGGTCAGTTCACACCGAGACGTGGCGCGACGCGACACGGCTGTGCACTCAAGCCATTTTATGCTTTATCTCCATTAGGAAATGCTTAGTACCGTTTGAAAGACTCGGGCCGCGTGACGTCTCGCCGCTCCGAGAGCGGCCGTGCGTCTTTCAAACGATACTATGCGTTTCCAACTAGAGATAAGCAGAAAATGACTTGACAGTGACAAGCCGCGTCGCGTCGCGTCACGTCTCGGTGTGAATTGACCCTAACGTACAAACTTTACCTGTTTATAAAGTAAACATAGATGGTAAATACGCCGTTGGTCCTGCCCGTCATTTGTGGATCTTTGATAGTCGTTACAGGTTATTCAGTAGCCCGAAAGTCTGACAACCAGTCTTACCAAGGCGTATCGTATTACTCAGTATTACCTGGGTTGTAGAGGTCAGATAGGCAGTCGCTCCATGTAAAATACAGGTATTCAGCTGCATCCGGTTAGACTGGAAGCCTACCCCAATATAGTTGGGAAAAGGCTAGGGAGATGATGATGGTAAATAGGGAATAGCAGTATAGTAGATGTTTCATTGCATCCTCTGGAGCATTTCACCAATCAAATTAAACACAATCAGGTCTTTTAAATCGCGTTCAAGAGTTCTCAGTCTTATAATTGCTATGGAATATTGACACTGATAGCTCTTACGCCTTCCGCTTACATGTGATTGCATTCGTTTTTATTGCTGAAACCTACTCTTAGGCTATCAGCACAAGATGGAACTAGATACAATTAGGAATACATTCTCTGAAGCTCACTCATTTGCAGTACGTTGGAAAGTCACATCTTCTCTTTACCGATGAATTTGCAGACACTTGAGATGTTACCTATGCCAATCTCCTGCCTGACAACGCTCTGCAAGGTGTCTATTGAGACTATTGAGTTGTGTGTCTTAAATGCTAGTTGCCATTTTCCCTAAAGCTAGTGCGTTTTGGCCACGATAAAAATAAGGAAGTCACTTGCACAAGCCCAGCTTCAAAATGACCTCTAAATCTTTCTCCAATCGCGAAAAGCTTTGCCCTCACATCAAGGCCTTGTTAAGGAGCCCCGTTTGAGCCAACGCCAGCTACGTTGATTTCCCTAACAAGGTACGGCCGGGTCGTTGACTTTTATAGCCTCACTTACACGCTACGGTGACGATGCGATGCGCGATTTTCGTAACAACTGGGTCAGGCATATGGTGAGGTAAACAAATCATCGTTATAGTCAGTTGTTGCTTTGTATTGTTGGTTGGCAGTTTCTCTTTAATGATGAATTTTACTGTTTGGTAGAGACTTTATTGTTCGTATCCATAGGGTTCATAATCTTTATCAGTTAGCTAATATCTTTATTGCTTTACTTTTCAATACCATACGCTATTTCTGTTTTATGGATTGCTTTTTGCTCACTCTCCGCATTTCATATTTTAGTATCTGTGTCTTTAAAAAAGAAAATATTTCATACAATTGACATTTTCAATAATGTTTGTGTTTGTTACAATTCTTCAAGGTTCATTACTGCCCTATATAATATGTCCAAGAGCCTTCACAGAACAAAAGTGACGTCCCATTTCGTCCCGCAGTCGTATCGTAAACTCTAATGACAGTTGCGTGTCACCAAGATATTATTACGCATGAACGAGCTTCTCCCAATGTGACCCGAGGCTCTCGAAACCGGGATACACAAGGGATGATCTCACCCTTTTAGATGCCTCCTCCTTTGTCCTTGACAACTACTTTATGTGACAGTAACATTTGTAGTTTAGTAGCAAGTTGGACTTTAGTAGTAAATGTTTGATGTGTGATCGTGTCGGCCTCGTCTCGAGAGTTGTAGTGAAGGTTTTGTGTTACTGGAAAGATTACGGATACTTTTGCAGATGCTTAATGTCTTTTAAGGCTTTGTAATTGAGGTCTAGTGGTCGTAAGCACGACTGCTGAGCGGGGGTCTGGCTTCGATTCCCAGGTCGGCCAAAGTGTTAATTGGGTTTTTCTACCTGGAAAATTTATCCACAGTTACGAAGTCGGAATTTGTGCAGTTTTGATGGCAATAGGCTCGCCCCTATTATATATGGTACTTAAACATAACTGGCGAAATATGGTTGTACTATAAGGCACGCTATTATGTTAAATCAGTCTTCTTCTTCGTCGTGCCGATGATTCTTCTAGTTGTGTTAGATGAGTTTCGACCAGTTCTCTGGCACATCGCCAGCGCTATCAGTCGATTCGGATAGATCCCTCAAGGTGCTGGTGGAATTCTGCAAAGAGAAAGACTGGAGGGGGGACAGCGTGTGTATGGTTCACTTTGCTTCCTCAGAATACCTGGATTCGTTGTAGGTTCAGATTTCTTGGTACAACAAAATTATGCGATAAGATATCATCATCATCTGCCTAGCCTTTTCCCAACTATATTGGGGTCGGCTTCCAGTCTAACCGGATGCAGCTGAATACCAGTATTTTACATGGAGCGACTGCCTATCTGACCTCCACAACCCAGTCAGTACTGGGTAATACCATACCCCTTGGTAAGACTGGTTGTCAGACTATTTGGGCCACTGACTGCCTAACGACTGTCAAAGATCTACAAATGACAGCCGGGACCAACGGCTGATGCAATAAGATATACTGATGCATATTAAAAATAACGTGTCTTCATATTGGTACTAAAATACAACAACAGAGTGCATTTCCTCACATCGCATAAAGTACTTCATCGAACCCTCCACGCCATCGTATCGTACCCGTATCGTACGTCATAAACCCGGTAGCATGTGACACAGACATTATCACGCTTCAAGCACTAACGGACAGTCCGGATCGCGGCGAGTGGGTTACGGGATATTGAAGGGTAACACACCCTCGCTTTGAAAGGGTTAATTGTTTGGATGGATTAAAAATAGAATTTGGTTCCGCGGTTTTTGTCGGTGTCCGCTTTGGGAGTATTTTTGTGTTGTGGGCTTTGCTGTTCTGAGTAATTAATGCTTTTGACGTAATTTGGTCCTTTGGTACGTTCCCTGTTTTTAGTGACGGGGTAGCGAATGTTTGGTCAAATCAATTCAATTTAACACATCCAATGTACGCCGGTTTTCCAAAACCTTTTGTCACGAGTATACCTAGCCATATTCTACATCGCTTCATCTAAGAACCCTTCGCTATGTTTGGCAATAGGGATAAAGGTATCTGTGACTGCTTCGTTGGTTTAGTCGCAAGCACGACTGCTGAAAATGTGGTCCTGGGTTCGATTCTCAGGTCGAGCAAAGTAATATTGAAATTTTCCGTCAGGAATTTCTCAGTAGCAGCCACGGAGTGTGGATTTGCGCACGGTTGATGGCAATAAGCTCGCCATATTACATGGGACTTCAACATAACTGGCAAAATGTGAGTGCATTATTAAGTACACCTCTGCCTAACCCTTCGGAAATTACAGGCGTGATGTTATGATGATTTTATGTATCTATGAAACCAATGGCGATAGCACAGCTATTTCCACGCACCGACTTTTGTTAAAACATCTGTTAAGGTCATTGTACATTGCAATAACCAGACCTCATTGATCAGATTGGGAGTTAGCTAAGGTCAGTTGGACACGTCATCTTCAATGAGCCATGACAGACTTTCCCCGTTGCAAGTCTTTAAAGAAGACGCCAGCGCATCAAGCTACTGCAATCTGTCAAATTTCTTTATTAGATTTTCAACTTTATCGCTAAAATATTAGATTTAAGGTCGTTTGGCGATATTTGACAGTTTCGGGTGGCTTGATGTTCTGGCATCTACAACACTTGTACAACTGTACAAACTTCTTCCTCAACTTAAGCTACAACAAAAAAGGTTAATGATCCTGCCTCAAGCAAGCCTTTTATAGACCTCCCTACACACAGTTGCGCTCAACCTTTTTACACATCCTTCGAATGATTAATCAAACGTGAACCCTCATGGTTGATCGGGACACCCCTAATTACATCACAAATCCTAAATCAACATCGATTAGGGATCAAACAAACATTATAAACAGTTTTATGAGCGATTTGGAAGCTATTAAGGGTGAAATGGAATGAATATTGAAGATTTACGGGTGGGCTTATTACATTTATTGATTTTATGGTATTGGGGATGTTTTGAAATTGAAATGTCAAGTAATATGTTGCCTACTTAGTGGGTTGCTGATTGTGGTACGTTTGTTTATGTAAAAGTATGTACTTTAGAACTTGGAGCTCCTGGCTAAATAATAACAGCCGCTCGTGTCGATCTGCAGGTTATGATTGCAGGGATTGGTGATACATACCCAGTTTCCTCCGTGCCTCGGAAAGCACGTTGGTCCCGGTTTTCATTTATAGATCTTTGGTAGTCGTAACGGGCAGTCAGTGGCCCGAAAGTCTAACAACAAGTTTTACCAAGGGGTATCGTGTTACCCAGTAATAACTGGGTTGGAGGGGGGGGGGGGGGTGCAGTCGCTCCAAGTAAAATACTGGTATTCAGCTGAATACGGTAAGACTGGAAGCCGAACCCAACATAGTTGAGGAAAGGAGAGGCAGATGATGACTTTAGAACTTGCTAGTATGGCATTACTGATAGTCAACGTCAAATAGTCAGTTGAAGCTTCGTCTAATTAAAAAATTAAAAACAATCATTTAATTCAGATATCATTTTACATCCATATAAAATAAAGGCTAGTATTTAGGCTGCGAGCAGTGATGGTCCGATGTTTACAGTCAATTTCAATACCAGTGCTCTTAAAACGGTGAAAGAAAACATCGTGGATCGAAAACAAGTGACATCAACCGATCCCGCGGGGCCCGCGTGGTGAATTATGGCTTAGGCTGCTTTCACATTAAGGCGTTAGCAGCGCGACAGTAGCGCGACAGAAGCACAGTCGAAGACAAAAACTAAAAAAAAAGAAGATATTTACCGTCTGGACGATAGACGCGCGACTGTCGCGCTGCTAAAGTCGCCTAAATGTGAAAGCGGTCTTAGAGAGAGACTCATAAAACTCAGGCGTGGGTTCCATCAATTGGAGCTTGGAACATTGTAAGCTAATTCTAATAAGGCTAGCCTAGTGCCAGACACTTTTAGTTACATACGTTCAAAAGTATTTAGTGCCAGACGCTTTTCGTTACATACGTTCAAAAGTATCTAGTGCCAGACACTTTTCGATACATACGTTCAAAAGTATCAAAGGTAATACTTTCCGGTACATCATACGGATACTTTGTTGAGACTTTGTGTCTTTCATTGGGATCAGTTGTAATCTAAACGACTGATCCGTTCTCTACACATAGCGACTGCCGTCTTACCGCTATAGATACCTTACTTAAACCGGGGTTACGGTCAACAGATAACCGAAAAAAGAACAGATAATTTTACATAGACTACCTTGTTGATATTTCTCACGAGCCGGTTGGTTGACATATGTCATGCTCGTTGTCAAACTGTCAGTCACTTTACAAGCCTCTGGTGATATGGCCATGAGGTGTGTGAAAGAGACATGTGGAGAGCAATTTGTCAATGAATCGAGTGCTTATGTGAAGTCTACAAAAGTACTTCATCACGCGAAAACACAAAAACGCGAAATGTTTTTGTGTTTAGTTTGTTTGCTTTTGTTTTTCAGGCACAAGAAGAATTAAGAATTGCCTTTGTCCATCCTAGAAAACGTTAATAATTAATACAACAGAAAGCTTATAGGTACGCCAAATGTAAAATTACACAATTAGACTGATGATTCCATGATCAGTTGGATCAATTCAATTAAAAGACTTTTTAACTTTTCTTTTTTTTTTTTGATTTTTAGACTATTCTAGCCGGCCTATTACCTCCATGGGTACAAAACATAATATAACTGGCGAAATGTGGGTGTAGTGTACTATTAGGTACTCCTCTGCCTAACTGTTCGGGGATTCAATAATTAATGTTACAATTTTGAATTGCAATATGAATAATTTAATTTAGAATTGTAACAAAAATTTCGAAGTTGGTAGATGTTGCATATGAAATGATCGACAGATTTGTAAAGGTCATTGTTTCCAATTCATTACTCTAATATTTCATCAAGCATTAACAAGAAAAAATACTTGCCAAAATTATATGATTACACTGCGTTTTTATGAATTCATAATGGGGTTTACACACCGACACGGTACGTTCGGTAGCTTAACAATTACCCGTTCGTTCGCCTCCTGTTATAGGCAAAATAAACAGTTCAGTAAGCTTATTTATCGGTCCGTGATACCGTATGTGAACCGTAACTGTGTTTTAACTGAAAATATTTCTGTGGATTGTGGATTTCGAATTATTCGTGAATTGTATGCTAGGCCAGATGCTAACGAAAAATTTCGTCGTCCTGCGCATCCGGGACAGAATGAAAGATCGGCCATGGTCTGCGGGGAGACCTGAGACCTAAGTTTGTCTAAGGTTTCCGAGGTCGGCCACGGCAACGCGTGGCAAAAGTGGTAAAAGAAACTTAATATTTTAATGAAATTTTGATTAAATGCAATTGAAATAACCACGTATTGCAAAACGAATTTGCCATACAATTAACAAAGTGATGAAACTATATAATCTAAAGGCTTTTATGACGCTCCGGTATTTGAAAACAGCGCACTTGATACAGTATTGAACCTAGTATCTTTCGTAGTAAAAAAAAAACGATATAATTATAGATTGTGTGAATGATAATATGATTAGAAAACGGGTGAATACTGAGATGACCACAAATAGAGAAGTATGAAAGAAGATAACATGCTGCACCAGCCCAAAATAAATTTAGATAAGGCCAGCAGAATGATGATCTTGTAAACGTCCTGAATCAGTACTAGAACACAACAACAGTGGCGTGCCTAGATGCCAACAATACGGCAAGCTTATAAAGCAAGCAGACTGTTCAGAAACCCTAACATCATGAAGAGAACATGATGAAGAGTAGTAGGTAATAAGGGCAAACCAAGCTCTCAGGCATATATGAAAGTACTGCCGCTACACCACAAAGACATTTTAGTAGTACAAAAAGCTTACAGACGCAGTCCGCCAGCGGCATATGATCGACAAATCCGGCCTTGCCGTCACCGGTTTGCGCCGGTTAATTTCAATAGAAAAGCTCCATTACATTAAAAACGTACAAAGGTTAACAAATAAATTGAATACGAGCAAAAAGTTATGATATTCGTTCGTAGAAACAATAATACAATCACCGTTACCAAGTGAATTGGTTTATTATATTTGGCTTGTTAAGGTTAGGTTACATAATAGGGTTACATGGTCTTTTAAGCATGTTGTCGTTTTTAAGGCTTGTGTCTATGGCCCGCATGCTTACACTTTTTTGTCGTCGTATTGTAAAGGGTAAGTCAGTACCACACCACAGTCTACTGTCTTGATAGTCGCCAATTGCATCGTTTATCTTTTGTTTTTGCAAAGGTGCTCATGCTTAGACTTCTTCATCGCTCAATTCATTAACTAATTTGTCTACCAGATGGATGTTTCTTTCCACAGGGTGATCATTGTTTCTGTCTTGGTAGTTAGTGATGCCATTGCAATGTGTATCAAATCAGATTCTTGTTTTCTTTCTACCAAGTAAACCGTATGCATTGTGCGTAACTGATAACATTTTCAAATGTGTTTAGCTGTTTTGTGATTTTGGTCCGTATTTCCTGAACCCAAACTGCATGCCTTTACAAATAAAATCTGGTCTAGTTTTTGCGTCTCGAGGGTAGCTTTTTAGATTTACAAGATTTCAAACAAGCTGACCTGTAGTGTAGAAGTAGCCTGCTTCTCCCCATGACTTCCAGTTCTTTCGATCCTTCACTTAATGTGAACCTTGATCGTAGGTTTATTCAGCTCGTCCCGTCATCTTCGTAGGGGCCATCCCGTGAAGTTTTTTAGGTCACTTTTTTATCCTCGCCTCCCTCTTGGTGATAAGTCGTACCCTTCCTCTCCCCTCCTATCATCGCGTGTATTTTTTTGTTGAAAAGATAACATAATTTTAGAATGTATCAATAAAAAAAAACGAGTTTTTTAGACACAAATTCATATGCACTTTTAAGCGTCACATTAAATCAAATCTTCTGTTAAGACTAAATAATTCAGGTGATTGTTACATTATCCCTTCTATGATGATTATTCGTGTTTTTTTTCTGACCCCCCCCCCACTATTGTCCCCACGTGATTAAAGAACGCCCCCTTAGTAACAAACTAGGTAAACATTGTAATATGTGTGATCCTACACGTGCATAATCTTCTATTCTAATTCCTCTTGTATGTTTTTCATGACACCCACGGGTGCAGACGAAGTTAGTTCATAACCGAAAAGTTGGAAACGGTGGGCGTTTGTTATTAGGTTCTCTGCCCACGTTTGTTCTATTTTAAGCTGATTTTATTCATCATAATAATTCAGTTAAGATGTTTACGTCTATTTTAACTTGGGAGAGGAATCTGATTTCTTTGAGGAGCTGATTTTAGTCAGTAAAACAACCGTGAAAAGCGTGGTAGTGATTGATTTTCTGGGTTCTTTGACGTTTACTCTGTTTTTATTCACTTGAATAAATTGAAGCTAAGGTTTTTTTCGTAATTTCTTTTTACGTTTGCTTATATCTTGAAATGAGTATGAATTGCATGCTGTACTGTAACCTCTGAAAAAAGCACTAATTTATCATTGTAAATGGGCGACTTTTTTGGTCTTCTGACTACGGTGATCTCAAAGTACGCATTTGTTGGACGAAGTATAATTGTCTTAAGTTGCATAAGGACCAAGAACTGAACAAGCGATATTGCCTTGCGAGTCTCCTACAGTCTGCAAAAGTGCTGCATACAGGATTCAATAGGAAGGAACATGCAAGTCTTAACGAATATAAAACAAAGTAGTGTCGCCTATGCCTAGCATCTCTTAATAGTCTTCAGTCATTAAAATTCATGACTTCATTAGTTACTATTAACGATGACCGAATTGTTTCAACGTCCTCTTTAAGATAATATGCGAATGTGATTGCTAACAGTTTTGTTTCGCAAACAATTTGATTAGTTCAATGAATACTTTGGTCGTCACGTCATCCATGATTTTGATAAATGTAATTAATGAAATTGTCATTAATTAATTTATAGGTCGGTTCATGGACGCTACTGAAAGCCTTTTGGCATTCTGTTTTGATGAGTGTGAATTGAACATTCATTCTAATATGAAGGGCGTTAAAGTCAAGGCATATAATAGAGAAAAACTTATTTGGAATGTTTCCTCCAAATTGATTCTATTTAGAAGAGCATGTAAAGTCTAAACTAGACCGAAGCTGGCGAACTTTGTGTTTTTAGAAATGGTGTTTTTTTTGACCACATTCGTCAGAAAGAAGGGATATAAAAATCTCTAAAATTCTCTCAAATTTCTGTTGTTGAAAGTGTTATTTCTGCACTATTATTGTAATTTTTTTTTATGTAATAATTTAGTTTTTTTTTTTTGCATGCTGTGTCTATCGCATTATATTGTACTCTATGCTTGTATCAAATTGCTTGTAGCATTAGGATAAAAAGTGTAACAATTGTAGATAGGCCAATAAATAAATAAATAAATATAAACAAAAAAAAAAAATGAAGAATAAAAGTAATAGGAAATGAAACAGACAATGGTAGAATGATTGGATTACCTATCAAACTGATGATTGTCAAATTGTTGCACCTATATCCCAAATTACAGATAATAACAACGAACTGGTTGCTGTTTTAAAATTAATGACATCCTAATGTGGTCTCTCTAACCGCTGCCTGACGCAGTTATTACGGTAATCTTTCACATGTTTGTCTTTTTGCCTAACAATGAGAGTTCCACTGAATTCGGATATATACTACCGATATCACTGACGACCGACGACTTTTCAACCTTATTACTTAGGGCATAAGGGTGAAAAGTGGCAGACTTTCAGTGAACTCGGTAGTACATCTTATCAGGCTACGTTTGTTTTGAATAGTGACAGTTTTAAGAAGTTCTGTAGGTAAATAAGTAACCCTGGGTGGATTTTGGAAGATGATAGGTCTAGCTAAAAAAAGAGAATGTCTTCAAAGATGACAGCGGAAGGAAAAGACATGCTGCGCCTACCTGAATTAAGTTTCGGTGAGGTCAAAACATCATCATCTGCCTAGCCTTTTCCCAACTATATTGGGGTCGGCTTCCAGTCTAACCGGATGCAGCTTAATACCAGTATTTTACATGGAGCGACTGCCTATCTGACCTCCACAACCCAGTTAGTGTTGGGTAATACGATACCCCTTGGTAAGACTGGTTGTCAGACTTTTTGGGCCACTGACTACCTAACGACTGTCAAAGATCTACAAATGACACCCGGGACCAACGGCTTAACGTGCTTTCCGAGGCACGGAGGAAACTCGGTATGTAATGGGTGGTCACCCATCCACAGATCAACCTAGGCAAGCACGGCTTAACCTAAAGATCGATCCGAGCTGTTATTATTTCGGTGAGGTCAAAACAACCATGATAATTTGGAATTGAAACAAAAACATAATGAAAGACTAAAATAATAGAATATGAAACAGATAACGATAGAATGATTGCATTAGTTCAAATTAATGACAAAGAACTGGCTATAGCTAGCAAATTAATGGCATCCTAATGCGATCTTTCTAACCGCCTGTCTCGCACAGGTTTTTATAGCAATCATTCAAATGATTGTCTTTTTGTGTAACAATAAGTCTTTGAATTAATTTGGATGACCACTTTGAACCTTATTATTTACGGCATAAGGTGAAAAATGGCAGACCGTCTGTTTGTCAGTTCTAAGAAGTTTTGAAGTATCTATGGATATTGTGTGATTCAAATTATGTTCTAAGGTTGAAAATTTTTGTAACAATGGAACTGTCTTCTACTTCATTTGGATGTCCCTCTTTTTAGGTGGTTTCTGGTTTGTCTTGGTATCAGTTTAAAGAGTTTTGTTGTGAAGTATGCGACTATGGATTGTGTGAAATATGTATGGAGGTGTTGTCGAGTGTGTAGGTAGGACAGGAGTGTAAATAAAAGAGTACTCACTGTTCTATTGAGGTATAGTTCACACGCACAACACAACAGTAGAAGGAGAACAGTACAGTACAAGATGATAGGTCACAGTCATAGTAGCCACAGAATAAGGCTGCGTTTCCACCAGAGATGAGCGAGGTTGCGTAGCGAGGGATGTGTGTGGAATTAACCAATCACATAGCTAGAATAGCTCAAGCTGTGAAAAAGAAGCGATATTATTGGTTAGTTTCACACACATGCCTCACTACGCATCCTCGCTCATCTCTGGTGGAAACGCAGCCTAATGCGCTTAAGCGTTGTTGCGAGGCTGGTACCGCCTGTGCCCTAGTATTGGGGATCTTAATACCCTGTTCTTGATAATCCTATTGATGATATGGCTAGAAAGCGAGTGACTTCAGAGATAATGGCTGATATGTATGCGTGGAAGAAGACATGCTGCGCCGACCACAATTTAATTTTGATAATGGCAGGATATTGATGTAGTGAAATTACTATGCGTATTATGGTATATGTGGAGGTCAGACAGGCAGTCGCTCCATGTAAAATACTGGTATGGTTAGACTGGAAGCCGACCTCAACATAGTTGGGAAAAGGCTAGGCTGATGACCATAATTATGGTCTCTGTATTTAACGGAGTATAATGTGTCTATTCAATAACTTCACTACCAAAGATACCAGTTGTAACCAATTTCTTTTTCTAAGCGACATTGGATTAGTGATGGTTTCACGAATTCCACTTTCTTCGTGAATATATTATGATTTTTCCGATATACCGGTCAAGGCTATGGCCGTTTTCATTTTGCTTTTATTCTGGTTTGTCTATTTTCTTCGTCTGACTGTAGATAAGAGAAGTAAATTGAAGACTTATAAATGGTGTAATCCCTACTTAGTTCAAGTCTCTTAATGATAACATAACATAACATCATGCCAGTAAACCCCAAAGGGTTAGGTAAAGGTGTACCTTGTAGTACACCCACATTTCGCCGGTTCTGTTTAGATGCCATGTAATAGGGGGCGAGCCTATTACACGGCATCTCACCCACAAGCCCAGGCTGCTACTGATAGAAAAACCGAAATAACACTTTACCCGACCCGGGAATCCAACCCAGGACCTCGTGCTCAGCAGTCGCGCTTGCTACCACTAGACCAGCGAGGCAGTCTCTTAATGATGATATTGCATTTCTAATTCCACACCGGATATGAAATATTATCTTCTAAAGTAACGTTAAAAGCGAGTAAACAGCTCCATCCTTCATATGTACAGCCGAACAATTACCATCTATCCGTTCACCTGTACTGACAAATTGCTCCCGTCCGTCCATTCAAACTACTACCTTGAGAATTGTTTGGGTTTCTGTATGAGAATTTGAATTTTAACGCCTAAGTGACAAAGTTGAAAGTAAATTAGCCTGTGAAGATTTTTGGGTAGCGAAATATGTGGAAGGAATATGTATTTTGAATATGTATTTTGGTAGTTAGATGATAAGGTAAGAAGTCAAGTGGCTTGTTTGTGAGATGTTATGCAAGGTTTTGGCTATGTCAATATTATATTTTACTGTTATTGTTTCTATTCACTGCCTACAACGCATCGAGTTCAGCCTCATCATCGCAACCAAGAACTTTAACCATCATATTATCATCATCGTAGTCACTATTTACTTATTTCCCGTCGTTGTCTTGGCGTCTTGGCTTGCATTGCATTAAAAGGAGTGTCGAATTGCGCAGCATATCTTTAGATGCTGCCTACAAATACAACCCGCCAGCATCAGTTCCTCCTATATTGAAACCCAATCTTAACAGTCTTAACCTTTTGACCGCCGTAGTCACATATACATGACAAGCAAGCGCGTGCGCTACACGCTAAACGATACAAATATGTGACAAAATGGTAAGTGAAATTGTGTAGGCGTGGATGCCCTTAACGCTCGTGCGTTTATGCTCTAACGGTTAGAATATTAATAAGACATCAATATTTAAACTTCTAGTCTTTATCATTACTAAAAGATTTACCGATGTAAGTCACACGGCTGCCAAGCTTAAATGGAACTGGGCTGGCCACATCTGTCGCATGCCGGAGGAGCTATGGGCTAAAGTAATAACACAATGGGTCCCAAACAGCGGCAAACTGCAACGCGGCATGCCCAGAAGGAGATCTCGGGACGAACTCGACTCTTTTCAAAAAGATTGGCAAACAACAGCATTGGATAGGGGTAAGTGGGAAGAGGGAAGGGAGGCCTTTGCCCTGCAGTGGGACACAAATGGCTGATAATAATAATAATAAAAGATTTACTCAAGTATCTTGACTTGGCTCACGAGGTTGTCGACGTGTGGGAAGTGGACTCAGCGATCATTGTGCCGATAGTTGTATCAGCCCATGGCTTAATTGCCAAGAGCCTCGACCAATACCTGAGGAGGCTCTCGTTAGGCAGCTGGATCAAGGGCTTGATTCAGAAAGCGGTACTCCTGGACACGGCTCGTTTTGTTAGGAGGTTCCACTCTCTGGAGCCCTCACCGACTTTTTTTAAAATATTTTTAAACGTTTTTTTATATTGTTTTTTGTAAGAAATATATAAAAATATAATTAATTTGTATAGAAATAAATAAAGGAGAATAAAGATTTACAAACGATACTTTTCACACCAGCACCCTATCTACATTCAACATTCATCATCGCAACACCGTGATTGATTGCTCTCATATTATCGTCAGGCACTAATGTATCGGATTTTACAAGCTGATTGACAAATTACGCAAAATGGAAGCATCAATCAGAATATAATCTCATCCTGTATAAAGTTATTTTATCTCTGGCAGCTGCAATTCAATAAGAACCTTATTGCTTCGTTTATTAAGATCACTGTATTTTTGTCATTCGATTCGATTCGGGTATGAGGAGCTCGTGGCTAAATAATAACAGCCGCTCAGATCGATCCTTAGGTTAAGCCGTGCTTGCCTAGGTTGGTCTGTGGATGGGTGACCACCCATTACATACCGAGTTTCCTCCGTGCCTCGGAAAGCACGTTAAGCCGTTGGTCCCGTCTGTCATTTGTAGATCTTTGACAGTCGTTAGGTAGTCAGTGACCCAAAAAGTCTGACAACCAGTCTTACCAAGGGGTATCGTATTACCCAGTACTAACTGGGTTGTGGAGGTCAGATAGGCAGTCGCTCCATGTAAAATACTGGTATTCAGCTGCATCCGGTTAGACTGGAAGCCGACCCCAATATAGTTGGGAAAAGGCTAGGCAGATGATGATACGATTCGGGTATGAAGCTTTCGATATTGGAGATATTCGATTACAATCGTGAATGCTTTCTGTACTTTATAATTATTGTGTCATGTACTGGTTCATTTTTGGAAGTACTATTTAATTTAAGTGCGAATACGTTGATGACTTTTTCGTCGTATTTGATTTTGGTATGATTATTGGGTTGTATGTCTTCATCATTAATGTTGAGCTGATTACCAATTTTGGTCTCGCGACATAGTAGAAATTGTAAGGCGATCAAGACAGACCGTGTCTCTTACCAAACATATCTGAAATTTCAGCTGTTCTGTTCATTTGTGTTCCCGTACATCGAAAAAAAAAAATGGTACAGCTGTATTTTTTTGCGATTACCGAGTGGATCTCATAGTAAAGTTGTTCCTAAGGATGAGTATAATCGTCGCATTTAGTATCGGTTACTTATTATTACCAGCCATAGAGTAGAACAGAAGTCTTGTTTCTCATAATTTCAGTAGGTAATGTTTGATTTAGTTGTAACAACCCTAATATTGTACATGAAATTAATCTATTTTCTCCTCTTTGCCAACAGAACAGCGCGCCGATGTGGGAGGAGTTCATATCAAAGGCGACGAAACTCCACTCGGCATTGAAGTAAGTAATAAATAACACAGATTACCTAATAATTTCTTAGTACACGGTTTTAACGCCTCCACGAGTGTCGATGCTTTGAGTACTTACGTCCGGTGCAGTTTCGGCAACAGGTACTATGGAGTCATTTTCGCTATCGAACTTACCAAATGCTTGTTTTTTCACCAGGGGGCGATTCTCGAAGATTACTTTTAAAACCAGATTCCATAAATATCGCAACAACTTTCAAAATATTCATTGGCATGCATCGAGTGAATGGTGCAGGCGACAAGAACAAATCGAATGACTTATTTGACCAAAACGTTTATGGAGCTTAGTATCTTATCTTGGAATTTAATGAGAGAGAAGAAAGTATCCATTATTTGCTTATGAACTTTCTTTAAGAGATTTATCTCCCCAAATTTCTATTGTCTCTCGACTTGATGGAAATGTTTAACAGATTCTAGTCCTGACCCTGGTGTCCTAGATCCAAAAATTCGAAGACAGTTGAAATCTAATAATCCGTCTGCCTGCGTGGTGGATTACAATCCGCTCCCCCTCGCAGAGAGGAGCCGGTTGTCCCAGCAGTAGGACAATCAAAGCTGATTATGGATATTACCTAATATGACAAATGCCTAGTGATTTGCGGAATGCAAGTTCAATCAAACCTTATCCCCTTTCAATTGACCCAAGCTATAAATATGACCATCAGCACTTATTATTGACTCCTATTCAAATGCATAAAATCAGGTTCCAAACGAAAAGTTAACCTTGATACGATGCGTCGTAACTCGACTACATCCAGCCATTTAGCCACAATTGAGTGGCCGTTGACTCGCAAATTGACAATGATACTGCTACATGTGATATTGCAATAAAGGTTTATTGTTATATGTGTTGTGTTGTAAATATGTCGTTCGTAGAGGTCACGACTGCAGTTGGGAATGTGAGATCAGTTAGTGTTAGGTTTGATATTGATACACCTTATGTTTTGTCTACTGAAGGCAAGGATACATGGCTCGAGTGTTTTCTTGCTAAGAACGTTAATTGAGGAAGTGACTTCAGGATAATATTGTTGGATGAGACATCAAATTATGCAGCATTTCTGTTCCCGTAGCATTGGTGCTCAAACCAAATATGCATGTTTTCTGAAAATGCATTTAGGAGCATGCTTATAATTTTCATGTTTGATTATTAATTCACTATGGATGAACTGTGTGAGGGATGATATGGCTAGAAAGGAGGTGACTGCTGAGGTGACGAATAGTAGAGAAGTATGCAAGAAGAAGACATGCTGCACCGTCCACAAATAAATTTGGATAAGGGCAGGACAGTCAGTGGTGATGATATAAGATTTTAAACTATCATGGTCACTAACATTATTATAACTAGAAAACGGGATATTTACCATGTTTATTGTTAAACAAACAAACAAACATCATTGTCAATAAACATGATAAATATCCCGTTTTCTAGTTATAACAGTGGTGATGATGATCATGAGTTCACTAGCTGTTTTTGACATGGAAAGAAAAATTCGAGTGCGAGCAGGGTTTGACCTGCGATTTTTCTTTCCATGTCAAAAACAGCTATGTTCCCTACGCAGGGTTTGCGTATAAAATATTAAAAAATTAGTTTGGTATGGCGACTTCTATACAACATTGATTTGACTGCAATGTCAACGTGTTGGTTTAAGTTAGTTCGATACTTTCTTAAATAGATGGCGCTAACGTCACCGTAAGACGTTATTAATGGAACGAAAATTTCGAGAACTGTGAGCGGGGTGCGATGGTCTAGTTGGTTAAGACATCCGGTGTACTGAATCGGAAGGTCGCAGGTTCAAACCCTGCTCGCACTCGAATTTTTCTTTCCATGTCAAAAACAGCTATGTTCCCTACGCAGGGTTTGCGTATAAAATATTAAAAATGAGTTCACTAGTTTTCAAATTGCAAGTGCAATTGCAGCACAGCATTTACTTTTCTGCCTTAATTTATTCCACAGAATTTCTACTAGTAACTGCTTTAATTGCATTGCGATTTATTTTCTACTCTAAATCTAGAGTAGTGAAACAAAAAACATCAATCTCAAATACGTTTTCCTATTTGGCAGGTCAGCCCTGGTAGCGATTGCCGCTTTCCTGGACGCCTTCCAGAAGATAGCAGACGCAGCCACCAACGCTAGGGGTGAGTGAACTTATATTTTTTATTCTTTCTTTATTTTATAGAGATGGTAGTGTCAACATTTTGTTTTAAAAATTTTGGAGTGGTTGTTCTGTGTGCTCTAGTGTGGTGTTGTAAGTGAAAAATACTATCAAATAGTTGATTTTGGTTGAAAAATTTGAGATTGGAAATGCGAATGACCGTTTGATAGCAATAACTTTTTTTATACTTTTTTAATTTTATTTTTTTAATTACTGAAGGGACAGATGTGTGGAGATTGGCATAGACAATGAAATGCTTTTCCTCATTCGTGGATCATGTGTGGCTGTGGATGATGATATAATGTTTAATTCTTAGCTATTGATAGCTGAAATATTAATCACCAAGATGATAATAACAAAAAATAAATAGTAACAGCCGCTCGGGACAATATTTAGGTTAAGCCGTGCTTGCCTAGGTTAGTCCGTGGGTGGGTGACCACCCATTACGTATGCCAAGTTTCCTCCGTGTCTAGGAAAGTACGTTAATCCGTTGGTCCCGGCTGTCTTTTGTAGATCTTTGACAGTCGTTATAGGTAGCCTTACCAAGGGGTATCGTATGACCCAGTACTAACTGGGTTGTGGAGGTCAGATATGCAGTCGCTCTATGTATAATACTGGTATCCAGCTAAATCCGTTAAGACTGGAAGTAGACCTCAACATGATTGGGTAAAGCCTAGGCAGATCATGAACATAAAAACTACATTTTATTGTGAAAAATTATCACAATTATTTATTTTCAAAAAAAATCTCAATAGTCGATGTTTTGACTTACGAACTATTCAGATCTGAACCAGCTAAACAGCCTTGAGATCTTTATATCACTTGTGTTGTAATACAAGGCGGGAAAGAGATTGACAGCAATTAGTTTGTAAACCACCTATAAAGATTTGGACTTAAATAATATACAAAATGATGACATAACATGGACTTGCTTAGAAGTGGCAGTAGTTCCCTTCACGTCTGGGTCGCTGTCAACATTTATCTTGAGACAGCTACCCAAAACAATTTAAGATCTTGTTTAATTAGAGAGCAAAAGTTTACAGACGATATTCGATACCGATTTCGAACAAGTCCTTTCACAGTTTGTTAACGTCAGACGCAGCAACCTAACAATGAACTTTATGGTAATGCGAATAAAGATCAGTCTTATTTGACAGTGGCAGCATCTGAACATTAACGTAACGTAACAGTAAAGATCACAGTCATTTTGACAGTGATGCCCAATCAGAAGTAAACTAAATGTGAAATAACACTAATACAAAATACCATGTTTAAAATGAATAAGTACAATGTCTGTGAGTGAATCTATACAATAACTAAACTATCAATCTTCAATCTTGACGCTTTCAACAGCAAGCATTTAACCAGTTACCAGTTATGGCTTACAATAATGAAGTTATTTCAATAAATGTTAGCTAACAATAAATCTAAGTTAATCTTAATTTTACTGTTGTCGTGATGCGAATTTCGAGTGTGACAAGAAAAAATTGAGCAAAGGTTTAATATATAATAATACAAAATTCAACAGTAATGTAGACAAATATTAAAGGGTTGACAATAACCATATTATTGAACAAGTTTTCGAATAAGGCGATTATATTCCTAGTCGAAATATAAAATTAGTCATGGACAAGTCTTTTAAAACGACAGTCGTAAACGTTGAAAGTGACGTAATTCGAATAGATAGTAACTTAATACTAATTATTATGCTTTGACCTTTATTTTGCTTTATTATCAAACTAAAATTAAAAATCTGCAAAAGAGAAGGTCGCAGATTTGTACCAACAATCAAATTAGATCACTCAACGGTAGAAGAAAATAATTTAAGGGACAATGGTACTCCTAATCCAGTCAAGATACTCCCACACTTTACTGTAGACTCCAGGAACGCCTTCCATGCCGCAAGGAATGGGTCCGAAGCTGACGATTCCGATGACCTCATATGTCCTTCCGTTTTCGTACATGAGAGGACCACCGGAGTCACCCTTGCAAGAGTCCTTGCCGGTAACGCCTCCGGCACACAACTGGGCTTTCCATAGTGGGACGCTGCGGCCGGGGAAGCTGTAGACTGGTTGGCATTTCTGTGGGTAAGAGCAGGGTGTTAGGGATTGGTACCAAATTATAGTTCTAAGATTCGTGTTGTTTAATACTTAGATAACTTACTTGTTCCGTTACAAATGGCAACTCCACGTGCAGTTTGATATTGCTGTAGGATTTTTTATCGCTCACTGCTCCCCAACCGGCAGCGTACAGCGAGAAGTTGTTAGGAGTGTTCGCTGGTTCAGTCAGGTCTTTGGTTGGCAAGCATATCGGGCGGATGAAATCTGAAAAAGGTTTAGTAATGGAAAACATTATTAACAGATCTGTTGTCCATGTAAACAAAATAATCTCAAGTTAAGATGTTGATATTTGCAAAATAGCTAATCGGTCATAATTCACGCTCCGAAAATCAGTCTGCAATGCATATTTTGAATTCAACTGTTATTAATCTATTGTAGTCCTAAGCGCCTAGACGAAACTGAGGGACTAGAAGCGTTTCGTATTCAGAGTGCAGTTGCGGTTGTTATGGTTTTCAGTAGTTAATGTCAATCCAATACAGTTTTGACTATTTCACCTTCGTTACCGCTAACGGTCTTTCATATTTTCCGTTTTTAAATTATTTTAGTTTAAAAAACAGACCTGTGAACGGCGCTAGCTCCTTTAATCTCATCAGAGCAATATCATTCCTCTTCAATGGACTGACAGGGTTGTACTCTGGATGGGGAATGATCTTCTCAATGAGGATCCTTGTGACTCCTTCAGTACAGTCCTCGCCGCCAGCTTCGACTGCTGCACAGTCTGGGCCTTCGTGAGCAGTGTCGTATTCTCCCAGACGTACTCTCTTACTGGAAAAAAAAACATGTTAAGGTTATGTAAGGTCAGAAAAAAAGGTTCTTAAGTCTGTATCATTATGTTAATCAGCCTCTACACAATTTCTGGTTGATCTATATAAATAAAAAGAAAAGTCCTTGCTGACTGACTCATCAACGCCCAGCCCAAACACTTGGACAGCTGAAATTTTGCACAGAGGTTCCCTTTAAATGAAATTTGGAGGGTGTATTCTTTGTGAAGAGAAAGTATCCGCTAAGAAAGGGTTTTTCGGTATTCCACCCCTAAGGGAAGAAGAATTTTCTGTGAACGTTTTTATTCTCGCGAGTCGATTTACTTGAAAAAAATCATCCCCCAATAAAAAATCAGTCCTGACTACTCCTGACTGACTGACTGAAATATAGACACACAGCCTAAACGGAAAGAGTGGGTATCCACTATGAAAGAGTTTTTCGAAATTCTACCCCTAAGAGGGTGAAATGGGAAGTTGAATTTTCTGTGAAACTTAACATTTTCTGGATCCATTGACTCGAAAATTGGTGTACACACTCTTGAATTGAAATTATGAGACATGTGTATCAGTTTTTCCAAAATCATCCCGCAACAGAGTCAAATAGGGCTTCGAAGCTCACGTAGACGGGCGCATGACGCGCAGTGTTTCGCGGGGCGTGCGGGGTGCGGGAGTATTTATCTATTAGTAAGTAGGTAAGATTTTTCTGAGGTAGACGTGTCTGTAAATATGGTTTATTCCACCGATTTTCGCGTTGGCTCAAGATACGCGACATTGATATTAAGTATTATGTCTATAAATAGATTGTTGTCACCGGGGTCCAATCTCAAACCAAGGTATCATTATTTTACGTATGTAATTTAATTGATATTACTATGAACAAGTTATAAGCAAGTACATGTAAATCTATGTATGTACTACACATACATAAATTACTTATTATGCCAGAAGTAAGATCCCGTGGGCAATTCCTGAACTCTACGCGGGCGAAGCCGCGGGTATAAGCTAGTTCAAGACAAACTTGCATTAACTCGGTTGTAGATTCGTGATCTCGAACCAAGAAGCTAACAGTCCTAGAAAAGCCAAACCAAAATCTCACTGTCCTTTAAATGCCTTAAAGAAATTACTGCAAACTCACGGTGTGCCAATAGTCAGTACTTGTCCAGCTACACAATGTCCTGCAGTCATGACGTATTTGCCACTGATCAGGACACCTCCACAGAGCAACTTCGTGACTGTACCTTGCACGTATTCTATCATCACCAACCATGGGTACTGATCTACTGTTGTCGCGTTACCACCTGGAACATTCAAGTTTAGGGAAATAAGTACGCATGTAGTGTAAGGAGAAATGGATGCTAGTGTAAATGGGTACTTAGTATCGTTTCCTGTGTGTCTGTTCATTAAGAACTGAAGATGGCAAACTCGTACCCTAGTTTTGGGCTTACAGGATATTTACCATTTTTAACCTAGTTGGTTAATTTAGATTGTCATCGACATACTAAAACTAAGAGTACAAGTACAGTTAAAGAAGAGTGTATTTTAAGAATCAACGAGAACCTTTTGCTTTACAAATGAACTTTTTTAGTTTTATTTCTGACGTAAAACGAGTATTAATATGTTAAAGCTGGGTAATGAATGTAGATATGTTAAAGATCTGTGTTTAAACTGGACAAAAGTCCTCCTCCATTCGTTTTCATCATCACGAGTCTCTTTAGGATGTTTTTCTATTTGCGAGGAATTCTCATGAGCCATTAAAAAAGGTTAATATTTTGACTGCGTCATAAACAGTCTATTACGTTAAAAGTTCAAACATACTAACCCACAATCTTGTTCCCGACTCTGCTGTCCACACCACAGCACTCCGTGCGAGGATCAGGCGGTAAAGCAGTCATTTGAGCATTACAGTTTTCTGACGGAACCACATTGCCCTGGTTCGGTGGTGGTCCGCAGCAGACGCTGTACTGTTCTGTTCCCTCGCATCTGAAAATGGCAATTTGATTTTGTTAGGTTCTGTCTCTTGATTTGCTGATGCTAAACAAGTTTCCTCACTATGTCATCTATGTATAAGATTTGTGTTTCTTTGTGGAGGTAATCGAGGATTATTATAATGTATCACACGTGTTTGTCATTGTTTCAAGACCTGGTCACTTGCGCGTTCTACGTCTTATTGTTGAGAACATTTGATTGAAAGTAGAAGACAATTCTGCAGTTGGAGCGTTGACAAGGCATAGGCTGGTATTAATAATATATGTTTCAATAAAGTCCGTATAAAGTTATGACAGAATAAATGATGTTTTCGTTGTTGCCGACGCGAATGAGATAAATGTCGTTTGCTATCCTTATAAATATAAGATATATTTTAAAAGGTTTGACGGAGTAAATGCTCGCGTGACGGTTGACAGGGGCGAAAGAAAGAAAAAAAAAACGGGATGTGCCGACATGGACAAGGTTAGGAAGATGATGATGAAAAAAATATGAATGGTGTGAGACCCGTTGATAAAATGGAATAAAACTAGTTTGAATCATAGAAAAAAAGACACTGCTTAGGCTATGAAATCATGAGATGAATAAATATTATGATTGAACTTAAAACTCTAGCGTAATTGTACATATTTTTTATCCAAAGCATCTTATTACGTAATACGTAATTTATGGTAATATAAAGGCGTACATTATACAGACAATTTATGAGCTATTTTCCTCAATTGTCTCAACTCGTCCAAACAGGTTAGTGATAAACTTAATGTGTTATTCATCTACGTATTTATTATGTTATTCATCCATAGATTGATATCTTCATAATTTACGCATTAAACACCTTGTCTAGTTTCATAGTAGATATTATCCTAGAGCGTTGAACGCGCCAAATAACATGACTGATTCGAAACAAGTTAGTCGAGTATATTATTATAGCGGTAGATTTCTGAGGGATATTTTAAGAAATCTTTGAGTAAAATGTGGGCTTAAAGTTTTTGGAAAAATCAAAGAAAATATTATAGATTGATTGTATGAAAGAAATTGAATGTGGTTCGATATAAGAGTAGAGGGAGACCAAAGAAATGAAGGATGGACTGTGTAAAGAATGATATGGCAAGAAAGGAGGTGTTTGATGAGAGTACGAGTAGAGAAGTATGCAAGAAGAAGACATGCTGCGCCGACCGTAAATGAATTGAGATAAGGGAGAGATTGAGATGTATGAAAAAACAAGGAAGAAAGGGACAAATACTGAGATACCGGTTGAAACAAGTAAAATGGAAGAAGAGAAGAGGACATGCTTCATTTATTTAAAGTAAATTAAGATAAACGGTAGACGTATGGTCTTAATGCTTATACGATACATAGCATTAATGACGAAGTCCGTGAATGACTAAATTTGAGGTAATTCATGGAAGGAATGGGCCTTTGCCTAGGAGTGGGACAGTTCAGGCTAAGAAAAACACAAGTTATTCTCATGAACTTACACACGTTCGTCATTAATACGATCTCTTCATATATGACTATAGTTTAGCTAACCACTAAGCTGTTTAAAACGTAACAACTTTTTAAATGCAACATTTACTGATGTCTTCAAAAATCCTTGACCTTCCTATTCTAGTCCAGCAGGTTTCCTAATTGTTATTCCAATGTTTCTTGGTGTGTCTGTAGTGTAATATCATCATCCGTGATTACGTCATTTCAGATCTAATACGTACTAAGGATTCCCCTGCTACCCTAATCAAGCTCACCTAAGTAGGTGAGCTTGATTGGACTTCCGGAAGATTATTGTCAGTTAGTTTTTTTTTTCTTTATATTAGCAAGTGTTCATGACCATACGTGAGATTATTGTCTTGTGTTTTAGTTCAGTAGCAATAAATTTTCAGTCACGTCCACAACTTGGCATCCATTTAGGTCTCAATGTTGGTACATAATCTCAATCTATTTTATGGGTTTTGCTGGGATTTATATTTTCTAGCTGGTTTAAGGAAGCTAGACTGCTGGCTTAGTTTGTCCGCCGGCTAGTTGTACTTGTTGGAGCTTTTGTGGTCAAGATTCTGACCGGTCGTGGGCTCATGGCTACATACTGCGCGGGTAGATCGGGAATACGTATAGGGTTCAAAATGTTCGGCTAGAAAGGGAAAGACTGGTGAGATGACGAGTAATAAAAAAGAATAGCAGAAGACATGCTTCGACGACCACAAATAAATTGGGATAAAGGCAAGAGAATGTTGATGATAATGACTTCAAATATCTACTTACTTGGACCTCTGCACATAAGAGATGTTATCGCTAGGTACAGGTGGTTTTAGCATGTTCGCGAGATGTGGGCAGGAGTACAAGCTGATGCACTGTCCGACATTCCCGTCAGGAGTGTAGCAGTTTCCTTGTGGCGGTGGAGGAGCCTTTTTGGGACAGCACACCTGGAAGAGAGAGATTCATGATAAATTTTGCAATTTTGGTCTCTAAATTATCAATGTTTAGGATTTGATTCCTTCAAATTTAAACTGGTTTTTCAAAATACTTGAATTCTGATTACGTAAGGTGACACTAGAGGTTACTGATTCTTAAAGTAACCTCCACTTAATCTTTCGAATTGAATTGGCGTTAAATTTTGACATGAAATGACATTGATAATAATAGAATAATAACATTTAAATTGTTTTCATGTGTTAATCCAATCATATATCGTAATAAATTATTTTTTTTAATTTAATGGTAGGTACCCACCTTTCATTAACACTAGAAACGGAATATTTACCATGTTTACTGTCTGTGTTTTTAGGTACCCACTTGTATAATCGTTTTTTTTTTTGTTTTTTAATAATTTGTATGTCAATTGGCAAAGCTAATAACAACTTAATTTTTAAGGTCTTGTATATAAATGATTCTGATTCTGATTGTAAAGGGATCGAAGACCTCCAAGTAACCTCTAATGGTGGCTTAGAATATTATGCTATGCCATCAGATTATGACAGTGAAGGAACAGAGAAAGCAACTGTGTGCACTGTAACGTTCTGCCGAGTCAGACGGACTGCCAGTTTTCACCCCAATGCCCTAAGTAATAAGGTTGAAAATTTGTCGACCATCAGTGAACTCGGTAGTACACCAAATCAAGACTTAATTTTACACAAAAAGACAATCATTTGAAAGATTGCTCTGGAACACAAAGGGCAAAGAAGGAACATGGATGGGTTTTAGTCAGTACAAGTCTGACACTCCGTTCCGCTCCGCCCAGAGTGGGGGGGTCATTTGATGATTTCCCATCCAAAAAAAAAAAAAATTGAAAAAAAAAGACAGCGGTTAGAGAGATCACATTAGGATGCCATTAATTTGCTAGCTATAGCCAGTTCTTTGTCATTAATTTGAACTAATGCAATCATTCTGTCGTTATCTGTTTCATATTCTACTATTTTAGTCTTTCATTATGTTTTTGTTTCAGTTCCAAATGATCATCGTTCTCTTGTATTCGTGCATGACTAGGCTCTTTTTCGCCATGAACGAATTTCGGTAGGATGTTTTTAACTTTTGATACAAATCTGATTTCTTCATATACTTCAAATCAGAACTCACCAATATTGACGAAAAACAAACAAATCTAAACTCAAAAGCACTCGAAAGCTTCTCGGAGTGATTTTTATTTGAGGAAATCTTTGAATGGGAAATCAAAGAAGGTAGTAATCGATGATGCTCAATGCACTCAGCCTTACCCTCGAGAGACGGCGTTGTGTAGACAGCCAGTAAATTGATTGGTGTCTCTTTGAGGATAATGCCATTGATATTAGCGTTGAGAGATTTCTTTAGGATTTTTGAGTTATATTACAGGGTGGAAGGCACACCGATGCAGAAACGCTTACAAATCATGTCGTACACCGTTTGGTACGGTATTTAAAAAAAAAACATCTGGTCCATACATTTTGATCGTGTAGATATTGCATTTTTGAAGGAAACTGCTGTTTTTTTTTAATTAACGACGAAAAGTTTATATCTGGAGGAGCTCGTGGCTAAATAATAACAGCCGCTCGGGTCGATCTTTAGGTTAAGCTGTGCTTGCCTAGGTTGGTCTGCGGATGGGTGACCGCCCATTACATACCGAGTTTCCTCCGTGCCTCGGAAAACACGTTAAGCCGTTGGTCCCGGCTATCATTTGTAGATCTTTGAGAGTCGTTTAGGCAGTCAGTGGCCCAAAAAGCCTGACAACCAGTCTTACCAAGGGGTAACGTATTACCCAGTACCAACTGGGTTGTGGAGGTCAGATAGGCAGTCGCTCCATGTAAAATACTGGTATTCAGCTGCATCCGGTTAGACTGGAAGCCGACCCCAATATAGTTGGGAAAAGGCTAGGCAGATGATGAAAAATTTATATCTGGGGGGTCAGAATGATGTACTGAATGCGTGGTAAGCGTTTATGTGTCGGTGTCCGTTCCACCCTGTATACTGTCGTCTAGATGATTTATACAGTGTGTAAAGAACAGCCCTCCTCAAACTGACAGGGTGCATTCAGCTCCTTATTTTGGATCATAGTCCATCGAAATGTTTATCCGAAATTTTATTGCTTTAATTTTTTTTTTTCAGTGTCTATTCCTTTATTTTAATGTAAAATTACATTCCCTGTACACAGCACTCCATTTATGTAATGAATAAGATTAAAATAAAAAATCCAACAATGAATGTTGAAATACTCTAATGAACGACGCGTGAAACTAGCTACAGAGTTCATCGAACTCATCGTCGCGCTTGCCGTTGGCTACGTGCGTTTTGCCACGGTAACGATACATTGCGTATGAGGAAATGAAACAAATAAAATTTATTGGAGTCTCATAACATTCCTGAAATAATTTATTGTACCGGTCATCTTAGTATGATATACTGAATTGACCCCATCAGTTTGTGGAGGGCTGTCCCTTACACCCTGTATTATGATTTATATTTAAGAGCTATTCATGATAATGTAGGACAACATACAGAAGAGGTATTACATATGAATATTAACCACAACAGTATCATACCCTTCAAAGACGTTAATAGTATCGTCATACATGATTTGTTTTGTTTGTGGTTTAGATAGATTTACACGCCTTACCTTTTAACTGAAATAACTAATTAATTGTGATGTGTCGTATGTGGTTAATTTTACCTAGAATAATTTAATCGTAACGTATGTGGTTAAACTAGATCAGTAAAATTATAATCGGTCTAGTTATATCTAAATACTTGTATTAATAAAAGGAACTTACCGTTTGTTTTCTGTGAGAACAATGCACTAAGGACCACTTGCACCACAAATCAGTAAATAAGTTTAACGGTAAAAGAATTAAAAGCCTGAGGCTGAGGCTAAATATTTATTCATGAATTAAAGAAAAAGACGCTACTGTAAATGAAACTATCGATACTGCTTTATGAGAACTTGATCTGCCATCTACACATTAAGATTACCATCAGATCATCAAATGCAGAAACGACGAATGACTCATCAGCGACCATTACACGGATCTATCTATCGATGAGAAAAATAATGCAGATACTAACAGCTGGTGTGCTCCCAATGAATCCGCATTGAGACTTCTTCAGCAGGTCTACTTCCTGGCTGTTTCGATCCGGTTTGTGTACCAAGTCTAACAGCACTTGACAGTCGAAGAGTGATATGCAGTCGCCTCTGCCACCGCTAGGAGTAGTGCAATTTGATTCTTCTGTAAAACAAAGAGCAAAAGATTATATATTAAATGGAAAAATAAAACAAGTAATGGTCTCAAAGGTGGACCCAGTATCTGCCTTGGCCAAATTAAAGGGCCTTTAAAGAATATATGGCAAACCCGGACTCTGAATAGTGTCTAAGATACAGTCTTGTCTAGTATGAGCCTTTTGTAATGTGGCCTTCACGAGACGCCAGGCAGACGTCAAACATCGAAAAACACAAGGTATTAGACAGCAGCGGTGGAGAGGACTCATGACGGTATACGAGTTTATTTTGCCCTCAAAACACCCTAGTAGAGGTTTCACCTCAAAATTCCAGTTAGTGTGACCAAGTTTGGGCCCAATATTTGCCCTCTTGAAATTACAGGGCCTTTGAAGAGAGCAATAGTTAAAAGTGATGGTCCTGAACAATTTGTTTAAGGATAAAGGGAGATAAAACAACACGTCCACGCCATATAAGTTTAGACACACTATCTAGCAGTAGCGAAGGGTCAATTTTTATAATAAGAAAGCCGGAGTACGCACGACGGCCAATCAAGCTATACGGCTGTAGTAGGTATACAGTTTACGCAGATCTCTCATTGTATTGGAAATCTATACAAAGCGAGGGCAAGTTATACTGAAAATGTACAGCTTTATGTGCCGCCGTGTGTTTACATATCTTTAATGTGATTATATTATTTGTCTATAGAATACAGACTGTGCCATTTTTCAAACGGAACGGTAGAAATCGAGTTGTATGAAACCTTCGCCACTGCTATCTGGTACGATAGCACCCGTCAGTGCCAACATAACCAGTATAAGCTGACCTTTTATTGAAACTCCGTAATTCCAAATTAGAGGTCTAATTGTTACCACTGACATACATCCTACTATGCGCGACGCTATCGCAACGTCTTCGTAGTTTTATTGTGACGACAATAATAGATGCGGGGACACCTTCACAATAAAATTAATTAAAGAATTGGCAAAACATTAAAGTCACACAATTCTCAGAGGTCAAACTCTTGTCACCCTTTTTTGTACCCATATCTAACAGCATAATAAAATACAAGGTATTAGTAAAATAAAAACGACAATATAAAAATACAGCTGACGACAATTAAAGGTTATTAGTCGAGATCGAATATTCAGATGCATATTTACCTAAAGTTAGAGTGTTGTAGTATGGAGTGCCCAGTCATATTTTCCATTTGAATATCATCATCATCATCATCATTTCAGCCGAAAGACGTCCACTGCTGGACATAGGCCTCCCCCAAGTGTCAAAAAATTTGAATTCAGTTATTTGTCAACAAAATTTTTAAGTTGAAGTAGGTAATTCAACAATTTTTTTGCCTAATTTTAAACATAATAGAAATATTTATTATTCTAAGAAATACTTACTGCATTTTATACACACTATATTTTTTTTTATGAAATCCCGCGATATCGGGAAAAATATAGATTTAAGAAGCCGCTTTCACACTTTTGTACCCTATGCCAGGAAAAAACGTATCTCAGGTAAATCGGATCATATGCATCCGAATATCCGATCGTTAGTTATTAGTTAGTTCATGTTGCGGAAAGTCTCCAATACTCGAAGACACTAAAGTAGGACCTATTCAAGGTTATAGATGAAGATCACGTTATGACGTCACATCTATTTTAATTATTATCTTGATTGCAGCTGTCTCTAGTCCAACTCCCACATACGATTCGTCAATCGTCGACAAAGTTCGAACTGGTGTTTACATTTAAGCAAATACACAGACACTTATGAAAAAATTCATTAAGTAGTAGGTACACACTTTGCAATTTGTAGATTTTCCCAATTTTGCATATTATGACGTCATATTCCTAAACATGAGTTGGTAAACGCCTATAATTATGTGCGTTATGTACAATTTCCGTGCCGACCGATACAAGTAACTCACCCGAATAATAATACTCAATTTCCGTGGATTTGAAAATTATTTTATAATTAATATTGGAATTTTGTAGATCATTGACAAGATCAAAGTCATAATAAACAAGACTTTGATTATTCTCTTATTATCTAGGCTTTGAATAGTACAATGTCAACTGCACTGAGATCTGAATTTAAATCTTAAATGGTACCTAGACATTTCGATTGGAATTCTGTTTTTTTCTCTTAATTTGGTAGATATTTCATATTAGAATTCTGCGAAACAGGTCCTAATTGAAGCAGTATGCAAAACAAGCTTACCATCTCTTGGGTCGGTATATGGCCGTTCTAAAATTTGGACAGTAAAAGAAAATATCGTGAATATAAAATGCAGCGAGAAAAGGTGATTAGTTGATGCTAGTAAAATTAAACGTAGAATAATACTACGGCACTGATAAATTCAATAGGAATAGGTTAGTGGAAAGCTTACCAGAACTAACTTCATTGTGCGGCGATTCTAACGTACAGACAATAACATTAATGATAATGATGAAAGGAGGGTAGATTTATACAAAGAATACGTAGACTTAGAATAAAACATTAGTTCAAGTAATAGCTTACCAGTACTAGCTTCAGTTTCTTGTTCTGACTCTAAAGTTTGTTTAAAATTAATATTGTTAATTCCGAGAGGTCTAGAAGAGGACAGCAATAGGCCGAGTGGATTGGTTTAGACAGAAAGCGCAAGTCAACTCAGTACTCACCATTGTCTTTAGGTGAGTTAAATTGAATGAAAAAAAAAAAGTGAAATAAAAAAACTGAAAAATTCAAGAAGACTAAGTCAGTTAAGAGCTTACCAGGAATTAACTCATGGGGCGGTGACTCTAAATTGAGTACAATTTAATTAATAGTTAGTATTTTGTTCTGACAAATTCAATAACACCAGTTAGTAATATCAATGGCTTACCAGTTGTAGCTTCAATTTCGGGTTCCGATTCTAAAGTTTGTTTAAAATAAATATTGTTAATACCAAGAAGTCATAGCTAGAAGTGGACAGCAATAGGCCGAGTCGATTGGTGTAGACAGAAAGGTAGCTTTATCTTTATAATAGATTCATTATATATTGTACTAACAGATGCTATAGCGGCAGAACAAATAGATTACCAGCATTTTCAGCCTCCTTATGTGCTGGTAAAAAAAAATTAAAACCCGTGAAATTTTTGATCAGAATTCTAAACGAATAAAAGTAATAATTTCACGCGGTCAACAGCTAGTTGTTAATGGTTAATCATTTATCAATATAAAAATTAACCTATTAATAAGTCTGATAAACGACACAACAAAAAATATTAGTTCAGGAAACTTACCATTTATTTCATCACTACTTCCATGCTCTGTCAAATAAAATGCATCGTTAATATTAGTTTTATCCATTAGAAAGAATAGCAAGAAAAAGTATTTATTTGACTCACACAGGACAGAACAACAAAAGAAAATTAAATTTAAAAAAAAATAAGACAATACATTCATTTAAATTGGGCCTGTACGAAGCCAAAAGGCCCCGTTAGGGATCTTCTTAATTTCAATTTATTTCGCGTTGGCGCTGTATGTCTTTTACTTCCATCTCTATCAGTTCTCATCTCAGTGTTCGTTACTTCTCTGCCCATTCCATCTTCCACACAAACAATTCTCTCTTCTCTGATTCTTCTTTCCTTGTAGACATCTACATTTATACTAAACACTTCCCTCGTTGTCACATAAACTTCAATTCTCCGCAGCACATGTTTATACTTTAACACTCAATCATGAATGTTTTCAATTTATAAAGTTTTGGTATGCATTTGCTTTGAAATATGTTTTTAATCATTAATAGACTCACCTCTGGCTTCCATATCAGGTAGGGACAGGTCTTTCTCTGTTGATAGATTAATCATTGCTAAATCTTATAACCAAACTATATTTTATTTTGTTTATGAAAATTCTTACTGCAATACTTTAATGATATCATTTAATGTTCCATGTTTTCCTCATACAGAATGTTGGTGAATATATCAATGCTGAGAGTATCTAAAGTCTTGCGTGCGTTTGTCACACAATTCAAAAGTCCATTTACGGGGATTCGCGTTATGACATTACAAACTGGTAATGATGTTCTTTACATTGCCATCCGTGGCAGGATAGATCCCATGACTGTACTAGTCTACCTACATGATAAGAATGGAGAAATATTCACAGTGACAAACGTCAAGCGTGACTGCTACTAGTACTTAAGTGTCTGGATAGTCGCTGGCATCCATAAACCAAAATTCACCAATGCTAAAGTGGCAGACATTACCACAGATAGATTCTTTCTTGTTACTACAGAATATATCTTTGTATTAAACAACACCGTTGTGTTGGTAAAAACTCACTTTCAGGATTATGTGTTGTATACGTGTGATGTGTAGTAATAGAAATCGTTGTATGCTTGTACGTTTCCACACTATGCACGGCTAAAAGAATAATTTGGGTCAGTCTGGGTACTAATCTTTACTATTCGGGGATGCTTGAAGTCAATCATCGCACAGATCTCCCGATTTCTTAAAGACTCATTAAGCCCATTGTGATTGGCCAGGGCTGCGGGACTGTTCGAAAGAGATAGCGTGGCCCTGGAACACAAAGGCAAAGAAGGAACATGGGTGGGTTTTAGTCAGTACAAGTCTGACACTCCCTTCCTCTCCGCCCAGAGCGGGGGGGGTCATTTGATGATTTCCCATCCGGAAAAAAAAAAAAAAAGCCCATTGTGATTGTATCAAAATCATATCGATTAATCACATCAGCGACCGGGATTTTGACACTTCGTGTAAAAAATTGGTTTTACACTGCCAGTAGCCTTGTTATATTCAAACGAATAGGTAAACTTGGCGTTGTGGAACTATGAATTGTTACATTTTCTGCTGTCAATAGCAAACTTAATCAGAATCAAAATATGGTTTTGGAAATTAGGAATTTTGGTGAAGTCTTTAGAAAATGATAATTCATTTACAAATAGATCTAAATTTAGTTTTACAATGCCAATAGCCGTGAAATATTCAAACGTATAGATAAACTTACTGCCAGGTGTGGTGGAGCTATAAATTTCTACTTTTTCAGCTGTCAATAGAAAACGTAATCAGAATCATAATTTGGTTTTGGACATTTGGAATTTTGGTGAAGTCTTTAAGAAAGTTTTAGATTAAATTAAAAAAATATATATTTAAGTTTTTTTTTTGTTTTTGTTTTAAATTTAATAATTTTCGTATGATAAAATCTTTTTCATTTAAATTCAGTATGTGCATTATTTACAAACTACAAATAGATCTAAAATAATAATAAAAATATTAGGAAAAGCATTAAAAAAATTGGTCCACATCGTTGCCAAAAGGTAAATTGCCTAAAAAACTGGCATCATTGCCACGTTGGATGGCAATGCTGAACTATATTTATTGAATTCAGTGAAAATAACTTACTTGTATGTGAATTATTTTGTTTTCCTGTCAAAATATGAATTAAGTCAGATTCACTCATAAAAATTATAGCCAAAAAAAAACTCAATAATAAATATTGTTACTAAGGCATTCCGTTTCATATTTACCGGTATTTTTTCTTTTGGCCTTATTTCGACTAAATTTTCCAGCGCGACTAAATATGTCAGCAACATAATACTTACAATCAATCAATCCAGTATTAATGAAAAACTTACCACCGGGAATGCTAGGAAGTAAACTCGCTGCCAAAACAAAAAAAAAATCTTTACTCTAAGCAAAAAATACTGAAACTACTGGTAACTGATAATATTCCATTTTTATGATATTCCAATTAATCAATCAAAAATCAAGTAACGACTCACCAAGATTGAACGGCATGGGCCGATTAACTGTTAAAATAAATTTAAATAATATCAACAAAAAACAAATTATAGAAAAGAATGAATAAATGAAGGATCTAAACCCAAGTTTAGTGTAGAAATTTTCGAAGATAAAAGTTCAGACAGCTAACAAGAGTAGAACTAGCAAGAATAAAATCGGAACAAGAGTTTCGAGCAGCTTTTCCAGTAGATGTGTAGTGGTATTCGAAGAGAAAAGCAAACTTCCTCTAAATACAAAAGACCTGAACGCATTGACGAAGTCAAGGCTCAATAAGAAATTATTTAAAAAAAAAAATTGGAGAGCGATGTAAAGAATTTGCATTCGAAATTTAAAAAAAAAAGTACAATGGTGCTAGAATGGAGACCAATCTCGGTAAGAAGAAAAACGTAAAAGTTTTGAAAATATCACATCTAATCAATACAACTTACCCATGGGCTTTATGATGACAATTTGTGGCCAGTATTTAAAATATTTATCTGTCAAGGAAAACATTGTGATATAATTTCCTTGTCTTGTCCTAGTTAGTTCTTAATTTATAAGAAAGGGTCTTGAGGCAGAAGTTCTTAATGGTTTTCCTTTTTAGTGTAGAACAGTCCTTTGGTACTATTTGTTTTATCTTTAGACAGAATAACTTCATCGATATCATAGTAATTATAATTAGTTACTGCTTTTATTAACTCGATTGAAGATATTTCGGATTTACTAATGGAGACTCACCTTCAAGGACCACTGCTCCATTTGCGGATGTTGAGGTTTCTGTCAAAAATATGACTAAGTAAATAGACGATAAAGTTTAATGGAGTAAAAGATTTATTTTTCCGGTAATAATAATACATAAGTTGTTAAGAAGATTTGTATCATCAAGATATAAAATAAAAAACCCAAATCAAAAGAAAAAAAAAGAATTTTTCCCAATTCTGGGTTAAGCTCGCCATTGTACATAAGCTATATTATTGTAATTTGTATGTATATTTGTTATTTTGTGTGCAATAAAGAATAAGAATATATTTATATTGCAATCAGTATTGTAGTCATAGCCTGTACCCATATTCTTTCATGTAACATTATCTTGTTTTCTTATAGTCTGTTATCATTCAGGTCGAATATCGGAATGTCACGCTAACATTTTGAATGTTTGTTGCAAGAAAGCGTCCTATTCTTAAGAAATTTTTCTTTATCGCGTGATGAGTCTTTCCCAACTGCAAAAACGCCACTCTCATTTATATTTTGTTTTGTAGGCTTATGATCCTTTTTAGTAATTTCTACGCAGCCTGAGTTTACAAATCGAAGCTTTACATCATCGATAAACCTAACATAGTCTAATGAACTACAGAAACTTAATTGGTTTGGTATTCTTACCATTCTTGTCACTGACAATTTCTTGTGCTATCAATATTGAACAAATTGATAAGCGAAGGATTTAAATTGTAAAACAATGTCAAAGATTTCACTATAGGGTTATGCTAACATTTTTGTCACCCAAAAATTAAACCTTACCGTGAATATTTAAATTATTCTCCACCTTTTGTTCTGCCACAAGAAAAGTTAACTCTACAATGAAAAGTAATTCAATTTCAATTGACTATGAGCTAGACTCTTTTGACAAAGACTTTGATTTTAGTCGCCTTACATCGATACAGCTGGAAAGAGAGTGGAGAGGCCCAGGCCCTGCAGTGGTGCTTAATAATAAAATGGACTGTTGATTTAACACCTTAGAATACTGTCATTGCGCGGCTGAGTCAAGGATCTTGATTCAGAAAGCAGTACTCCTGGACACGACACGCAAAGTGGGTAGGTTCCTCTCTTTGGAGCCCTGACCACCGGCAGCATGTAGTTTGTTCCTGATGCCGATAGGCTACTATTTTGTTTTTAAATAATATGAGTAAAAATGAATGAGAACTAAATGTACTGTTTGTTTCGATGGTAAATTTATTAATTAAAAAAGACAGAAACTAGTTATTTAAAAAAATAATTTACCCGTCGCTTCATCTGTAAATAATATAATAAAATAAATTTAGTCTTTTATTGCATTCATGTGTGGTATACGACAAAAACATTAATAAAGTCAAAGCCTGCGGCTTGAACTTACCTTCGCTTTTGATTTCGTCTGATTGCTCTGACAATTAAAGTAATTTTATATTAATTATCACAATAAGAACATATACGAAAAATACAATATGCTTGTGTCATTCTCATCTAGTTGGCAAAATCAACACTGTTGAATTCATAAATTTGATTAAATACCGAATTTAATCAAATTTATGAATTCAACAGTGTAGAAGACGTAGCGATGAAAAAAACACACAAAGCTCGCTACATAGGATTAAAAACGACTGTAAATCAATAATAAGCTTACTACTTTAGTATCAATATTGTCACAAGTAATCCCTTACCCTCAGTCCAGGTTTCAGTTGAGTTTTGTTCTAATAAAGAAAATACTTATTTAAACCCAATACAAAAAACAATATGAAATCTTATATTAAGCAACTTCTAGAGTATTCAATGTTTACTGATCAATTTAATTCAATCATTCAATTGTATTTCATCGAAATACAATTGAACAACCATTGTATTTCATCCAAAATACAATTGAAAAAGAACCTCAAGTTTTCATTCAATCATAAAGACGTGTCAACTAAGCAAAAATGTTCTACCCACTAATTTCTTTAAAAATTTAAACTCACCTTGACTGTCATCAAGATTCCTCAGACTATCATCAAGAATCCTCAGACTATTATAGAAACGGTAGTCTGCCAAAAAAAAAATAACCTTAATCACACAGGACGGAACAATATTTTGAAATCAGTTGTTAATATTGTAGATACTTCCACAATAATAACAAGTGATTTTAGAAAAATTGGAGATACGGTTAAAAAGTTTACGGATTAGAGAGACGAAAAGTCACTAGCAATTATATGTAAAGTAAGACACCCTCTGCAGCAAAGATGTTCGGCGGGTGGCAATCTTGAACTGTCTGTAACCTCAGCAGATAAAAGGCGTCAATGTTTGGCCTTGGCTGTTTTTTTACGACTGTTGTTGTTTTGCCGTATATCTTGTATCTCGTTGCCTCGTCAGTTTGCGATGTGTGAACGAAATATCGGCACGGGTCGGGATTTGCAAAGATCATGTTCGTACTAATGGTTATCGTGTTTCGCAGGATAACATTTTGATCGATTGATATTCTTTTCTTTAGTCTCTGTAGGTTGTTGTAAAAAACAACATGATTTCTTGGATAAGCTTTGTACTTTTTTATTTTCGTAAAAAGTTTGTACGCGGTCGTAATTCGTATTTAATTGAGTCTGGTTGCGGTTGGTCAGTCGTGGTTCAATGCTCATTTGAAATTCATATGTTGGTGCAAATGTGATCCTTAAAATCGTCTACTTGGATTTTAATACTCAGTCGTCATGTAGTAAAGAGTGTTTCTTATGTTTTTGCTTGCTTGAGCATAAATACTAAACCACACAATATTTCATTTAGATGATTCACATTTCTAAGAGTAGAGGTTATTGAATTGTTGAACAATCATCAACACATATTTCCTCTTAACGTTTCCCATAATTAATGAATTATGTTTTAGTTAGTGGACTTTTGTGGGCATTCATTTGTTGCAAAATTGGGGTTTTTACGGGTTTTGTTTTGCATTATGTGTACAGTAGACCTCAAAAGTACTTATGGTCTCTACTGTACATATATTGTCTAGCTTGTTGAATGTTGCTTCTTGTATTGTCATTGCACGTTGACCGTAATAGCTGCTTCTTTGAGGACACCTGTCCTGGTTTAGATTGTTGGACTATTTAGTCTTTTAGCTTGACTTTACCTACTTCAGTTAGCAGTACCATACTATTTTCGTAAGCAATCAGTTTTATAACTGTTTTAACATGATTATTTAATCAATTCCATACAACATATCCTATCTAGATCGCATTGTTTATCACTCAACCTTTTAAATATGTTTCAATTACATTCAAAGTTCGGGACCAAATCATTAACAAGAATTGGCTGCCTTAAACCACTATTTCCAATCATATTTTTGTTGTTAGGTACTGTTGGAGATGTTTTC
This sequence comes from Noctua janthina, assembly GCA_963576755.1. Lineage (NCBI taxonomy): Eukaryota > Metazoa > Arthropoda > Insecta > Lepidoptera > Noctuidae > Noctua > Noctua janthina. Next base: position 3,212,944 of record OY755074.1, read on the forward strand.
ATTTGACCTATTCGCCTCAAAATGGCAACGAGTTTTGGGCTGTGTGAATGATGTAAGGTAAGGTCATGTTGTCTTGTTCATAACGTGGTTTTTAAAGATCCAGTTGAAAGGCAAGTTTCGGATTACAACATGTTTTAAAAAGACATGTTTTTCTGCAACGTGTGGTTTTGAAATTAGTGGTTCATCTTTCGTTTTTACAGTTGTATTTCCTATCACGCAAAGATTCGGTTTATTTTTACCAAATTTGTTAAATATGTCGTCATATTTATTTAGATATTAATGACAATATAAAAGTGGACTATGTCATAAGGCGTTGTCTACCAGCTTTAGATAAAAGAGCACAAACGCCGATGACGTGGGTATTGGTATTGTTTGCTTTTAATTCTCTAACTTCACTTGCTAATTCATTTGTTTGCAATTTTGAATCCAGCAATACTCTCTTCTACTTTTCTTTATCATACATTTCTACTTTTAGTCCTGTTTTAGTTTGTGCATCTTTAAATGTATTTAGGTATGTTTCGACAGGAGTTGCACCTGTCTATCCATTGCTTTTTTTTTCTTCTTATCTATCTTTATTCATCACACTATCTTCTAGTTATTATATATGTCTATCTGTAACCAGCTCCTTTTATCGAGTTGCAAACAGTCCTGTTTTAAAGGGTAACTGGTTCTTTATACCCTTGACGAGTTCTTGCTTTATTTTTATTCGTGGTATTCATTCTATGGTCTAAGTGTGAACATAATAAAAATGGTATGCAGAAATCAATTTTTGTTCTTAGTAGTTTAAGATTTGCTACGGTTTAATGAGGACCTATGTTTGTAGCTACTAATGGTGCTTTACACAAACCGCCTTGGTCTAAAAGTATGTAACTTATTGTAACTGCATTTTGACCGTGTCGTACATTTTCTTGAAGACATGTTCTTATTTCTGATTGAAATAAAAATTGCCGACTTATCAGTAACTACACGGAGGCTTCTCAAGACACACTTTTCTTTGAGTTTTCTAATTATTGATAATAATAATTGATATTTGTTGATTGTTGATTAATAAACTGATGATTATTATCGTCGTGTGACGGTACTTTGAAAAAGTGCATTGAATCCATATTGTTTCATAATTTTCTTTAATAACATGTTTGTGTTTTTTGGTATGCATACCGATATCGACTACCGATTTTTAGCGGAAACAATACGAATACAATAGAATGCGCAGCTTAAATCTTCGAAGCTAGCGTCAAATTTACTGATTATGTTTGATACGTCAATTAAATTCGTTACTCTCTTTAAACAATGCTCTGACTTCGATATATATTTTAATAATGTTACGCTAATATTGATACATGCATAGATTCATACCATAATCCCGCGTGAAATTGCCTTTTAATAACGTCGTTTGGACCGGTCCTCGATTAGTTTGTATCAAAGTCATATAACCTGTTTTTATTATAAGTGACTTCTGCTTATATTGTTGTGTTTATTAAATAGTTGTTTTGTTAATAAGGCGTTCGTAGCATCATCTGCCTAGTCTTTTCTTAAACCATGTTGAGATCGGTTGCTAGTCTAACCGGATGCGGCTGAATACCAGTATTTTACGTGGAGCGACTGCATATCTGACCTCCACAATCCAGTTATTGGGTAATACTCCTTGGTAAGAGTAGTTGTCGGACTTTTGAATTTATGACTTCTCGTAAAGACTGTCAAAGGATTATATGTGACAGCCGGGACAAACGTCTAGATTTGCGGAAACGCATTGAAAATTATTTCTTTAGGATCTTCAAATATATTTGTCGACTGAACAAAACGTATGTTAGATGGAAGTTAATCAATCATCGAGACTGATGATTACATAGTTTAAAGACCACTGAGAACTAGAATTGCATATATCAAACTTATCAATAGAATCAGTCGTACTGACAACACATTTCTAAGAATATCTTGTCTTTCTATGATAACATATTATATGCTGTTACTTCTGTAATAATAGCAAAGATAACAAGTTTCCCTACATCAATTTCACCTTAAATTGCTTGTTTTACTTCCAAGATTTTCATGGTAATTTGTGAAAACCCACTAGCATTCACAATGCGAGACCACATTCTTATCTAAATCTTAATAAGTTGCGTCCATCTTTAGTTTGTTAGTTAATATAGCAAGATTTACGTGCATGAGATGAGTTTCCTATACAGATTCGCTATAAGCACTTTAATATGTAAAGTTTTCAAGATTGTTTGCTTTTAAAGCCATAACGCTGAAGAGATCATTCTTTTATGATGACGCGGTCATTGAAAATAGTTTTACCAAAAGGGCCTCAGCTCAGCATAATGTCAGATGGGAACACTAGTTACTACGCTGACGCTGATATGAAAAAAGACTAGGCAGATGATGAGGATGATGATAATGCGGTCATCGAGGTCAGCGTCTGATATCAAATCTGTACACAGGATCTAGTAAAGTCACTTCTAATTGTAAGTGTCATTCAACGAGATTACATTTGTCATAAAACGATGGCAAGGTTGCAAGTTACATTGACCCGTAAGAACTTTAAGATTATCTGTTTGTTCTAGGCAATCCTCTAACTCGTCTTTGATTGTCCAATCTCTGTGTCCGCTACAAATCCTTTTTGATTCTATTTTTTTTTTTTTTTTTTTTCATTTTTTATGATGCACGTCATGTCCCTGCGACTAATAGATATTTTTTCTTCCTTTCTTTCTTATATTCTGTATTCGTTAAGGCTTTATCATTTTTGTCTTTTTTCTATAATAAGTATTCGGGATCGCTTTTTGTAATATCGGTGTTCATATTCTGTTGTCACTGAAGCTACTTTTTTGTATTTTCTAACCAATGAACACACACATACATACAGGAACATATAGGGTTTATTCATCGTCATGTCGTCTACTTTTGCTTCTTAAGATTCGAGGGCAATTTGACGTTTTTCAACACAGACGTTCGCTGCAAATATCGTATGTAACGAGAATAGCTGACCATCAAAATGTGCAAAAAATGACGCATCTTCGTCAAGAAGGATTTCCTCTTGACTTATTATCGTATGTTCACTCGCCAAAGGACCTTCATTGGGTAGTAACCGTTTAAAGATAAACACTGTAGATGTTTACTTAACTAGCGACTGTAATACCTATGCATCAGTAGCGAAGGATCAATTTTTGTAAGAGGTAAGCCGGAGTACATATCTTTAATGTGATTATATTATTTGTCTATAGAATAATGACTGAGCCAAAGGGAAGCCACTTGGAATCGAGTTGTATGGAAGCTTCGCCACTGCTATGCATTAAATTGAGCCGGTTTCTGTTTGTTTTTGATACCACATGGTCATTATTACCTGACTTAATGAAGGTGTTATAAGTATTCAACATTTTGAAAAACGATCAAAATGTTTAATAATTATTCTAGTTACTTATGGAATTTCCAAATTACTCGTCCGAGCCGCATCAGGTTTTCTATATGACGATAACGTTATATACTCTTATTTCGTGGAAAGACCAGAATAATAATATTATTACTGACATCGTCTCATACTTTGAGGTCAAAACGTATGTATGTATCCAATTAGGTAATAATCACAATGACAATACACTGAACCTACTCGATAAAACTAAGTCATAGAAAATATAATACAAAGCCATTATTTTGGTTTTGGGCACCATACATTCAATTATCACTCTTGTTGTTTAATGGTAAGCTAGTCACCAAGCCTGGATATACCAGACCTTACACATAATACAAGTTCTTTAATACACTTTTATATTTAACAAAATAAAGAACGAAGGCAATTCTTTAGTACTTCTTATTAGCGTGTCGATAACTATCTAAATTGAGTCGTCTCCAAATTTGGCGACGAGTTTGGTCACTTTTAGAAGGTAACTCCTGTGATGTCCACATCGTTTGTGGGAAAACACCATATAACTCCAGGTGGGCTACTACGACGTCTTAAGCAGTATTGTTTTAATCTTATTCCAGAGTGAGAAAGGGATGGCGCTAGACCGCCTCTATAGCTGTCTCTTCCCCACACTGGAGTGACATTTCAACGATACTGCTGTAAGAGGTCACGGCAACTCCTCAGGGCAGAGTCATCATACTGATATTATAAATGCTAAAGCAACTCTGTCTGTGAAATTCGACAGGTGGGTAGCTTGACACCTGAAGGTCTTTCGTCCTGGATAATGTATCAAAAATAATAAAACACGACTAAATGGCGTGTACCCGTTACACTAAATAACCGTTTACCCATTAGCTTCGTGTTCCGTTAATGTTCAATCAAATACTAAATGATGTAGTCATGTTGAAAAAAAATCGATTCCAAATATGTTATGTTTTCGATTACCCGATATGGTGGATGCTGCCAGGTTTATACATAATCTGATGAAGAGCATGTTGATGGATGAAGAGGGAGAGGAAGGCCAAAGAAAATATAGATGGATTGTGTGAAGACTGATATGAAAGAGAAAGGAGTAAATGGTGCCGTGACGTCTGACAGGGGAGAATGGAAGAAGAAAACGTGTTGCGCCGACCCCAAGTAGAACGGGACAAGATGAGAATGATGAATCTGGGGGAAAGCCTGTCTTAACGAAAGGAGGCCTGTGTACCAGCAGTGGGGACATTATATGCTGGTTATTTGGTGGAGGGCCATTAATCCAGTGGGATAACGAGGGCTGCGGATGATGATGTTGACCTCAATATAAAAAGTTCATACAGTAATCACATCAGGATATCGTAAAAGTAATCGAAGCTACTTAGTTACTTTAAAATTGTCATTAAAAGTTAGTTGTAATGCACTTTGTAGCCTATAAACATAAGATATGTGAGTAATAATAAACATGTACGTAAGTACAACGTTTCATGATAAATTCCAGTAGGTACCTAAGCTATAAGTAATTAACACTTTTAAGTTTCTTCCTAAACTGTTATGTCTACTTAGTACTTACCATCTGAAAAAATACTTAAATGTTAAACAGAAAGAAACTTTTGAAGTTATCGTAGGTAGGGCGTAGATTTTAAAATCTCCTCAAACCTGTATTAATTAAAATTTCGCAAGAATTGTGTCCGCACACACAATACTTAAGCCATATATTTACATAAAAACCGTTTGTATCACAGTTTTCCTTAAAGAATACCGTATGTTTAAAACTTTTAATAACAAAAACAAAGAAAAAAAAATTAGCAACTTACGTCCATTTACGAAGCAAGCGCACGCGGCGAAAACAGCGAAAAATATTATATTCATTTTTAAATTTAAATTTTAAAATATCACAGCATTATACACAAACACTTAAACACGACCGTGCCAGCCCGTGGTCAGCCGAACTGTGATCGGACAACCCAATGCCCAATAAATATGTTTTACCGACAGACAATCTCGCACAGTCATCGAAACACAACAATCCTCCAAGCAATTCTCGTCCTTATTGCTTCATGTAGACATCCGTTAGTAGCGTGTACAAATTCAATATTGATGATGAACTTGTGCGCAAAACTGGTATAGCTCTAACTTCATACAGTTTCTTGGAATGTCCCATTCCTATATTAATTGTGTTTGTTTACGGTCGAGTGGCATTATATGGATCGTTTTCTTTACTTTCGAGTACAATTAAATTCTTGGGTGCCTAAATTAGCATTGATCCTTTATTATTGGGTTTTTCTTTGCCAGTCTAGGTAACCTTTGCGCAGGTACTTTTACGGCTGTTGCAAACGCTGTATATCAACCTCTTCGTGGTCTTTTCCGGTCTTGGTATAACTTTACAGATAATAAAACACATCTTCATTTTTATAAGCTAGATTGCGACTTATCCCTGCTTATGTGACTTTGGTTACACGGGGTGACTTTTAGAACACTGGGGACACCTTGAACAACAGGCCAAAGTTGTTTAAGGAATGAAAAACTCTAAATTGAAGAAAACTAAACCTGCATTTTTCACACTTCTTAGTTCAACCAGGAATTGAGCTTGGTCATTTTAGAAGAACTTTGCACTAGACGATAGCATTACTAATACACATAAATCAATTTTCCGTTTTTCAATGTCGAAAAATCAGAATCATTAGAAACATCTATAAATTCAGAAGCGTAACACTAATTTGCACAAATGTACTAATCAAAGATTAACGACATAGACGTTAACACAGGTTAACCTATGCCCTAACAATCTGAACAGGAAAGCAATCGCATAATCATGTTCAGATAAGACATACTATTTTAATTGCGAAAATTCATAAAAGTAAATGAAGTGCAGTATTAAATACGAGTACTACTAGGTATTGCAACTTATTCTTAGTCGACAGTTGCCAGAGAAGGTAAGAATGAAGAAGGACAAGACAATGTTAAGTTTAAATTTGGATGGATAATCATCAGCTTCCTACCCTTGTCCCATTCTACTTGGGGTCTTCGCAACACTTTTCTTCTTCCATTCTCCCCTGTCAGACGTCATAGCATCATTTACTCCTTTCTCTTTCATATCATTACTCACACAATCCATCCATCTGTTCTTTGGCCTTCCTCTTCCTCTCCATCCACCAACATTAATATCCATGACTTTTTAAATTAGGATTGTTAAAAACTGGTAAAAAAAACCAGCCGAGCCATAGCTGAATATGGAGAACAACAAGGACGTTTAATTTTGGTTTTTCGAGTGATGTTGCGGTCTTGCCTTATTCGATGCAAATGGGGCATGCATTTTTGCCAATACCTATACGCCTTTTTACTTCCTTCTCGCAAGAACCTATATTGTGGATGTTAGCTCCAAGGTATACGAAATCTTCGTCGGTTTCGAGTGACAGTGCGCCTTTTAGTTGCAGTTTGCTGGTGCGGTCTACCACCATCAACTTAGTTTTAGCTCGATTGATATTGATACCTAGTTCCATGCTGATCGTTTTCATTCTGCTGAGTAGATGAGTCATTTCAGTTTCCTTGGCAGCCAGGAGTCTTGTATCGTCTGCATAGCCCTGGTTTGTGATTTTGGTGCCACCTATTGTGACTCCGCCTTCCCAGTTTTTAAGGGTTCATCTGATAATGTACTCTCCATACGTGTTAAAGAGAATGGGGGATAGAATACAGCCTTGTCTTACGCCTTTTCCGAAGTCAGAGGCCCCTGATACATATCTGGGATATGATGCAAGAGACTTAGGGGTAAGAGGACACCCTCTCAAGCCTCAGTCTCTTGCATCGTAATGATAAGTCCAACTTATAATGGGGAGTTGAATCAGGGGTCTGATTCAGAAACCGATTCTTCTTGACACGGCGGGCATTATTAGGAGGTTCCTCTCTCTGGAGCGCTGACCACCTTTAGCTTGGACCTAGTTCCTGATACCGGCAGGCTACTATTTTCTATTTTTAAATGATTTAATTTTTATATTCAAATATCAAACAATATAATTTATGTAACATATATGTAAGAAAAAAATATAAACAATAATAGTCCAAATAACCGCCTCATGAATCATATTAATAATAGAGAAGCTCGTGGCTAAGTAATAATAGCCGCTCGGGTTGATCTTCAGGTTAAGCCGCGCTTACCTAGGTTGGTCAGTGGATAGGTGACCGCCCATTTCATACCGAGTGCAGGCAGATGATGATGATGATGAATCATTATTAATAAGGAGCTGCTGCATATTTGCCTTAATATCATAGCAATTTTTAAATAGAAAGGAAAATGACAATGAATCACTGTTTCATTTGTGACCATTAAGTGCATTTTCGTGTTCGTCTGATTCATAAGTTACGCCTTTACAATTCTTGCTATCCTTGATGGCTATATCTTGTTAAGGCTGTATTGTTGGTTAATACGATGAAAAAGGTATTTCCCCATTTTTGTGAATCATTCGCTTCGATTCGTCCAGCTTGGCCTTTGTACCGTAGTTATATTTATGTTCTCTACTTTAGTCCAGCAGTCTTAAGAACGGCTAAGGAGACAACGAACCAGTGTACTTTTTGTTTTTTACCCCTGGTATTGCAAACGTCTCAATTCCGTTAACCACATACGTACATATGTTACCGGCCAAACCCAATTTCAGGCCAAACTAGTTTGTCCTAGGCCAAACCAGTTCACGTGAACACAAACAAAACAATTACAATGCGCCCAACTTTGCTGTGGGGCTCATCGGCCTTCTATGCGCCCTCGGCTCGCGCGTGGTGGGTCACAGTTCTAACCTAACCTAACCCATTTATTCAGAGTGCCTAGTTTGGCCTAGGACAAACTAGTTTGGCCTGAAATCGGGTTTGGCCGGTAACACATACATAAGCTCACGCCTTTTTCCTATGGGGGTAGGCAGAAACTACAGAACGCCACCTGCTACGATCCTTACATACTCCTTTTGCCTCGTCCTCGTCATACATCTGGTCATACATGCACGCCGGGTGCGAGTACTACGCATCTGACCACCCGCGATCATCCTCCGTTGACCATTTACCATGTAATGAGAAAAATAAGAAAAATATGGCGAAGAATCTGCAATTACCAACACGCAGTCGGCAAATTGGGTATCTTTAGGCTTTCCCCCTCACTGAGGCCTTTTTGAACTTCTTCTTTTTTTCTCATTTTCAACGCTAATTAAAGGTTCGAAAACAACATTGTGGTTCGTGCAGCATAGGAGTTCGTGGTTAAATAATTACAGCCGCACGGGTCGATCTTTGAGGTTAAGAAGCGCTTGCTGAGATTGGGCTTTGGATGGTCCCGGCTCTTATTTGTAGATCTTTGACAGTCGTTACAGGTAGTTAGTGACCCGAAAGTCTGACATATCGTATTACCCACTAACAAGGTAGTGGAATTCAGCTACGCAGTCGGTCCTTGCAAAATACTGTTTTTCAGCTTCGTCCAGTTAGACCGGAAGCCGTCCCCAACATAGTTGGGAAAAGGCTAGGCAGATGAAACAGCACTGTGGACTTAAGGTGTACAATGAGCTAGTGCTAGTTGGTAGCAGGACTGAGATGTCATTGCGTATCGCAATTCCTTCAGGTAGCATCGTCACTCAGTCACTCTGTTATTATACCTTGTATGTGTGTGTGTTATTACTACACACTACAAGATATTTGTACAAACAATATAACTCAATGTAACTGTGAATAATTTAATTTTCTGAACCAGTGAAACTGTTGTATTGTTGCCGATATACTGACATTTTCGGCAATTTGGAAATAATTATGTATGAACACGTGTTCAAATATACTTATTAAAATTTCGTTCATTGATTGATTGAGGGTCTTACAATTTTTTGTGTACAATAAAGTAGGTATATTTTATGTATTTATCTTATGATCGTAGAAGACCGATACTTTTATTCTCTATTGGATTCTTGCCAAAACCAACTTTTAGAAGTCCTTATCGTAATTTAGGCATTATGTGACCGGCAAAACATTTTTTATTTTTTCCTTTCTACTATACTTTTTTTGTTTCCTCCACGTTCAATACAATGTCTTATTGTCATTGTTCCGAAGAGATTTAAAAGAGTTATAGAGCAGACAGGGTAAGCTGCCCCTCGTCACGTTCGATCACATCGACGTTACACGGCTGCTAAAGGACATCACTATCTAGAAAGCGGAACTACGTGCAGAAATATCATTATTGCGCAACGTTGGTTCAGTAATTAGGTCATCTGAGACCTTTGAGGTCACACGTCGAGCGGAGCAAAATGCATCAATCGGCAGTTTTGAATCGGCGAACACAAGTACGTGACAAGCTGCTGATAATGCTGACCTAGCGCCGCACGCTGCCGCCGTCGCGTCGCCTGCACCTCAACACTGGCTGCGGAAATGTCACGCGTAGGTACGTCCACTCCTAAACGCGCCTACGCAGCTATTGTCACCACCGGCAAATCGGATCCGTCGCAGCCTAAGCGACAATCCAAAATAGGGAACAAATAGAGTGCTCAACCTGCCCTGCTGCAGTCCATAGCTTCTTGCCAAGAGCGGGCCAAGTTGATGAAGATGGTTATACTGAAGTAGAAAAGAAGAAGAGGAAGTTCCCGTAACCAGTGCGGTACCGCACCGAGTGGACCCAACATGCTGCTGCGGCCTGCTGTGCCTACGACGCAGCTGTACATTTCGCCTCTGCATTACTCCACGAAGGTTGAGGAAGTCATTCATCATATAACCGATGAAAGATTTCTATGTGGGGGGGTTCAGAATGATCTACTGAATACGTGGTAGCCGTTTTCGCGTCAGGGTCCCTTCCACCCCGTATAGTTATTTACCCGGGTTGCTCCAGCCGGGCAAAATACTATAGGTACTGCCGAGTTCACTGAGGGTCTGCCACTTCTCACCCTTATCACCTAAGTAATAAGGTCGAAAAGTGGTCGACCGTCAGTTCACTCGGTACTTTGTAACTGCTTTAGGTACAGGACCAAAATAGAAATACATACATGATGCCTTTTTAAGACAAAAACGGGCTCAAGGAAAATAACATGCTTTTGAAAATTTATGAGTTAGTTAATGTTGCAAAATATTTGTTTTAAAATGTTAAATATAAATAATTGTAGTAGGTATGAATCATTTTAATAAGCTTTATTCTAATGTCAACAATATGCTGCAACGATATAATATTTTAAGATATTTTCCTTATGGTTGTTTCTTTTTGACACTTTTAAATACTATTTGCTATGTATTTATGTTATAGATGTTTGGTTTTCTTAAATGCACTCACTTGACGCTGTACAAGTACTTATACTTTGTCAATGTCGGTAGGAAAACATTGACTTCAATTTTAAACGACTTCCAAAAAGAGGAGGTTATCAAGTCAACTTAGTTTTTTTTTTGTGTATGTGTTTAACGATATCTTCGCCAATTGTGAACCGATTTTGACATAAATGACTATTTAATCTGTCTTGATCGCTGCAATTGCTTGGATGTTTATTGTTTTCACAATATCATAACATAACGACTGCATGCTCCGAGGGGTACGCAGATGCGTACATTACACCCAGATTGCGACAGTTAGGTATTTTAACTTCCATTTTATTGGTGATAAGCCCATTACCATGAAATGTATTGTTGACAATGTAAAACAAATGTATAGCAAATATTTGTGTAGGATATTACAACTAAAAATGGAAAAACAAAAAATCTTTTTTGCAAAAAATAAAACCGACTTCAAAAACACAGAAAATAAAAAAATAACTTTAGCTTCAGAAGTCGGTGACAAACTAAAAATGGAAAAACAAAAAATCTTTTTTGCAAAAAATAAAACCGACTTCAAAAACACAGAAAATAAAAAAATTACTTTAGCTTCAGAAGTCGGTGACAATAAAGTAAATCAAACAAACAAAAGTCACCGCCTTCTGAAGCTAAATTTATTTTTCTATTTTCCATGTTTTTGAGGTCGGTTTTATTTTTTACAAAAAAGATTTTTTATAAAACTAGGACTACACTACTAGAACATTATCTTACTGCCCTTGTCCCATGTTATCTGGGGTCGGCGCAACACGATTTTCTAAGTTACCCCTAAAAGTGGCTCCCGTGTTTAAAATTTATCAATTTAAATCATCAATCGGTCCAGTAGTTTCGGAGTAAAGCTGTGACAGACGGACAGACAGACCGAGACACGCGAGTAATCCTATAAGGGGTTCCGTTATTTCTTTTTGAGGTACGGAAACCTAAAAAGGAGTAAATGATGCCGTGACGTCTGACAGGCGAGAATGGAAGAAAAAAACGTGTTGCGCCGACCCCAAGTAGGATAGGACAAGGGCAGGAAGATGTGTGGTATATCATCATATAGCCTACTTCAGTAAGTTTTAAAGTTCAGAATCTACGCACACTGAAAAAAAAACAAACCGTAGACTGGAAGCCGACCGTCATAGTTGGGAAAAGTTGTGCAAATGATGTAGAATTAACCAAACAATTTCTTTGTTCGCAGGTGCTACTAAGGAGATCGGCACGGCTTTGACGCGCGTGTGCCTACGTCACAGAGCCATCGAGACCAGGATGAAGACGTTCATAAGGTAAACTATATTTATACATGTCATGACGTCATTAAAGTAATCTTACTGTTCTATACTATCACTACATCGCTACATATTAGGTCTTTACCTATGAAATTGGAGATTTGTATGAAAATTTTAAAAACAAAAATTTTTGTTTTTTTTATTTTTATTTTAGCTTATCTAGCTTTTTTATCTTTCCGATTTGACGCAAGTGCTTCAATGTCGTTTTGACACTAACTCCAAGGCCCGCAGCAAGCTCAGCCGTAGATTGAGTTGGATCCGTTTCCACTACCGCCTTCAATTCGTCGTTGTCGACAATGGTTACCGGCCGACCGCGAGGCTCATTCTTCTACTCAAAATTTCCAGATTTAAACCGATTGAACTAATAATGGACCGTGTTTATGCAAGCAGTGTTAGGCCCGTACACGTCGTTAATGTTTCGTGTTGTTTGCGCAGCGGTATGTCCACGTAGGAACTCATATTCGAAAATTTTACGAATTTTCAGTTTATCCATGGCGCCAAAAATTACCACAATTTCACAAAAACAAAAAACTATCTAGAAACAAATGACTGAATTCGAAATTAAAAGAACACGGCTTTCGAATAAAATTTATTTGAATTTCGAATTGCGCGCCAATTCACAGATAATTAAATCTGAAAATGCTGGTTATTAAATCTCCAATTACATAGGTAAAGACCTATTATTATAAAACAAAGTCCTCCGCCGCGTCTGTCTGTCTGTTCGCGATAAACTCAAAAACTACTGAACGGATTTTCATGCGGTTTTCGCCAATAGATAGAGTGACTCATGGGGAAGGTTTAGGTTTTTTTGTAAATTGGTTGAAAAAAAAAAATGGCCACGTACAATGTGGTAATTGGAAAGCTATTTAGACGGATACAGTATTTATCCTTATCAACTTAAATACGTTAGTTACTTTAAGCATATCATGCACATTATTATAATCTCAGTACACCATATAATTCAAATGAGATATTCATTTGAATACCACTGTTAAACCCACTATGATTTGTGTGGTGTGTTTGCGTTTGGGAAATAGTGTAACAGTGTTTATAAGAATCTAAGTCTTTATTCAGAATCCCAGAAGGTAAAATACAATATGAATCTAAACTAACATCATAATCTGCCTAGCCTTTTCCCAACTATGTTGGGGTCGGCTGCCAGTCTAACCGGATGCAACTGAATACCAGTATTTTACATGGAGCGACTGCCTATCTGCGTTGGAAGGCCTTCCACTAGGTGGACCGATGACCTGGTAAAGGTTGCAGGGATCCACTGAATGCGAGACTCACGGAACCGGTCAATGTGGCGACACTTGGGGAAGGCCTATGTCCAGCAGTGGACGTCTTTCGGCTGAAATGATGATGATGATGACTACCTATCTGACCTCTACAACCCAGTTAGTACTGGGTAATACGATACCCCTTGGTAAGACTGGTTGTCAGACTTTTTGGGCCACTGACTATCTGTCAAAGATCTACAAATGACAGCCGCGACCAACGGCTTAACATGCTTTCCGAGGCACGAAGGAGACTCGGTGTGTAATGGTTGGTCACCCATCCACAGACCAAGCTAGGCAAGCACGGCGTAACCTAAAGATCGACCCGAGCGGCTGTTATTATTTAGCCACGAGCTCTTCCGAATCTAAACTAACACACAACAATGTAGGTAGGATAATCCTGTATTACAGGCTGTAGGAGCTCTAACAGTATGCTATAAATGTAGGACAGTAGATATTTTTTGTTAAATATTTAACATTACATAGTGATAAACTTATTTTGATTAACTTAAACTCTGTTAACTTAGAACTAAACACATAATTATAACACGAAAATATTTGCGTCAGCAGCATCATTAACTAGGTTTCAAAACACATTCGAGGCGCTCTTGTTTGTTTTGATATTTGCATCTAGCGACTAATGTGCTTAGACAATAAATAAAATCGATGGTCTATGTCAGCGCATTGGTTATTGCCATGTTGTGTCAGCAACATGCGCCAAACGCGGAAGTCTAACCTAGAGTATGACGGTCTACGTGCCCTCGTAGTCGATGGAGTTGATGTACCTATATTCTGCTAATTTCTTAGCTGGGCACTCAACAACTTCCGTTTAATGTTGTATACACCGTGACTTTTTAGTCGTCTTACAACGGTGTTCTACTCAATGTACCCGACATAAAATAGCTCTAGGCGCTATTTTTGTTTTTTTTTTCAACCATAATAGGTACAAAGATAAATAAATAATATATTAGAATAAAATTATGAAACATCCTGTTAATGATGTTTACGTGTCAAACAGGAGAACAAACCTACCCAGCGCTCGAGTTCAATAAGTGTTTTAACTACGCCATGCGTCATATTACTGGATAATATTTTTATTTTTACATTATTAAAGTCTTAAAATTACCTATTTTTTTTTACATTAATGATTAGTAGTCATTGGATACATGAAGTGGTCTGCCGTTGTAAGACGACTAAAAAGTCACGGTGTATAAAGATTATTTTAGTTCGTCGAGTACAAAAAACTTAATATTAAGCGTGATGTCTTGAAATCTCAGAGATCGAAGGTATCTGCGGTTGTTTTACAAGAACAAATTAACCTGCGTTATTATTTTCATGTGGACCACTGGTCATTGGTTTTGTGCAGTTCATCCTGCCATCTTCTACGAGGTTTGCCGCATTGTCTTCTAACAGTTCAATTCATCCCCTAAACAGATTAAATACGGAATGAAAGTGTGTATAGGCTCACTTCCACACCCCGTATATATATAAAGCGTTAAGGTTCGCTTGACTACCTCATTGGTCTAGAGGTCACAAGCGCGACTGCTGAGCATGAGGTCCTGAGTTCGATTCCCAGGTCGGCCAAAGTGTTATTGGGTTTTTCCATCAGAAATTTCTCGGTAGCAGCCACGGAGTATGGATCTGCGCCCGGTTGATGGCAATAGGCTCGCCTTCTATTACATGGGACTTAAACATAACTGGCGAAATGTGGGTGAACTATCAGGTACACCTCTGACTAACTCTTCGGGGATTACAGGCGTGATGTTATGATGTTATAAAACTATGTAGGTTCGCTAGATGTTCGTAACTTTGGTCGATGGGAAATACCAGCAGACGATCGGCTTGTACAAGTAATAAGTCTTAGATCAAGGTACGCGTTGACACGTCACAATTTACCTACGTCATTACAACGGTATTTTGTGGTGTGTTCATCATCATTTCACTGACGTCAAAGATAAATGTTATGGAGATTTTTCTCATCTCAACTTATCTTTGCATCAGGCTTTGGCGCAGCCGTGAGGCACACATCTCTTTTTTTCTCTATGCTGCAGAATATATATTTTGTTGTTTGTCTCTCTATGCTTTTTTTTTTTTTTTTCCGGATGGGAAATCATCAAATGACCCCCCCCACTCTGGGCGGAGCGGAGGGGAGTGTCAGACTTGTACTGACTAAAACCCATCCATGTTCCTTCTTTGCCCTTTATGTTCCAGGGCCACGGTATCTCTTTCGAACAGTCCCGCAGCCCTGGCAGGCATCGGTCCATGCGGACCCCTACTTGATTGCTGACATATCTTTGAGGCGCGCGTGGAACACGAACGCGCCGTCGACACGGCCTGTAGTCATAAGACGGCCGGACGGCGAGCTAGCCCATAACTCGCCGTCCACAGGCCAGCGCCTACGGTGGTCGGAAGCCACCACGTGACCCCCGACGCCCAGGGCGTCTCCCGCGGCGGCTGGGACGTGAGGTTCTTTCCCTCTCACGTCCTGCCACTTCCTTCACTAGCATGACTGCTTCGCAGAAGGAGGTGACGGCTTCCCATTCCCTCTCGCTCCGGACCATGGCTTGAACCAAGGCCGGACGCGAGAGATCGTCGCCGCCAATCGCCGCTATGAGGACACGGCGGTGCTCCGCCCAAGCGGGGCAGACCTCCACGGTGTGTTCCACCGTGTCCTCAGGGCGATCCTCGCAGTGGAAACACCCGGGCGTTTCCTCCCGCCCGATTCGGTGCAGGAACCTCCCGAAACAACCGTGTCCGGTGAGGACCTGCGTCAGGCGGTAGGTGAGGGCGCCGTGGCGCCTCTCTAGCCACTCCTCAAAGAGGGGACTTATCGCCACTATGGTGGCGTGCCCTGCACGGGGTTGCGACAGTCGCTCTCTCCATGTCGCCATGAGATCACGCCGGAGGTCTGTCCGCTGAGCGGCAATTTGTCGCGGCAGCGGTGTTTCCCCCCGACATAGTGCTTCCGCGCGCCATTCATGCAGGCGCGCGAGGACTATCGCCTCCAGATCCCATGGCGGCAATCCGGCAAGGAGGCTAGCCGCCTCGCCGGAGATCGTGCGGTACCCCCGGATTAGCCTTATGGCTATCACCTTTTGGGGCGCGTTCAGGTAGTGGGCGGCTTGCCGCCTCAAAGAACGCGCCCACACCGGGGCCCCGTAAAGGGCCATGGACCGCACGACCCCCGCTTAAAGCTTCCGGCAGGAGGCGTTTGGACCCCTCAGGTTGGGCAAGAGCCGCTTGAAGGCAGCCCCTGTCCGTTCCAGTTTGGGAGCCAAACGTCGGAAGTGCTCCACGAAGTTCCACCGGCTGTCGAGGACGAGTCCTAGGTACTTCAACGTCGACCCGACGCCGATGGAAACCCCTCCTGCCATCAGTAGGGATCCCAACGGTGGCGCATTCCGAGGCCCATGAAAACACATGGCCTCGGACTTGTGCAATGCCACCTCGAGACCCAATTGCCGGATCCTCTCCACAACTATCGCAACCCCGCGTGTCATGTTTTCGGCCGCCGCCTCGTGCGACCTCCCTTGTGCCAGTACCAGCGTGTCGTCAGCGTAGCAAACTACACTGACGCCGGTAGGCAGGTCGGCGCGCAGCACCCAGTCGTAACCGATGTTCCACAAGGCCGGCCCCAGAACCGAACCCTGTGGAACACCGCACGACATCTCTCGCCGGTTCCATTCTCCGCTCCGACTGGGGTAGATGACGGCCCTGTCCGTCAGGTAGTCCCCGACCACACGACGAAGGTAGGTCGGCACCCCGTGATACCGGAGTGCCTCCGCAATGCAGCTCCAGGGCATGGAGTTGAAGGCGTTGGCGATGTCAAGAGACACCGCCAAGACAACCCCGCCCCGGGACACCGCGTCCCCCGTCGTGAGGGCTCTCACGCGCATGATGGCGTCCACCGTCGAGCGCCCCTTGCGGAAACCAAACTGGTGTTCCGCAAGATCCGGCCCCATCCCTGCGAGGTGCCCGGCGAGGCGGTTGGCAATGACTCTTTCAAAGAGCTTGCCCACCTCGTCGAGCAACACAATGGGCCGGTACGCGGACGGAGAGTCCGCAGGGCGCCCTGGCTTCCGGATGAGGACCAGCTTCCCCGTCTTCCAACGAAGCGGGAACTGGCCTCTCTCCAAGCATGCGCTTAGGAGCCCTTCCAGTCGGGGCCCGAGAGCCTCAGAGACCAGGACCCAGGCTTTGCCAGGCAAGCCATCGGGTCCCGGGGCGGTATTTCTGGCTTTCAGCCTGCGTACCGCCACTCTCAGGTCTACCCCAGTCACCTCCGGAACGTCATCGTCGTCATCGGTGTGGTCCGCTTCCGGCACCGCACGCGGTGACGGAGCCATAGGCGGGGGAGGATGCTCCCCTCGCGAAGGGAACAGAACGCTCACCACGTCCTCCACGAGCTCAGGCCGGAGACTCTGCGTTAGCGGGGGGGCCCGGGTGCGGAGTTTGTCCCGCACCATCTTGTAAGGGCGCCCCCACGGATCTCCGTTCAGAGACTCCAGCATCTCCTCGCGGGCCAAATGCTTGGCCCGCCGGACAGCCTCTTGGAGGGCGGTCTTTGCCGCTCTGTACCCCTCGTACAGCTCCGCCTCAATGGCTGCCGCATCCGGAGGGCGGATGCGGAGCCTGCGATGCCTGGTGTACAGGTGCCGCGCGGCAACGCACGCCTTGCGCAGAGACGTCAGCTCTTGCGACCACCAGTACACCTGACGCCGGGCGCTTCCTGGCCGAACTCGGGGCATTGCCACGTCGCAAATCTCGGACATGGCCTCCTGGAACCAACCCGCCTCGTTGTTGATGTCGGCAGGCCTGTCTGGTGATGACACCCAGGCCTGCACGATTGAGGCTTCCAGGAGGAGCTCCCGGTCCAGCAGCTTCAGCGCCCATCGCGGACCACTCGGGGCCTGTAGGACCGGTTCGCTTGAGGTCTGAGTGGAGACGTCGAACCGGATGTACCGGTGGTCGGAATAGGTCTCCACCCCCTCCATGACGCGCCAGTCGACGACACGCGGTGACAGAGCGGGGCTAGCGAACGAGATGTCCACCACCGACTCGCCCCGCATCCGCACGCACGTGGGGACAGAACCCCGATTTAGGACGACTAGACCTGTCTCCAGAGCCCAGTCCTCCACCATCCTACCCCGCACGTCCGTGTATCGAGAACCCCAAGCCAAGTTCTTGGCATTGAAGTCCCCGAGTACAAGCACGGGGAGGGAATGGCTTCCGATGACGACACTCAACTCCGTGAGGGAGTTGTGGAACTCGGCGAGAGTTCGGCTCGGGGAGAAGTAGACTCCCACTACAACGATCTCCCCGAACCGTGCTGCTACGCACCCCTGACCCTTCCTGACACTCTCAAGGGTCGGGGTACCGGCGGCGGCCGACGCAATTATGGTCACTGAGCCGCTATGGTCCTCCACCCAGTCATCCCTGGGCGGGACAAAGTACGGCTCAGCGACCACGGCGATGTTAATCGACCACTGCGCCATGCTCTGGAGCAACAGATCCTGAGCACAGGCGCAGTGGTTGATGTTCGCCTGGAGAAGGCGCAATGGGGCCGTTACTGGCACTCCATTTCAGTCCCCTCCCGGGCCCTCTGCAAGAGCCCCGCTGCGGAAATTGCAGCAGTAACGGCACCGGCGGCAACAGTGGCGGCGGCTGCGGTGGTGGCGACGGTGGGGGTTTTGGCGGTGGTGGCGGAGGGCCTTCCCTTACTGCTGGCCTTGGCGGGTGTACCGCAGGCCTTGCTCCCTGCCCGGTGATCGGCTGGCTTGCCAGCTGCCGCACATGCGGCACAGTGCGGTGCGGCAGAGCAGGCCGCGGCCATGTGACCGGGCTGGCCGCAGCGGAAGCACAGGCCACTGCGGTCCACCTCCGAGGTGCACCGGACCGACACGTGGTGCCCTACATGACAGCGGAAGCACCTTAGAGGTCTGGGCTCCAGCAGCTTCACCTGCGCTGACACCCAGCCCACCAAGAGCCTTCGGCCCTCCACAATGGCTTTCGCCGCCGTCACAGGGCAGCTTACCGTTACGGTTCGCATGCCCGACAGATCCGGACGTAAGGTGCCTGCCTTGACCTGCTCGGCAGGACACCCACCGGTCCTGGTGACGGCGGCCACCACCTCCTCCTCGGTCACCGAGTCGTCCAGACCCAGGATGCGCAGGTCTGCGCATTTGACGGGCCTGGACACTCGGGCCTCGTCCGCATTTAGGGACGCTCTAAGCTTTTCGGCCAGAGCGTCAGCGGACGAGCCACGGGTTTCGCCGGGGATCTCTAGCACTCGAGCCCCTGTTGCGGTCACTCTAAGCCGGAGGCCCCCGGCGATCCCGAGCTCTCTGAGATCCACCGTCGCCTTCGCTTTAGCGAGCACGTCGCGGTAGGTGACGCCCCTCTTTTCCGCATCCGGCTGTAGCGTTATCACTACAGCTGCGGTTTTCGGGGCGCTGAGCCCAGCCGCGAAGCTCCGCTCCTTTTGTCGGCGCTTCCGCTCCCGCTTCCTGGTCTTTTTTGCCGCCCTTCGCTCCCTCGCTCTTTCTCCGGCCACCTGCCACCCGGGCTCGGCCACAAAAGGCTTAGTGGGCGGGGGAGGCGGCGGTGGCGGCTGTACCGCGGCTGGCGCCGGTACATACGCCGCCTTGCCCTTCTTTTGGGCCACCGCCTTGCTCTGCCTCAGGGCCGCCGCCCTCCCGACTGGAGCCGGTTTCGCCAGAGCCGGCTTTTCGGGGTCCGACGTAACCCTGCCGGAGGGCTGGCTGGACGGCCCCGGTGCGGAGGCCGCAGCAGCCGCATATGTGGCCGCCTTGTTTGCCGCCAGGGGGGGGCGCAGGACAATGCCCTCCAGAACGGAGAACCGCGCCTGGAAGGCAGCCAGCTCCTGCCGAACCAGGTTCAGAACCTGGTTCTCCACCGGCACGGGCTGACTTGGTCGCTGCTGGCCCCCATTTTGGGGCGCCTTGCGAGAGCCGGACTCGCGCAGACCGGCCAGGTCTGCTCGGAGCTTCTTGTTCTCCTCTTGGAGAAGCTCCGTAGCAGCCGTCAGGCGAGCGACCTCCGCCCGCAGTTTGGTAACTTCGTCTGGTGGAGGCCCCGCATATCTGGCCTTCGCTGCCGCTATGATGGAGGCGGCCGCTGCAGGTATGGCCCTCTGTCTAGTAGAGGGCTTCTGCTTGTAGGACACAGCTCTCAGCGCCACCTCCACCTCCTTCGCAAACTCGGCCTTACGCTCCGCATCTGAGCCGCCATCTGCGACCGCCTTGTCACCAGAGGAGCCCGAACGATCCACCCCGTGACCGGCCACCCCCGGGTGGCGCCCCTCCTCGGCAAGCCGCGCCGACCTCTCGGTGACAGAGAGGCCTCTCCCCTTGCCACGGATCCCGCCACGCTTGCTGGTGGGGATCTTGCGAGCCGAAGCCAGCTCCCCCTCTGACGACGACTCTCGGTCGCCTACCGGCCTGGATCGCTTGCGTAGGAACTCCGTGTTCCCCGCAGCAGCCCCGGGCCTCCCGCGCCGGGAGCTCTCTGAGCCTCCCGCGTCTCTCTATGCTAAGCTAGCTTTTGCCCGCGACTTCGATCGCGTTTACGTCGAAATTATACGACATTTTAAATAGAACTTATACTGTCAATTACGGGATATCTTCCGTGATTGTTCATTATTTTGAGCTCCCGATATTTCGGCGCTGTAATAATGAACAATCACGGAAGATATCCCGTAAGTGACAGTGTAAGTTTAGTTCTAAACCGTGAAAGCTAAAAACAGTGTTTTAAATAGAGCCCTATGACACTCGGGCTTTATGTAGCTTTCCATTATTGAAATAATTTTCGGATCAGTAGTTTCGAGGATTACCGCCTACATCCAAATTTTAAGTTTATAATATTATTATCGTCGAATCCGACTCGGCTGGGCAGCGTTCGGGAAGTTGCGTGGTATCTTCTCGTCGACGAAAGTCTATGTGTTAAGAACCATGTGTGTTCAAAATACGCTCACCAAAATCTAAGTCCAAAAAATTTGTAACACATGACCTAACTAGATGGCGTTGACGTCGAATTAGAAGTCGATGTTAAGATTCTCCGCCGTTTAGTTGGGGTCCTGTCGATAGAGTTCAATATGTGGATAAAATTAGATCAGTATATCGTACTCGGTTGTTTTATTTAACTCTCAACCTTACGTATATTCACAATAAGATCAAACCTACTGTTGGCTGAACATCCGCCGCGTCCGGAACTCAACATTGGTCCTTCGAGCCGGATAAATAACCGTTTTTTGAGTTTGTGCGCGGCGCAGCCCGCTTTGCCCGTGTACTCGCAGTGGATCGCTGCGGCAAAGGTACTCGGTCCCCCGCATAGGCAGCGACAGCTCCGTCCAGTGTTGTGGACGAGCTCGGCAGCAGCGGCAGGAAAGAGGTGACAAGAAGGCGCCACTTGCATCCAGATCAAACGGGAGGTGATCGTATCATACGTCACCCCCGCAGTTCAACGTGTCGTCACGAGAAGGTCGTCACACCCCCAGTTCAACGTGACATCAGAAGACTGACGTCACATCCAAGACTTCAACGCGTCGCCACCAGGGCGCGCCAGAATCATCGTGTTGTGTAAGTGAAGTGCAAATTGTGAGTACATTTTGTTTCTTAAACAAAGGAAGTTAACGACAAGCAATTTTGAACTTTATTTTTTCCAACAATTTAACTTAGATATTTTTTGAAGAATTTTGGACTTGTAGAATTTTAAGTAAATTTTAAGACTTTGAATATTTCCGCTTAGATTTTAATCATTTTGTGTTATGTGTGCATGTTAGTTAAGGACTTAGAATAGTTTCTTAAAAAAAACGACGGAACGGGGAACCTATGCCCGATTTCCGCCAGAATATAGTTATTTAAAACACTTGCAAAATTTTGCGCAAACTTTTTAGGACATAGAATATTTTTGTCATTTCTGGACTTGTATTTAATTTCAAGTCGGTTTTGCTACAGTACAAAACAAACATTGTTTTTAAACACTTGTTGGTTTGTTTATATTAGTTTTGTTGATGCAATTTGAACCTTATTAAGTTTTACATTAATATTTACATTTTTTTTTGTGGTTTTATTGAATTGTTTTTACGTTAATAATTGACTCAAAGATGGAAGGACTAATTAACGTACTAAAAGGCTTCCAAAATGTTATTATTAAAGGATTAGCAAATTTTAAAAAGAGTCCTAAAGAAAGATTAACTATCGAATACATTGAAACCCGACAAGAATTGTTAGAAAAGGATTGGGATTCGTTTAAAGAAACCAATACTAAAATTTATCAAAACTTTAAATTAGATGATAATATAGATCAAAAGGTGGTTGACATGTATGAAACAGCCGAAGACACTTATATAATGTATAAAAGTTTATTAAAAGCAACACTTAATAAAATTAGGCCAAGGGAACCAGTACAACTCAGTGATGGTTCTTCTAACAGTTCATTTAAGTCAGCAAGTTCATTAGTTAAATTACCAAAGATCACCATTCCAACATTCTCTGGAAAATATGGAGAATGGACAACATTTCGTGACCTGTTTATATCATTAGTCCATAATAATGAATCGCTAGATAACGTACAAAAGCTACACTATTTAAAAAGTCATCTTTCGGGTGAAGCTGATCAATTAATAAGGAATACACCAATAACGGATGCGAATTATTGTCAATGCTGGGATTTATTAGACAAGAGGTATAGCAACAAAAGGTATCTCGCTAATTGCATATTAAAAAGGTTATTTGGCATAAAACGTATGCAAACTGAGTCGGCGACTTCATTAAAGGAACTGTTAGATACCACCAGTGATTGTTTGAATGCGTTGTCAAATTTAGGCATAAATGTGAATACATGGGACGTTATTATTATACACATCGTGACGTTTAAATTAGATGTTGAAACTCGTAAACAATGGGAAATAAGCGTCAGTGGTACCAATTCCAATGATTTTCCTACCATTGATCAATTCAAATTATTTCTTGAACAACGTTTCCGCGCATTGGAGTGCATAGAACCAAAAAAGGGTTCAGGTCACCAGAACAATAACAGTTCCAACCATCATACTCCTAAGACAATGCTTGCCACAAATTCATCATCACACATGAAATGCGAATTCTGTTCAGAACATCACAAACTTTGTTTTTGTAAAAAATTTGCAAAACAGTCGCTTGAGGTTAAGCGTGAATTTGTACGTAAAAACAAAATATGCTTTAACTGCTTAGGTAGCAACCACACAGTTAAAAGCTGCAAAAAGGACACTAGTTGTAAAGTTTGCCAAAGGCGCCACCATTCATTGTTGCATATTAACCAAGACCAAGACCCTGAAGCAATGCCAGCTGCTGATAGTACTAGTCCTTCCACTAGTGCTAATCAGATAGTTGCTTGCTTGTCAACAGGGAAGGTACCCAAACCCAGGCAAGTTTTATTAGCCACTGCGCTAATAAAAGCTGAGTCAAAGACGGGTGGATACCAAACAGTCCGAGCCTTACTCGATCAAGGTTCGCAGGCTTGTTTCGTTACAGAAGCAGCAGTTCAACTTCTCAACCTGAAAAAGATTTCAATTCAAGGTTTTGTTTTAGGATTAGGAGACAATAGGTCAACCATGACAAAGTACATGGTACAAATAACGATAAAGTCTCGCGTCGATTTTAGTTTTAAGTTTACTTTTAATGCTTACGTTTTAAGCAAGATCACCTCTTACTTACCAGAGCGAAGCTTAAACACGGATGCTTTCGACTGGTTAGAGGTTAACAATCTGTGTTTGGCAGATCCAGAATTCAACACACCCAACAAAATCGATATTCTGTTGGGTGCTGATGTTTATAGCTCTATTATTAAGGAAGGTTTAGTAAAGAGTCCTTCTGGTAGTCTTATAGCGCAGAGCACTAGATTAGGTTGGGTCCTGTCAGGTGCAGTGGGTACTGAAAGTAATAGTTCAAATAGAATTAACGTAATGCATTGCAAGGTGCAAGTAGATGATATTTTAAAGAAATTTTGGGAAATTGAAGAGCAAATTAGTAATAAAAAGATATTTACACCAGAGGAGAACAAATGCGAAGAGCATTATAGTAAAACTACTAAGAGAGATAGCGATGGTAGATATATAGTCAGGTTACCTTTCCGAGACGAAGACCCTCCTTGCAAGTCTGGAAATTCACGTGGCATAGCTAAATCGAGATTTCAAGCATTAGAGAGAAGATTAGCAAAGAATAAAGTGTTAAAAGAAAAATACACAGAAGTAATACATGAATATTTACAGTTAGGTCATATGAGGCACGTGAAGAAAGATGATAGCAAAAGGGAAGAAGCAGTGTATCTACCACATCACGCAGTCATTAGGGAAGACAAGACCACGACTAAAGTTCGTGTTGTTTTCAACGCCTCTGAAAAGAACAGCAAAGGAGTATCACTAAATGATACGCTCATGGTTGGTCCAACACTGCAGGCTGATTTACGTCACACGGTTTTAAAATGGAGAGCACATGCTATAGGACTTGTAGCGGACATAATTAAAATGTATCGCCAAGTGAAGGTAGCAGAAGAAGATGCAACGTTCCAAAGAATACTGTGGCGTGACAGTCCGGATAAAGAGATACAAGATTTCGAGCTTGTGACTGTGACCTTTGGAACAGCTTCTGCCCCGTATCAAGCAGTAAAAACTTTACGTCAGATCGCTGTTGATGAAGGTGAAAACTACCCACTAGCTGCAGATAAGGTTTTAAATTGCTTCTACATGGACGATTTAATGACAGGATGCAACACTGTAGAAGAAGGCATTGATATTTATAAGGAAATGATAGCATTATTAGGAAAAGGTGGATTTATATTACAAAAATGGAATAGTAATAGTCAAGAAATACTTAAGAGAATAGAAACAATTGAAAACAATGTAGTTAAAGAACAACCAGATCAAACAAGAACTAATAGAAATAAGGACAAACCAATAGGACAAACAGAAATTATACAGAACAATGAATTAGAGAAAGTAGAACACAAAGAAGAGAAAGGGTTAGAAATCAAATTAGATAGTACAATAAAAATTTTGGGACTTACCTGGAACCGCAACGAAGATACCTTCCAGTACTCGGTGAATCTTCCGCCGCTGACGACTGCACCTGTAACTAAAAGGACAATTATTTCGGACATAGCCCGATTGTTTGACCCACTAGGTTGGTTAGCTCCTAGTGTGGTTTTAGCAAAAATATTCATCCAAAAATTATGGCTTGCAGGTGTTAGTTGGGATGAAGAAATTAACACTGAATTAATAAAGGAATGGAGTACTTACCGTGAAGAGTTGTCACTACTTAGCAAAGTTCGGATACCTCGTTGGCTTGGAACTAAGTCGCACGACGATCTTGAGCTTCATGGATTCAGTGACGCCTCCAAAACCGCGTACTCAGCCGTGATTTACTTGCGGATAGTAGATGTTGTAGGCAAGGTTCATATTTCGTTGTTGGTTGCAAAAACCAGAGTAGCCCCCGTCAAGCAAATTAGTATACCTCGTTTAGAATTGTGTGGAGCAGTTCTACTGTCAAATCTTCTAATAGAAACAGCAGCCGTCCTGAATATTTCGAGAGATAAAATCAAGGCCTGGACAGATTCCACTGTCGTGTTGGCTTGGCTTAACAGCCATCCAAGCAGATGGAAGACGTTTGTAGCAAATCGCACCTCGGAAATATTGACCACGATGAAGGCATCTCAATGGTTTCATGTTAAAACCAAGTTCAACCCAGCAGACTGCGCCTCACGAGGTATCTTACCTAGTGCATTGATAGACAATAGGTTATGGTTTTACGGACCATCATTTCTAACTGAGAGAACAATAGCTTATAAGAGGCCAAATGATTTGAATATCGACTTAGAGCAAACAACAAAAACACACATTGCTGTAGTGCCAGAGCTTTCAATGTTCGAGCGGTATTCGTCATTACAAAAATTAGTTAGGGTGATCGCATATTGCAGACGATTTTTAAGGAATAACACTTTTAAACATAGTTATTTACAAACGTTAGAGCTAGAAGCAGCGTTAGAATGTTGTGTAAGACAAACACAAAAAAAAATATTTACAGTAGAATATTTACAATTACAGGACAAAGGTTATTTACAATTAAAATCTAGTAAGCTCAACTCACTCTGTCCATATCTGGACGACAGAGGCCTTATCAGAGTTCGAGGTAGACTTGAGAAAGCTCCATTGAGTGAAGACACAAAGCATCCGATAGTACTACCAAACGCTTGCCATCTGACAAACCTTATAGTGGCAGATGCACACTTAAAGACTCTACACGGAGGTCCGCAGCTAATGTCAAATTATTTGAGAACAGCTTACTGGGTCATAGGAGTCAGGAACCTAGTTAAACACCATGTACGCAAATGTGTACCATGCGCTAAACATCGCGCTAGCATCAAGAACCAAATGATGGGTTCGCTCCCGACGGTTAGGTGTTCTCCCGCGCGACCGTTTCTACACAGTGGTGTTGATTATGCTGGCCCTATTAATATTAGGACAACGAAAGGTCGTGGGCACCGTTCGTACAAGGGCTACATATGTTTGTTTGTGTGTATGTCCACTCGTGCTATACATTTGGAAGTCGTCAGTGACATGAGCACACAAGCCTTTTTAGCCGCCTTCAGACGTTTTGTGTCTAGGAGAGGTCATTGTGCCAAAATATGGAGCGACAATGGCACTACGTTCGTAGGGGCCTCCCGAGAGCTGCAACATTTGGCATCCATGCAGACACCAATAGCAGAACAACTCGAGGCTAACGGTACTGAGTGGCACTTCATTCCCCCACATAGCCCTAATTTCGGTGGACTTTGGGAAGCAGGTGTAAAGTCCACAAAGTTTCACCTCAAACGGGTCATTGGTGATGCTACTTTGACGTATGAGGAAATGAGCACCCTCCTCAATCAAGTGGAAGCTTGTTTAAATTCGCGTCCAATGAGCGTCATTAACGTTACTGATCCTGGTGAACTGATACCTTTAACTCCTGGACATTTCCTAATTGGAGAGCCAATAGTAAATGTACCAGATAATAAATATGAAACTACGAATGTTAGTTATTTATCACGGTGGCAATTTATTCAAAGGATGTTGCAATCATTTTGGAAACGCTGGTCCCAAGAATATTTGTCCAATCTTATGAACCGGTACAAATGGTCTTACAAAATTCCTGAGCCAAAAATTGGAGACATTGTTTTGGTTAAAGAAGACGATTTGCCGCCAAGTCGTTGGGTTTTAGGTCGCGTAGTAGAGAAGCATCCCGGTGCTGATAATATCACCCGTGTAGTCACATTACGCACTAAATCCTCTACTATTAAGAGGCCAACATCCAAACTTTGTGTTTTACCAGTTGCAGATCACTGATTTTATATAGGTTTATTGTTTAGATCAATTTTACAAACTTTTATTTATACAAATATTTACAGTTTTTATTGGCAATGTTTACAGTTGTACGTTCAAATTATTTTTAAGATATTTTTAATGCATGTTTTTTACACAATGAAATTTATAGTTCCCCCAACTGGGTTTTTATTTTTTATGTTTACTTTAGTTGTACAACAGTTTTACACATTGTTATTTAAATAAGTAGTTTAAGGTTTTCAAATGTATGCTAAGACTTATTGTAGTACAACTTCTTAATTTAAGATTTTAGATCAAACTTGAGATCAAATGTGTGTTAGATCTAGTTCAAGAAGGACATTCCTTCAGTAATGTCCTTGGTGGGCGGTATGTTAAGAACCATGTGTGTTCAAAATACGCTCACCAAAATCTAAGTCCAAAAAATTTGTAACACATGACCTAACTAGATGGCGTTGACGTCGAATTAGAAGTCGATGTTAAGATTCTCCGCCGTTTAGTTGGGGTCCTGTCGATAGAGTTCAATATGTGGATAAAATTAGATCAGTATATCGTACTCGGTTGTTTTATTTAACTCTCAACCTTACGTATATTCACAATAAGATCAAACCTACTGTTGGCTGAACATCCGCCGCGTCCGGAACTCAACACTATGACCAGTGTGTGTTGCCAGTGATTACATACGGGACTGAAACGTGGTCGCTCACAATGGGCCTCATCAGAAGGCTTAAAGTCACCCATAGGGCAATGGAGAGGGCTATGCTCGGAGTTTCCTTGCATGATCAAATCAGAACGCCTATGTCTAGCAGTGGACGTCTTTCGGCTGAAATGATGATGATGGTAATATTATTATTGATAAACGCTTACAAAGGAGACTGTCCAGGTCCACGGAGTACGAGTGGCACAAAGGGCCATGGAGCGAGCCATGCTCGGCATAATCCTTCTAAATCGAGTGTGGAGTACCGAATCCGGCGTCGGTCGAAAGTCTACGATGTCGGAGACCGGGCGATACCCCTCAACGGACCGGGGCGGGGCATCTGGCTATACGCGGATATGGCTGATGAAGCAAGGCTTTAACCGAGTGTTGGCCAAGGGTAGGCCAAAGAAACCAGAGCCTTCCGAAAGCTCGTTGGGTTGACGATATCTTCTAAATCGCGGGAAACACCTGGACACACAGAACCGGGAAGTGTGGCAGAAGACACGGGAGGCCTAGACCCAGCACTGAGTGATTCCGGGCTGATATGATGGTGATAGATATTTTTTTTTTTTTGTTAAAACAAGAATAAGGTTGACATTGCACTGTTGGAATTGCAACACTTGGCTCAGCTGTGTGAGTTGTAAATCCTAGAAATGCTAATTATTACTTTAAATGGGTCTTACTGACTGGTTTGTAACTAGTTTGTGATTGGTTGCGTCGTGTACCGACCACCATTGAAATATTAGTGCTGTGACATTCTGACTACTCATTGGTAATCATTCTTTGTCATGTCGATGTCGACCAGAAAGAGATGTCTGCCACTTTAATGGCTTTATCAGTCACAACTCCACCTGCACATTTTGGGGTCTGTCCGAAGCAACTGTAATACGTTATTTTTGAGTAGCATTGTGGAAGGTAGCCTAAGCCCTTAGAACTGCATTTATAGGGAAAAATAACGCTTCTTGAAAACCGGTACCACCGTTACCGAGACACGCAAGTTTTGCCGGTTCAACATTTTCCTGTAATAGGTACCACTTTGTTTATCGACACAAAGGAATATCGGTTTCGACTAGATGCGAGGAACTACACGGTATTTCTAGGAACCTAAGGGAAATCTTCATTGTCTCTGTTTCTAGATTCCTCAACTAGTTTTCAATCAATGTAAATTCTTGAATAGAAACCGAAGTCGACGTCTGAAGCGATTTCTCAGCTGCAAAAGTGACTAATTTCTAAACATTCTAATTTAAACCCATTTTGAAAAACATCTTCACTGCTCACTTTCGTTACATAAGGAACATTTTGCTTCTTTTAGACTCAGCTGTGTGAGACTATGCGTTGTCTGTAGTTGATTCTTGTAATACAATAAACTGTAATGAAAATACCAAAACACTCAACTTTTCAGGCAAAGCATCAAGATTCTTTTTGAACTGGAGATACAACAATCATCATCATCTGCCTAGCCTTTTCCCAACTATTTTGGGGTCGGCTTCCAGTCTAATCGGATGCAGCTGAATACCAGTATTTTACATGGAGCGACTGTCTATCTGACCTTCACAACCCAGTTAGTACTGGGTAATACGTTACCCAATAAAGATACAACAATAAACATTCAAAATTACACAATTCTCCTGTTTAGTGCGGATATAGCGCTGTCTCTTCTGCCGAATGGTTTGTCCTCGTCTTTATCATTGCACTTTAATGTTGGCCATATTTAAATGGGAATTCGAAGCTGCAATTAAATTCGATGATGATTTTCCTTCATTTAGGGATACCTATAGAAGTTGTCGTTAGAGCAAAAGGTATAGATTGCATATATCGTTGCACTTTTAATATGTTTACCTTGATTAAATGGGTTTTCGAAGCTACAATAAAACGCGATTAAGGTTTTCCTACAATTATGAATACACAGGGTTATTTATAGAAGTTGTTAATAACAACAACTTGTTATTAAGGAAAAGGCATGGATTGCATCTCTTATAAATATATTTTAAACTTAAACACTGATGAGGTATATACATCGAATGGAGGATGGAAACCAATTCAGAGACTTGATTTTCCGTTCATAAAACACAAAAAGGGTTCCGTACTATCGCAGTAGGCGAGCACCTTTCTTTTTCTTTTGTATTTTTTTTTTTCAAAATTTTCTGTAGGGTCGAGAGTTAAGGGGGAGGGGGGGGATGGTCAATTTTCGCCTATTTTCTTAAATATATTTGATATGGAGCACGATAGGGTTTCCAAAACTTCTTTTTTCATTTTCTTGTTAACCCCCATAAGTGGCCCCCATGTTTAAAATTCATTAATTTCGGTTACACGTCCGTCTTTGAGTCACCGACTTACATAAATGTGTACCAAATTTCAACTCAATCGGTCCAGTAGTTTCGGCGTAAATTGGCTGTGACAGACGGACAGACAGACAGACACGCGAGTGTTCCTATAAGGGTTCCCCTCTTTCCTTTTGAGGTAAGGAACACTAAAAAATATGAATATGAGTCATCTAATAAGACTATCCATAACTCTAAGATACACAACATGCCCTCGATATATAGGTCCTTTCGAAATTGAGTCGGTTTTCCTAATACATATGTAGTGACGGCCAAACCCAAAACATATTATGACGTATACATACACAAGAATAAACAAACAGAAATAAGCTGAAGTGACACTTGACCGGCCATAAATTATTAGGGTTGACGTGATGTAAGGTAGGACAATTATAACCTAATGACCGCCACGGACGTCTATGGACGTCAAATCGTTAGCGCTTTAAAAAAGAGTTTTTTTTGACGTGCTATGCCGTCAGAGGCGTCGTGAGCACTTTTTGATTTACCGTCCATAGACGTCCGTGGCGGTCGATAGGTTAAAGCGACGATTTTTGCAAATGTCTTGATTAGAGTAGCCGAGGATCGATTTTGTGTGGACAGGGATCCGCAGAGAGTGTAGAGAGTGGGCAAGGCAATGTGTACAGTCAGCAACGAAAGTCCATGAACAGATACTAATTTACAAAACACCTGAACATTAAAACGAACGATAAACCACTTACCAGAATAGAGTACAAAATAAGGTTATCATTTCAATGTTACAAAAACGCTAAGCATTAATATGTTATAAGTCGCTAAACATCATCATAGGATAAGTCGGTAACTATCATTTTGCCGTAAGACGCTAAACACGCGCGAGTTTTTTAACTTGATAATGTATGAGTTGTTGAATCTCATAATTGAATACAAGATACTGCAGAATACACCATTACCTTTTTAACATCGTTTTGATTTATTTCACAATTAAACATTTGTAACCGTGTGATTTTTTAGGTATATGCTGTTATTTTATAGTAAGCCTACAAATTGGTGATGTTAGTTTGAGTTGATCTTAAATAATTAATAAAACAGTCATCAATCAATTTTTTTCTCTATTTACTAAAAATATATGGCTCATCATTACTTACGACTTTTTCTATGGAAGCAACACGGAAATCGCGAAAAAAAAATCAGTCATTTCATACATTTCCACGAGGCAGCACTTTCATACAAAAATCTTGTCTGCTGATGAATGGAAGACGATAATGTTAGAATGTTTGTGGTACTGTAAGAAGACCGAGGAAAAGGATAACTTCATTTAGTATTAATGGCTTATGCTGTACTAAATGTAATAAAAGAGCTGTTTTTTTTGCGATTTCATTCATGCTGCTCCATACAAAAAAAGTTGTTCGTAATGATGAGCCCTACTGACAGTTTTAAGGTGTTGTGTTATTTCGAGAACGTCATATTTGGCCTGTAACTGAAGGGAAGTAATTTTTTTTTTATGTTCTACCTTCAATTATCTTCTTTTTCACTTAGAAACGTCTCAGTTTCAACGCCGGTACATTCATTGTTTAGAAAAACAAGGTCGCATGTAAACATATCGTAAACTCGTGATTGTTTTTTAAAAATTGAAATTTTTCTGTCTATTATATTTTTATGTTCTGTATTTTATTATTTATGTAGTGCCTACCCATTATTGATATTTGTTTTATAAGTACTAGAAATACATAAATATTGTCCTAGATTTTAATTACAATATCTATTAATATTATATTTAATTTTTATTCTGAACTAGTACCTGTGTTAATTCGGCAATGTTTTGATTATGAAAAATGCGGTGCGTTGCGCTTCGCCAGATATCGCCTTGGAGCAAACGGGTTTAACGAACAAGAAATGTAGGAAATTAGCAATGTGCAGCGACTTTTGTATTTATTCCAGATCATACAATTTGGTCGGTAGTAATGTATAGCAATTAATGGTTTAACTGAGTTCAGCGACTTTTGTAGTTCAATTATGACAAGTTTTTTTGTAATTTACTTTAGTCAATAACTTATGATAAATAATAACAGTTAATGATTAGGAAATATCGGAAACAAATTATGTTCAACGACTTCTGTTGCTGACTGTACAATGCCAGGCGTGTAAAATCACACGTCACACTAAATCTCCACTTTCCTCATACCTGACCCCATCCTCTCGTTTCTCCTACATTCACCTCGACATTAAAGGGCAATTAACCCCTTCATCTGATTACAGGTATTGCCTTTTTTTTTTTCGGATGGGAAATTATCAAATGACCCCCCCCCCCACCCTGGGCGGAGCGGAAGGGAGTGTCAGACTTGTACTGACTAAAACCCGTCCATGTTCCTTCTTTGCCCTTTGTGTTCCAGGGCCACGGTATCTCTTTCGAACAGTCCCGCAGCCCTGGCAACAGGTATTGCCTTTCCGTCATCTATAGAGTCAATCGATGGCATGAGGTGTACCCCCTGAAAGACATCAGGGCGAGAAAAAAAATGCCATAAATAAATAAATGCCATTGGGAACTTGGCGAGGCCAGTTGAGGTCCAGTTGTGAACTGTTAAAGACCGCTTATAATAATAACAATATACTTGATTCTAACTTGTATGTCTTCTTTCCAGCGCCCTAATGGACACGCTAATAACACCTCTATCGGAGCGAGCAGACGAGTGGCGTCGCGGCTCCTGTTCAACCGGCGCTCTAAGTCGCGAGCATGCGCGAGAATGCAAGCGCGCTCGAGCAGAACTCAGGCGTCGTGTCACTGAGGCGCAGCGGCACGCCAGAAAGGCGAGGAGAGCCCCGCCTGATGCGAAGCGACGAGCTGATGTGTGTATGCAGGTAAGACATTTTGATTGCTTATTCAACCTGCCCTGGGCCTAAGTTGTTGGGTTACGGCCCACTCCATCTCACAAAGTCAAAATAAACTCTAACCTATTCGAGGCGGGTGCTTAAATTTTTTAAGGTCGCTTCGCTCGCTCTTTCATCTTAAAGTCTCTGAATTATTCTCAAACTAATCCATTAAATCGCTTCAATTTGTTCTGTATGAATTCTAATCAGAAAATGTAACATGTCCTAAGCGGTGTGCTTTATTCTGCGAGCTCGCTCCGCTCGCTCTTGCGTCCTTATTTCTCTAGATTATTCTGATACTAAGACACCTCCGATGATAATGATTGTAATCCTTACTTCATCATGTAAAGTTCAATAACCGAGTACCTATCTTCTTCCAGGATATACAGGAACGTAAGCAGCAGTTGGAAGAAATGGAGGAAAAAGCGGTAAAGGCCGCGCTCATCGAGGAACGAAGCCGCTTCTGTCACTTCGTATCGCTGCTGAACCCCGTAGTGGTGAGGACCTTTATATTATGAAGACCGTATTTTAGAATTAAATACCTGATCGAACGAGCGGTGCTCGGGTGAAAATAGTTCCCAGATACGTATGATACTGCTATAGTTAGATCGATTTTTCGCCTCCGTAAACTTCCATATTTGCAAATCGTTAGATCCGTTTTCGAGAACGTGATTACAAATATTGCTTGTTTTAATGGCATAGGTTAGGTTAGGTAATTTTAGAACTAATAAGGTAATACAGAATAGTAGTAGGTTAGAATTTTGGCAGGCGTTATACTTGGCGTAATTTATTCCACCTCCACTACTCACCCACTGCTGGGTATAGGCCTCTCTTTTCTTGTGCCAATCTCGCCGGTCCTGTGCCAGCCTCATCCAGGTTTTTCCCCCTATGACAACTATGTCGTCTGTCCATCTCGCCGCCGGACGACCCACGTTCCTTTTGCCAGTTCTTGGACGCCATTCGGTGACAGCCTTAGTCCACCTGTTATCACTGCGCCTTGCTAGGTGTCCTGCCCAACTTCATTTGAGTTCTGTAACGCGATTTCCAATATCGAAAACCTTTGTGCGTTTTCGGATCTCGACGTTAGGAACTCGATCTATTTTCAATACCGTGGAAAAAAACATCGTGAGGAAACTGGCATGTGTTACAACTAAAAATTCTAGTACATGTGACAATTACCAACCCGTATTAGACCTGTGTGGTGGATTACGGATCACTCCTTCTGCAAAAAGCAGTAGTTCAACAGAAGGATCATTCTTTTTCCATTTCATTTCATTCTATTATACTTGCCTGGTTTTCTTCGTTTAGTGGTCGCAATTGCAACTGCTGAGAGTAAGGTCCTGGTTTCGATTCCCGGGAATTATTATTGGGTTTTTCCATCAGGAATTTCTCAGTAGCAGCCAGAGAGTCTCAATTTGTGCTCGGCTGATGGCAATAGGCTCGCCCCCTATTACATGGGACCTAAAGTACTATTACTATTAGGTACACCTTTACCTAACCCTTCGGGAATTACAGGCGTGGTATTATGTTCTATTTATATTTCGATCATTCTGGTTCGTACCGCCCTGGAATACTCCTGCCAACATTTTTCCGTTACCCACGGGAATAGAGCATATTATTATGGCATATTTCTTCACCGAAATTCAAAATGCTTCCAGGAATCTGAAGTGGCAATGCTAGCGGAGGTTGGTCACCTACAGGAAGGTACCGAGCAGCTCATCAGACACACAGCCGAGCCCAGGACATTACCTGCTGCCAGTTTACAGGTAACTAGAAGATTTCATCATTTATGTACTAACTACATTTTTAGATGGTAGATGTCCTCACCGAATTGGGCAGATTTATCTGATTAATAGACCTTCATCAACTGAAACAGAGGAAACCTGCTAACTTGACCCTCGATATTTGAAACCCTATTTAAATTAATCTATTCCCAAGTATTAATTTATTTATTTTAGAAAAAAATTACAATATAACAGACAAATCCAAGCTATTGTACAGCTTAAAGAAACATAATTTTACAATCAGGAATGATACAATCTTATATATAAAATTCTCGTGTCACAATGTTCGTTCCCGTACTCCTCCGAAACGGCTTGACCGATTCTCATGAAATTTTGTGAGCATATTGAGTAGGTCTGAGAATCGGCCAACATCTATTTTTCATACTATTTATATGGCAAAACAACGTTTGCCGGGTCAGCTAGTTATTAAATAAAATACTTAAAAATTACAAGAAAATATCATCTTTCGTTCATTCTCTCACAGAAACTCATATATCCACGACATACGTCTACCGACAGATATAGATAGACTTCTATATCTGTGCGACTACCCATCTCGAGTATTGAGGGATTCTTGTAGGCCCGCCCACTTGATACTAGGTAAGTAGGTAGGGCGTGATGAAAGAACGCTAAGAATATATTTGAAAAGTCTCAGACAGGAGACAGACCCGGGCGGGCGAGCAACGGAGTTTTTCATCTCACCGTACGGGGCCTGAACCAAAAACGACCGAATTACTGAACTGATCTCCAGCCTTTAAATTCCAGGTGATATGCGACATCAAATCCTGCTACTCGGGCTGGGCAGAGAGCGGGTCCGCGCCGCACTCTCCGTCCGCATCGTCGCGGCTAGGAAGCCGCAAGTCCTCGCTCACGTCCATCTCCTCGCTCAACTCGCAGTGCTCCGACCAACAGCATGGTAAGACTATAATAGAAAGACATATCATCATCTGTCTATCCTTTCCCAACTATGTTGGGTTCGGGTTCCTGTATAACCTGATACTGCAGTATATGTTACGGCTAATAGCCGAAGTGCAGCTACACCTAGTTTTAGCCGGGTACAACTAGGTGCAGCCGGCCACATGCGGTTCAACTTAGATGTATCCTACTTATCTTCGGTTAGAACATGCAACCAATTTGGATATAGCTCTCGCCGGCCGACGCCGCGGCACTGCTCGCTGTGCTCGCTCAGCTCGCGCGTGTTTGGTCATTGTTCTAACCTAACCTAATCTATTTGGTCGGTGTGTCCTAGCAATAAAAAGGATACACAACTGTTACTGGCCGCATCTAGGTATAGCCGGCTAGAACTAGGTGTAACCTTACTTCGGTTCTTAGTCGTAACATATACACATATTAATATTTTACATGAAGCGTTAGAAGAGAAACAACTTTGGGCGCTGACGCGTGCACTCCGCACTCTCAAACTCATAGACGTTAATTTATTCCATTGTTCTCGGAGTGAGTTCACAAAAAATACATAGTTTGTGATTAGTAACAAAATTTAATATTGTTATTGAGTATACTATCGCAATCGTTAACCCTGTAAAGATAGTCGTAAGATGGAGAAAATAAAATAAATAAATAAAATTCCATTTGTATTTTAATATTGAAAAAAAATATTTTTCATTCGGTAAACAGATGAGTAAAGGTCGGCCTCTTAGACGATAAGTAAGTAGGTGGGATCTTAGACTATAAGTAAAGCTGTTACTACATCTCCATCACGATGGATTGTAAGCAGTATGTCCATCCAAATATGACTGTTTTCTACCAAACATAACTTCATAACACTATTCCTCCCTTCCAGGTGTCTCAGGCTCCACAGTGAGCTGCTCCACTCCGATCTCGAACGCATCATCGGCCGGCACCATCCCCGCGCCCAACAGCGACTCGCAACACTGCCTGTCGCAGGTATGCACCAGGGTGAAGTGTAGTGTGTTTAGTGTCCGACCGAAGCTTCGGCTTCGGCTGGAAATTAACCTTTGGTCAGACACTAGGTGTGGAATTTGTATTAGATTCGTAGAATTTGAATTGTTATTAGAATTTGTTTTGGCGGTTGGATTTTTTTTATTGAATTTTAATATCAGCAACAAAATCGTTTGTATTAAAAAAAAAAAAACTATTGGAAAAATAAGTATTTACTGAAATCATAGCGTTGCATTGAATGTAACTTTAATTCTAAAAGTTAGAAACTACATTAAACTTATAGGCATTATAAAAGTCTTTTGTAGTATCTTTGAAGATTCATTTTTAGTAATACAACGCCTAAACGAAATTAATCACAAGTTTAATATTCCAAACAAAACGCAAGTACTACTAAGAACTATACATTTTTTATTCTGATATTTTCCAACTGTCAACTCATTGTTTAGATTTTTTTTTATAACCATATCATTTTTTTTTGCTTAGTCCACATTTTATTTATTCACATTATTTTTGCTTGTACACAATATTACGTTGCTATTATTTTCTGTTATCCCTCTGCTAGCCCCCGTTCCGGCTGTCAAGCGTGTGCAGCGCGGACTCCGGCTTCCGCTCGCAGGACGCGCTCCTACGACGCTCGCTCTACGTTGACAATGTAAATACACGATCAAAATGAAGTACAGAATTAAAATAGAATACTCGGACCGATTTTCGACCAATGTCAGTGGATAAGCCATCGCTAGAGACATTATAGTGCACAAGTGTATGCGCTAGCGCAGGTCCACTCTCTTTTTCCTCACTCTGACAGTTCTCAGGGCCTTCCTAGGACCGAAGTGAAATTAGGCGCAGGACGTACCATCGGCTGTAGGGTACAGTGTGCTCAGTATGTTTTGACAGGTGGCGCTCCGCAAAATAAAACAACATACTTAAGGCGAATACACTAATTGACCCTTAATTACTTTTTATTACGGCATTTTGCAAATAAAAAATTTGATTTTGACTTTAGTGAGATGATCAGTGGTAATTGTTTTCAAAATGAAGAATGTTGTTTTGTTAAATTAGATTGAACGCAATGGGCTCGTGTTACTCTCCTTCAAGAGCTGACATTTTTGTAGCGGCCTTACAAAAAGTACTACAGCGTCATCTATGATACAAATAAAGAATTAACTTCAAAATTCTGGATAGCGCTATTAAAGTTATCTGCGACTTAAGACTATATAGCAAACCCGACAGCCATCGGGCAGTCTACCATCAGACACAACACCCGTCTGGTCGGAGGATCCTCCCTTTTTTATGGGGGATGAAGAACTCTACGTCCTGTTCTTCATACCTGTAGTGTCAATATTCCATATCAATGGTGAGACTGATAGCTCTCGACGTAATTTAAATTACTCGACCGCGGTCAGTTTCATACTATGATATTTCAGTGATAAATTCGTCATAAGTTATATTTAGCCTAACTAACATAAATAGTATCAGTTCCACTGGAATGCATATAAAATTGACATTTTATTTTATTGATGTACATGGTCTTCGCTAACAGTACCCGCGCTGTTAGTTGTTGCTAAGGTAAACTGAGTACCTGCATTCTCGGAATTTTAAATAGGTATAGTCTTTAATTAACGCAGACACAGATGTACCTAACTTCATAAACACAGGGTGTAACGGAATTGACGTAAGACCTCTCGTTTGGCGACTCAGACCATGAAACTGAACCACTTTTGTTTTACGACTTTTGGATAATCTTTGTATGTCCTACCGGGCAACAGCCTCCACCATGTCCTTCGACTCATCTCCTGCGCCACCTCGAACCTTCCCTCGTGATGCCCGTCCAGATCATCTCGCCACCTCTTTCTGGGCCGGCCTCGGCGGCGCCGTCCATCCTCAGGCACCCATCGTGTTAAGACCTTGGCCCGGCTGTCTTTACGCATGCGGCTCACGTGTCCTGCCTAGTCCCATTTCAGCCTGGCAGCTTTTTTGCCAACGTTCTGTAATTGCCGTCTGGAAATTTATAAATCTTTTTTTAGCTTTCCATTGATTGATTACGTCAATTCCAATTGTGACATTTGTAGATCTTTACCAGTCTTTAGGTAGTCAGTGGCCACAAAAGTCTGACAACCAGTCTTACCGAGGGGTATCGTATTACCCAGTACTAACGGGTTATGGAGGTCAGATAGGCAGTCGCTCCATGTAAAATACTGGTATTCAGCTGCATCCGGTTAGACTGGAAGCCGACCCAAATATAGTTGGGAAAAGGCTAGGCAGATGATGATGATTGCATCAATTCCTATAGAAAGTCCAAATTATTTTTTGCGAATTTCTAGATCTCGTAAAACAATCCTTGTTCAGTTTCATGGTCCGAGACATCTCGCGAGAGTTCTTGCGTTTATTATGTTACATCTTGAATACAATCTCGCGGAGTGAACGAATAACTGAATACATCCCGAGCTGTCCTATAGCTCAGAATTGATGTCTGCACCACAATTCATAGTGTACAGTCTGGAGGACCAATAGGTATACACTTTCCTAAATTAAAAAGGAATTTTCGCGAGAAATAACGATTGTAACTCTTTTTCATAAAAATAAAGACAATTTGTAAAAATACCCTTAACGAAGCCGAAAGGCACTTGTTTTCCCCATCATTACGATCATTGTTCTATACTAGACCATACCTGGCAACCTTCTAGTTACGGAGATATTGGGGGTTAAAGTTACAACTATTTCCCTACTTTTTTTTTAAAAACGTGTTTTTAATGTAAGACTTTTACTTTACACACCTCCACGACCCCCGTGCTATTCAATCCATCCATCAGCACAATGTTTTGAGTGCGTTACATTGAGTGCTACCCTTAAACGTGATTTTTCACCCCAAAAAAAAAGTCGTTTCCCAGCATTAATTTTTGCGTAAAGTTACTTAGTTTGATGTACAGAATGCTTGTTAGACCAACTTTTGAAAAGGAAAACACCTTTAAAAGTTGTTAAGTGTTTACCTATTGGTGCTCGTGACTGTACACAACAGTCGATAGGTGAATAGGTTGGGAACGGTAACAGGTGCATGCTGGAACACTTGGATAAAGGTGAGGTTGCATACTAAAACATAATTGACGAGCCCAACTTATATTATTTTGCATTTTTAGTCTAAATAGTATTTTTATTAGATTGTAGTCGTAAAGTTGATTGAGTGATGAGTGTCTTTGTTTGTTTTATTGTAATTTGGTCTACCTTTAAAATACTAGAACAAGTCCAAATATCGAATTCACCTTGAAATGTTAAAAACTGATAGTGCTCAGCTGTTCTGTGCCCTATATAAAATTACCATCAAGTTACTAATGTGAACTAACCAATG
Source organism: Noctua janthina (assembly GCA_963576755.1). NCBI lineage: Eukaryota > Metazoa > Arthropoda > Insecta > Lepidoptera > Noctuidae > Noctua > Noctua janthina. Next base: position 3,253,444 of record OY755074.1, read on the forward strand.
ACATTCCAGGGTTCAGACAATCAGAGCGTTAGCAGCGAATGTATAACTCAGGCGAAGAGTCACATCGAAGACGACCACGCCGACGACGTGCATGACATCAGCAATGCAGGTGAGAATATGTTTCATATATCCACCGTGGAACTTTGAAACTAAACACTGGATTTGCAACGTTCGGCTCAGCGCTGTAAGTTGAAAATTGTTACGTGTTGTCTATCCGAGCGCTATGTAGCCCCCTCCCCCCCCTCCTCCCGGGACTTCAGCTGACCATTAAATAGTATCGTAGCAAGTTGTGATGGAGTTGTGTAGGATTGATGTGATGACACGTACGTCACGTATAGCACATACTTTAAGTTATTATAGGTAAGATGTGTTCGTAGTTTTATTGAAAGAGTATCACGTACGCACTTCTTACATACAAGGATGAGAATGTATGGCATACTAGTGGAATGCGCGGTCGTAGCAATAATACTCATCGTGGGCGACCGATTCAGCAAGGTCGCCAGTAGCGTGTGCTGAACGTGCGCGGCGATGCTGACTCAGGCGCAGTGTCAATGTCACGGAGTAGCGAACGCGACCAGTTCCACGAAACTCAGTTTTTTCGAGACTAGGAATATTTTAGCTTGTATTATTATTCTTGAGGGATAATGCTATGCAGTTATTCGATACAAGGAGATTTTAAAATGTGTGTAATGAAGGATGTACGAAGAGTGGAAGGGAAAGAAGAGAATAATTTTGAATGATTTTCATATTTTACCCACGAGATTCAGGAATAAGATTCAGGACAAAGTTATATTGTAAGAGTTAGAATGTAAGTTTAAAATGTAATGAAATGGGGAAAAATAACAATGTACCTTAGTTTTTTTTTCAAGGGGTATCGTGTTACCTAGTACTAACTGGGTTGTGGAGGTCAGACAGGCAGTCGCTCCATGTAAAATACTAGTATTCAGCTGCATCCGGTTAGACTGGAAGCCGAGCCTAATATAGTTAGAAAACGGCTAGACGGATGACCTTAGTTTTTTTTTTACTCTAAGTGGTGTTATCACAAGTACGTCACGTATAGCAATAAGATGTGTTCGTAGTTTATTGGAATAGTATCACATACGTACTATGTACTACTCTGTCTAGACAGTACTGAGAAACGATCAATAATGCACAAAATGTTAGTTATTCATCCAAAGTTATGTTATCGCCTTCAAAGTATGCTCCTTCAGAAACCATACACGTACGCCAACGAATAATCCAATCAGCGGTTTCCTTTAGTTTGCTGTATGTCATTATTTCCCAGAATTTGATCCTTATTAGCGACACTATCGAATTGTGTAATAATACAGTGTGTACTTTTTTCCCCGAAATCAATGGGTTCGATTCCTGGCTACGAATATTGATTTTTCAAAAATCTAATGATACAGTTTTAGTTTTCGTCAAAATCAAGCTCGAGACTCCTTTGGGCATTTTTCGCTATTCCTCATAGTTTCTGATTTGGCCATCCACGCCCACTTGAAAAATTCAACCTGTATATACAACATTAGTTTTAGTATATGCGAAACCTGAAACACGTTTCTAGTATTTTTATGTAAAGAATCTATGTACAAAATTTCAAAACTGTATCATGAAAAATCACAAAGTTATAAGCTTGTTCTGTTACCTAGTTGTCCGCACAAAAGAGTGGTCACCACGCAGCGCGCGCCTCCAGCGTCGTCTTGAGCTCATAGATAATAATAATTTGGCAGTAGGTACCTAAATTATTGCGAGAGGTACTTAAGGTGCTCGGTGTTCAACTTTTAATTTTTTTAATATGTCATCATCTGCCTAGCCTTTTCCCAACTATGTTGGGGTCGGCTTCCAGTCTAACCGGATGCAGCTGAATACCAGTTATTTTACATGGAGCGACTGCCTATCTGACCTCCACAACCCAGTTAATACTGGGTAATACGATACCCCTTGGAAAGACTGGTTGTCAGACTTTTCGGGCCACTGACTACCTAACGACTGTCAAAGATCTACAAATGACACCCGGAACCAACAGCTTAACGTGCTTTTCGAGGCACGGAGGAAACTCGGTAAGTAACGGGTGGTCACCCATCCACAGACCAACCTAGGCAAGCGCAGCTTAACCTAAAGATCGACCCGAGCGGCTGTTATTATTTAGCTACGAGCTCCTCTTTAATATGTTTGGGAAATAATATAACATGGTTTAAAAATTATTGAAATCAATTCAGTTACTTATTCTGAAAAAACTATATTCAGGTTTCGCTTAAAAATAATGTTGTATAGTACGTTAACAATTAAAGGGACTCATTAGTCGTTCTCGATACATGGAGAAGTATGCATTATGATGTTTTACTTAACCAGGAGGGGTTAAGTAAAACATCATAATGCATACTTCTCTTACCTCGTTCTGCTCCTGCATGCCTCTCTACATCAGCACACTCAATGTCCTTTGGGCTACATCATATTTCCTATCGCTATATAACAGGTAGAAATACTAAAGACACCTTTAATACTTAAACGTATGGTCTCACGCAAAGCAAACGTTCAGCCGATAAACCACTGAAAAAGGAGATTAGTAGCTATACCAAACTTATTTCATTTGAACTTGTTACAATTGATTGAGACTGTTAGTGCAGAAACCGTAATGTAATATTGTAAAAGTTCAAAAGTTGAGCCTCAAGCTCGATAGATGGCGTTGTTATCAAATTAGATCTCGCTATCATTGTGTTACCACGATTTGGGCTCTAGTGAATTTTTTTTGAAAATATACTATCAGCTTAGATCAGAACACGGTGTAGTTTTATTTCAATCTCAACCCTATTTGTGTTCACACAAGTGTGTTTGTCCAACACTACCAGCTCGGTAATAAACAACGCAGGGCGAAGGAAACTAAAATGGAGTAACTGTACTAAAGAAATTAGGCATACTTTAATGTTCCATATCGTCGTCGTTACCCAGTATTAACTGGGCTGTGGAGGTCAGATAGGCAGCCGCTCCATGTAAAATACTGGTATTCAGCTGCATCCGGTTAGACTGGAAGCCGACCCCAATGTAGTTGGGAAAAGGCTAGGCAGATGATGATGATGATCGTCGTCGTTCCTGAAAACCTTATCGGGTTTCTGGGCTGTACTATACCTAATTAACAAAGTTGTTAAAAGTCACGTGATTAATGGACGACTTTAGAGAGATTTCATAGTTTTCCTTTCATTTATGTTTGTTAGAGAGATTTATTTCTTATGAAATGTTCTCTGATAACTTTTTAGACCTATGTATCCTACTTAAGCGTATGAAGTTTCATTAAAATCGGTTCAGTCATTTCGAAAAACTTGAAAATTTGTATGAAATGCCGTAACTCGTAAACGCTCTTAAGAACCGTTCTTATTTTTTTGTTTCCCAGCATCAGCAACTTGGCCAGATCTAAAGGACACAGCACAATTCGAGAGGGCAGCTTCTGCCATCATGGGTGGCAGACCTCACACTATTTCTGCAGGTAAGACATATTTAAATAAATATGACATGAGTTCAACGAAGACGACCATGCGTTGTGTCAACTTTCATATGTAGCCACCAGCACGGCTCTATCGTTTGCTTCGTTTATGAAATATTCTCCAAGATGCAGATGGTTGGAACTGCGATGCGACATATCCTCCAGAAGGGTTTCACGCTGGCTTTATATTTAGGATAGGCTATATGGGTAGTTCCATTAAACACCCTGCTGCAAGCTGCAGGAAACGCCCCTTCGAATTCGTGGCCCAAATTGTAGTTCCTAAAGTGACGTGCATTTTAGTGGTATTTTTATCCCAAATCTCTTTGCCTACATTTTCTATTAATATCTCATTTATTGGTTTTATATTTTATATTTATTTATTTATTGGTGGAGGAGCTCGTGGCTAAGTAATAACAGCCGCCCGGATCGATCTTTAGGTTAAGCCGCGCTTGCCTAGGTTGGTCTGTGGATGGGTGACCACCCATTACATACCGAGTTTCCTCCGTGCCTCGGAAAGCACGTTAAGCCGGTTGGTCCCGGGTGTCATTTGTAGATCTTTGACAGTCGTTATAGGTAGTCAGTGGCCCAAAAAGTCTGACAACCAGTCTTACCAAGGGGTATCGTATTACCCAGTACTAACTGGGTTGTGGAGGTCAGACAGGCAGTCGCTCCATGTAAAATACTGGTATTCAGCTGCATCCGGTTAGACTGGAAGCCGACCCCAACATAGTTGGGAAAAGGCTAGGCAGATGATGATCTCATTTATTGGTGATGAGCTCGCCCCCTATTAAAAAGGACTTTAACATAGCTCGCGAAATGCGGGTGTATGTTGATGTTGTGATGTTATGTTACCTTTATGTGTTCACCCGCAGGCTACGAGCGCGGGCACCCTCGCGCCGCGCTGAGCGTGCACACGTTCCTCCCGGCGCCGCCCGAGGCGCGCGACACGCAGATATACGCGCGCCCGCCGCTGCCCACTGTGAGTTGCATCCTAAGTTATACCCACTAACACGAGGACAGGGTCTGAACGTTAGGCAGCACCACCGCTTCTGTCTGTCTGCCTGTCTGTCTGTCTGTCTGTCTGTCTGTCTGTCTGGCTGTCTTTCTGTCTTTCTTTACATGACAGATTGTCTGCGATTTTGATATTTCTGTCAATTAATGACAGCGCCTGATCTAGATTTGTCTGTTATCGTATTTTTATATTTTAAATAACGACCTCCCGTGTTTATGATGGAAGCGCCAGAGTAGCCCGCGAAACTCAGTTTTTTTTGTAATTTACCAGTCAGTGCCAGGAAAGGCATTCAATGGGATTAAATGAACGTAAAGGATTGTATTGATAATTTAGATGATTATAACTCAGTAAAACCATATTTGTTACAGTCGCGAATCATATTTTAATCAACATACAACCTGACACTGACCTGCAAATTGTAAAAAAGTAAGAAAATTTGAATTTCACGGACTACCCTGGCGTTTAAAAACCTTGCCCAACACTAGGATGTTCTCCTGTATCGTAGTTACAAACGTTTACACGTGTTAGAACTTCAATGACGTAATGTAAATGTCTTCTTAGCCTGGACAAATGTTACCATTGAAGCCAACTTATACTAATGTTTATTCCACAGAGATGTTCATCACTGGAGCGTCCAGCAGTACCCAACAAATCGGGTAATGCGAACACTTGCGTGCAAGAGTTCAAGCCGAGCAAGCCCTCTTCTTTGCCGCCACATCTTACTAAAGGTGACTTTATAATCATTTGTAGCGGCACTACAAAAGTTACTACAGCAACATTGAACGAAAAGTAACACAGCGCCATCTATGACATAAATAAAGAACTAACATCAAATTCCTAGCATAGCAGCTACCTATAATGTTCCCACTGCTGGGACACAGGCCACCTCTCTATGAGAGGGAATGGGCTATAATTCATCACGCGGGCCCAGTGCGGGTTGGTAGATGTCACATGTCTTCGAATTTTAGGTTCTAGGACATGCTGGTTTCCTCACGATGTTTTCCTTCACCGTTTAGAGAGCAGTGGTGATGAAATAAATTACACAAAGTAATGCGCCTGCCTGGGTTCGAACCCACGACTTACTGCTCGTAAGTCGGGACCGCCACCACTCGGCCACCGCTGCTCTCAAATTCCTAAGCCTAAGTTATTTGCGATTTAAGACTACGTAGAAGAATCTGACCACAACTGTCGGGCAGTAGCCTACCAGACACAACACCCATCTGGTCAGAGGATCCTCCCTTTTCTATGGGGGATGAAGAACTTTACACCCTGTTCTTCATACCCCCAAACATACATCACGCCTGCAATCCACAATGGGTTTGACAGAGGTGTACACCCACATTTCGCCACTTATGTTCAAGTCCCATGTAATAGTAGGCGAGGCGAGCCTATTGCCATCATCCGGGCACAAATCTAGACTTTGTGGCTGCTAGGTACTGAGTATCATTCTGAGCCCCCCATAGAAATTTTTCAGTTATTAAAAAAAAAACAGTTGTTCCATGAAATTTTTCATCAGTTATTAAAAAAATGGTCAGAAAGATGTACTGAAAACGTGGTAACCGTTTTCGCGTCGGTGTCCCTTCTACCCTGTATAAATACGAACATTATTCCTAAGAGAATATGGGTTACTTTTGTATGACACGCTTACATTACTTAACAAAGAAACCTGGTATGAAACCCCCATAGGATATCGTAATTTCGCCATTATTTGCTCATTTTATAACAGTAGGTTACATAGTAATTCTATGAAGGCTAACTTATAAACGATAAAATAAATGTGGACAACCCAGAGCCCTAAGCGGGTATCCGTGTAGAAAACAGTGGTATTGAAACTGCATCAGGTTAGACTGCCGACCCCAACATAGTTGGGGAAAGGCTAGGCAGATGATATTTACAAAAGTGCTACGTCATCATTCAAATAGTTCATAGTTTCATGGTTTAGGTTTTAGGTTTAAAGATATTTATTCTCAAAAAAGACACAAAGTCACTTACATGAGAACAATGCTTAATGTAACTTATATTTAAAGTTCGTCGCAGACGTCACGGTAGCACTTATTATATTATAATTTATTACACCCATCCAATGAATTCAGATTTTAGGATTTGTGATCAAATGTTCCGCTAACAGAGTTTTGAATGCATTGAATGAGTGTAACCTTTTAATACATGAGGGTATTTTGTTGTAAAATTGTGCTCCTTCAAATGTTAACATTTTTTTGCCAAACTTAGTTCTCATCTTCGGCAACATCAGAAAACTAGCTCGGCGAGTGCTACGTTGGGTTACTTGTTTCACTTTTATAAACGATAAATTATAAAAGTGAAACAAGTTTGTGAAACAGATATCACATTCTTTTTTGTTAGACAATTTGAGTGTCCCACTGCTGGACAAAGGCCTCTTGCCCAGATATTACATACACACACATATATTTACTCCTTTTCCAGAAACCCACCGGCTATGGTGGTGCAAAATAATAACTGAAATAATGTTATATTTTAAAATTAATGGAATTTAACTTATGTGAATTGAAAGTAATGTAATGTAACTATGAATGTTAATAACGATAATTGTAATATCATGTAATTATAAATTGATTTTGCATACCGTTAAAACGTTGAGACATGTAGCACTATGCAATATTATGAACAACTCTGTAAACATACCATGTTTCTGGCAAATAAATAAATAAATGGTCCTTACATACTGCGTTGTATCACCCAATAATATTTGTTTTTTCTCCTCAGAAATGCCTCAAGCCCTGTACGTGAACATGTCAGAGCTGGCGACACTAGCGGCGTCGCGTGCGCAACAACAGCAGCAACATAACGCTGAACACCCACAGCAAGAGAAGGTACGTCTTCATTATTATTGAATTTCGTTTATTCCTTTTTTTGAGGTGCTCGTGGCTAATTGTGGGTCGATCTTCAGGTTAAGCCGCGGTTGCCAAGGTCGATTCGTGGATAGGTCTATTACAGATCCATTACATGCCGAGAATTATCTGTGCCTCGGAAAGCACGTTAAGCCGTTGGTTGTCAAATGTAGATCTTTGACAGTCGTTACAGGTAGTCAGATACCAGAAAATCTGACAACCAGTGTTACCAAGTGGCGTTGTATTACCTAGTACTAGCTTTGTTGTGAAGCTCAGATAGGATGCAACCTGACACTGACCTGTAAATTGCAAAAAACGTAAGAGAAATTTAAATTTCGCATGCTACCCTGGCGCTTGCACCTAAAGACTTACCAAGCGGTCGTGTCACATTACCCAGTTGGTAACTCGGTTACCAGTTCAGTTAGGCAGTCGCGCAAAGCTGACCCCAACATAGGAAAAGGCTAATTAGATGATGTTCATCTTGACGTGTCATCGGTTACGGCTAGCTAGATAACAGTGGTAGCCTAGTGGTGTAATTGTCGGACTGCCAAGTCATAGGTCTCGAATCCACACGACTCTGATTTTTTGGATTCATGTGCGTATTGTATAATTATCACTGGCTTCGGTGTAGGAAAACATCGTGAGGAAACCAGCATGTCTGAGATATTTCTTGATGGCATTTAAAGCCAAGTCAGAGGCCCATGGGTGCCATAAAAACTCTGACACCAGGTTAGGTACTAACCATACGATAAAGAAGATCGGTTACGGCTTTGTCTGTGGGTAGTTCTGGTGGCCAATTCTGGCAGGGGAAGGAATGGGGGTCAAATTACGTGACTTAAAAAATAAAACCACGAAGAATTTTTAATTTACTTTATTTGTATGTAAAAAAATATTCATACATCAGTCAAAATATAAAATTATATCACCGATTTGCACCAATCACCATTGATCAATCACCATCGGCATCTTGTCCCAAAGCCGTCATTTTAAATCACGCTACGCTAGATAATTGTTTAGTGCTGTTTATGAAGAATATTTTATGATGTCTTTCGTTCTAGAAGCCATAAATGCTAACAAAATCACAGCAAAAGCTTCGGATCCTATGTACCTACATAAGAAAATACTGCACGAGTATTAATTGAGTCTGAACATAAATAATCATTTTCGTTTTATTTCAAAGAACTCATCGAAAACAGATAAAATAATTTATTTATTTTATTTTAATTATTCATAAAGGCTTCAAATCCCAATTCAAATAAATAATTACTTTAGAATTAAAACATTACAAAATGGTACAGTACATTAATTTAAATAAGTAACGACGTCTAATTCAATAACAACAATAAGAAAAATACTTTTACTGAAACAAACATTAACAGTAAACAATCAAATAAATCTTTACCTTCGGTTGTCACTCTGGTGGACTTCGAACCAATACCTGCGGATCGGGCTGTTCCAATCCTCACTAACGACCCTCAGCAGTTGATTGGTCGATTTCCTTAGAATGCTGCAGAACGAATCTACGCGCGATCGAATAACGGCATCGAAGTCCGAAATAATGTGATATCGTGTTTTATTAAAATGAAATTATCAAATAAATAATGTACAAAACAGCCAACCAATACGGCGCATCGACCAATGGTAAGGTACAGCCGACCGCACGTCCACTTTGACTTTGAGCTGACTAGGCCAGCTTGAGGTCATAGGACGGAACTTCAATAGAATAGGGGACTGATCACACAGTTCAACATTGAATTGTATGGAAGTCAGAAAGAACTATCATCACATCTTACCCGCATTTCAATCGATTTGTGGTCGCAGCGTATTTTCTTCCATATTTCTCTAGAGCAGAGAGTTTATATGTCCATGCAACAAAAGTTAACAGTCCGACGCGGTGTCGAGTCATATCTTGCTCGTTCGTCTTATCTTTTTAACAGACTTAAGGAGGTGGTTGTACTTTCGGAAAAAAAGTCAGTGAAACAAACAAAAGTCACCGACTTCCGAAAGTGAAGTTATGTTCCACTTTTAAGTGTTTTTTTTTAAAGTCGGTGACTTTTGTTTGTTTTTTTTTTGCAAAAATTTTTTTGTTTTTATTGTATGGGTATAAAGTTCTTTCTGGCCAACTCAAGCCGATTCTGTGTCGATAAAGTCAGGTGACTCTTTAGAAGCCATCTTAACTGTAGCTTCCACTGACGTGCGGTCTGCTGTAAATAGTTCAGGGCTATGCGACACCGAAATATTCCCTAACATCGCACGCTACATTAACTTAAACTTTATAAATATTAATTTAATTAAAATTATCCAAATTAAAAACTCTCATCTTGGTAGTTTTGTCCACTGTGAAGGTGGGTTTCTCACGCCGCTGTCGGTTTGATCTGGGAACAAGGAGTTTCGTCAGCATTCAGTGATGATGTGATAAATGTCTTATGTTAAATGCGGCACGAATTTTAGTTGTCCGAGAATTTATCGCTAACCCTTGGCATTGAAGTGGTATTAGAGATTGTTTTTTCAAAGTCGAAATGTTTAATGGATATAATTTGTGTGAAAAGACCCTTAAAGAAGCTGAGAGGTACCTACTTGTTCTCCTCGTCATTGCGATCATTTTATTTTTTGGACCATACCTAGTTACGGAGATATTGGAGGTATGATCATCATCATTTCAGCCGAATGACGTCCACTGCTGGACATAGGCCTCCCCCAAGTGTCGCCACATTGACCAGTCCCGTGCGACTCGCATTGAGGAGGAGGTATAACAAAAATAATAATAAAAATATGCACATGTATCAAAAGCAGAAAAGAATTACAGAGCCTCTAAAAGTTCGTCAGCGTCGCTGTCAACGGGATAAGTGCCCAGAAGGCTTGCAGCATTGCCAACTTTGACCAAATAACCCGTCCTTTTGGCTGGTCAGGTAAAAATAGACCAGCCCTCTGGTCATGGGTAGAGATGACCAACCGCTTGGCGGTTTCCCGAAAGGCTTGGGGTTGAACCTCACCTGGCAGCAGGGAGTAACACTTTTCCATGCTCCCATCCTTATTTGTCGCTCAGAACCGTCATTTGCCAGAGTGAGCAACAGAACGTGCTCCCGAACGCATCGTCGATGCTGCCGCGTGCGAAAGCGTCCCATGCATAACTAATATAACCAATATATCTTAGTTTCAACGACAACAACATTCTCTTTTCTCATTTTTTTTTGAGCCCGGAGCAGCATTTTTTCTTCTGTCATCTCTATTACTCGTCTCACCTCCGCAGCAGTTACCGTCTTTCTATCCGTAGATCAATGACGTTTATATTAAAAAAATAATCTTTGTTAATCCTAGACTTACTAATTTAGTTTGACTTTTTCACAAAAGTTGAGAAGAAATGCGTCGAACACCAATAGGATTCTGTTATTGGTTATTTCACAGTATTTTCGCTTTCGTTATTTACAAGACCCTCTATTTTGTAATTTTTCATACGGTTTTTGCACAGCACGGCTTCTTCGTCTTCTAAACCTCGATAGGCTGGTCTGGCTGGTCTTTTTGCCATCGATATGGCAAAAAGACCAAATATGTTTGGACCAAAATTCACCTAGGCAGACTTCGCTCACAGTTCAGTCAAAAGGTATTGGCATTGATGACAGAGCATGAGGCGCAAGATGGTGGGCTATTGTCTGTGGGGAGACGCCGCAAAAGCATGTGATATCTGAGCCTTCCATGATCTTCCATCTGTAGAGATTGCCGACTTTGGTTCGAAGTCAATTTAGAGATTTCAAAGTCGGCCACGGAAACGCGTGCCCAGGTTAAAGGCTCTCAGATGGTTTGATGAAGGCGTTAAAGCACTTCCTTGCAGCAGCCTCGCTATTGTCTAGACTAGATAGGCACAGCACTGTTAAAAATAGTCACTAATAATGTAGTAAAAATCTGTCAAAGTACTTACAGTTTATCCCAGTTGAACTTAGCAGCGAGCCCTTCGGATATCTGTCCTTCTTTCAGTTGTTTCTTCACCACTCTCTCGAACAAACGTAAGGATGAGAACATGTTCTGGACTGTAGACGGCTGACGGTTGCGGGAGCTTACCTGTAATGTTAATATTATCATTTTAAGTATCAAATATTTCAGCCTTAACTGGCTTGATATCGCGCCTGTATTGTGAGGCTTACGTAGAGGTATATAGGGAGAATTTTTCAAGTGGGCGTGCATGGCCAAATTCGAAACATTAAGGAATAGCGAAAAATACTCAAAGTAGTCTCGCTCGAGCCCGATTTTGATGAAAACTAAAACTGCATCATTGGATTATTGAAAAAATTAATATTTCTAGCCAGGAATCAAACCAGATGATTTAAAAAAAAACACTGTATTATTACACTATTCGATAGCGTCGCTATTAAGTATCAAATTCTGGTATTCTGATTCACCCTGTATACCGTAGTAGGACAAACTCATTGGTACTTTGCTCGACCTGTGAGTTGACCCAGCACCATGCACATGGCAATGGCCTTTGGCGGGCCATAGCCTTGGCTCAGCTGTAGCGCTCGCTACCACTGAACCAACGAGGTTGGTGTATTTTTAGCCTGTTAATATAAACTCCGATTTATAAGTAAACTAATATCTACATAACGCATGGTTAACTTCAGCGTTAAGTTATTTCGCATCGATAAGAAACGTAAACGCCGCCTGTATAGTTCCCGCTAAAATATCCATTTATTGGTATTGTCAAAGGCGTACCAATACATAAAAAAAAAAAAAATACAGTTTTACAAAAAAAAAGTACTATATACAATATACAAACGTGTGGGTGAGCACTGCTCTCCTAGCTAGGTTATGAAAGCCTGTGTTAAGGAGAAGCAGTCCGGTCCCCTAAGATTTATTGATGTAGGTAAAGGTTACATAGTGCTTCTGATGTTACTGTTACAATTTTGGAGTATTGAGTTTGACAATACATATATTTCAAATTCGATCTAGCTTTCACTGTAATGGATTTATATCTGGTCATGAGTTGCCATGGCTGACCTGGAAGTCTTTGAATAGACTCCCGACCCAAGTTTGCTGCAGCAAGCAAAACCTGCTCAGGCTTAGGTTCATTGATGACTCCGCCCTGGAGTGTAAATGTGGTGTTGTTCCACAAACAAAAGGGCACTTAATATGGTGTCCTGCGTGTCCCATCACAATTTAGATTGCCATCGACACGCTAAGAAGAAGATAAAAAAAATCAATCTCTCACCATAATTTCCACAGCATCAAAAAGCTTGGTCATCTCTTTCTTCTCCCTGTCAGTGAGGCTGCTGTCCTCGCAGTCGAAGATCTTGCTCTCTCTCAACTTGACCTTTATTTTCTCTAACGTGATTGGTGGTTCTAAACCGTCGTTAATTTCGCCGGATTTGTAGGCGGCCTTCAATTCTGTTTGGAGGAGGTCTTCTAGGGGACTGGAATTAGAGAAGGTTTTGATCAGTGTCGTGTTTAAAATAGTGCCCGTAATAATATAACCCTCACAACTATTAAAATACAAAGTAGAAGGGACACCGACGCTCGGTTACCACGTAATAGAAACTTTAGGTATTACAGTTTTGTAAGAATCAGTTGTTTTTTTTTTAATAACCGATGTCGGCGCCTCACATATGCGTGGACAACCGCGGGGAGGGCGCGAGACTCGGGTTACCGAACCCGGCTGCGCGAGCGCCGCTGCGCGCCCTACCATACCACACACTGAGCACACAGCCACACCGGGCATTTCTTTGTACGGTCTTCACACGGTAAACTAAATGTTAATTGTGTTATTATACGTATATTTATACAGTCCACTAGTTTCCTTATAAAGTCCCAACCGAGTCTATACAACTGACGAAAAATTTCAAAAAGGGGGGGATACAGGATGATGTACTGAATACGTGGTAACCGTTAGCGCGTCGGTGTCCCTACCACCCTGTATACCTGGTGTAAGGTACATTGAGTGGCAAACTGTAACCACAAATTCAGCACATTACTATAGGAGACCAAACTTGACGACTTTGACGGCACGGTTGGCGCAGTGGCTGAGCAATTGGCTGCTGCGCTGCGTGTCGCGGGTTCGATCCCCGCACGGAACAAATATTTGTATGATCTACAGGTAGTTGTTCCGGGTCTGGCTGTTTGTGTATGTGAGTTTAAATGTTTGTAAACGCACCCACGATACAGGAGAAATTCCTAGTGTGGGGCAACGTTTTTAAAAAAAAAAAAAAAAAAACAACTGTTTCGTTTTCGTTCTTTTAGGTCAAAGTTTGCATTATTTTATACTTGTGGTATAGGTATTTACATACTTTCGCTTTTTAAAGCATATATGTATGTTATGCGTAATGCGGCCAGACGTAATGTTCGCAGTATAATTGGGGTTTTCAGTACACTGAGTTTTCCAGTAATAAAAATCGATATCGTCGTTGATTTCTAAGAAGGTAACGCGTCGTAAACCACTACTGATTTTCTGATTAAATAACGCGGGTTTTTGCTTTTTGAAAGGTAAAGAAAACGGATTATTACGCTATTAAAATAGTTAATCGTTTTTGAAGGGATTTTTCGATTGTTTTGGATGTCAAAGTCAAAGTCAAAATTATTTATTTGCTGTAAATGTGGTACAAAGAGTGGTAAAAATGACATGAAGTCCAACGACACATTTCGCCATAAAAATAGCATGCAAATATTATTAAACACAAACATTAAATTAGGTAGGTATTTAAATAAAGTATTTATTTATTTATAACAGCTTAGACTATAACTAAGTTTAATTAATTAATTAATAACACACAAAAAAATTTTGCTTTTAAATACTATAAACGAATAATGTTAACATATTTAAGTATTTTTATGTTGATGGATTTAAAGTTATCTTTGACCGGGTTTAGCCGACCGCGCAGATAAGTACGATTACTTTTAAAGAAGGATTTTCTTTTATTGAGTTTTTTTTTTGTTTAATCTAAAAAAATGTTGTGTGAAAACGCCTGAGACTTTCATGAATCACTGTAAATCAGATTATTATTGTCGTATTGTAAGGTCTTAAAAAAAACCACTCAAACACGTATTTGGAGCGTATCAATCGATGCATTATCAAATCATTTGTTTGACTCACCATGACCCAATGTGTTGTATGTTTACTGCGATTCTGAAAAGAGAGATGTAATCAGATTCATTACATAAAGGGTGTAAATAGACCCTTAACATGACCGAAAGGCAGTTGTTCTCCCCGTCTTTGCGATAATTTTTTTGTTCTAGACCATACCCAGGTATGGTCTAGAACAAAAAAAGGAAAGGAAAGGTTCCCAGGAACCTTCTAGTTACGGAGGTATTGGGGGTCAAAGTTCCAACTTTTTCACAAGTTTTTTTTTAAATACATGTTTTTAATGTAAGATTTTTACTTTACACGATCCCCGTACTATTCAATTCATTCACCAGCTCAATGTTTTTAGTGCTTTCCATCGAGTCCTACCGTAAAACGTGATTTTTTCACCCCAAAAAAAAAGTAGTTTCCCAGCAATAATTTTTGCGTAAAGTTACTTAGTTTGATGTACAGAATGTTTGGTTGACGGCTATGTGAAGGGTCTGTTTATACCCTGTATGATGTTACCAAGATCTTGTAAAAATATTTTGATTTAAAAGAGTGTCCATGGAGTTCCTTGGGCATTCTTCTCCATAGAGATTACGTTTTGGAATGATCAACTACAGTACTTTCACAAGTTATCATACAAAAGTGCTTGTGACGGTCTAATTGAAATAAATGCTTTTAGTTTGAGTTTGATATGTTAGGTAATGGTTATTTCTGGGGTAATTAAAAAACCCCAACGAATTAGAAGTTCCATCCCACTAAAACAATTGGCACAAACCATCGTATTATTTGCTACCTATTACGGTTAAGAGCGTTAACGTCATACGAACAAAAAGTTAAACGAAAAGTTCTATGTCTTATCTTTAGACTTATGTGTACGAAGTTTCATTAAAATCGGTTCAGTCATTTCGAAACAAAAGCACTTGAAAGTTTGTATGAAATGCCGTAAGACGTTAACGCTCTTAAAAGGCTGACAAATAGTAGATACAACATACGGGTCTCGTTTGCACTCTTGGGATGTAGAACCCTAAACATTTCCTTGCACTAGTATACAGTGGCGAAGGTTCCATAAAACTCGATTCCAACCGGATTCCCTTTTAAAAATGGTACAGTCAGTACTCTATAGATAAATAATATAATCACATAAAGGTGGAAGCGCCAGGGTAGCCCGCGAAATTCAAATTTTCTTACGTTTTTTGCAACTTGCAAGTCAGTGTGGGGTTGTATGTTGATGAAAATATGAATCGCGCCATTAACACGTATGTAGTTACAGAATTATAATCATTAAAATCATCAATACCACTCTCATATCTCATTTAATCCCATTGAATGACTATTTCATGAAAAATTCATTAAATGGGGTTACATGAACTTAGGAGGTTGTATTGAAATAATTATCGCGAGTTTCCTCCGTGCCTCGGAAAGCACTTTAAGCCGTTGGTCCCGGCTGTCATTTGTAGATCTTTGACAGTCGTTACAGGTCTTCATTGACCCTGTTTCAGGCTGTAACTAAGCAACGAGCCCCTCTGCCTTTGGTAGTCAAAACAAAGTATGTTTTCATATTCGGGAATGAAACAAAAATGATTGTTCTTTTCCCACTTTGTGATTATGAGAACAATAATGGCGACACAAAGTGTTTCTTTGTGAATGTGATTCCACGACGATCATCCGAATTTATAAACAAATCAACATTGTTGAAACCATTGCCGTCCTTTCACACCCATCCATTAATTGTTACTACGGAAGACGTAAAGGACACACGACACCTAAGAAGACTTACATCCGGTTTTTGAAAAGTAAATCTTCCACGGTTAAAACAATAATAGACAAGTGATGCGATTGGCTGAACGATGGTAATTCATTTAACATCGTTCACTCACCTTTGACAAATTGTCAAAACAAGTGGAAAGTTTCGCTTAAACACTTTCTGCGGGGTAGCCCTTCGTTAGATATGTTCAAGACTGGAATAAGAGAACATTTCCTGTCCACATGATAATAGTATGTATATAGTATTTTATGTGTATGTTTATCATTTTGACATATGTATCCCAGACTTGGTGTTTGATAAACATTTAAAAGTCCAAGCTCAAGGTTTGCCAACGTGCAATGGAGCGCATTATCCTAGGCGTCAAACTTACCGACCATGTATGCGCCTTGTACGACCATGTACTCGCCTTCTGGCTGTATCAGGGCTCCACATCGTGGTTATTTTGGCCCACAGCTCGTCGGGCATGCGGCAGACATGGCCAGCCCAGTCCCACTTTAGCTTAGCGGCTTTTTGAGCAACGTCAGTAATTTGTGTTTTGGGGCGCAGTTTGGTGTTGCGAACCCTGTATTGTATATGTATATACCTTATTATTATTCTTCTACTGAGAAGGAGGAGGAAGAGCTCGTGGCTAAATAATAACAGCCACTCGGATCGATCTTTAGGTTAAGCCGTGCTAGACTAGGTTGGTCCGTGGACGGGTGACCACGCATTACATACCGAGTATCCTCCGTGCCGTCCGTTGGGTCCGGCTGTCATTTGTAGATCTTTGACAGTCGTTACAGGTAGTCAGTGGCCCGAAAGTCTGACCACCAGTCTTACCAAGGGGTATCGTATTACCTAGTCCAACCTGGGTTTTGGAGGTCAGATAGGCAGTCGCTCCTTATAAAATACGGGTATTCAACTGCATCCGGTTAGACTGGAAGCCGATCCTAACATAGTTGGGAAAAGGGTAGGCAGATGATGATATGTATTATT
Source organism: Noctua janthina (assembly GCA_963576755.1). Lineage (NCBI taxonomy): Eukaryota > Metazoa > Arthropoda > Insecta > Lepidoptera > Noctuidae > Noctua > Noctua janthina. Next base: position 3,270,592 of record OY755074.1, read on the forward strand.
CTTCTAGTTATTCAGTAAAGCAATTGTTATTTATATTCTTGCTACAAGTCCAATGAGGTTACTCTCTTATCTTTCCGCTAAATTTAAGAAATTCAATAACAAAACTGTTGAGTTGTTGCCTAGTAGCGAACATACCTAATCGAACTACATAGCTAGCTTGAATTTTTTTTTAATTTTGTTTTTTACTTGTGTTACTTATTGATACTTTAATGCGACAGATTTGGTCTGAAAGTTAATAGTAACAATTACAACATTGTTATTGGTACTTGTGTGGTTAACAAGATCAACTGAAAAAAAACGAAAAAAGATTGTTAACCTCGTGAACAGTGTTTTGTTAATTGGGACAGAACACAACCATAATTTAATTATTATAAATTTTGCTACAAGTAGTGCAATATAGTACATTTTGATATAAGTGGGGAAACTTTGTTATTGCATTCGAGGCGGAATTCACACCCGAGCCGTAGGCTAGGTTGTTATGGAGCCGAGTACTGCAGTAACAAATGCCCACGTGTATCAAACGACTTTTTTAATTCAGTTCTGAAGAAATAAAATAATAAACGATGATTTTTTCCGCGCTTTGTCTTCGCCAAGTTACAGGAGAAGCAAACGTATGAAGCCGCTAAACAGCCTAACATGAAAAATAGAATATTCAAATAATTTTGAATTTAGAACGTAAATAAATGTTAATTTGTTCATAATAGACAATAAATAAAAAAATAAATAAAAAAGAAGTCTTTAATCATACCATAAATACATTGATCATATTAACTTAATTCATCGTAAATGTAACAAATCATATTAGAATCAACATTAAATCACGTCACACACACAATCACATCATTGTCGTTATCAACATTAAATTAATTCTATAACATTCATTCATAGCATTACATTAATTTTATTACATCCATTTAATAGCATTACATACTTTCCATCCATGACATTATTTTCATTCATCATCTGCCTAGCCTTTTCCCAACTATGTTGGGGTCGGCTTCCAGTCTAACCAGATACAGCTGAATATCCGTATTTTATATGGAGCGACTGCCTATCTGACCTCCACAACCCAGTTAGTACTAGGTAATACGATACCCCTTGGTAAGACTGGTTGTCAGACTTTTTGAGCCACTGACTACCTTTAACAACTGTCAAAGATTTACATATGACAGCCGGGACCAACGGCTTAACGTGCTTTCCGAGGCACGGAGGAAACTCGGTATGTAATGGGTGGTCACCCATCCACAGACCAACCTAGGCAAGCACGGCTTAACCTAAAGATCGATCCGAGCGGCTGTTATTATTTAGCCCCGAGCTCCTCCGTTATTACCTCCTCCGTTATACATTATTTTCATTACATTAATTAAATTACATTACATTCATACATAATAATTTATAGAAGTCGCATCTGCGGCGTAGGCCTCCCCCAGTTTTCTCAATTTTTCCCTATATCTAGCTTGTCTCCTCCAGTCAGATCCACATCTATCTTTATATACATCTTCCCAGCGCTTTCGCGGCCTTCCTTGCTTCCTTTTTCCATCTCCACGATTTTCTTTGTTCATCTTTTGTTTTTCATTCTACAGATATGTCCTGCCCATTTCCATTTCAGACTTTTTATTCTTTCTACTGTGTCCGTTATTCTAGTTTTTTCCTTATGTCCTCATCAGTCATTCTGTCAGGCAATCTTATGCCCAACATGCTGGTCTCCATTTTCGTTTGCGTCGTTGTGACCATGTTTGGCATCCGTATGTAAGGCATGGAAGGATCGCTATTTCATATAACTTATTTTTCGACTTCATGTTTATCTGGGTGTTCTTCATGATTTCTTTAGAACTCCAGTACTTTTTCCATGATGTTGCTATTCTCCTATTGATCTCTTTTTCGGTTTCATTCGGTTTTTTCGGACCTCATGCTCAGCAGTCGCTTGCGACCACTACACCAACGAGGCAGTAGCAGGAAGCAGAGGGTACAGTTAGTTTCTATGAATTCGTGTTGGCACACGGACCAACACCTTAAGTTTTTGTCAAAATCGGTCACTTAAGGCATATTTTCGAAAGCCTTACGTTAAATTCACCATTGAAATGAATGAACAAGCGGTCGTTTGTCAAAATCTAGCAACGAATGTATCTATGTGTTTGTAGTGTTATGTATGTTATTCTGTCTGGAAGGTATCAGAGCACTTGCGAACAATAACTTTCGAATGTTTCGATACGCAGTTCCAGGATCAACGTTTCGTGAGTTTGTCAACTGACTGAATGAAAAGCAGAAATAATAATAAATATTATTATTAACCCTAGAAACGGGATGTTTACCATGTTTACTGTTTTTTTTTGTTGATAATGTTAGTGACCATGATAGTTTAAAAACTTATATAATAAATATTGTTGTTCCATCATCCGAATTCACTGACGGTCGATCACTTTTCACCCTTATGCCATGTGTAATAAGGTTGAAAAGTGGTCGACCGTCATTGAGCGCTGTAGTACGCACGACCAATCAAGCTATACAAAACCACTTTATGCGGATCTCTCAAGGTATAGAAAATCTTTTCTAAGCGAGGCCAAGTTATACTGAAAATGTACAGCTGTATGTGCCGCCATGTGTACATTGAAGTACACCCTGTGTACCTACTACCAAAAAGTTTAAAGTCTGAGGTTATAGTTTCTCGGAGTTGTGATAATTTTCTATTGAGTTTTAATTTCAATTCGATGATTTTGCTGTGGCAAATTAAGTTTAGCTTTTCCGAATTTCCGTTCTGTTCTTTGGAAGTAAAGACCTCAAAAGTTAATAAACACGCACGTTCCCTCTTACGCACCTTAACAAGAAAACTTCAAGAAAAATACTCACAGGAAATTAACCAGGAATTTAAACGCTGTAGTCACCATCTTGAACTTAACGCGTTACGTTACACTGCACGATAGCACTCGACTGACTGACCAACGATTTGTTACGTGATGTTTAATGCGCAACACTGAATTATATTGCTTAGCCCTGAATGAAGTCGGTGTGTGTGGGAGGATTAAACAGTGTTGATCGTTGCGCGAATATTCGCTTTCTTCAGAATTTTGGTTTGAAATGACCAGCTTTCTATTGATCGGAAGTGACAGTACACAACACAATTTCAATAAAAAACAATATTTTTTGTGTTAATACCTGTTTTTAATGCTTTTGCTCCCCAAAAGAAAGCAGTAAGCAGTTCTCCGAAGTGGTCTTGAGAACAAATGATTAAATCATTTTGGCACACAGAACCAATTTTTCGATTCTTAAAGTTCATATTTTATCTTTACGATCCCCTACGAATTTTCTTAAATTAAGATGTGGAACGATTTTTATAGACAGTAGGTTTTATGGAATACTTATTTCTGTTTTACCAAGCTGCTTAGAATAGTTACCATTAACGGAAAATCGATTAAAAAGATTGTTACCAGTAATAGCCCCTCGTGCATGTAACAGGTCTAGTGATTTCTTAGCCTTTAATAGCAAATGTTAGCTTAACAAGCGTCTGACTAGAGATTGCTGTTTGCCTTATATGGTAACATTGATTTCTACTGTTCTCACGGTTTCTTACTTAACATAGAATAAGGCACATTACGTGATGATGTTACTTTATTATTAATAGACATATTAAGTACCTATTTTTACTAAATTAGATGTTTGCCATACTAAGATGCACTTGCACCACAAATCACCAAAAAAAAAATCCTTAAAATCTTAACGAATGTTACTTTTTACTACTATTTTATATGCAAAAGTTTTTGAAGATGGATGAATGTTTGTGTGTAATTTTTTCACGCAAAATTTAAACAAATGAATGGATTTTGAATAAAGTGTACAGTAATAGTTAGTAGTAACTATTTAGTAAAAGGCGTGAGTTTATGTTTATGTAAGTATATTTTGTAAAGAAGTTGAATTTACGCGGGCGATGCCGCGTGCGGAGGCTAGTTTAAAACATAATATTGTCTGCATCATCTTTAAACGAATAGCAGCAGTAAGCACGTTTACAATAGCAAAATTTTGGGCGTATTGGTCTTTGCAACTTTGTAACTTTGTAACTTTAATTAAAGTATCAAAACCATTCCATCCAACTATTTATTACAGGTTACTGTACATATCATTGTTCGAAGCATGAAAACTTTGATTAAATACCTCGGTATACAACACGGAGTGTTGGCGCACAAAACATAGGTCTTGTTTGTATAACTTTGCTACACTGACAATTGTTTACTAATGTACCTTCTGATTTATGGCTTGGGAGCATCATGGTACTTGGAAATCAAATATTTTTCTTTTGGCTCTTAAACAAACTGATCTACTAGCAAGGTTTACAACCTCTTCATTTTATCTTGGACTACACGCCGTGCCAAAAGCAGCTACAAATCTTAGTCTTGTCATCTTATAAATATCTAGCAGTACAATTCATATTTTTGAGTGTGAAATAATACTTAAAATATAAAATATGGAAATATGAGTGTTGTGAATATGGAAGTTCGCCAGTTTTGCTTTTGGGAAATCTAATTAGGCGGACGGCTTGTCTATACATAAAAGCATGTATCAAAAAAAATCAAACAAACAGAAGCATCTTCATCGTCATCCACAGACCCAGTTAATCCACTGCTGGGTATAGGCCTCTCTTCCTTTGTGCTAACCTCACCGTTCCTTTTCCGGTGAAGAAAATGCCCAGAAATTTACTGGGGGCGGATGTGAGGACAGCCCCACTACGGCCGTTTTTGCGAACTTCCAGCTTTTTTCCCGAGGTACTGCGTTGCATGACTCGTTTTTATCCCGACATAAGCATAATGAGCCTTTAATAATGTTTTCACAGCTGTGGGAGAATAGTAATGCTAGGATTCCGAGTGTATTTAAATGGTCCTAGATTTCCTATAAAAAATATTCTAATACTTAAAAGGCATTTGCATGTGGCGCAGATGAGAATGCTAAGGGGGATGTGTGGTGTTACGCGAATGGATAGAATAAGAAATGAGTGCATAAGAGGAAGTCTGTAAGTGGCGCCGGTGACTGAAAAGTTGTGTGGTAATCGGTTGTCGTGGTATGGGCATGTGATGCGGAGGAATGAGGAAAATGTTGTGAGGAAAGTTTTGAGTATGAATGTGGATGGGTATATGAGTAGAGGAAGACCAAAGAAACGATGGATGGACTGTGTAAAGAATGATATGGCAAGAAAGGAGGTGTCTGGCGAGATGACGAGTAATAGAGAAGTATGGAAGAAGAAGACGTGCTGCGCCGACCCCAAATGAATTGGGATAAGGGCAAGAAACAGATGATGATGATGACATAAAATCGCGCCTTTAATTTCCGAAGGGTTAGGCAGAGGTGTACGTAATTGTACACCCACATTTCGACAGTTATGTTTCAAGTCCCTTGTAATAGGGGGCGAAGCTATTGCCATCAACCGCGCACAAATCCAGAATCCACGACTGCTATCGAATTTCTGATGGAAAAAAACTCATTAACAGTTTGCCCGACCCGGGAATTGAAACCAGGACCTCATGCTCGGCAGTCGCGATTGCGACCACTAGACAAATGAGGCAGTCTATCATTAGTCTAGTAGGTAATAGTTCCAGTCATTTATATAATAACTCTTTAATTCCAGGTCTGCTCAGAAAGCAGTGCCAGCGAATCGTCCCTAGAATCCTCAAGCGGTTACGGCAGTCAAGGAGCCTTCGCAGCGGAAGACCACGCGTTGCAGCATCAGGTCCAGCACGCGGATGGTGAGCGAATTTCGACTTTACGTGTGTAGCGTAGGGATGTGCTTAGAGTAGCAATGTGTTGTTAGTTGTGTGTTTGTGGACTGCATTATGGCGATATAAGACATGAGACAAGTTAGAATTTGGTAATGTGAAAGACGAGCCTTCATCCAAAAAACTGGCAACGTCGCAAATAGCTGTCTAATATTTACCTGATTTAATTAATTTGGAAATATTACTGTATAAGCATAAGCATAAGCATAATCAGCCTATTAATGTTCCCACTGCTGGGACGCAGGCCTCCTCTCTATGAGAGGGAATGGGCTATAATCCACCACGCGGGCCCAGTGCGGGTTGGTAGATATCACATGTCTTCGAATTTTTGGTTCAAGGACATGCCGGTTTCTTCACGATGTTTTCCTTCACCGTTTTGTGAGCAGTGGTGATGAAATAACTTACACAAAGTAATGCGCCTGGCTGGGTTCGAATCCACGACTTACTGCTCGTAAGTCGGTGTCTCCACCACTGGGCCACCGCTACTCTCTCATATTGCTGTATGGGAATAAAAAAATATGGCTAACTAGTAAACTAGAATATTAATAATAAATTGCAATTAAAACACTGAATTTGATGTTGCAACCGTTTTAGGTGTAAAAAAGGCATTTGGAAAGTTTCCAAATACTTTTTTTACATGTAAAACTATATATTCGATATTAATTATTGCATTTCATAATCAAATTTTAGTTCACTAGTTAGCCATTTATCTTGTTTAGTACTAAATAATGTGTTTTGATTTAATTTGAATGTTTAAATGCTACTATAACTTTGTTAGCTTAGTTATACATCTTATTACGCATACTGTGGTCTCCTGTAAGTGAAGGAGTACACCTACGTAATACTTTTGTCGTCGATTATCTATTTCGTGTGTTTGTGTATATCCTTTGTTGGAGATCCTAAATAAATAAATAAATAAATATTGCCAAATTAATCAAAACAGCGAAATATTTGACAGGTATTTGCAACGTTGCCCACTTTCTGTATAAACGCTCTTAACAAGTTTTTCAAAACTTGTTAAAGTTATTGATCAAAAACCAAAAGAAAGTATAATAGCTCGTTTCTCGTAAATACATCGTTACTGTACCTGGGGTCTGCATAATAAAAGTTTTGTTGTAATGCTATCTACAGCGTACTTTATTTTACTTTGATTTTTAAATTGAGAGATAATTTTGTGATTAAATGACTGCGTTTAAAAAAATCTCAAATCTATCGTCATACTGTAGTCCATTATGTAGACGTCTTTTTTGTTCTTTCAATGTTGATACTTTTTTAATAGTGTGTTGTGTTAATTTTGTTAGTTAGATGTTCATCTATGCCTTCGTAGATTATTGTGTAATATATGCCGTAAATGTTTTTCCTTTTTTTTTTAATTCTCGTTTTTTTTTAAGTAAAAACGATAAAAGTCCCCGAACATCAATTTCATTGCATTAAGTTTCCAAAGCGTACACTCAGCTTTCAACTCTTTATTTTTTGTTGTTGTTGTATCACTTTATTATTTCTTTGTGTTGTAATACCGCTTCGCATGCCACCCCACTAGTCGAATCCGAGATCGTAACTCTTCGGCGAGACAGCGAAGCTTCGGTCGCAGCCGCTCGGGAATCATTCTCCATCTCTCTCGGGTCCTTGGAGGAAGCCGTAAGGTCGCTGGACGAGGCGAGCGAGACCCCGGCCTTCGCGACCATCGGCAAGAAGCCTGCTGTGCCTAAGCGTAGACCTGTGTCTATGAGCGGTGAGGATAAAGAAACCAGTTCTAAATAGGTGGTGGTTGGAAAATACGAGCCAATTTTCCAGAGTAAAATAGCCAGTCTTTAATATACTTTCTAGAATCTTCCGAGAAGATCTTCCAAGGTAAGCAAACAAAAATTACAAAGCAATGTTGCTGCAACAATGTTTTGCAAATTTTGTGGCATGAATTCGTGATGTAAGCTATAATCATTTGGGTCTTCGGCGTAACTGCTTGGGCTCAGTTCTTAATCTCTCTCGGGTCACTAGAGGAACCCGTGAGGTAGCTGGACGAGGTGAGCGAGACCCCGGCCTTCGCGAATATCGACAAGAAGCCTGCTGTACCTAAGCGTAGACCTGTGTCTATGAGCGGTGAGGATATACCACATCATGAATTATTTCTGGTTGTAATTTCTAAGTATATGGTGGTTATAAATGGTAACAGCTGAATTTAATTTTAAAATACCTAGTCTTTAAAATGCATTCTAGAAACATCCAAGAAATCCTTCCAAAGTTTGCAAGTGAGCCAATTTTTAAACCACCAAGCGACGATATTATGTCTTTATCCAGCAAGCAACATTCATTATGGATGATGGCGTTACCATTAGGAGAAAGTCTAGCAACAAAATTAAGGAGAGGTAAGGTGCTATTTGAAGTTCAATGTGCATGAATTTTGTTATATTTATTTTTTTGGCAAGCTTTGTTTTTTTTGTATCTAGTTTACTCATTAATGTTCGTTAATAAGAATTCTAAGACTATGTCTGTATGTTGTGGTATGTTATCACTTTGACGTAATAATAGAAATTGAACATATACGCTGTTAGGAAATTCTTTTTATACTGATTAATTTAAAACTACAGATAGCAACCACTCTTGTGCATGAAGTATAAAAAAAATAAAAAAATAAACTTTTTATGGAACGATTCGAGAATATTCTCTGTAAAATGTCACAACTTTTCATGTTAACCTTTCCCTCCGCAGCAACAGTGTGGTCCCGTCGCGGCTCGTCCAGCTCGCTGGGCAAGCCGCCGCCGCCCGTGCGCCGCTCGTCGTCCATATCGCGGCCGCAGCGACCGCCTTACGTACAGGTGAGTTGGACAAAGAGCGGCAAATGTTGACTTTAATCTATGTTAAACGTTACGCTTATTGTTTCCTGAGAAATTTCCCAGCGTTAAGAGCGTTGTTTTGTGTTCTATATGATGAAATCAGCCGCTGTTGTTCTATTATAACAAAAACTACCTGATCAATTTACGCTCAGATTTTGTTATTGGATTAGTAAGACGCTGTCAAATCAGTTGAGTTTGACTCACAGAAACGTTTGTAATCATGAGTAAAAATCAAAAACTGACAACTAAGTAACACAAGCCTTTAACAAATATCATAGAATTGTTGGAATTTTAACTTTAGACGATAATCTAAGCGTTGAAGACCCAACAGTTTACTACTTTGTTTCGACAATTCAAAAGTGCCTGTAATTTACCTACTTGAAATAAATGCTTTGATTTTGATTTTGACTTAGTGTGTCAAAAGTTATCCTTTTTTTTGTTCCGGGGTGGAAAATCCTCATAGATGTCCTCCGCCGCGGGGCAGAAGGGGACGAAGGGGTCTGTCTAATTTCCCTTCCCACACTTGCACTGGAGATCATGGGATCTAGTGCGCCTTCCACGATACCCGTTTCCATTTCACATCAATGATTCGCCATACGGCAATGTTTCAAATGTCACATAACTAAGTCATACTCTCTGTTATTTTTATTCGTATTTGTTAGCAAATGAGAACGCATTCATTTTATAATATTCTTTTGTTGGCCTTACTATTAATTTAATTGTATTATGTTGGCAACATTTTTTTTCTTGTTCTGTGTAAAAGGTTAAAAAAAAAAGTTCATTGCAATTTTCAGAGTTCTACAGTACTTTTATTGATTTCATCCACAAATATCAACAGTATTTTATTATTATTAAATGTTTTGTAAAATTTGTAATTGGGTACCTAAATTACGAGTACTATTTTGTGTTAGGTATTTTAATTTTAAGTTTGCATTTCAGCATGCAAACTTAAAATTAAAATACCGAAAAAATGAAGTCAGCGAAATATGTGAAACCTTTTTATTTGTAAGACCAAAATGTAGTACTATTCTTTATATTTCATGCAAATAAAGAATCTTAAATCTGTCCGCAGAGTCCCCAAACCGCTGCGCTGTGCGGCTCGGACGCGGAGCTGCCGCCGCCGCCCGCCTTCCTGCTGGCGCCGGACGGAGACGCGGCGGGTGACTATGACTGTATTGCACCTTTATGCACTATTACTATTATTTAGTTTAAGAGGGAGCATTCTGAAAGCTGGCAACGTCGCATAAAACTGTCAAATATTATATTTATATTCATATTTAAATATTTTTTTAATATTATATTTTCTTTTTATAATAATACATATATACAGTATCCAGTACTAACTAGGTAGTGGAGGTCAGATAGGCAGTTGCTCCATGTAAAATAATGGTATTCAGCTGCATCCGGTTAGACTGGAAGCCGACCCTAACATAGTTGGGAAAAGGCTAGGCAGCTGATGATGATGAATAATACATATATATATTTTTTAAATGATGAAATATCGTTCTGTGATGTTAAAAATATAGATTATTAGCTTTTGCCTCGCGGATTCGCTCTCTTGTTATGTACCGAAATTAAACCACGGGAACATTTTAAATGTAGCCTGTGACACTAAGAGATGATGTAGCTTCCCATTAGTGAAAGAATTTTCGAAATTGGATCAGTAGTTCCGGAGGAGCTCGTCGCTAAATAGTAACAGCCGCTCGGATCGATCTTTAGGTTAAGCCGTGCTTGCCTAGGTTGGTCTGTGGATGGGTGACCACCCATTACATATCGAGTTTCCTCCGTGTCTCGGAAAGCACGTTAAGCCGTTGGTCCCGGGTGTCATTTGTAGATCTTTGACAGTCGTTAGGTAGTCAGTGGCCCAAAAAGTCTGACAACCAGTCTTACCAAGGGGTATCGTATAACCCAGTACTAACTGGGTTGTGGAGGTCAGATAGGCAGTCGCTCCATGTACAATACTGGTATTCAGCTGCATCCGGTTAGACTGGAAGCCGACCCCAATATAGTTGGGAAAAGGTTAGGCAGATGATGATGATGGATCAGTAGTTCCGAATATTACCCCCTATACAAACAAATTTGGCCATCATCAATGTCAATATCGTCATCATTGATCAATACCGTGACACTAAATTGTAACTGGTTACCTTTCAAATGCCTTTGTTACCCAAAAACTATAACAACACCTAATTCAGTGGTTTAGAGCGATATAACATAATTTAATACAGTATTCTTGAGTTTTTAATCAAAACAGCAAAATATTTGACACCTTTTTGCGAGACGATGTCAACTTTCAGGATGCTCAGCCTTAATTACTCATTTTTATATGCCGTCTGTCTAATCTAAAATATGGAAGCTATGTCTGCACATACAAGGTGTAAACGGACCCTTCACGAAGCCGTCAACCAAGCGTTCGGTACATCAAACTAAGTAACTCTACGCAAAAATTATTGCTGGGAACCGGTTTTTGGGGTGAAAAATCACGTTTTACGGTAGGACTCATTGTAACGCACTTAAAACATTGTGCTGATGGATGCATTGAATAGTACGGGGTTTGATGAGGTATTTAAAGTAAAGTTAGAACACTAAAAACTTGTAGTTAAAAAAAAGGTTGTGAAAAGTTGGAACTTTGACCCCCAACATCTCCGTAACTAGAAGGTTCCCAGGTATGGTCTAGAACAAAAAAATAATCGCAATGACTGGGAGAACAAGTGCCTGGCTTCGTTAAGGGTACTTTTACACCAAATAATAGAAGATTTAAAATGCGTGCACTGCGCAAAAGCTTAAACACGCACCAATGCGGCTCAGCTAGCTTGACGCACTTCAACTATAAATTGTAAATAAGATTCTATATAGGCTATAGATTGTAAATAGGCTACATAATAACAGCCGCTCTGGTCGATCTTTAGGTTAAGCCGTGCTTGCCTAGATTGGTCTGTGGATGGGTGACCACCCATTACATACCGAGTTTCCTCCGTGCCTCGGAAAGCACGTTAAGCCGTTGGTCCCGGGTGTCATTTGTAGATCTTTGACAGCCGTTACACGTAGTCAGTGGCCCAAAAAGTCTGACAACCAGTCTTACCAAGGGGTATCGTATTGCCCAGTACTAACGGGTTATGGAGGTCAAATAGGCAGTCGCTCCATGTGAAATACTGGCATTCAGCTCATCAACTGCATCCGGTTAGACCGGAAACCGACCCCAACATAGTTGGGAAAAGGCGACGCAGATGAAGATGACAAGTCTAAAACAATTTTTAATTTTTGCGATAACCATCATCTGCCTACCTTTTTCCCAACTATTTTGGGGCTGAATACCAGTATTTTACATGGAGCGACTGCTTATCTGACCACCACAACCCAATTATAATAATAATATGATCTACTTGGCAATACGATACCCTTAGTAAAACTGGTTGTCAGACTTTCGGGCCACTGACTACCTGTAACGGCTGTCAAAGAATTTATTTATTTAGAATTATTATTACTTTGAATTTATCAATAATGGCGATACTGTTGGATGGTAAACAAATCTTAATTCCTTCACCGTATAACAGACAACAATACATGATCATTATAGTTTTGTTGTTTAAAAAATACTATTTGAAAGTTAAAATTAGATAAAAATATTAACAGTTATATAGTTTCTGCAAAGTTTTGCAAAAGGCGTGAGTTATCGGTACCGTTAGGGAAATTAATTGTTATCAAAAAGTCAATTTTGTATGTTACAAACAGAGTTCGAAATTGTCAAGATTTTCTTTGATAATTATTCATGCTGATTCATAACTTGATTTCTTTATTTGTTAACGCAAACCGCTTTGATTGTTTTAATGCACTCAAATTGAGTCCAAACACGGCGGTAGTGAAATAGCAACAAACTAACCTTTGTTGATTCAACACAATTTTTTGTTTTCATTTGGTTCTTAACTCGTTTGCGTTCGCGTGTAAGCGGCAAATGGCGTTCAGATAAACGTGAAGATAATGATTTTTGTTAATAGCAAGATAATTATCACTCCGATAATCATCCCTGCTGATTCCAAGTTTATTTTTCGGTATTTTCGTAACATGATGTTATCTGTTTATTTTCATTCGTGGTCCTGTATAGTGATATAGCAACAAAGAAACCTAAGAAAAACGTACAAAAAATTATGTTTGTTGATTAAACAATAGCATATTTTTTTAAATTTTGTTCTTGACTCGTTTGCAATCAAAATCAAAGCATTTATTTCAAGTAGGCCAGTTACAGGCACTTTTGAATTGTCGAAACAAAGACAACAATGAAATGTAGCTACAGTCCCGGTCACAAGGCACAAAAACTGTGAAATTTACATTCGCCTGGAAGCGGCAAATGGCGTTCGGATAATCTTTTTCTTTTTCTTTTTTAAAAAAACGTTGCCCAACACTAGGAATTTCTCCTGTATCGTGGGTGCGTTTACAAACATTTAAGCTCACATACACAAACAGCCAGACCCGGAACAACTACCTGTAGGCCATACAAATATTTGTTCCGTGCGGGAATCGAACCCGCGACACGCAGCGCAGCAGTCAATTTAGCCACTGCACCAACCGTGCCGTCAATCGTGGAGTAACAGTGATAATAATTTTTGTTAATATCAAGATAATTATCAATGATAATAATTACCACCGTCACCGTAAGACGTTATTAATGGAACGAAAATTTCGAGAGCTGTGAGCAGGGTGCGATGGTCTAATTGGTTAAGACGTCCGGTGTACTGAATCGGAAGGTCGCAGGTTCAAACCCTGCTCGCACTAGAATTTTTCTTTCCATGTCAAAACAGCAATAGTTGTCACTTCGAACCCTGGATACAACCTTTTCATATATGTGAGAGATTTACACTAGTGATTTGAATATAGGGAGTATTCAAGATGTTACTAATTTTTAACTATTAAATTCCCTGACTTGATGTTCTTCTTTATCGTGTGGTTAGTGCCTAACCTGGTGTCAGAGTTTCTATGCCGCCCATGAGACTCTAACTTGACTTTACATGCCATCGAGAAATATCTCTGGCATGCCGGTTGCCGCACGATGGTTTCCTTCACCGAAGCAAGTACTTAATAATTATGCAATACGCACATGAATCCGAAAAGGTGCGTGTCTTGGGTTCGATCTCGAGACCTATGACATCTGACCTTGACCTTGACCTTTGGGTGTGTGGTTACACCACTAGGCTACAGCTATAGCTTGAGTTGATGTTCCTTATCTTTATGTGTTCCAGCGCACATCAACGTAGCAGAGACAGTAAAACAGCTAACAGAACTCAAACACATGCCAGCCTCCCCCAGCATCGTCCGCCGCAATCAACAACAACTGCCCAACAACACGAACAACTCTAACAACGTCAATCAACAACAACCACAATCTCCAACAACACCATCACTAAGTACCTTTCAACAAGCAAAGAGTAACTTTTCCTCGTCTACGAGTTTGAACAGTACAGGGAATTTGAACCCTATATACGGGCAGACAGGGCATAGAATTATGGCGTATGTAGAGAATTCTATGTATGTGAGGAAGAATAGTTTAAATAGCTCCAATTCCGATTTGATTAATGCTGGTGAGTATCTTCTTTTTATTAATAAACTAGCTTTTGCCCGCGGCTTTGCTTGCGTTAGTTTAGAATTTGAAAACCTAGCGGTGTGAAATATACTTTACGACATATTCTCATACCTACCAAATATACATAAAAAAAATAATGAAAATCGATCGAGCCGTTTCGGAGGAGTACGACCACAAACACCGTGACATGAGATTTTTATAAATAAGGAGTCTTAAATTCATTCAATCAGTCATTGAACCCACAGCTTAAACTGTTGGAGACTAGAAACGTGAACATCATAACATCACGCCTGTAATTCTCGAAAGGTTAGGCAGAGTTGTATCTAACAGTACATCCACATTTAAACTGTTATATTTATGTCCCATGTAATAGAGGACGAGCCTATTGCTATAAACTGGACAGAAATCCAGACTCCGGGGCTGCTACTGAGATATTCCTGATTGAAAATCCCAATAACACTTTCCCCAACCTAGGAATCGAACCCAGGACCTCATGCTTCTAGATATTAATGCATTCTCAATATTTTTATACATTTGTAGTATATTCTTGTAACAAAACAAGAGTAGAAAGTCTTAGAAAACCTATATCAATGTAAACAAACCTCCCCAGGTATCTACGCCGAGGGTCGCGGCTCCCCGCACGGCTCGTCGCCCTCCACGCCCAGCTACGGAGAGAACAACTCCTTCTCCAGCTTCGGGCCCCGGATGTCCAACGAGTCGCATTACGGGCAGACTGGTGAGATTCGCGTTGATATACAACATTAGTTTTAGTATATGCGAAACCATCTGCCTAGCCTTTTCCCAACTATATTGGGGTCGGCTTCCAGTCTAACCGGATGCAGCTGAATACCAGTATTTTACATGGAGCGACTGCCTATCTGACCTCCACCACCGGGTAATACGATACCCCTTGGTAAGACTGGTTGTCAGACTTTTTGGGCCACTGACTACCTAAAGACTGTCAAAGATGTACAAATGACAGCCGGGACCAACGGCTTAACGTGCTTTCCGAGGCACGGAGGAAACTCGGTATGTAATGGGCGGTCACCCATCCACAGACCAACCTAGGCAAGCACGGCTTAACCTAAAGATCGACCCGAACGGCTGTTATTATTTAGCCACGAGCTCCTCCACCACCACCCACTATCTAAACCATAAATATTTTCAACAGGCTTTAAAATGCAGCAACAACAAGACAAGAAATACGGTCAGAACACGATCTACGCGCAACCATCAGAGATCATAGCCGGGTTCAACAACATGTCGCGACACGACACGCTCAGTCCTCTAGCGATGCGGAAGAACATCGCGGCCAGGTCGCACAGCGCGGACAGGCATCATCTAGAACGTGAGTCTAATTTATAACGATATTACAGCCTTATATTTCGCCCTAAAGCTATATGCACGTGTGACCTGGGAACCTTAGATGGTATAAATAAATAAAAAATAAAATAAAATGTGTTTTAATTCAGGCAAAATACCTACCCATATACAAAAAAAAAAAAAATTGAGATGATTAAAAACTGTAAAGTAGGTAATCATAAAAAATATAATAAAAAGTCATTAAAATTATTGAAAAATCATTTACATTTACTAAATGGGCTTACTCTTGACCTCAATCTAGTCCTGAGGACAGATATGACGTCGACGATTTAACGAACTAACCCATACGAAGCCTATTAACTCGCGACTTAAATAGATTGGGGTCATATGAACTTGGGAACACCGACGCAGGCAGGGAATTCCACTCCTTGGCGAACGATGTAGCAAAGCACTTCGTGCGAATGTGTGGAACATCGACAAGATATGGGTGATAACCTGCAGTACGTCTGGACTCCCGATGGAAGAAGGGAGATGGTGGAATGAGCTCGTGGAGCTCTTAGGCACACTCACCGAAGTACAATCTGAAAAAGACCGACAAACATGCAAGTTTGCGCCGGTGAGCCGGGCTATGAAGCCTGGTACCAACCAGCTTAGCTTCTTGGCTCTGCGCTCAACGGAGTCGAGTGTGGCTAATTGGTATTTGGCTGAGCCATCCCAAAGGTGACAGCAATACTCCATGCCGGACCGAACTTAAGCTTTATATAAAACTAAAAGCTGTCAGGCGTGAAGTAATGCTTAACCTTATTAAGGATACCCAGCTTTTTTGCCGCAGTTAGAGCTTTCGACTCAATGTAGGCACCGAAGTTTAGAAATCCAGTGCACAAATTAAGGGCTTGCTAGGTTGCACGAGACAACCCTCAATATGGTATTACTGGAGCGTCTCAAACTTTGGCAGAAGGACGCAACCTTCGACCTCATAATGGCGTAAAAATCTGGAGCCATAGCTTCTGCAAACATGCTCGAAGCACTACAGTACCTTCGCGTTTCGTTAGGGTTCGGTATGCCTAGGTTTAGCCACGAGCTTCACGCTCAAGCGACAAGTGTGCTGCAACCGTGACTGCGGAGAAAATAAACATTGATCCCTGATGTTAAAAGCCGTATGTCTGTTAAGACCTTTGATTCTTGGCAAGCGTGCACTTTCATCGGATTTACTAGTATGGAAATAAAGTTGAAATTGCAATGTTAACGGTCGTAACAAAAACAATACCGTGGTATGTACTTACTACTTGTGGGTTCGAACCCAGCCGGGCGCATTACTTTGTGTAATTTATTTCATCACCACTGCTCTCAAAACGGTGAAGGAAAACATCGTGAGGAAACCGGCATGTCCTAGAACCTAAAATTCGAAGACATGTGACATCTACCAACCCGCACTGGGCCCGCGTGATGAATTATAGCCCCCTCTCATGAGGAGGAGGACTGTGTCCCAGCAGTGGGAACATTATAGGTTGATTATGCTATGCTATGCTTTTACGACCGTTAACATTTAAATTTCAACCTTATTTCCATACCTTTAAGTTATATTTTTATTCGTCGCCTAAAAGTACCTTGCCATGTCGTGCCGCCAATGGGCGCCGGGCTTTATATGCCTTTTTTTTTTTTTTTTTCCGGATGGGAAATCATCAAATGACTCACTCCCACTCTGGGCGGAGCGGAAGGGAGTGTCAGACTTGTACTGACTAAAACCCATCCATGTTCCTTCTTTGCCCTTTGTGTTCCAGGGCCACGGTATCTCTTTCGAACAGTCCCGCAGCCCTGGCAGGCATCGGCCCTTGCGGACCCCTACTCGGTTGCTGACATCTCTTTGAGGCGCACGTGGAACACGAACGCGCCGTCGACACGGCCTGTCGTCATAAGACGGCCGGACGGCGAGCTGGCCCATAACTCGCCGTCCACAGGCCCGCGCCTACGGTGGCCGGGAGCCACCACGTGACCCCCGACGCCCAGGGCGTCTCCCGCGGCGACTGGGACGTGAGGTTCTTTCCCTCTCACGTCCCGCGGCTTTATATGCCTGTATCATTACTTTGTTAAATACCTACAACAAATACACAAGCAAATAGTGCGATTAAAAACTTCGCTTTTGCATCAGGCATTCCAAAGTATCATTTTATTTGTAGTCTTCTTTCTTTTTCGTGTGGTTAGTACCTAGCCTGGTGTCCAGAGTTAGTATGCCGTGCGCCAGTCCCCGGCAGTAACGCCCTGCTATGTTCCAGAAGGCGGGCTCATAGCGCACCTGAGCGCCAAGCTGGCGCCGCAGCTGTCGCCGCGCTCGGGCCGCCGCGCCATCTCCACCATCTCGCCCGCCGACCCGCCCGCCAAGGGGAAAGGTAACGTACAACATACAAATTGTCTCATATATTTTGTTTTCACAAAAATCGACAAAATGCACAGCAGATTAATTGTTTTTGATCTCGTATATATTCATCAAAGTTGAAGTAAAATTGAAGTGTCTGTTTATAATTTCAAAATAACAGCTTTTTACTGAATGCATATGAAAGTATATGCGGTACCTATAACAAAAAAGACATCATTTAAAATTTTTGTCTGTCTGCTTGTTCCGGCTTATCTCAGAAACGACTCTACCGATTTTGACGGGCCTTTTACTTGCAGACAAAGACGAGTAATTAAATAAATGTTTTGTAATCAATTTCACGAAGAAGGCGCGGATTACAGCTAGTTATGAATAGAACGAGGTGTTCATCATTTGCTTGGTATCCTTACAGTGATATCCCTTGCTGCCGTTTGCTGGTACATCAAAATCATCAAAAACAAGCATGCAATGAGTAACTTTGATGATCATTACTTGGGTCTTTTATGAGGAAAGGCCTACAGTTCTATAGTAACAACAGTGTTGACATTACTATTGTGTAGCGGTTTCATACACACCTACTCTCTTTTCAAATGTGTGGTGCCAAGAGTCTCTGAATAAAATGGCTGTGACATACAGACGGACACACAGACAGACTGACAGGACGAATTTATAAGGGGTTTTGTTTTAGCAATTTGGCTACGGAACCCTAAAAAAGAAAGAGAGATTACAAGACGTCCAGGACTAACACGCTTTTATTATAGTGTTATGGGTCTTTGGTACAATGAACAGAAAAAGTCTAAATGGGATTTTGAAACGCTAATTTTCTAGCAGTTCTGAGCATGGAGTAATTCCGGTTAATTACGGCATGACGGCACGGTTGGCGCAGTAGCTGAGCGATGGCTGCTGCGCTGCGTGTTGTGCGTTCGATCCCCGCTCGGAACAAATGTTTGTATGACCACAGATAGTTGTTTCAGGCTGTTAGTATATGTGAGTTTATACTGCAGAAATTCCTACTGTGGAGCAATGTTTTTTATAAAATAAATAATAATTACAATAGGCACTTATACAACACTACCCTTGTGAAGCAAACATGTGATATTTTATGATAATGTTTTCTTTCCCTCAGGTACAATCCCAGTGCAGCCCGCGTTCCTAGACAAGCTCTCCGCGACGATACAGCAACAACGCCGACAGCTGGAGACCACGCGCGCTAAGAGCGTGCGCGAGATGATCAACCAACATGCGCAGGTATGTACAATTTATTTAGAAATTGTTATTCTACGTTATCCCACGCAGGAGCTCGTGGCTTAATAATAACAGCCGCTCGGGTCGATCTTTAGGTTAAGCCGCGTTTACCTAGGTTGGTCCGTGGATGGGTGACCATCCATTACATACAGAGTCTCCTCCGTGCCTCGAAAAGCAAGTTAAGCCGTTGGTCACAGCTGTCATTTGTAGAGCTTTGGCAGTCGTTACAGGTAGTCAGTGGCCCGAAAGTCTGACAACCAGTCTTAGCAAAGGGTATCGTATTGTCCAGTACCTACTAACTGGGCTGTGATGGTCAGATAGGCAGTCCATGTAATATACTGGTATTCGGCTGCATCCGGTTAGACTGGAAGCCGACCCCAACATAGTTGGGAAAAGGTTAGGCAGATGATGGTCGCAGTATTGTTGTTACTTGAGATATCAGCTAGATTTTTTTTACTTTTTGGAAAACTTCAGAGACATGATGAGTATCCGATTCCATCACATCTGCGGTTCGCCAGAAAATTTTATTGTCCATCCACACATAAAAAAAACCCTACATCCCAGCATAGTAATGCTTAGTCTTTCGAGATTCATCATCATCATCATCCATAGCCCGCCCGACTTCACCCACTGCTGGTTATAGACCTCTCTTTGCTTGTGCCAAATTCCACGCTCTTGTCCCAATCCCATCTAGAAAATTCCCGCAATGGCAACAACATCGCTAAAGGCTTCTAGGGCGCGAATTTTACAGAAACGGCGTAAGTTGAAGGCGCGGCGCAGGCGTAGCACGGGCATGATGCCGCTTCAAAACGTACTTTACATACAAAATCTACGTAGTCGACGTGTCGTGAATTACACTCATGCGACGCGGCGCTGGAACGCCGTTCTTTCGTTTTGTTATAAATTCCACGCCTCCGCTGTGCCTGCGCCGCGCCTTCTCCTTACGCCGTTCCTGTATAAAACGCTTAAGATTTCATACCACAAAAGAACTAACAGAAAAAACATGACGTTATTGTATATGACTATGTATGCTACATAGTACCTACCCAGTCTACCTATAACTGACCTAGATCATTGACACATCGTCTCACTGTAATTTGACTCATACAAATATAGAGCGCCACGTGGTTTAGTCACACCTAATGGTTTTCCCCACAGAACAATAATATATGAGTAGTAACAATAAAATGTAGAGTAGGCAATGACATGCTTGTATGATTTTTAAGGTGGTTCATTAAGTACATGTGTATGAAGGGTGTAAAAAGACCCTTAACGAAGCCGAAAGGCACTTGTTTTCCCCATCATTACGATATTTTTTTTGTTCTAGATCTATATCACACCTGGGAACCTTCTAGTTACAGAGATATTGGGGGTCAAAGTTGTAAATTTTTCCCAACTTTTTTTTATAGTAAGATTTTTACTTTAAACACGACCCCCGTACTATTCAATCCATACATTAGCACAATGTTTTGAGTGCGTTACATTGAGTCTTACCGTAAAACGTGATTTTTCACCCCAAAAAATAAGTCGTTTCCCAGCAATAATTTTTTCGTAAAGTTACTTAGTTTGATGTACAGAATGCTTGGTTGACGGATATGTGAAGGGTCCGTTTACACCCTGTAGGTACTTCGACCAAACATTTAGTAAAAAAAACTTAGTTTCTTTACTGTTTTATGTAGGTAATGAGGTCCTGGGTTCGAGCGAAGTGTTATTGGGTTTTTCCATCAGGAATTTCTCAGTAGCAGCCACGGAGTCTGGATTTGTGCCCGATTGACGGAAATAGGCTCGCCCTCTATTACATGGGACATAAAAAATATAACTCGTGAATGGATGATACTATTAGATACACCTCTGGACAACCTTCCGGGGATTACAGGCGTGATGTAATGTGTGAATCCGGCCAGCTTAAAGATTCGGTCATTACGTTACATGTTGTTAAAATAGCCCATTCTCTGTTTCCAGCCGGACCCCCGAATCTGCCACACGTCTCTGATGGAACAAATCAAACGCGGCGCAACGTTACGTCGCAACAAGCACTGCAACGACAGATCTGCGCCTAAAATACGTTAGGTAATTAATTTTGTTAATATTTTTTTATTATTTCCTTTATTTATATTTTAACAAATAAAAACAACGTGATTTTTCACCCAAAAAAAAGTCGATTCCCAGCAATAATTTTTGCGTAAAGTTACTTAGTTTGATGTACAGAATGCTTGGTTGACGGATATGTGAAGGGTCTGTTTACATCCTGTAAATATGTATTATAAATATTATATAGGGTGTAACTATTTATACACGAAATATTTTCAGGGAATCATCTAACGCCTATAACAAAGCCATTTCAATTGTTTTTTTTTTTATCTGAGTATATTTTTTATAAAAAATAAATAATTTAAAATTACTTGACCCTCAAAATAAATACTGGCTTTTTATTTTTAAGCACATTACGCTAGTTTACTACGTCGTATTTACCTACTGTCATTGTTAGAATATGGGAGAAAAGGTTTTATGCAATAAAAATCTCTAAAAATTTTAGAATTATAATAATTTTGCAAAAAAAAAAAAACACTCAGAAAATTTTTTTTTTCGTTGCTATGACGACTTTACGACTTATAGAAGTTACTCTTAAAATATTTCGTGTATGAAAAGTAGACCTTATACAATGATGAACTGAGTACGTGATAATCGTTTGTTCGTCGTTGTCTCCACCGTGTATAATAAGTATAATATAATAAAGTAAGTAAGTATAATATATATATATACAGTTATAACCTATTATAACTGTCTATTGCAAAACCATTCCTTATTCGTATAGGAACCTACTAAAACAACGTCAATGTCAACAATACAAAATAAACAGTTCTAGCAACTTCCTCTTTTTCCTCAACATATACTATTTTCGTACGCTACGGTATTCCCGTAGTTATTAAAACTGTACAGAAGATTTTCTATGTTTAATTCTAATGACGTTAAGGCATAAGTCATCCCTTCTTATCGTTTGGTGATGCGCGAATGTCCGGCTAATTGGGCCTCCCCAAAGTACGGAATTTATAAAAAAACATCGTCAGTTTAGTCATCAGCGGCTGCGGTAAGGTAGTCAATTTCAGTGGCGACGCTTCACAGTTGAGTAATGAAACAGTAAATTATTTATTTATAAAGGGTGTCAAAATACCCTTAACGAAGCCGAAAGGTACTTGTCCTCCCCGTCGTTATGATATTTTTTTTTGTGATTGATCATACCTGGGAACCTTCTAGTTACGGAGATATTGGGAGTCAAAGTTCCAACTTTACTTTAAACACCTCCACGACCCCCGTGCTCCATCCATCCATCAGCACAATTTTTTGAGTCCTACCGTAAAACGTGATTTTCTTCACCCAAAAAATAAGTCGTTTCATCAAACTAAGTAACTCTACGCAATAATTTTTGCGTAGACTTACTTAGTTTGATGTACAGAATGCTTGGTTGACGGCTTCGTGAAGGGTCCGTTTACACCTACCCAATATTGGCCGAAGTTTTGGCCGAAGCTGGAGGTTTCTAACAAGCGTCAAAATTGAACAAACTCTTACGAATGCGCGATGGAAGAGGTCATGCGAGAGAAGCGGAGTTTAAGTTACAAGTTAATTTTAATCATCTCGTTAAATTGTCTATAAGGTCTATCTTTTCATACACGAATTATTTTAAGAGTAACTTCAATAAGTCGTAAAGTTGCCATAGCAACGAAAAAAAAAAATTATCTGAGTGTTTTTTTTTTACAAAATTATTATAATTCTAAATTTTTTTGAGACTTTTTGCATAAAACCTTTTCTCCCATATTCTAACAATGACAGTAGGTAAATACGACGTAGTGAACTACCGTAATTGATGCTTAAAAATAAGGAGCCAGTATTTATTTTGTGGGTCAAGTAATTTAAATTATTTATTTTTAATAAAAAAATATACTCAGATAAAAAAAAAATCCCTTAAAATGGCTTTGTTATAGCCGTTAGATGATTCCCTGAAAATATTTCGTGTATGAATTGTTAGACCTTATATACACAGGAAACATAAACTGTTAATTTAAAAGTTGAAAAAAAAATACATTATGTTATTTACTTATAACCAATGTTAAACTGAATATCTTAGGTTTATTAAACATTAAAAGTCGCACCACTGTCGACTTTCATGTGCATCTTGTACGCTCGGTGACCAATCAGGCTACACAAAACCAGTTTATGCGGATCTCTCATTGTATGAGAAAATTATACAAAGCGAGGCCATGTTACACTGGTAATGTATAGCTTGATGTGTCGCCATATGTCCACACGGTTCAAAAACGTTGCATTTACCCGGTATGCTGGTCGGGGACATATCAAAATTCTTTAACCGTTTATTACCGAGAGTGCACGCCCGGCGCACTTACAGTAAGATCTGACTGACGAACGAACCTCGAATAGTGCAAGTAATTTCATCTAGTCATTTCATTTTATTAGCCTTATCCCAACTATTTTAGCGTATCACTTTTCAGAATGTGATATCCTAAGAATTTTTAAAAATAGCTTTTTTCTCATAATATCTGCAATTGCCCCTTTTTCATCAACATGTACTATTTTCGTACGCTATGGTATTTCCATAGTTATTAAATCTGTACAGAAAATTGTCTATGTTTAATTATACTGACGTATGACATAACTCATCCCTTCTTATCGTTTACGATGCGCGAATGTCCGGCTAATTGGGCCTCTCCATAGTACAGATTTTAATAAAACATCGTCATTGACGGTGTAGTAAAATATCATCGCCTTAGTACATACATACATACATAAACTCACGCCTTTTCCCCATGGGCATAGGCAGAAAGCACAGAACGCCACCTGCTACGATGCTTACACTCCTTTTGCCTCGTCCACGTTGATACATCTAGTCATACACGCACGCTTGTTACTTAATATTATTCATCGCCTTATAGCAGATGGAGTGCTATTGGTATTTAGTCCAGAAGGTTTAGTATTGAGAAAATAAGTAGACACCTTCAAAATAATTTTATTGTATATTATAACACTGAAATACAATGACACTGTCGATGACACAAGTCTATATACAAATTTATACATGGGTCTGCAAGCGGGTTAAGAGCGGGTCTATACCGTGGCTTAAGGGTAACGACTGAACTTAATAGGAGCGGTTGGCCGTGCGAGCTCTGAAGGAGCTAGCTCAGCAAAAACACAATGTGTCGCCACAGCCTTAATAAATATCTAAAATTGATTAATTACCTGATAGACAACACATAGCCTAAACCGCTATGTTTAGAACAAAGGCAATAGGACCGCTCCCTGTTACATGGCCAGTGGCGGATTTACCAGCAGGCTGAATAGGCTTGAGCCTAGGGCGGCAAATTTTGGGACCGAATTTTTTTTTTTGCTCTCTCTCCCATACAAATCAAAAAGATTTTGGCATGACGGTTTTCTGATGTTTTACAGATAGAAGTCTGCAACAAATTTTGCCGATGACGTTCCCCTCTCACTTGTCATTGCGCATTCCGAGTAGCAATCTTACATATTCTAGAGTAAAGCAGCTAGTTCGCCGCCCCCCAACCAGTAATCGGTAATATACCTAAAAATTATTTTACGTGCAATTTCAATAAAAATTGTTGGATTTTAAAAATAATGTAGGACATGACAATTGTGGAGGCAAGGGCGGCAAAAACTGTACAGCCTATACCTTTTAAACTTGTAAATCCGCCACTGTATATGGAACTTAACCATAACTGGCGAAATCTGCGCGTACTGTTGGTATTAGGTACGCCTGTGTCTAACCCTTCGGGAATTACAGGCGTGATGTTATGTTATATGCCCATCTACTGACCGCGCCTCCGCAGGTGCGCGCAATGCAAATTGATAACGTTATATTGTCACGGCTAAACATATTGATGAGTATTTTTACCTGTCAATGATGTTATTCATACGAAAAATGACGTCAATTTTAAATAGTCGTCCGTAAAATAACGATAGGCTCGCACAAAATGCCCAATGTTAATTAAAATACGTTAAAAAAAAACATAACTGGCGAAACGCGAGTGGCTAGGGCTAGTTCCCATTTCACAACTTTACCGATTCGTTTCCAAATAGTAACGTGCCGGTCGATTTGGAACTGGTCGATTTCGACACAGAATTGCAGTCGTTTCTGTCGACACACTCGGTAGTATTCTTTTTTTAATATTAAATGGGCCTACTCTTGACCACAGTCTTGTCCTGAAGATAGAGATGAGGTCGACGATGGAACGAGCTTACCCCAAAGAAGCCTATTAACTCGCGACTTAAATAGATTGGGGTCATAAGAACTTACTTAGTATTCGGAACAATAAAGCCGACTTGAAGATAATAATGCTTACAGGTTACATTCGCATTTGTCGACCGGCTCTGCTAATTAATGCCGACCGAATAAACGTGTAGGAGGAGCTCGTAGCTAAATAATACGCTCGGGTCGATCTTCTGGTTAAGCCGCACTTGCCTAGTTTGATCCGTGGGTGGGTGACATCCATTACATACTGAGTTTCCTCCGTGCCTCGGAAAGCACGTTAAGCCGTTGGTCCAGGCTTTCATAGTGGTTATAGGTAATATAAAATACTGGTATTAAATAACAAAGCGAGTTGATACCTAACGTTTAATTCATCATCTAAGTAAAGCAATCAAAGGAAAACTAGTTGTAACTTAAAATAATGTAAATGTAATTAGTAGGAAATAAAAGGGTATTTTATTTTTTAATTTTATTTATTTTAATTCATCATCTGCCGAGCCGTTTCCCAACTATGTTGGGGTCGGTTTCCAATCCAACCGGATGCAGCTGAACTGGACTGAATCGATAACGTTATAAATTGTCATAGTTAAATATATCGATGAGTATTTTTACCTGCCAATTAATTTACGCATTGACGTCAATTTTGATTAGACACAGGAAAGGTTGAAAAATAAAATGCCTATTGTAAATTAAAATCAAGTGGCATAAACTGTAGTTAGCTAATCGGGAAACACAGATGCCTTTATTAGATTAATATAACAATTTAATGAGATCATCACAGTTTGGGCTTATTATTCCATCAAGAAGTCTTCAGTAGCAGTCACGTAGTCTGGATTTGTGCCCGGTTGATGGCAATAGGCTCGCCTCCTATTACATGGGACGTAGACATAACTGGCGAAATGTGGGCGTTTTTTTTATTGCAAAATGTGCCTGCCTTTGACCTCGATAACGCCTGATTCTGTTGTAGACTTTAGAAAAATGCTCAAACCGTAGTAATAATAACACTAACCACAATTAGGTACGACATCTGCTTAGCCCGTCGGGGATTACAGGCGTAATGTGATGTTAAGCTATCAGTAGCGAAGGGTCAATTTTGTAAAAGGTAAGCCGGAGTACATAATCTTTAATGTGATTATAAAGACCAATAACGAAGCCGAAAGACACTTGTTCTCCCGTCATTGTGATATTTTTTTTTGTTCTGGACCATATCTGGGAATCTTCTAGTTACGGATATATTGGAAGTCACAAGTTTTTTTTTTTTTAATTTAACCTTTTAAGGTTTTAACTTTACTTTAATTACCTCTATGACCCGTTTACTATTCAAAGCATCCATCAGCACCAAGTTTTGAGTGCGTTACATTGTGTTTTACCGTAAAACGTGATTTTTTACCCCAAAAAAAAACTAAGTTTCCCAGCAATAATTTTTGCTTAGGGTGACTTAGTTTGATGTACATAATGCTTGGTTGACGGCTTCGTGAAGAGTCCGTTTACACCCTGTATTATTTGTCTATAGAATACTGACTGTGCCATTTTCATTTCATTTCGTTTCATTTATTTTGCATTCCATATTGTAAAAAAGATGTTACAAAGGGCTTAAAGCTAGGTACATAAATATGGACCCTGTAAGGGCACAGCAAGGTAGGAGAGAGGAAGAGGGCTTTTATTTTACTATTAATTAGTTGGCATACAAAGTAACAATTAGTGAATCATAATTATTAATTTAAAATCATAATTATTCATTTTTCAAAGGGAAGCGAGGAATCGAGTTCTAAGGAACCTTCGCCACTGTAAGCTATGCAATTATACATGGTAAATAAAAATCCGCAATACGTAGGAATTACAATTTAACATTTTTTTTATTTATTTTTTATTTATTTATTTATTCATAACGGCTTACACTATCATTACAGGGTTTACCCTAATGCGACAGTTAAGAACTTAAACTAATATACTAAAATATATACTGCTCTTTTTAATGTATAATGGCTTGTTTTTTTTTTTTTAATGTATTATGATTTGTGTTTTTACTTTTTTCAAAATATGACCTGTAATTTTTAATAATTATTAATAAATAAACTAAACTAACTAAACTATATACTTACAATAAAAAAAAAATACAATAATATTTTGATAAGATTGAGGAAACAACAACAAAACTTCGACTCATGAGTTAATCGAAACTCGTCCATTAGTTTCGCGTACTCAGATGTCTGTACAGGGAAGATGTTTGTTTACATTGTATACTCA
The DNA here is from genome assembly GCA_963576755.1 of Noctua janthina. NCBI lineage: Eukaryota > Metazoa > Arthropoda > Insecta > Lepidoptera > Noctuidae > Noctua > Noctua janthina. The sequence goes on from OY755074.1 coordinate 3,298,217, forward strand.
ATGACGTTCTAAATATATAAGTCAACAATGTTCTCATCAATATGTGACGTCTATTTATAAGACAAAATTGTCTTTAGTGAAAACCTGTATGATATAATTATAGTGTAACGCTTTGGTCCAGGTAATAACTGAGCTATTTATTATGGGTTTGGTTTTTTGCGTGCTTTTTGGTATTATTTGTGACGTGGTAAATGACGACTTGTTTCATGTCAGGAGCTTATCGGAAGCGTCATGTTTTTAAGCAAAGGTGCAAAGTTTTACCTGTTTAGGTCTCTTGTGCCGTCAGAAAACTGTTGTCGACTTAAGAAAAGCTCATCATCATCATTCCTCTGTCCTTATCCCAATAAATTTGAGGTCGGCGCAGCATGTCTCCTTCTTCCATACTTCACTATTACTCGTCATCTCATCAGACACCTCCTTTCTTGCCATATCATCCTTCACACAGTTCATCCATCTGTTCTTTGGTCTTCCTCTACTCCTATACTCATTCACATTCATACTCAAAACTTAAGAAAAGCTCATGCCGTAGAAATAACATTAACCAGTCAACTAGGTGGCAGCGTTAATTGCCGAGGTTGACTTAAAGTGTCGTCATTCACACATCTGCCTAGTCTTTTCCCAACTATCTCGGGGACGGTTTCCAGCCTCACCGGATGCAGCTGAATATTAGTATTTTACATGGAGCGACTGCCTATCTGACCTCCACAACCCAGTTAGTACTGGGTAATACGATACCCCCTGGTGAGACTGGTTGTCAGACTTTCGGGCCACTGACTACCTGTAGCGACTGTAATATTATAGATGACAGCTGGAACAACGGTTTAACATGCTTTCCGAGGCACGAAGGAAACGCTATACAGGGTGTAAACAGACCCTTCACATAGCCGTCAACCAAGCATTCTGTACATAAAACTAAGTAACTTTAAGCAAAAATTATTGCTGGGTATCGACTTTTTTTTTGGGGTGAAAAATCACGTTTTACGGTAGGACTCGATGGAAAGCACTCAAAGCATTGTGCTGATGGATGGATTGAATGGTACGGGGGTCGTGGAGGCGTGTAAAGTAAAAATCTTACATTAAAAACATGTATTAAACTTGTGAAAAAGTTGGAACTTTGACCCCCATTATCCCCATAACTAGAAGGTTTCCAGGTATGGTCTAGAACAACAAAATGATCGCAAAGACGGGGAGAACAACTGCCTTTCGGCTATGTTAATGGTCTATTTACACCCTTTAGGTAATGGATGTTCACCTATCCACGAACCGACCTTGGCAAGCACGATTTAACTTAGAAGATCGACCCGTACGGCTGTTATTATTTAGCCACGCGCAAAAATATAATTTTAATATGATCCGAAATAAATTAAGGAAGAATTATTCTCACGGTGACAATTAATTGTTACTGAAACATGTATTAATGTTATTGTTCCATATATGTATATAGCCTATTGTCAAAAGACTTATCTGTTAACTGAGGTTTTTCCAAAGTTTGTTATTTATAATAACTTTTTTATAAATTACAATACTTCATAGTAAAGTCATATACAAGTCTGCTCGTTTGAATAGCCATTTACGTCAAGAATTTTATTTTTTCTGTATGTGTAAAAGTGTAGTCAACGTCGTAATAACTTTACATAGGTAATATAACATCACGCTTGTTTTGAGTTAGACATGAAAGATTAGGTTTTCAAAATCAAAATAGTTTGGCCTACATTTACACTTATAAAACGTTTTTTTTTTTAATTTTTTATTACAAAATGGGCCTGATCTTAACGTCGAGAAAAAGGTTTATAAAAAAAAATCCCTTTATAAATATTAGTTCTCTAATCTTAGGTATAATGTGCACTAATTTGCATTTTCGCAATACCACCTAGATTTTTCAGGAATGTAACAGGATATGCTAATAACTAAACATCCACTAAAGTTGCCATATTAGTCGGGGCGATAAGGCTCTGAAGTGAACTACTGTTATTAAGGTTATTGAAATAGTGTAGAAAAACCCAGTATTTCTAATAATTAATTTGATCAAATCCGTAGGTAACCAAATTGTTACAAATAGAAGATTGCCTCCTACATCCAAACTTAAAAATCTTCTCCTATTTATAATAAGAAATATAGATAATAAAATTCCTAAGAGCCTGAATTTATTGAAATATTTAAATTTAATTTAATTGAACAATATTCCAATGAAATAAGTTAGATAATAAAATTCCTACCTAAATGGCCTACATACAATGTGTTGTTATGACACAATGTAAACAATATTTTAACTAGAAATACATAATAAACAAACCATTTTTCTGAAAATGATTGTTGTGATATTTCCTATTCTACACCAACGTCTCTATAATACATTTAACCAAAAGAACAAATATTACGAATAAGACCTTTATTGCATTTACTTATAGTTCATTTTTGCTTGCTTCAAACAGAACCAGGACATTCCCAGCGGAAAAATCCAATCTAAAATTAACTGTATTAGCAAGTCTTTAAGGTCGATATTCGCATAACAAAATTCAGAAATAATAATTATTGTATTCTAATAAAACTGTATACAAAAATCAGCTTAGTGTTAGTGTTTAAAGTCGACATTTGCCCAGCAAAATTATATTTGTTTTCTTAGAGAACTCTAAAGGTTGTCAATAGGTTTAAAAAAGCTTTACGTAACAGAGACGTAACACGCGTTTGTTCACCTGTTTTTACGTAGAAAATTAACTCTAGAGCAATAATATATTTAAGTTCCTAATAATAACGTAGGTTTTAAGGTAAATCAATGGTAAGCATATTATTCCAGAACAAATAAATCGAAAATTTATGACATACACTGTGACGGCATCTGTATTCCATATACGAACTGCTCTGCATACCTGACGACACGCGACATTCTGAATCGAACTAAATTTAAACTCAAAGTATCCAGCGATTTCTAAGTGCCTATCGGAAAAACCGGGCCTACTAAAAATTCTCCTTAAAATATAATTAATAATTAGGGATTCTAGAATCATGTACTTAACTGTAATGGTAACAATTTGTGCGACGATGTCCATCATCTGCCACCATGTATATCATCCATACAAATAAAACAATCAGCTGTTAGCCACGTGACGCCGTTCTGTCTGCCACTGTTCTGCCTACCCACTGTTGCAAGGTACGACAGCAAAGAGACTGAAAGGCGTCACGTGGCTAACAGCTGATAGGTCACAGACGCGCGCGCGCGAATTTCATACGGCTGTTGTGTTATTGGGATAGAAGTGAACGAGTAGGTATAAAAAAAATGTTTCTTTGGGAAAGTTGTTTGTTATCATGAGTATAATCTCGTGTTTAAGTATCGGTCACTAATTACCAGTCACCCTATACACCGTGACTTTTTAGTCGTCTTACAACGACAGCCCGATTCATGTATCCAATGACTACTAAACATTCATTAAAAAAAAATTGGTATTTATGAGATTCTATTAAGTATTATGACGCATTACAACGCGTTAAAACACCCTGTTGCGAGCGATTATCTACTCGACTCGAGCGCTGGGTAGTTATGTTCTCCCGTTTGATACGTACATTAACAGGATGTTTCATAATTTTCTTTGTACCTATTATGGTAGGTAAAAAAAAATCGCGCCTAGAGCTATTTTATATCGGGTACATTGAGTGGACCACCTTTGTAAGACGACTAAAATGACACGGTGTATATATTATTTTGAGAAGAAGTAAGAGTTTGCATTTCCAGTCGCTAGACACCCTGCCACCGACGCCAAAAAACCAACCCTTGCAACAATATACAGTACACATATTAAGATCGCAACATGAACGATGTTGATGTGGGTATTTCATTATAATAGTAGGTAATTTCTATCGCTGTGTAAAGAATTACAATGAAAATTGTACCGCAAACATTACTTTTAATAATTATGTTACCAACCAATTGACCACATTTGTACACAGTTCCTTGAATTGACTAGTGTAATATTCGAGTAAGGAAGTTGAGATGTAATTGCGTATTTGTGGTTTAGGACGTAGCCTATACATTTTTCTGTACTTAGTGTTTCAATTCTTAATTCTTTATTGCGTACCATTACATTTGTAGTTGGTAGGGAATATACACAGGGTGTAAACAGACCCTTCACATAGCCGTCAACCAAGCATTCTGTACATCAAACTAAGTAACTTTACGCAAAAATTATTGCTGGGAAACGACTTTCTTTTGGGGTGAAAAATCACGTGATACTGTAGGTATACTCGATGGAAAGCACTCAAATTGTGCTGATGGATGGATTGAATAGTACGGGCATCGTGGAGGTGTGTAAAGTAAAAATCTGACATTAAAAACATGTATTAAAAAAAAAACTTGTTAAAATCTTGGAACTTTGACCCCCCATTTCCGTAACTAGAAGGTTCCCAGGTATGGTATAAAACAAAAAAATATCGCAAAGACGGGGAGAACAAGTGCCTTTCGGTTACGTTAAGGGTCTGTTTACACCCTTTATATATATTAGTCACAATTATGGACCCTGTCGGGCTCAGCATAAATAAAGTAGGAGAGAGGAGGAAGAACACTGGCTGTTTATTGTGATAAATTTTCTTAAGTTAAGTAAGTTAATACAGAATTTATAAACTACAAATCTATAATAGTAATAAAAATATGTACAAGTATCAAAAGGGTTACAGGGCGTCAAAAAATTTCGTCCACTTCGCTGTCAAGAGGAAAAGTGCCCAGAATGCTGGCAGCATTGCCACGTTGAATGGCAATGCTGATTCTTTGGCCAAAAAATAGGCCAGCCCTCTGGTCACGTGAAGAGTCGACCAACCGCTTGGTGATTTCCCGAAATAATAGGTCTTTACCTATGTAATTGGAGATTTAATAACCAGCATTTTCAGATTTAATTATCTGTGGATTGGCGCGCAATTCGAAATTCAAATAAATTTTATTCGAAAGCCGTGTTCTTTTAATTTCAAATTCAGTCATTTGTTTTTAGATAGTTTTTTGTTTTTGTGAAATTGTGGTAGTTTTTGGCGCCATGGATAAACTGAAAATTCGTACAATTTTCGAATATGAGTTCCTACGTGGACATACCGCTGCGCAAACAACTCGAAACATTAACGACGTGTACGGACCTAACACTGCTTGCATAAACACAGTCCATTATTGGTTCAATCGTTTTAAATCTAGAAATTTTGAGTTGAAGAATGAGCCTCGCGGTCGGCCGGTAACTATTGTCGACAACGACGAATTGAAGGCGGTAGTGGAAACGGATCCAATTCAATTTACGGCTGAGCTTGCTGCGGGCCTTGGAGTTAGTGTCAAAACGATATTGAAGCACTTGCGTCAAATCGGAAAGATAAAAAAACTACTTAAGCAAAAATAAACCAAAAATATTTGTTTTAAAATTTTCATACAAATCTCCAATTTCATAGGTAAAGACCTACCCCTATTGCCTTGTGCCTATTGGGTAGGCACTTGGATCCCGTGGCCCTATTGTTTCAACAAAATTGAATTTTTATAATTATTTTTTTATTAAGTTTATACATTTATTTATTTAGTAACATTGTAAAACCATTTATTTTGCGATGTTTCTTCTTTCCACGCAAGATACCTAAGAGTTAGACAACGATCAAAGACATTCAAAAAATTACGCGCAATAGACGGGATAAGACGAAGAAAATCGTAATCCAATACTTGTTACTACTTAGTAACAAACCGTTGTATCTATACACCGACCGCTTTAATGAGTCCTTGCGAAGGTATCAATTTAATTGGAATATCCTGAAGGTTGATCACGTATTGGTTCAATTAGTATCGTAATACCTACTTGGATTATGGCTATTTTAAAGCAAATAACCTGTGGGATATTGTTAGGACTTTGTGGACGATTAATGTGCCTTTGATGGGGCAAGGCGGAGGCCTCATTAACGCGGTCGGTCTATAGTGTCATACACCTGCTTGTCAGACGTGTGTCAAAATGGATTTTCGGCATCAAAAATTTTGTATGAAAATATTCCCACTGTCCGCTCTTTTAAATCTCTTCAGCAATAATCGATGAATATCATCATTATCATCATCATCATCATTCTCTTGCCCTTATCCCAATTCATTTGTGGTCGGCGCAGCATGTCTTCTTCTTCCATACTTCTCTATTACTCGTCATCTCATCAGAAACCTACTTTCTAGCCATATCATCCTGCACACATTTGTTAGATGAATATTTGGGTGTAATAAGTCGACGCTTGATAGTTTTATATCCTGAATATTTTCACTACGCTTGCTCACGGTTTCAAAAATCTAATTTTCAAGTTAAATCATGCTAGCTTTTACCATAGAACAGAAATTTACTAATCAGTTTACATTTTTGGAATCGATATTTTCTACTGGAAACCGACCTCAACATAGTTGGAATAAGACTAGGCTGACGATGATGTCCCTTCGATCATGTTCCTACCTATGTTCCTAGTTGTATGTTTTTTTTTTTAGAACGTTGCCCCACACTAGGAATTTCTCCTGTATCGTGGGTGCGTTTACAAACATTTAAATTCACATACACAAACAGCCAGACCCGGAACAACGATCTGTAGGCCATACAAATATTTATTCCGTGCGGGGATCGAACCCGCGACACGCAACGCAGCAATCAATCGCTCAGCCACTGCGCCAATCGTGCCGTCATTATTGTATTGGTACCTTCTCAAATATTGTATGTTATTTTCCTGCGTTGTCAACTGTGTGTACATTATAAGTAAAATAAATGATGAAAAATAGCACAGTTTTCCAACTACAAACTATTTAAATTAGGAACAATGTAGATCAATAACAAAACAAAACGGCAGAGAATAAACAAATTATAACAGTCACTAATTTCTGAAAAACTGATGATCTCTAAGTTCTGAACGCTTTACAAAATCCCACTGAGTTAACATTACCGAGAATACTAACAATAATCTACTTTTGAATTAAATACGATACTAATATAAATTCAAACAATCGAAAAGTCCGATATTTCCTCGAACTGTAAAATACGGCACCACATCACATCATAATTACTACGTTTATAATTGTCATAATAAATGATGTCACTAATGTTATCACGTCAGATTCAATTACGAAGCCATTTATCTAGTGTGTTGTTCAAACCGGCGGTGACGTCCAGTTTGACACCTACCTATCTACAGCGTGTAACTGAAAGGGTACAGTCAGATACTCGACAATAACAACACACAGGACAATTAATAATTGTCCTATTTAGGAGCCATCCATAACTTACGTCACACGTGAATTCCAAAAATTCCTACTCTATCGGTACCAGCATGTAAAATTTCAAAATATGTGACGTCACACTAGGGAGGGGGGACTCTCACAAATGTGACCAGCAGGTACAAGGACGGGGGGGGGAGGGTCAAAAAAATCATTAAATTCGTATGACGTAATTTATGGATGACCCCCTAACCCAAAGGATCACAGGTAGAGAATGCCTTGTGGCATTAAGTCCACCTATGTACCACTATTGCACATAAAATTTAAATAAATAAATATAGTCATAAAAAGATTGCTGCCCCATACAAAATTTACTATTTTGTAAAAATTACAGGGTAATACGGTACCCCTTGGTAAGATGTAGGTTACAGGTAGTCAGTGGTCCGATAGTCTGACTATCGGACCACTGACTGTCAAAGACTTACAAATGACAGCCGAAACAAATGGATTTATATGTTTTCCAAGGTACGGAGGAAACTCTGTATGTAATGGATGGTCATCCATCCACGGACTGACCTTGCCAAGTTATGCTTAACCTTGAAGATCGACCCGTGCGGCTGTTATTATTTAGCCACGTGGCCCTCACTTCGTATAAAATACTGATTACGCAATATCTATACTTTCTTACTTTATTGCGCAATATTTAGTTGTAGAAATTATAGTGTATTTGTGGTTTATATCAAGTCATTAGTTAGGTAAATTGATATATAGCGGCGCATTTATCTTATAGGTAGGTGAATATTGCAACATTATTTTTTCGTGGAAAGAATGACAAAATATTGAAGTAATAGTTGATACAGTTCACACAGTTTGGAGGCTATCTAATTGTGTAACTAAGATCCGTATTACAGAACGTGTCGCTCAGAACTCAAGTATTATTTAAAACTAGAGTCAAGACATTTGATCGGTTGAAACTAATTGTAAGTAATCCTTGAGTCTTGAGTGTCGTTCCTTAATACGGGCCTAAGTTTATCACTCAACAATCACAACCACAGATTGATGTAAGAACCGTTCTGTAATATGGACCTAAGTCAAGATGCTATTTCGGCCGCGAGGCAACTTTTTGGCCGAAAACTGCGGTCGAAACCAAAAAAGGGAGTCTACTCTCCAAGTCGGTCAAAGAAGATAAGGGCTCGTCCGAAAGTAACTCGAATCTTCGAAATTAACCGTATTCTTTATTATTATGTTCAGATTCATAACTTTTGAAAACCCAGCAGGAGTAACGGTTGTATGCCTGTTGTCATTAATTTTTAGTTCTGCCAATAACTAATCTTATAAAAATTAAATTGGGTAGGAAACGGTTTTTGTGAATAGTGTAGGCCTCCAGGAACACAAACTTCGATCGATGTCTAAGTTTATTATTAACATAACATTATTTCTGTATTCCGTGAGAGGCTGGCCACTGGGCCGAGGTGTATGGAAAGTACATCCACACTTCGCCAGTTATGTTTCTCTCTTCAATCCTCCGTAATACAGCGACCAAACCATCAATATCATCTGCCTAGCCTTTTCCCAACTATGTTGGGGTCGGCTCCCAGTCTAAGTGGATGCAGCTGAATACCAGTATTTTACATGGAGCGACTGCCTATCTGACCTCCACAACCCAGTTAGTACTGGGTAATAAGATACCCCTTGGTAACACTGGTTGTCAGACTTTTTGGGCCACTGACTTTCTGTAACGACTGTAAAGATCTGTAAAGATCTACAGATAACAGCCGGGACCAACGGCTTAACGTGTTTTCCGAGGCACGGAGGCAACATTATTCATAATATATTATTTTGTTTTATTAATAAAAACATATGTTTGTTGACAGGATCAATGAGACATTGAATAAAACGCAACATTCAATGGCATAATTTTCACCGGACATAACAAGTAAGTATACCGAGATTTCGAAATATCGAAAATTATAAGACATGAATATTTTCTATGAAAAATGGAATACGGATTTTTGGAAAAGTAGGGTAAAATGTCTGTATAATCAGCCTATAATGTCCCACTGCTGGGTCACAGGCCTCTCTAAGAGAGGGAGTGGGTCATAATTAACCACGTGGCCCCAGTGCGGTTTGGTCGATACCAGTCATGCTCGAACGTCTGATTCTAGGACAGGTTGGTTTACTCATAATTTTTCGTCATTTTAATGATGAAAAGTGCATTTTCTTTTTGCACAATAATGATGATAGTTTCATGCAACTTATTATGATTCTTGTAGTTTTTAATAAGTGAACGACTAAGAATGACTAAGTTTTTGTGGTTTCTAAGAAGTTCCTAGACGGGCTAAAATGTACATAGTAAGCAACACGAATCAATGTTGCCAATTCAAAAAGAAATATAATATGGCAACATTTTTGATGGTGGTGATTTCAAAATAATTTATATTACGGGCAATAATGATTTAAAATTGCCCCAGTTTTAGCTGCTCATAACATATAACATCAATCTTGTTCTCCCCGAAGAGCTAGGCAAAAGTGTACTTTTAGTACGTATCCGGAGATTGCGCCATTTATATTGGCCCTCTCTTTCTAGTTAATAGTTTCAGAAATTCGTATTCCTTGTTTTCATAGTTAAAAACATATCCCTAAAAACGAAAAGGGTTCAGGACAATAGTGTATAAGATTTTCAAAATATAAATTAATAGATTTTAAGGAAAAATAATATCAATTGTTAACATTGTATTCAAATGATTCATTTTTGTTTTGCTATTAAAATATTTTTTTTATTCATAAATTGTAATCTACCGATTTGATAGACTTTACTGTTGTCCGTAAAATGTAATGGAATGGTTGCGTCAATTGCAATTGATAAAAGAATTCAAGTGAAAAGTTGCTTCCAATTAATTCAATTGAAAAATTGCTTTCAATTAATTAAGTTAAAATTGCTTTGATTAATTCAAATAAAATTACTTGAATTGATTCAATTACATTACTTTCAATTAATTTAGTTGAAAAATTGCTTTAATTGGTTTCAATTAAATTGTCAATCGCACTTGATGGTGCCCAAATCTGTCAATGTTCGTGTTTTCTAACATTTTGTAGTATAATATTATCTAATGTGAGAATTCTTTGAGAAATATACACTAACAACATATCTTTTGACTTGAAAATATCTCTTCTTAGTAAGGAATTTCACTAATGCGATTGTGCGACTGAAAACTGCGACATTTTTGTGTATTTTTGAATAATTTACAAACAATTTTGATACAATTGTGTTGAGCACAATTTTATTTACTATTTATATTATATTACAATAATAATTTTGTTATATTTTATAAAGTTTAATCATAGTTTAAACCTTAGTATTTTAAGATAAAAACAGAACTTTGAGACACATATCTTTAACAACTCTTTTAGTCTGAAAATCGAGCTAAGTTCACATAATCGCTTTAATGAAATACCCTTTAAAATTGAGTGTCTGTAAAATTAATACCTTTGCATATATTAATATACTATACATATATGTCACAATGTTTATAATATTTATACATATATATTTAAATATAGCGTTTTATAGATCAATATTGTAGTTTTTTAGGTAGACAATGTTTTCCCGCTGCATGTAAAGGTAAAAATAGCTTGTCGACATGTAAGTTTCAGCGAGGAACATAGGTTGCTTATATGCTACCTTTTTGCAGAAAATTCGACTTTAAGGGCAATTTGCCCTCAAAGATGATTTTGGTCCGACTTTAAGGCCTAAATAGACCTTAAAATCAGACTTTAACAGTGTGAATGTGTAACGGCTGGAGGCTAACATTTCATTAAAAAAAAACATAGTTTTATATATATCTTAGAAACTATTCGCTCGTTTGATTTTTATCTCTTTTCTATACTTTGCAACGAGCAGTACTGAATGCTAGTTTATATGTAATATAGTGTAAGCGTGTTTATAGCTGTGTAGGGTAGATGTTCACATATCTGAGTTGAATTGTAATGAACGTCCATTTTTAATGTCACCGAATTAACTTCCTCCTTTTGTATATGTTTGTTTTAGTGGAAATTACTTCTAATTATAACTTTTTAATTCGTAAAGCGGAACCCTCGGGAGTCTCGCATTAATATATCATTCTATGTGTCTTATCAATGCTTGATAGAATGATAACCCCGGATACTGAACGCCAATTCAATTTGTGTCGCATCTCGAATACTAAACGACTGCTCAATTTGATCGTTTATAATTTGGCTGTTTCAGTCTACCAATGCTGTAGCTAATATATGACAGCTATTTATTGATGACTTTTAATGAGGCTACAATATTCGGGGTTCCCTAAATGACTTATCAAATACATTTGATTTAGAAAATTAATTTTTTCTTTGGCTATAATGTTATAATTGAAGATTTTCGGGGCAGCTTGCAAGTTTATTTTTGTTAATTTTACTGAAAACTTGTAAGTACTTTAATTTGGTACATGTTATACAAGACTTTATCTTCTGAAAGTAAGTAGTACTCACTGCATTTTTAACAGTGCCAACAAAAGATTAAACTCTGGGAATTAAAACCTCTAGCTTTCATTTAATTGCGTTTGAAATAAACTATGACAGTCGCAACAATTGCGTAATATAAGTATTGCATTTCGCAACTATTTGTAATTTATGTTTGATGTTTAAAATGGATCTTATGAAAGCTGTTGATTATCGTTATTTCAATATCGATATCTAGGTATCGGTTACATAAATTAAGTCACGACTATTACTAATATAGGTAGGCAGATCCTTACATACTTCTTTTGCTTTGTATACGTTCATACATCTCATACACGCACGCTAGGCATCGACCAAACGGTGTAATGTAACGAAACATTAAAGGTCGAGTCATGCAACATGTCGTTCAATTTGTGACAGTATTCTTTAGTGAGTATAGGTACTCCAAATAATTCAATACTTCTAAATTATTAAAATGTTTCTCACATATATTGGGTTATTTTGTTGACTTATTATTATTGGTTGGTAGTACTGTTGACAAATTAAAAAGTTAATTAATTACTCTTTGTCGAGTACTACGTAAGTTCAAGGAAAATGTTAAATTGTGGTTTGTTATGTGGTCTTGTGATTTGTCCTTTTATGGTAAGGAGAAAAGGGAAATGTTTCAGAAGTTTTATATGACGCAGGAGAAATTTCTCACATACTACCGAGATCACTGAGGGTCGATCTATTTTCAACTTTATTACTTAGGGCATAAGGAGGATGTTACTGCCCAGATGACGAGTATTAGAAAAGTATGGATGAAAAGGACATGCTGTGCCGACCCCAAATTAATTGGGTTAAGGGCAGGAGAATGATGACGGCATTAGGGTGAAAAGTGGCAGACCCTCAGTGCACTTAGTAGTACATCATCATTTTCTAGAACAATCTTTCTGGTGAACAAAGCTATGAGATCAGTTATAAAAAGTAAGCTTAGTAACTATCAGGTGGACGGGGCAAAGGAGTATATAAATGTAAGGATCGTAGCTGGTGACGTGCTGTGGTATCCGCCTACCCCCTTGGGAGAAGGGCGTGAGTTTATGTATGTATGTAAAAACTTTGTATTTTCATCTTGGCGAACATTATTACTAATTTCTATTTTTTTAAATAAAAAAAAACCATATTAATATCAGTGAACTTATCTTGTAACCAATCAGATTTAAGATAAATACATGTTTATGAACGGCGAAGGAAAACATCGTGAGGAAACCGGCATGTCCTAGAAACAAAAATTCGAAGACATGTGACATCTACCAACCCGCACTGGGCCCGCGTGGTGGATTATAGCCCATTCCCTCTCATAGAGAGGAGGCCTGCGTCCCAGCAGTGGGAACATTAATAGGCTGATTATGCTATGCTTATGCAATCAGATTTAAGATAAATACATATATATATACTATATTATCGAGCCGTTTTTGGTTGAAACTGGGGTCGTGGCGTCCGGGTGCTCATAGCCTGTTTAAGGAAATTTCGAAACGCCTAGTTGCCGCTTCCCGTGACCCAAGGGCTAGCTTTTACGTTGGCCAGAGGCTAAGTGTTGCCATACAACGTGGCAATGCCGCCAGTCTCTTGGGCACATTACCAGCTAACAGCGTTGAGGAGGAGTTTTTTGATGCCTTTCTATAGTTTGTTGTTAGTTTATTTATTTTAAGTTATTTAATAGTTTTTAATTAATACCTATTTAAAAAAAACAGCCAATCACAGACAGAAGAACAAAATCAGCCATTAAAAAACAAATTTCACTGATATTTTGTGTTGATTTAATAGTAATTTCCACTAAAACAGATACACGAGAGACTTCCGACTTACTAAACTATTAGTTAAGAGAATATGTATGTAATTGATTATAAAATGGTGAAAATTATAACAATCTTATGTCCCCCAAACGTGTGTTTTATTTAACCATAGCATATGTGATGAGAAGGAATGTCGTGAGGAAAGTTATGAGAGTGGATGTGGATGGGTAAAAGAGTAGAGGAAGACCAAAGAAACGATGGATGGACTGTGTGAAGGATGATATGGCTAGAAAGGAGGTGACCGCTGAGATGACGAGTAATAGAGAAGTATGGAAGAAAAAGACATGCTGCGCCGACACCAAATAAATAAGTTTAAGGGCAGGAGAATAATGAACCACAAAAGCTCAAATTGGATTGGGTGGACCACGCGAGCCGCATGCATAACTACCTCTGGGCAAAAGTCTCCACGCAATGGGTGCCTGAGGATGGATTTCGCCGCCGAGGCCGGCCCAGAAAGACATGGCGCGATGACCTGGGGGTTACTATGAAGTCTTAAAAGTATTTCCAGTGTGGGAAAGAGACGGCGCTAGTTGTCCTGTATAGCTGTCTCTTTCCCACACTGGAATTACTCCTGCTTTAAGACGTCATGGTAGGCCACCTGGACGCGCACTGCGACAGCTGGTTCGAGGTGGAAAAAAAAAGAAAGAGCACCTGGAAAGATATTGGGCAGGCAACTGCCTAGCAGTGCATACATGGCTACAAAAAAACTTTTAAAGTAAACACATTTTTATTACGAAAAGAGCAACCATGTTTTCTTTAAAATTATATTTATAACGAAAAATTATAGACATTTTAGGACAACATTTGTAAGGCGAAAAAAAAGTAACCATAACTTTGAATCAACATTTCTATGAAAAAAGTAATAATATTTAGTGCTTAATGAAAATAGTAACCGTCACTTTCTAGTTAGAAAATTAGTTCAATGAAAATCAATGAATTGCTTTAATAAAATCAATGACTTGGTCAACTGTTCTTTCTTCAAACTGGGTAGTTGCACCATTAATCATTACATAAAAACATTATTTTTTAAATTTAAAGGAAATCATTTTTATTTTACGACTAGTATGTCGTAAAAAAAAAATGATTTCCTTTAAATTCAATAAATAGTTTAGTCAGTGAGATAATTTTTTTTTTACGACTAGTATGTCGTAAAAAAAAAATGATTTCCTTTAAATTCAATAAATAGTTTAGTCAGTGAGATCATATTTTTTTTTACGACTAGTATGTCGTAAAAAAAAAATGATTTCCTTTAAGTTCAATAAATAGTTTAGTCAGTGAGTTGGTAAATCAGTGACGTCACAAGTGGTATATTTATACCTTACAGAAACACACACACACAAAAACATAAATGACAAAAACACACAAATGACATACACACATACAGAAAAACACACACACATAAATGATATAATGATAAAATACAAATTGTGTTAGTAAATAGAACCTTAAAACTATGGTAGTAACACTTCACTTGTGCACTATGTCACTTTAGATAGTATTATTGTAATTCTAAAAAATACAGTCGCCAGCGCATCAGTCTAATTTTCTCATTGGATTTTGAACTTAACCGTCTACACATTTTATGATTTAAAATCCTTTGGAGAAATTTGACAAGTAAAGTAAAATAAAATTTATTTGCTTAGATTGCAGGTACATAAGATAGGATGTAACAAAAAAATGGGTGAGCCTTGTACAATCTACCATATATTAGGCATGCAAACATTGAAATTATTAACTAAATTGAAAATAGGATTAAATAATGCTTTACAGTTAAAAATAATAGTCAGTATAGTACATTCATGATATAGAAAATAAAAAAAAAACTACTTAATACAATTGGAATAAAAAATCGGATAGCTTGAGAGAATGTCAAATTAAATTATGTATGTCAATATTAAATTACAATAAACTATTTAATACATTAAGTTATTTAATACATTAGATTACTACTTAATACAATTGGAATAAAAAATCGAATAGCTTGAGAGAATGTCAAATTAAATTATGTATGTCAATATTAAATTACAATAAACTATTTAATACATTAAGTTATTTAATACATTAGATTCAAGTTGTGGTAACCTAATGTGCTGGCGACTGTACCGTGCGTAAGTACATGTCGGTACTATTGATATTTGCGTAAAAAACTTGTGTTTTTAAGATTTTTACTATCATTTTCTGAGCTTGGACGGATGCCGATGGGGCCGAAAAGTTCTGGAGTGGCGACCGCGAACCGGAAGACGTTGCGTTGGAAGGCCTCCCACTAGGTGGACCGATGACCTGGTAAAGGTTGCAGGGATCCGCTGGATGCGAGTCGCACGGGACCAGTCAATGTGGCGACACTTGGGAGAGGCCTATGTCCATCACTGGACGTCTTTCGGCTGAAATAATTTCTGAGCTTAATATTTTATACTTATATTACTAACTTAAAATGAAGAAATTAAATATGTCTACATATTATAAGAAGTCATTGTTCTAACAACGGGCAAAACAAACTGTTGATTATTTTATTAATTCATCTGAAACAATATGTAGATAAATTACGTATTCCTACAAAAACAATAAGCTGGGTACAGATTACATCATTGAATATCCCAGTGGGATACATTATATCATTTTACAATTATTTACCTACATAGATACAAATGTTCTGATAAATCTATTAACAGGAAAACAAGAATTTAAAGAAACAATATTATAATTGATTTGTTTGGTTTGTGAGCTGCTATGGGAAGCCCAATCTACTTATAAAGCAGATGAGATGAGCAGTTTACCTGCCTAAACATGGACCGAATAACATGTAGGCATTTTTCTGATAAGTTAAAAGTAAAATAGGGATAAAAAGTATCCTATGTGGTAATCCAGGATATAAACTATCCATGTGCGAAATTTTATCTAAATCCGTTCGGTAGTTTTTGCGTGAAAGAGTCACAAACATCCTCTCAAACTTTCACATTTATAATAGAAACTTGGAATTGTGTCCAGTTGGTAACCAAAGAATCGCATCTATTACATGGAACATAGGGAAGGCATTTATCTCAATTAATTAAATAAAACCACAATGCGGAGAATCCCGACTGAAATTCAATTTTACTTATTAGGTTGCGCCGTCATATTGAAACTCTTATGACGTCAAAAATGACGACAAATACATTGCCATCAACCCTTAGAAAGCCCCCGTGGGAGATTACGTCTGTCTCCCTCTTATAGATGTGCATGCATTTGTCCCAGCAGTGGAAACTTTAGATCCATGGCCATCATCTTATCTATCTGCAATCTCTCATCTTTCCCAACTACGTTAGGGTCGGCTTCCAGTCTACCCGGATGCAGCTAAGTACCAATATTTCACATGGAGCGACTATCCTATCTAATCTCCACAACCCAGTTCGTACTGGGTAATACGATAACAATACCCCTTGGCGTAGTATTATATTATCTGTGCCCTTGGTAAGATTAGTTATCACTTTCGGGCCACTGATTTCCTGTAACGACTGTCAAAGATCTTCAAATGACAGCCGGGACCTCTACGGCTTAACGTGGTTTCCGAGGCAGGGAGGAAACTCAGAATTGTATAGTCGATGGTCACCTTGAAGATGGACCCGAGTGGCTGTTAGTATTTAGCTAAGAGTTAGAACCATGTAAATACCTAAGTTTTATCGAAATCAGTTCCATTAGGCCAGGCAGTACGCAGTACTTTTAGTTCTGAGAGCTTTCAAAACGTGCCCGTTCCTTTGGGATAAGCAGGTCTAATCCCCGAAGTGTGGCATTCTTACCTCATTAAAACCACCCAGGTTGTCGTCGTCAGCAAATGGAAGGGGGCACCGTTTTCAGTAAGTAAAGCCCTACACCTTGCTGTTTTTAAAGAGGAATTGCTTTAATTAGTTCTTATTCTTAAAGAAAATCATTAAATGAGTGTCCATGTAAAGTTTTGGAATCGTTACAGTGATTCTTCAGAACCATTATAACTCTACATCTGATAGATTCTAGTCTCTCTAGACTTCTATTTTTAGGTCGGGAACTTTTCGCCATGAATTTCCAAGTTATAACTTCGAAATTCCTGGTGAAAATCTAAGGTTCCCGACTAGCTACAGCCTAGTGTAGTACACAGTTTTAACTGAAGACTTGAAGCTTGGAGCGAGGTTTTGCCGCTGACAAAATTTTCTGCTCGCTTTAAAATAATGAAACGTCATAGATGACATGACAGCGACTTGCATACGCGCCCAGTTGCCCGGCGAGACTTAAGCGTGGTGTAAAAAAAGTTGCACATTTCGAGCCGCCAACAAAGTTTGCAATGATTTGAAGAGACTAGCCCGCCAACACAAAATTAAATGTCAGCGGGAGCGCGACTTTGGAGTAGTCTTTAGAGGTACGGGATATAAAGTTCTTCATCCTCCTTAGAAAAGGGAGGATCCCCCAACCAAACGGGTTTAGTGTCTGGTGTGCTATACTACCCGACAGTTATTGCCAGGTTCCTAAATCTAATAATATGGTATTATAAAATAGTCTTATGGCCAAGAGCCTCGACGAACATCTTTCGAGGCACTCCTTAGGTGGTTGGATCAAGGGCCTGATTCAGATGGCAGTAGGTACTCCTCGATACGGCTCGCATTGAGAGGAGGTTCCTGTCTCTGGAGCCCTAACCACCGGTAGCTTGGACCCTTCTTGCGAATCCGGCGGAAATCTATTTTTGGTAAAAATTCTAAAAATGAGTCTATAAATGAATAAACGAAAAAATAAATAGGTGCATACCTATTTCGCGAAGAACTTTGATTGCGCAATGCAGGATTTTTTGTTCTCATTTTGTGTCATAAATGTCGCTGCTGATCTTTTTGTATTTTTGACTTTGTCGCTACAAGTCCTTCTATTTTCAAAAAATAACAGTGTTTTCCATATTTGTCACTAGGTGACTCTAGTTCAGTTTCAGGACATATTGATGATATTGATGAGTACCTACCTAGGTTACAGGCTTATGACGTGTGGTCTAAAGTACCTAACCTACCTACCTACCTAGGTAACAAACTTCTGACGTGGGGTCTGAAGTACCTACTTATGACATACGGCGGGGAACAAAGCCATGAATGGTGGTGTTAAGTTATGTCATAATCACAGGTAAACACTTATTAATAAATAGTTATTATTTCATTAGTTTACGCCATCCAATAACTAGAATCTTAATGACGAAACCACCATGCTAGACTGTGTAGTAACATTGCACAACTTGAAGAGCACATATTCTTAGAACTGCATTTTCCACAACCGACGTAGTAAATAACGGTACAAAGTTCTTGACGTCATACTACTCATTTAATACGAGATCAAGCAAGATAAAAATTACTTTTTTAGGTACTTATTATTTTATTCCGTTAATCAAACCTAACGATAAGACGTGGTCATCATCTGCCTAGCCTTTTCCCAACTATATTGGGATCGGCTTTCAGTCTAACCGGATGCAGCTGAATACCAGTATTTCACATGGAGCGACTGCCTATCTGACCTTCTCAACCCAGTGAGCACCACGTATTATGTATGTGACAATGGCGTTCAAAGGTTAACGCTAATTGTTGAATTAGTCAAGTTCGAGTAATTCTTAGCAAATTTGTCAACTAGGCACAATTTCAGATTCTGGGCATCTACTAAAACTTGCTTAAGGAAAAACACCTAATAACACTTTGGCCGACTTGACGAGGGAATTGTACCTAGGACTTAATGTTCAACAGCAGAGCTCTGAGACCACTGACCAACAAGGCAGCTGAAAAAATCTGATAAAGAAAACTGAACGAACCTAACTTTTTACTTGTTTTTTTAGGTACCTAAATCAAACTCACAATATTTATTTCAATTAGACCATTACAAGCACTTCGATTGTCAGAAAAACAAAGAAAGCGAAGTTATAGTCACAGACACAAGGCATACCATAAAGTACTGTAGTTGCCCATTCCAAACCGTAGACCTCTATGGAGAAGAATGGGCAAGAAACTCCATTGACACTCTTTATATTGTTAAAAAATCTTTGATACATAATTCAAGTTGATATTAAACGTACGTATGTGTTAGAACGATGTATAAAGACGCGTAAGTTAAGAGCGTCCAGAGTTAAAAGTTATAATCTTCAATTCATAAATAAAATAAACCATGGCAGCTAAGAGATGACCAGTCCCTACTGACAGAGCCCATTCACGAACATCCACGTTTCAGAAAACAAGGAACATAAATGTTTACCAACAGCGCTTCCTGTCAACGTCGTTCAAGCGCCGAAAAGCCCTGAAACATTGTAGGTACCTGGCAATCAAATGATTCACCCGACCACATGCCGCACGTAAGTACTTATACAACTGGTCGAAAGTTTAGGAGTGAGTGGGATCACTCACACTAGGTGTTTACCTACAAATGTTCGTAAACAATGACTAAGAAAAAGTGCTTTTTGAGTCAGCACGAGCTACTGTACAGGTACCGTCATCAACGCCACATGCAAAACATTATGATAAATTTTGTATTTTAGTCATTTTTTGGTTCTTGATAAAAAAATATTTGTTATGTATCCCTAAAAGACTGAGCAGAGGTGTACGTAAATTTCGCCAGTTATGTTTAAGTGTCATCATCTTTCTGCCGTTGTCCCATGTTACTTGGGGTCGGCGCAACACGTTTTTTTCTTCCATTGGCCTCTGACAACCGTCACACTATCATTTACTCGTCTTTCTTTCATATCATTCGTCAAACAATCCATCCATCGTTTCATTGGTTTTCTTTCTTATGTTTAAGTCTCATGCAAGACATAATTATGGTAGAAATCCAGCCTATTAATCGGGCAAGAATCTAAACTCCAAGCTATTACTGAGACATTTCTGACCTATGGTGCTGTGGTGGTGTGACTATAATCCCATTTAAGAACACAAATAGTCGAAATTATTAGTAAGAGGTGAATATGACTTGGTAGGTGTTTCCCAAAATCCTCACAAACAACAACTAACTGAGTCAGAACGAGCTATATAAACTACCTACAAGTCTCGACCTGTCTACCTCGTTGCTGGAGTGGTCGCATGCGCATTATTATTTATTTATTTAAACTTCATGTACAATAGTGGTACATAGGCGGACCTTATGCCACAACACATTCTATACCAGTCAACCTTTGGGTTAAATAAGAAAACATTTTGATAGGGTACAGACACAATGGTTCTGGGTTCGATTCCCGGGTCGCGCAAAATCTTATTAGGTTTTTCCATCAGTAATTTCTCAGAAGCACCCACGGCATCTGGATTTGTGCCCGGTTGATGGCAATATGCTCGCCCTGATTACGTGGAACTTCAAGATAACTGGCGAAATGTGGGTGTACTATTAGGTACACCTTTGCCTAACCCTTCGGGGATTACAGGCGTGTGTGTATGTTATGTTATGTAAAGTCTCATCATCATCGTCGCAAGCATAACACTCATAACAGCATAAACAGCTCCCACCGCTGGACCTTCCTCAGTAAGAAGGGGCTTGCCGTTTCTGATCGACTAAGCGGGCCCAGTGCGGGTTGGTAGTCTTGTCACAATAAATGTGACTTTGAAACTTGGTTCTATCTAGAACATGCCGGTTTCCTCATGATGAGTCGATGGCCTGTGTCGTCACATGGCCTGTCATCTAAAGTACCTATTGAAGCATTGACCACGACGTTTTTCTAGCAAAAGGTAAGTGAGGGACACAACATACATGTTATCATCATCATCTGCCTAGCCTAGTCACAACTATGTTGGGGTCGGCTTCCAGTCTAGCAGGATGCAGCTGCAGTATTTTACATGGAGCGACTGCGTCTCTGACCTGCAGTTGTGGACGTCAGATAGGCAGTCGCTCCATGCCTAGCCTTTCCCCAACCATGTTGAGGTCGGTTTCCAGCGCAACCAGATGCAGCTAATAGCAGTATATTAAATGGAGCGACTGTATATCTGACCTCCAGAACCCAGTTAGCTGATACGATACCTTTTGCTAATACTGATTGTCAGCCT
Organism: Noctua janthina; assembly: GCA_963576755.1. NCBI lineage: Eukaryota > Metazoa > Arthropoda > Insecta > Lepidoptera > Noctuidae > Noctua > Noctua janthina. The sequence goes on from OY755074.1 coordinate 3,319,699, forward strand.
TTCGGGCCACTGACTGCCTGTAACGAGTGCCAAAGATCTAAAAATGACCTACAAATACAGGAAAAAGCCGTCTGGCTCAGTTCGTATTTTTTTTTTTTTTTTTTAAAAACGTTGCCCCACACTAGTAATTTCTCCTGTATCGTGGGTGCGTTTACAAACATTTAAACTCACATACACAAACAGCCAGACCCGGAACAACTACCTGTAGATCATACAAGTATTTGTTCCGTGCGGGGATCGAACCAGCGACACGCAGCGCAGCAGCCAATTGCTCAGCCACTGCGCCAACCGTGCCGTCCGTATTGCGTAGAACATGATTCAGCGATGATAGATTCCCAAGGTAGACTACCGCTGATCGACAGGAGCTAAAGGCAAAGCCTAAGCGGATCTCACGTCGCATTGGCTTGTATGAAACTTATTGATGCCTAACACATGTCACAGCCCAACAGCGCGGACGAGCATCGCTCACCAGTTCTCCGCGTGGCGCACCGCACACTGGATCGAAAATTGTGTTTCGAAGACTTAGAGATTCTAAGTTTTAAGTATTGTTTTGGGCTCGAAATGGCTTCTGTTTGGTATTACTATGGCACTAGAAGTAATTTGGCTGGAAAACTGAAGACATATTTTTTTAAAGAAAAAAATGTAGGGAGCAGTTATGAAAAATCAGGATTTCTCTGGAACGGAAAAAATCTCTCATTCACTCCTTACACATGATTATAGTACTAGTTATTTATGATTTTTTGACGTACTTCATACGGGGTGTAAGGGACACCGACGCGATAACCGTTAAGTACCATGTATTCACCTATTCAATACATCATTCTACCCCTCCTACATAAAAAATAAATTATCGGTTATTAAAAAAAACAGCTCTTCCATTCATTTAGTCTGTGTAGGTATTGCAGTTATGTAGGAAACAGCTGATTTTTTTTTTAAATAACCGATGAAAAATTTGCAGTTTTTTTATAAAAAAACATTAAAAATCATTTTTTTTTCTTGTTTTCTAACGGTGTCGTGAGAGAATCGCCTAATATGGGTAGTATTCCCTTCAAGTCGGTTTTGTTGTTAAAAAAATATTTCTAAATCGAAAACGAACAAAGTCTGCCGAACCAATAATAAACAAACATAAAATAACTAACAATTTTGGGGTTATTTTACCCTACTTTCCCTCCGAAGAGAGAGTAAAAGCACTTAATCAAACCTGTCTAAAGTCACGTACTCCTTCCCGACGCATCACACTTTGTCGTCATATCACGTCATGTGTTTCGTCACAATTATTTTACTATTTTATCCTTACACTGACCCTAATTGTGACGTTGTATGCTGTCATCGTGGTTATCAAGAGGTAATAATATTAAATAATGTTTGTTTAATAATATTTAATAATAATAAACATGGATTCAATCACGTAGGTTTGGGAAAATGGTGACAAATTAATTAATTTTCTAATACGAACGTTTGCAGCTGTGTTCTAGGAATTTATTATGTACCATTAATTTTATAAAGTTCTTTCTCAGCACTGCTGGTTTTACAATCGGTAGATTGAGTAACTAATACCAAAAATCGCACTAACGGCATGGTTGACGCAGGGGCTGAGCGATTGACTGCTGCGCTGAGTGTCGCGGGTTCGATCCCCGCATTAAGCAAATATTTGTATGACCAACAGGTAATTGGCTCTGGCTGTTTGTGTATGTAAGATTGAATGTTTGTAAACTCACCCACAATACAGGAGAAATTCCTAGTGTGGAGCAACGTTTTTTAAAAAAGAAGAGAGAAAAAGTAAAAGAAAAACGATCATGGTTAAAAAAATACATTCATTCATTCGTCGACGATCCATCGTTATCATTTTCTCAAACGAATTCAATTCAATTTTATTACCCGACTGTCAATTTAAACTAAAACACAACTTACATTTTAGAAACCAACACAAAGATTAACAGTGTAGTTGGAAGTTCTTACGTAAACGAATTTCCGAGCAACACCATCAAAGTTTTAAAAAAAATTTTAGATACGCAATACGTAATTATTACGTACATATAAACATAAACAGAATTTATCAATAAGCCATGTGTGAAATACGTCAACGACGGTACAGTCACCAGAGCATCAAGTTACTAAAAACTGTAAAATTTTGTATTTTGAACTTAACAGTCAACATTTTATGGTTTTAAATCAGTGTCACGTGGGCCTTTAATTTCTAGTAGTGGACTGTATGAGATCTATAGAAGGCTTTAGAGATACCTAATAATAAAAATAATTCTTAAATTATGGTTCCTCTCTCTGGAGCCCTGACCACCGGCAGCCTGAAAGAAAGAAAAGAAAGAAAAAATATTTATTAGTCGCAGGGACATGACGTGCATCATACAAAATTACAAAAAATAAACAATAAACTCTGAATTCAACAGGACGGAACAAAAAAAAGAAAAAAGTTAACAGCTTGCACGTCGTGAATGCGACAAGCACTTACCACTCAGCATGATGCTGTGCTATGGGGGGCCCACAACCCAGTGCTGGTTTTCAGTGGTCACCCGTGAAAAAAGGTACGGAAGCCAAGACAGCATAAATACTTTTTACATCAATCATCATCATCTGCCTAGCCTTTTTCCCAACTATGTTGGGGTCGGCTTCCAGTCTAACCGGATGCAGCTGAATACCAGTATTTTACATGGAGCGACTGCCTATCTGACCTCCACAACCCAGTTAGTACTGGGTAATACGATACCCCTTGGTAAGACTGGTTGTCAGACTTTTCAGGCCACTGACTACCTAACGACTGTCAAAGATCTACAAATGACACCCGGGACCAACGGCTTAACGTGCTTTCCGAGGCACGGAGTAAACTCGGTATGTAATGGGTGGTCACCCATCCACAGACCAACCTAAGCAAGCACGGCTTAACCTAAAGATCGATCCGAGCGGCTGTTATTATTTAGCCACGAGCTCCTCCAGATAATACTTTTTACATCAATATGAAAATAAAATAAACAGTACTTGGGTTATAATATAAAACAACTAGGAAACATAAACACTACAAAAAATATACAAGTATGTGTGCAGGCTGGACCTTGTCATTGATCTATTTTTTATATTTTTAAATGTTTTGTTTACTTTTATTTTTGAAAATATTTAAAAATGTATTAGAGAAGAGAAATAATTAATAAAGGACAAAATAATAATAATTATACTTTGTATAGAAATATTTAAAAATGTAAAATATATGTAAAGAAAATAAATAAAGGAATATAAAATTATTATGGTGTAAACTGGCTAACATTCAAATCCTTGACTAGAATAGGCAATTTGACTCCACTAACATTTAGCTTGACCCTTGTCCTGGCTTGGATCAGGCTTGCCGGTAGGATGTGACGTCACTACGGGCTTCTAGAAAGTCTTTCCGGATCCGAATAGTAAGCACACACAAATGAATGTTCTAGGATTATTCTGATACGATCAGAAGGCACTATATCACAATAGTAGACGAAAAGTCAGGTTATACAATGTGGTAATCGACACATTGGTGTGCACGGCAACGCGATCCAGCTTCCCTTTCGGTCGTCGAACGTCGACTCAATGCAGCACCAAGATAGCTGCTCATCGCCGTCACTTCCCTAGAAGTGAGGGTGAAGGCATAAAATTAATGGAGCTGAAAACCACCTTAAACTAGACAGGGATCGAACAAAATCATTTAGAGAAATTTGACAGTTTGTGGTAACTTGATGTGCTGGCGACTGTACATTATATATGTATGTATAAGGAAAGTCTTATATAATTTCCACTTAATATTATACCAACATAAGAACTACGTAATGTCCTTGATTTTATTTGTTCTTGGAAGGCATGTTCCTGGAATTAAAGACTTCAAACTCAAACTCAAAGCTTTTATTTCAAATTGACCAGTTACAGGGACTTTTAAATTGCATTGTTTGAAAACAAAAAGATGAAGCGATATGCCTTGTTGCGAGTACTACGCACCTTTTAAAGAACATAATATTAACGACTGTTAAAAATCTAGAATTAACAACTTGGACCAACATTGCCTAAGATCGCACACAGATTCTAGCCAGTCCATTGTAGTCACTTATGACTGAGAATTTCCATGTCACGGTCCGTAGACATGCGACGTCATAGTGACCACAAGACACAGAGAAATTAGAAATTTTCCTTTTAAGTAAAAGTGATCTTATATAAAAGGTTCTTTCCCTAGCCCTGGATTTCCCATTACGTGATATGTTGGCAGTACTTAGATCAGGTACGCCATCGTTCTATAGATTTACCTGTGTTTTATTTGTTACGCATTTGCCGTATTATCAATTCTCATTACCTGGAATTAAGTAGGAACAACAGAATATGGTTTTTATGAACCACAGTCTACACCTACACTTATCAATTATGGAATAAAGGCTTATTAATATTCTATTAATAGTCTTTTATGCAAGGTATCATGGATTGTACGAGGACTATAGGCAAAACCCGCGATTAAGGCTTCGGGATGAAGTATACAGGGTGTAAACAGACCCTTCACATATCCGTCAACCAAGCATTCTGTACATCAAACTAAGTAACTTTACGCAAAAATTGTTGCTGGGAATCGACTTTTTTTTTTGGGGTGAAAAATCACGTTTTACGGTAGGACTTGATGGAAAACACTCAAAGCAATGTGCTGATGGATGGATTGAATAGTACGGTGGTCGTGGAGATGTGTAAAGTAAAAATCTTACATTAAAAACAAAACTTTAACCCCCAATATCTCCGTAACTAGAAGATTCCCAGGTAAGGTCTAGAACAAAAAAACGATCACAAAGACGGGGAGAACAAGTGCCTTTCGGATGTGTTAAGGGTGTATTTACACCCTTTATACTATTTGTGTCAATATTCATACTAAGTAGGTATGCTAGCTATCACCATTTGGATTACTAAAAGTGATACTATCGGAAAATTATCACCATACTCATCACCATAAAACCGGTATAATAGTTTAATTCACTGTAACGTATCTGTTATTCTATTAATTATTTACAAACTATAAATAGACTTAAAATATGTAATCACACAAACAGATATGTACAAGTATGGGGAAAGAATGACAGGGCGTCAAAAAATTAGTCCACATCGCTGTCAAAAGGAAAAGTGCCCAGAAGGCTGGCAGCATTGCCACGTTGGATGGCAGTGTAATTCTTTGGCCAAAGACCAGACCATAAAACATTTATTTATTTAAACTTCATGTACAGGAGTGGTACATACCAGTCAACCTTTGGGTCAAATGGAACTGGATTTGATAGAGTACAAAAAATGGTAAAAAATAATATAATAATATAATATTTATTTCCATACGACTACCTCGTTGGTTTGGTGGATGTGAGCGCGACTGCTGACCATGAGGTTCGATTCCCGGGTCGGGAAATATGTTCTTGTGTTTTCTATCGGGAATTTCTCAGTAGCTGCCACGTAGTCTGGATCTGTGCTCGGTTGATGACAATAGGCTCGCCCCCCATTACATGAGACTTATAAAAAACTGTCGAAATGTGGGTGAACTATTAGGCAGACCTTTGCCTAACCCTTCGGGAATTACAGGCGTGATGATATGTTATGTATGATTGCTCCAAAATCCCGCCACGCCACCATTGAAAACGTCATCACACACACACACACACACACACACACACACACAACGAACAAAATTAAAACAATTGACTGGCAAGTCAACCACATTAGTCATAAGGTTAATTCCCGTCTAATATTATAGTCCCTTGCAACGGCATATTTATTTAGTCATTGTAAATAAGGATACTAAAGAAATTGTGGCAAGCCTGTACTAAGGTTTAGTAGGGAAATAACCTTCTATTGAATAGCAAGGGAATTTCTCGAGATATGGCTTAGTGACAAACGGTTATACAGACTTTCTCGGTGCTTAGAATGTCCCGTTATGCATACTAACACCCTCTTCGGGTAGTATTTAAACGAACGAAAATAAATTCAAATTAAAGGTGGCTAAAATACTGAATTTGAGCTAATGAAATACTAAGTGGGCGACGAACAGTGAGCGAATATAAATTTTTCAAACGGCGACCTCGACCTCCTCTGTTTGCAGGGTTTAAAGTAACCTAACACGAAGGGGATGCCGGGGTCTTACCTTACCTTAGCCCTGCGCGGGGCTCCTATTTCTGTTTGCCGAGTTTAAAGGAACCTAACACGAAGGGGATGCCGGGGTCTTACCCCGCCATCCCCTTCAAACCTAAAACAGTCCGAGTGGGGAGCCCCAAGTCCCGAGCTCGCTTCACTCGCTCTTGCTTCCTATGTTCTCCTTGCCGCAATGACCGGATAAGTAGTTACTTACTTGGTATAATAGTCGATTAGTCGCCCATTCAGTATATTATTAATTTCCCTTTTTATTCTAATAGTCGACGGAAAACTACAACGTTGGGTTTAGCTTGAAGCATGTATTAAATCCTAGGTAAAGTATATGTCACTATGTCTCTTACACGTGTCTATTTACAGACTCAATTCTGATTAAGCTAGGTTCTAATTAACCTTCCATCGCGTATTTTTCCAAAGAAATATTGTTACTAAAGACAGGTAACTTGTGGTTAAGCGTATGTGTAGGTAAGACTTGTTAGACACATGAATCTGGTAGATGGAAACATTCAGTGACATATAATGCTTGCGGTATGTCGGTTTTCCTTCTAACGGCATCAATATTCCAAGGAATTAGCTGATGTTCAGTTGTACAACTAATAATCTTTTCACGGCTTTTCCTTTAATTTCAACTGTATCTAACTGGAAAATGCAGAAATGTGCGTGTACGTATGCGTGTGTGTGTGTAATACCTGCAAAAAAAGCCGTAAGTAGTGCCGATTGATCTATGAGGATGTATAACGACCGTTTTCAAGTTGTTACACGTGTAACAACTTGTGGGCCCCCAGTCGGACTCTTTTAGCTTCGAAGGGGATGGTGGGGTAAGATCCCGGCATCCCCTTCGTGTTAGGTTCCTTTAAACTCTGCAAACAGAAATAGGAGCCCCGCGCAAGGCTACGTCGACGTCGCCGTTTTACAAGACAACAAGTGGTTGTGACAAGATAAGGCCCCTATCTTTGTCTATTAATTTGGAACGGTACTCGGTATTCAAGAAAGAAAAATAAAATGTTATCCAAAAAAAAAGAAAACATTATTTTTGAAGTACTTTTGTTATTTCAATGTTAAGTAGCATTCTTCCGTTGCATATTTCGAGCGTTTATGGTTCTTATTTGCATAAATATATAGTCAATTTTATTATAAGTTGCTTGTAATACAGTATCTAGTTATTCTGCTCCCTTTACGTTGAAATGAAAGATCGCCGAAAGATTGACAAAAAAATAATAAAGCATTACCACATGCTGAAGAGCTTATAAATACGTTTACCGCGACACGTTATATTTCTAATACATAATTATAATTCGTAAGAAGAATCACACATACAACCAATTAATCCAATTACACCAAAATACCACAACAATTATTTCCCGTAGGGGCAAAGCCCAACTTACAACTCAACCTACGTCAATGAACGCTTGGTATAGCTCGCACGTGCGACTGAAGAATCTTTGACGTTATTAAATTTACACGGTAGTTCAGTCAATGGGAAATTGTTCCTCAGGGGTACTAACTTACATTAGGGACAGCATAATTTGGTACAACCGGGCGCAAGATCGGAAATACAAAGTCATAAATTCAAACCGAGAAAGTCAAACGTGATAGATATCGACATTTTTTTTCGTGTTCTTATGTGCATAAGCTCCACTATTTTGTTGAATTTTACTAGCGAATGACCTTGTAGAATGATATGAATTTAACCTAGGTTTTTTTCTGAATGTAACATTCAGAAAAAAGCCGGCCAGCTTAGGTTAAATTTTGCCGAGGCTACTCTAACGTGATTCTGGTATCGTAAGCACGAGTCGTATGAGAGCCGAATGTGTCGTGAACAAAATACCAGTATTTAGCACACACTAAGACACTCGGCATATTGTTTGCGCTGGATTTGTTGTCAAATAATAGTAGCCTCAAATGTGCTGAGCAGTAAAGAAAGAAAGAAAAAGTATTTATTTGTCGCAGGAAAATGACGTGCATCATACAAAATTACAAAAATATAAACAATAAACTATAAATTCAACAGAACGGAACAAAAAAATAAAAATGTTAACAGCTTGCACGTCGTGACTGCGACAAGCAGGTTACCACTCAGCATGATGCTGTGCTATTGGGGGCCCACGACACAGCGCTGGTTTTCAGTGGTCACCCGTGAAAAAACGTACGGAAGTCAAGACAGCATAAATATTTTTTAAATCAATATGAAAATAAAATAAACAGTACTAGTAAACGGCGTGGCAACCCTTACTCCTTCAGTATGAAATGAGAGCACTTGCACGGGAAATAGTAGCGCGTTACGAGGTCATAGGTCATCGGAGTGCGTAATGTTTTCATCCGCAAAATGTTAAGGATGAAATTCTGTGCAGTGACGTCGTGTCTTCGTGTAAATAAAAACATGTGTTGACGCGCAGTTCTGTCATGATTCGGAGGCTTGATGCTGTTTTAAATAACGAGTAGTACCTACTTAGGTTATCTATTTTACATTACAACAACACACACACATACACATTACATTTTACTACTACTACATTACACTACACCACACACACAATACATTTTACTACATTTATTTTTTAATTTTTTATTTTAGGTACTGCTTTTTTTTCGTTGTTTTTTGTTTTTGTTGGTTTTTATTTTGTATTTTTGTTACCTTTTATTATTATTTATTTATTTAAACTTCATGTACAATAGTGATACATAGGCGGACTTAATGCCACAAGGCATTCTCTACCAGTCAACCTTTGGGTTAAATAAGAAAACATTGTGATACACCTTTTGTTATAGTTCTGTTTAAACTATATGGCGGCTAAGTTAGCTGCGAGTAACGGTCTGCGCATTATAAAGTAAATAAAAGCGTTATTTGCGCCCCGCTGATACCTACCTAAAATTGTGTTTTGCGCAGCTTTACGTTAGATGTTCGGAGCCGCCTTACAGTTTGAACCGTTATACATGCGCAGTTTTCCTTTTATTACCTATTTAACTCCACTCTACCTGCAGGTGTACCATAGCTTTAGTTGCTTTTCGTATCTGTCTGTGTGCCCGCATAGTTCTCCTAAACTACACAATTGATTTTGATGCGGTTTGCACGATCATTTAGTATCTACATTTATTTGGACACAGAATTCTCGATATTTTGACGTCAATGTTGCAGCTACACTACTAAGACTAGTAAAAACGCAATGTTTGTATGTTTGTAAGTTTGGATGTAGGGGGAAATCTTCAGAACTACTGATTCGTTTCCGATAAATCCTTCACTAATAGGAAGCCACATTATCCGTGAGTGTCGTAGTTAATATTTAAAACGTTCCCATCGGATAATTCCCGACCATAACGCGAGCGACACCGCGGGCGAATGCTCGTAAATATAAAGACATCTACGTAGGTTGACCTGCCCATGACTAACTCACCACACGAGCCCACAACTGAATGTTAGCTACCTATTAAGAGGCGCGAACCGCGACACGCGCGGGCGCAACCACTGACTGACATACCTACCAACGTTGGACAAACCCGTAGTGACGTAGTATTACCTGACCAGCATAACTTGAGATGTCATGACGGCGTTGCTTGCTAAGAAAAATGTCATCAATCTCTCATTTTTCTTACATTTGAAACGTAGTTCCGAATTTCACCGCGTGTCTAGCTATGATGTACCGTTTTGTGAAGTACCCGTGGCTCGTGCTAGCTTGCCTAATAACAAATATATGAAATCACGAATGTATTTTTCCGTATAGTCACCAGGTTACATAAATATGGACATTGCGCTGCTATTAAAATACAAAAAAAACCGGCCAAGTGCGAGTTGGACTCGCGTAAGAAAGGTTAATTTTACTTTCGGAAGTCGGTGACTTTGTTTTTGTTTGTGTGTGTTTAATGGTTTTTATTTTTTTATTTTATCATTTTTAGTTAAGATATCCCACACAAATTCTTGTCATATACATATAAATTGTGCTTTGTAACGATAACTGATTATGATATTATATTGTTCCGGGTCTGGCTGTTTGTGTATGTGAATTTAAATGTTTGTAAACGCACCCACGATGCAGGAGTAATTTAGTGTGGGGTATAGTTAAAAAAAAAATGGTTTATTATAATCTTGTCATCAACAAAGATGAAGAAGAATAAGTACGTATTTTAGAGCTCATTAACTGCCCAAATAAAGTTAATTAAATTATATGGGACCATCACGCGAGCTTCCTCTACCAAATGAATAAAGAATCACGAAAATCGGACCGGTAATCACAGATAAATTGGTGTGCATACTTTAAAAAAAAGATGCTAGTGGAATACATTTATAACTTCCTTCTTTTTAACAGTCGGTTAAAAAGGCCTTTGCCATACATTCGTACAATGACCTACTGTGGTCAAGGACATCTATACCTAATAATGGGACGTAATTAAAAATTCCATATACAATTGATTGCACAACCATTGGCTTTCCCCATTCCGCATCGCGTCGCATTGGTGCATGTCATAAGTAAACATCAATCATTGGAATTTAAACCTTACGCCAACGACATAAAATTTACATGACGATAACTATACCTAGACTCCTTTAACTTGAGCATTATTTTTTAAATAGGTATGTCCCGCGAAATGCATTTAAAAAACAGGCATTAATCAACGTAATTTAAACCTAACACTAACCACGCTAAAGATCACATGAAGTTAATTACTCGTAAACCCAGATTCCTCTAGATACCTAATTTAGGCATAAATTCGGACATGCATAACACATGGTTGCATTTCATATACAAATCAAAATCATTGCAATTTAAACCTAATGCCAACGACACAGGTACCACGACGAAACGACTATACCCTAGACTTCTGATGCGATGACCCGTGAATTACTTGGGAAACACTATGTTCATTATTTTGACGTCACAACAAAGTGAATGGAAGTGTAAAAGAGAAATAAGGAAATTGATCGCCCATTTCCGCCTTTACTTAATTTTTTCATGAAAAGACCACACCTGTACACAAAAGAGTGATCAAATATTGAGAATTCGAGTGGTGAAATTGACAGCTCAAATCGTCAAATTTTTAGCTTGAGTTGTCAAATTGAGAACTTGGGTAGTCAAACTGAGGAGTCGAATTATCAAATTGATGCCTTGAGTGGTAAAGTTCGTCAGTCTTGTAGTCGAGTTGTCAAATTATGATTAATTTGACAACTCGACCTCTCTCAACAAGCTAAATTGACAGTTTATGAGGTAAGAGTAAAAGTAAGTAAGAGCAAAGTAAAGGAATGAGTGGCCAAATTGAAAGTTTGAGTGGTCAAATTGTATTACATTATATTAAACATACATAAGTTATAGTTTACACTTTGAGAGTAGTTTTAAATGAGCTAATAAATGGTGTCACAATAATGATCACATAATAATTATGTATCTATTTATCTAAAGTTATGTAGGTTAATCCTACACATGTACATAAAAACATAAAAATTCCACATTATTATGACCTTTTTCCTATCATTAGATAAATTAAACAAACAACAACTGGTTTCCTAAAAGAGGAAAATGTGAAATCAAAACAATAAGTCGTAAAACAAAGTCTTGATGATGATGATGAGAGGATGGAATCAGACATTCCTGTAAATGAATGTTTAGGAGTATGAGGAAAAAGGTCCTCATCCTCCATAGCAGAAGGGAGTGCGACCAGATGGGTGTTGTGTCTGGTGAGCTACATCCAGACAGTTAATGTCGGGTTTTTCTATACAAGGTGTAAACGGACCCTTCACAAAGCTATCAACCAAGCATTCTGGACAAATTTTTTTGGTGTGGAAAAATTTTGTTTTACGGTAGGACTCAATGTAACGCGCCGTTTGGGGTTGAAACTCTAGGACCTGGGGTCCGAGTGCTCACAGCCTTTTCAAGGAAATTTCAAAACGCTTAGTTGACACTTTCCGTGACCCAAGGGCTGACTTTTACCTTGGCCAGAGGCTTAGCGTTGCCATACAACGTGGCAACGTCGGCAGTCTCTTGAGGATTTTCCCATTTGACAGCTTTTGAGGAGTTTTTTGACGCCATTTTTTTTTTCGCTGGTGTGACTGCTCTTCTGATCTTCACAGCCCAATTACTGTGTAATATGATAGCTCTTTGTATAACGATGTTCCATGCACCGTGTATAGACAATACCTTTTGCAGGACGGGCGGATAAAAAGAAATCATAGGCACTAATTGATTTTCCTCAGAAACTCTTTATACTATAACCCCATTGTCTAATTAACACTGACCACATCAATTACCTGTATAGGTTATTGGAAAATAATTAAATAAAGAAGGAATCATCAGGAACCCATATAAGGCCATATAAGGTGCGTCAACGTGAAATAGTTGAGTATGAGTAATCATTTTGTCGATTCAAATTATTTCAGTCAGCAAAATTGTGATATTTTCGTTCATATACCGAAAAAGAGAACTACGAAAGGATTTTTGAGAATTAAAGAGGTTCAAAGTTTGAATATGAGTTAGTCATTTTGCCAATGCGCACAGGTTGTCGTTACTCATCATAATAATAATAAAGGGTTTATTGCAGAAACTTGTACAAGTTTTACAGTAAATCTTACATAGGGACCTCCTATTAAGTAAAATATATACCTGTAGTAGGAGATCCCGCTCTTCAATGACAAACTTTATAATGGTAAAAGTGGTGTACAAATCACATCACATCATCTGCCTAGCCTTTTCTCAATTTCATTGGGGTCGGCTTTCAGTCTTACCGGATTCAGCTAAATACCAGTATTCTACGGCTTAACGTGCTTTCTGAGGCATGGAGGAAACTCGGTATGTTATGATGGTCACCCATCCACAGACCAAGCAAGTGCGGCTTAATCTTGAAGAACGACCCGTGCAGCTGTTATTATTTAGCTACGAGCTCCTGGTTCTCCAATACCGCGATGGCCGGAAAAACAAGTGCCTCTTGGCTTTGTTAAGTTTTTACACCCGAATGGTAGCTCTCGTCCAGCCTCGGAGCCCCGCTTGCTCTCCGCCCCTTGTCGATTTTTAGGCAAGATGTCTCGGAAAAGATAAAGAGAGAGAGAGAGCTCTCGGTCGAGAGTGTACATGGCTACTACCATTAAAAACCTCGCCAAATAGAAACAGGAAGTCTACAACCTAACCATGAAGTCCGTAGTTTTGGCCGATGTTACAGGCAAACTAGTGAGGGCCCCGAACTAAGAATGAACTTTTGTGCATAATCTTTATTTTTATTTCAGACGCGCCCGTGCCTTCGTTGACGGACTTAGATAGTCCCTGCCACGCAGAAAAGTTATGCAGCAGTCGAATGTGACGCAGTGCATATTAGTTCCATGGGATTGGGTGTGAATTTTACAGCGACACGTAGTTCAATAAATATACAGTCCTCCAACGGTTATTTTACGAGTGTAGAACAATTTTTTTTAAACACGCCTCAGGTGCTGTAAATAAAGTGTAAAGTACATATTTTTATGTATTGTTTTTTTTTTATGTTCGGAATGTTGTCAAATATGGGTCATCATCATCTGCCTAGCCTTTTCCCAACTATGTTGGGGTCGGCTTCCAGTCTAACCGGATGCAGCTGAATACCAGTATTTTACATGGAGCGACTGCCTATCTGACCTCCACAACCCAGTTAGTACTGGGTAATACGATACCCCTTGGTAAGACTGGTTGTCAGACTTTTTGGGCCACTGACTACCTATAACGACTGTCAAAGATCTACAAATGACACCCGGGACCAACGGCTTAATGTGCTTTCCGAGGCACGGAGGAAACTCGGTATGTAATGGGTGGTCACTCATCCACAGACCAACTTTGGCAAGCGCGGCTTAACCTAAAGATCGATCCGGGCGGCTGTTATTACTTAGCCACGAGCTCCTCCTCCTTCGTTGTCAAATATGGGTATAGGAATGAAAGGAAAGGAAAATTCTCTCACCGATCATATTTGACGTATCAATTGATTTTATTAATACTTGTCTACGTATTGTTTTTGTACTTTGGTCATTTTTTAAATGTAGGTAGGTCGTTACACAAAGTTTTTTCCTTAATAAAAATAAAATCATACATACAGTCATCAATGAAAGTTTGCATGGCTAAAATTTTATAATATTTACAATGGTGGTGGAACTGTACAATATGAATAACATGGCCGAGTAGTTAATAGGAACTATTATTAAAAAACACCTTACAAGGCTGGCTAGATGGTTGATGGAACGCAAAGTCTTCATGTGGCTTAGTAAGGCCCTCAGGCCAGCAGGTGACTTAGTATGATGAGATGCGAGAAGCACATGTGGGTGTACTATTAGGTACACCTCAGTCGTTCCCTTCGGGGGTTACAGGCGTGATGTTATGTCATGAAGCTCATAGAGACGAGGCCTGTGTCCCAGCAGTGGGAACAATGATAGGCTGACTGTGCTAAGGGCCTCACAATGAAATCCTCTCTATAGTTGCCATAGGATCGGTCGATATGTCGATGTTTGGGAGAGGCCTATATCCAGCAATGAACGAATGCTGATGAGGATGCACAACATATAAAACTACCAACTTGTTACGTGATTGTTATGTTGTATTAAACAATTACACATATTATGGGAAATTAATTGTTTTTGATTAATGACGTACGGTCGCAAATGTTGTAAGCACGACTCGGACTGTGATGGGTTTCCCTAATTACGCTGTACCTATTTCTCGTTTGTTAAAGCAAACATTGTAACGAGTGAGGGCGTGTCAAATAAACATGGGGCTTTCAGCAACGTTTGCCGAGGTCAGTCCGTGGATGGGTTCCCATCCATTACATACCGCATGATGAATTATGGGTCACTAAGGCCCACAAGACGAGGCCTTTGTCCCAGCGGTGGGAACATACAAGGTGTAAACGGACTCTTCACGAAGCCGTCAACCAAGCATTCTGTACATCAAACAAAGTAATTCTACACGCAAAAATGATTGCTGAGAAACTACTTTTTTTTGGGTGAAAAATCACGTTTTACTGTAGAACTCGATGGAACGCACTCAAAATGTTGTGCTAGATGGATGCATTGAATAGTACGGGGGTCGTGGAGATATTTAAAGTAAAGTTGTAACAATAAAAACTTATGAAAAACTTAGAACTTTGACCCCTAATATCTCTGTAGCTAGAAGGTTCCCAGGTATGGTCTAGAACAAAAAAATTATCGCAATGACGGGGAAAAAAAGTGCCTTTCGGCTTCGTTAAGGGTACTTTTACACCCATTATAAGCTGCTTACGGTTTGATAACGATGGGTTCACGTCCTGGGTCTTGGGTTACCTAAATCAGACACGGTTGTACTGCGTATTTTTGATATTCTTTGAAGTTATGTTTAGGTATCCGCAAGAGAACCAAGGTTACCGACGTAGCCCGAAGAATAGCCAAACTTAAGTGGTAGTGGGCAGGGCACATTGCTCGCAGAACGGATGGCCGATGGGGCCGAAAAATTCTGGAGTGGCGACCGCGAACCGGAAGACGTTGCGTTGGAAGGCCTCCCACTAGGTGGACCGATGACTTGGTGAAGGTTGCAGGGATCCGCTGGATGCGAGTCGCACAGGACCGGTCAATGTGGCGACACTTGGGAAGGCCTATGCCCAGCAGTGGACATCTTTTGGCTGAAATGATGATGATGATGTTTACGTATTGGTGTAAGGAATGTAGCATCTGGCGTTCGTTTATTTCTGGTAACCCCCATGGGAGAAAACGGTTTGCGTATGTATATTTACTAACTGCCTTTATGTAACAACTTTCGTCATGAGAATGACGTCTTTATTATACGACTACGGAGGTTATGATTTCAACACGTATTTATGTTTGTTCATCTGTTTCCGCATAACTTCAAAACTACTTATTTTATGTATAAAAATGAGGTACCTACCTATTGTTAGAAGCGTCTTAATTGGACGCTGGCGATAGATACATTATGCGCCCGCTAGAGGATATAGTTATTTTAAATATACCTACAAGGCGTAAAAGGACTTTTCACGAAGCCGCCAAACATTCTGTACATAAAACTAAGTAACTTTACACAAAAACACGCTTTTTGGTTGGGGAAAAAAATCACGATTTAGCGGTAGGACTCCATGTAAAATACTCAAAACATTGTGGTGATGGATGCATAGAAAAGAATAACGGTCATGGCGGTATTTTAAGTTAAGTAATAACATTAAAAACTTGTGTAAAAGTTGGAACTTCGACCTCCAATATCACCGAAACTAGAAGGTTCCCAAGTATGGCCCGGAACAAAAAAAAATATCGCAATGACGGGGAAATCAAGTGACTTTCGGCTTCGTTACGGGTATTTTTACACCCATTATATGGGTATGATTAGGTGTTGATACGTTCAAGTGGTCATAGTAGTTCGTGACATGTTCCTTTCCGTGCCTGGTACGTTCATGGCACGGTCATGGTATGGTACGCTGTAGTGGGCAGTGAGGTCACTCTCTTACAATAACAATAACAATTCGATGATAAACAAACAAGAACTGGTACTTCTTGTTATTATTGCTTGTTTACTATTCAAAATGTTTGTAAACAAAAACAATTTGTTTGTATAAATAACGTGGGCAAAATCAATTTGGCTATTAAACCATAACACACATATAAGATTTAAAAAAAAAACAAAAAAAAAAAACCGAAAAATCGGGAACTCAAAGAAAACAATAAACATGGTAAATATCCCGTCTTCTAGTTATAATAATCATAACACACATTATGAAGTTGAAAATTCGACCTATAAAGAAGTAAATAATTATCATTAACACTGAAAACAAGATTTTTACCATGTTTACTGTTTGTTTTGAGTTCTCGATATTTCGGCGCTGTTGCAAGCACCATGATCACGGATATACTGAAGTTATTGCGTTTGGGTGTTTCATTTTCATCTTCCCACCGTTGTCCCATTCTACTGGGGTTCGGCGCAAAACGTTTTCTTCTTCCATTCTCTCCTATCAGATGTCACGGCATCATTTACTCCTTTCTCTTTCATGTTCTTGCGAGTAAGTGTTTATGAACAGATAAGTAAATAATTATTTACGAGAAGTCATGAAACACGTCATTGTATTAAATTGTAAACATTACAGGTAGTTTTAAACCTAGCCTTTCCTTAACAAGTCTTTCCTTCTTTTATAGTACTTTGACTTTCATTCAATTTAGATTGCCATCGACACACTAAGAAAAAGACTGCAACAATTTAGATGATTTTTTTTTGTGTACACACGGCGGCACATGAAGCTGTACATTTCCAGTATAACTTGGCCTCGCTTTGTATAAATTTCCTATACAATGAGAGATTCGCATAAACTGGATTTGTATAGATTGATTGGTCGTCGTGCGTAGTATTAATCACCTGCTTAGCCTTTTCCCAACTTTGTTAGGGTCGGCTTCCAGTCTAACCGGATACAGCTGAATAGCAGTATTTTAGATGGAGCGACTGTCTATCTGACCTCGACAACCCAGTTAGTACTGGGTAATACGATACCCCTTGATAAGACTGGTTGTCAGACTTTCGGGCCACTGACTACCTGTAACGACTGTCATTTAAGATCTATAAATGACAGCCGGACCCAACGGACGGCACGGAGGAAACTCGGTATGTAATGCGTGGTCACCCGATCACGGATAAACCTAGGCAAGCACGGCTTAACCGAAAGATCGATCCCTGCGGCTGTTATTATTTAGCCACGAGCACCACGCTTTTTTTTGAACGGAATAAGTCGGTGTGAACATATCTGCCATAACTCTCACAGACGCACTTCCCGACAAATCTTGCTAAGATACGTCAGACGTATTTGCAATCGACACTTATGAAGCTATTTTAATACAAGTCTCGTTAAGAACGAGATATCTATAAATAGATAAAGACTCCGTCTACGGAGTAAAACTAGTTTTCTGACGTATGCATTAAGATTGCATTCGAGTAGCCATGATGTATGACGTAGAAACATACGCCCTGTTGACCCACTCCGGTTTTCCAAGTTATTGGCATCAGTGTGTGTGTCTAAGACTAGCCGCTAAATTAATTATTTACCGACTTGAGCGAATGTACTGCACAGCATTATGCTGAGTGGTAACCTGCTTGTCGCAGTCACGACGTGCAAGCTGTTAACTTTTTTATTTTCTTTTGTTCCGTCCTGCTGAATTTATAGTTTATTGTTTATTTTTTGTAATTTTGTATGATGCACGTCATGTCCCTGCGACAAATAAATATTGTTTCTTTCTTTCTTTCTTACTGCCTCTTTGGTCTAATGATCACAAACAGCTGCTTAGCAAGGCATTCTGAGTTCGGTTCCCAGGTGGCATTCCAGGACACCGTGTGATCAGGATTTTCCACCATTTCTAACTTTCTAAGGAACAGCAGTAGAATCTGAATTTGCCGGCTGATGGCAACGGTATGTATCCAGTGTAACTCGAAGCCGACCCCAACATGATTGGGAAAGGCTAGGCAGATGATGATGATGGCAATGGTAGAACGCTGCCTTACCCTACAGAGATTCAGGCGTAATGTTATGTATCAAGATTGCACTCAAAGAGTCGCGATGAATGACGTTGAAATTATACCTACGTAGTAGTTGACCCATTCCGGTTTTTCCAAGTTATTGGCATCTATGTGCCAGAGCAATTAATGTATCACTGAGTCTACCTCAACGTGAACATCAATGAGACTAGATTAATAAATTAAGCACCGTTTTATCGCATGGAAAACACGTAACATAACATCACGCCTTGTAATCCCCGAAGAGTTAGGCAGAGTGGTGTGCCTAACAATTACAACCACATTTCGCTAGTTATGTTTACGTCCCATGTAATATAGAAATCCAGAGTCCGTGGCAGATACTGAGAAATTCCTGATGGAAAAATGCAATAACACTTTGCCTGACCCGGGAATTAACCCCAGGATCTCATGTTCAACAGTCGCGCTTTTAGGGACAGTTTCAGGACAATATTACTGCATGAACATTTCGTTATAAATTAATCATCTGCTGGATAGAATATAAGACATTTGCATATCTTGATTTCTCTGTCTCTTCATCTGGTGGACCTTTTTCTGCTTACCAAGTAATACTCCATAAGTGCTATCACGTGATATACTGTCTTCAAAACGTGTTAAATGGACATAAACAAAAACACTTGATTGATTCATAATTTTATGTTTTTCTGTTTACTGTTTACTTCTAACTTAATGCAATTAGTGGTAGGTAAGAATGAAAATTAATGCAAACAAATGTGACGAATCCGTACCGTTAAAGAATCGGTATTTGATCTACACGTGTTTGGCTCAGGTTTTTTGCGGTTCATTACCATTTTCTGCTAAAAGTCTGATGACTAGTTTTCCCATGGGGTATCGTAGTACCCGGTTCTAACTGAGTTGTGGAGTCTGATAGGCAGTCACTTCATTTAATATACTGGTACTCAGCTGCATCCGGTTAGACTGAAAGCTTCTTCTTTATCGTGTGGTTAGTGCCTAACCTGGTCTCAGAGTTTTTATGACATAAAAACTCACATCTCTGACGTCTGATCCTATTGTCCTCACGATGTTTTCCTTCACCGAAGCAAGTGATAATTATAGATACGCACATGAATCCCAAAAATCAAAGGTGCGGCGTACGTTTAATTGTTAAAGTTTTGATAAACATAATGAAAATAATTCTGGTTACTAAAACACCGAAAATCACAAAAAGCTCGCAATTGCCCTTAATGTCAAATTCCTGTTTCAAGAATTCACGCCTTTTTTTCATGGGGGTAGGCAGGAACTATAGAACGCTACCTGCTACTATGCTTTTTTTTTTCGGATGGGAAATCATCAAATGACCCCCCCACTTTGGGCGGAGCGGAAGGGAGTGTCAGACTTGTACTGACTAAAAACCCATCCATGTTCCTTCTTTGCCCTTTGTGTTCCAGGGCCACGGTATCTCTTTCGAACAGTCCCGCAGCCCTGGCAGGCATCGGCCCATGCGGACCCCTACGTGATTGCTGACATCTCTTTGAGGCGCGCGTGAAACACGAACGCGCCGTCGACAAGGCCTGTCGTCATGAGACGGCCGGACGGCGAGCTAGCCCATAACTCGCCGTCCACAGGCCCGCGCCTACGTTGGCCGGGAGCCACTACGTGACCCCCGACGCCCAGGGCGTCTCCCGCGGCGGCTGGGACGTGAGGTTCTTTCCCTCTCACGTCCCGCCACCTCCTTCACAAGCATGACTGCTTCGCAGAAGGAAGTGACGGCTTCCCATTCCCTCTAGCTCCGGACCATGGCTTGGACCAGGGCCGGACGCGAGAGTTCGCCGCCACCAATCGCCGCTACGAGGACACGGCGGTGCTCCGCCCAAGCGGGGCAGACCTCCACGGTGTGCTCCACCGTGTCCTCCAGAAGATCCTCGCAGTGGAAACACCCGGGCGTTTCCTCCCGCCCGATTCGGTGCAGGAACCTCCCAAAACAACCGTGTCCGTGTGAGGGCCTGCGTCAGGCGGTAGGTGAGGACGCCGTGGCACCTCTCTAGCCAGTCCTCAAAGCGGGAACTTATCGCCACTATGGTGGCGTGCCCTGCACGGGGTTGCGACAGTCGCTCTCTCAATGTCGCCATGAGATCACGCCAGAGGTCTGTCCGCTTCACCGGAGATCGTGCGGTACCCCCGGATTAGCCTTATGGCTATCACCTTTTGGGGCGCGTTCAGGTAGTGGGCGGCTTGCCGCCTCAAAGAACGCGCCCACACCGGGGCCCCGTAAAGGGCCATGGACCGCACGACCCCCGCGTAGAGCCTCCGGCAGGAGGCGTTTGGACCCCTCAGGTTGGGCTTGAAGGCAGCCCTTCAAGCGGCTGTCCTTTCCAGTTTGGGAGCAAAACGTCGGATGTGCTCCACGAAGTTCCACCGGCTGTCGAGGACGAGTCCTAGGTACTGCAACGTCGACCCGACGCCGATGGAAACCGCTCCTGCCGTCAGTAGGGATCCCGATGGTGGCGCATTCCGAGGCCCATGAAAACACATGGCCTCGGACTTGTGCAATGCCACCTCGGGACCCAATTGCCGGATTCTCTCCACGACTATCGCAACCCCGCGTGTCATGTTTTCGGCCGTCGCCTCGTGTGACCTCCCTTGTTCTAGTACCAGTGTATCGTCAGCGTAGCAAACTACGCTGACGATATTATTTATTTTTTTGTCATTTTGTATACATGTACATGTTTTTGTGTCCCTCCGACAAATATTTTTCTTTTCTTTATTTCGTCTTTTTTTGTAATAGACTCAGTCAGAATGTTTACAACTGGGCAAGCCAAGTTACAACTGAATAAAATTGCTACTGTAAATTATTATGCGTTTGTTTTTTATTAAATCTCGGATGAATCTATGAGGTTAAATGAGGATAGGTGGAATCGATATTGATTTACTCAAAACAATTTAATAGCATAAAATCCGACAAGAAACCAATTACATCATTTATTTGTTTTAATCATGATATACAATACTTTGTTTTATTATACCGCCTTCAGTCGCATCGAATGATATAAAATATCTTGTCATACCTACTTTCGACGACTTGTTTATATATTCTCCGGTTAAGGGTTTCATGTCTCAGTATTTATTTGGACGTTCCACCGGTATTTTGTGGGAGTATGTTGAAAATTATTGCGCTTGGATTTTTTATTGAAAATTAAAAGTGCTCGATAATTTTTCGGTTTTTAAAATAATTTTTAAAAGTGACAGTGTATTCAAAACATTTTGAAGGACTTTTTGTGAGTGTTATTAAAAGTAATATTAATAATTAGTGATTTTAAAAATAGTTTTCATTAAATTTAAAACCTACAAACTTTTTAAAATTTATGAAATTAGATTGCGTAATAATTGTTTATTGATAATAAAATTAGTCGTAAGCATAAATCACACACGCGTTTTTTCGTGAACGTATGTGTTGATATAAGGAAAAATCAATTCATTAATGCGCGAGCGCCGTTTAAATACCCAGTGTACTAGGGTACAGTGCTCATTCGCTGTTCGCACCTCAGATTGTGCGGTCAACTATACAAGGGTACCACCTTGCAGTTGAACCGGCAATCTCCTTCAGTCCTTTAGCCTTTTTAAGGTCCAGGATACTAAATGTTCCTACATTTTAAATGAAGTAGATTTTTTTTAAGATTTTTAAAAAATGGCGTCCTGTGTTTTGTTTGTTGTGCTATTGTGTGCTCTGTGTACTGGAGTGAGGAGTATCAATTTTAAATCGTGGTGGAATAAAGGTTTGTATTATTTCTTTTATTATTATAAAAAAATGTTTAAAACCCGCTTTTAATTGAAAAAAAAGTTAAATTTCATTTGAGAAAGTAAGTTTACATCCAATTATGGGAGATTTTAGTTAGTTAACTTGTTGTTTTTTGTATTTATTTATTTATTTGTATTGTATACGTTAATGCTATCTTGCGTGGGAAATGCTCTGTTTTAGTTTGAAGTTTAGTATACAAAAATAACTCAAGTAAACAATCATTAAAAAGTATTTAAAAAGTAAAGTTAAGAGAAGTTTTAAAACGTCAGCAACAACGAATTACATTATAAAAACTCGTTGTCAACAAATATAGTTTAAAACTGTTTAGTACTTTAAGAGTAAGTAATTGGTCTGTGAACTAAAAAGCCAAATATGATTCAACAAAGATGCAATAATGATGAAATATTTAACGAAGATTTGAATAAATTGCTCAATATAATGATGTAACATTGATTTCGTCAATCTAGGTGACAAGAAAGAGACGGCACTATAATGTCACTAACCTGTTTAGACTAGTGTAAAAGAGACAAATAGTATCTATCAGACACCTTGTTTTAATGTTGTGATTAGAAACTTTATTCAAAACTTTTGTTTCATCATAAAAAAGTAAACTATGAAGCAAGCAGCCAATGATTCCTTCCCATTTTATGACGTAATTCTACTCAAACGCTGATTGGACCAATGACTGCCAATCGCGTCTTGCTTTCGTAAACGATTGTGTGAAACCACACCCTAGATACAATTAAACAAAACAATAGGTACCTACTTTGTAAAACTTTTATTTACTCTAAACGAAAAATTATGATTTTGATGTTAAATTTTTAGATTTCATAATTGACGAGCCTTGTAGACAAATACTACTATAATATCATCTATATACAAAACAGTGCACAAAACAAATCAGAATATACTATAGGTAAATTACATAAATATGTTGTAAATTCCCACATCAATTCTTCTCAACATTTCCTGTCCCAGTGACGCAGGTCCGTCGACAATTAATATATGTGGCACGCGTTTTCCTGTACTTGGTCCTTATACATCGCAAGTACAGTAATTGGTTCTGAGAAAAGAAAAACCACCGAGTATGACAAATTAGGATTTTTTTTTGAAGAGTATTATGGCGTTCATTATGCGTTTATAACCAAAGCAAAATGGAAATGGCCTAAAATCGAGACCTCTTTCTCTCTATCTACATTAATATTATAAATAAGTAGTTTGTTACTTTGGATGTAGGAGGTTATCTCTGAAACTGCTCACCCGTTTTCAAAAATACTTTTACTAAAATTATTATGAGTTCCAAAACTGTTGCTTATCATAATGACATAATTATGTCTTTATTTATTTGCTAATAAGGTATAAGTTTGAAGTAGCATCATGCTAAATAGGTACCTATTTATCTACGTAACATACGTCAATGACGAAATGAACGGGAAGGAAGGAAATATAATTAAACCAATTAAAATTTTAATTAATCACTGGATTCAAGTTGTAAAACTGAACTGGTTCATTTGGCAATATATGGAGTTGCTTACTCCAATATTGATTGACCCTTGGGTCATTCACAAAATTGACTCATTTATTCATTAAATTACCAAAGCCCTTGAAAATTCAAATACGAATTATAATTGCATATTTTTAATTATGTATTTCAATTGAAATTTCACATTATGTAAATACCTAAATGATTCTAGACGTTTTTAGTTCTGTCAGACCGTCACCTAATTGCAAATAACATACTTATTGTATATTTATAGCAATCCTTTAGTTTGACAAAAAAGAGAAATTCAAAATAAACAAGATTAATATAATGTTTCAACAACTTGTATCATAGGATAGAATTTCTCTGACAAATTGCACAATGTTATGAATGAAAGTTTGGTTTTAAATCTTCAATAACAATTATTAATATTATTTTAAATAATTATTCTCAGAAAATAATGATGCTTGTTTATTTCATATAAGTAAACAATTCAATATGACGTTTGGGGAAAATATTATGACATTTAAAACTTTTGTTACAATTTCTATAGAATTCATAGACTTATTTTTAAACGGGGTAAATAATTTTCTCCAACATTTTATGCCTATAATATTCTTTGTAGGCACCATCATTTAGAGACATTACTGAGGAAGGTTTAGATAGAAAAGAAAAAATCATATTTTATTATTGCGAAGCTTGCTTGAGTCATTGATTAACATTAGTTCAAAATTTAAAAAAAAATATTTCAAAAATCGAACCGAACAGAAATCTACCATAATGATTTGCTTTTTTCCATTTTACTAATGAAAATTGTCTTTGTTACAGCCGAAGCCAAATGTGGCGTTGAAGCCAGCACAAACCTGGTCCACCACAACCCCTGGCTGGTCTACATCGAGTACTGGCGTGGAGATACTGATACCGAAATCAGATGCGCCGGTACTTTGATCGACAGCAGGCATATCATCACCGCTGCCCACTGCGTTAAGACTCTGAGGTTCAGCCGGTAAGCATCTTTTGAAATTGGACTTTATGTTTAAGCATCTTGATATCTAGTTACTGTGGGACATATCAGGCAAACGCTCCATGTAAAATGCTGGTGTTAGCTGCATTCACTTTGAACTGGAATTGAATCCCTGGAACCAATTTTAGAGAAATAGTTTCATTGTTTAGAAAAGCCTGATTTGAACAAGTTTTTGCCGTAGTGTGGAGCATTTTACGTACATGGTTTTACTCTGATAGTGTTTTACGCACGTAAATGAAATGACTATGCACATACTGACCGCAACAAACGTCCTGCGCAGTTTCCTACGTAAGCGAAAAACCGCGCATGTAAAATGGAAACGCGTATGTTAGTAACGTATGAAAAATATATTAATGTGACAAGCATGACTGTAAAATAACAAACTATTGAAGTTCTTAAGAAATATTTGTCACATTCAGGCAACCGATACTATCCCAAATTACATGACTGTCATCAAAATCTTCACGGCAAAAAATGCTGATGTTTTGTTTTTCTCTTTCTAGTTTAGTCGCCCGTCTTGGCGAATACGACTTATATGCTAAAGAGGATTGCGTTCATGGAGTGTGCGCTGACCCGGTCGTCAGGATCAATGTGGCTGACATCATTGTGCACCCTGGTTATGGTGACAAGACCCACGATATCGCTATCCTGACACTAGAGGAAGATGCTCCTTATACCGGTATGTATTTTAATTTTAAAAACTTCACTCAGATCCAGCCTGTCCCTTTGCTACCCTAAGCCAGGGCTTAGGAAGTCGCTGGCCTTAGCGCGCTGTCGCTTAGTTTTTCAGTTTTATGCCCATGGCTGGAGGCATGGCTCTCAAGGCTCGTTTAAGTATTTGCGGCCAGTGTTAAGTCTTGAGCTATCTGTTATTTCGAAGTATTTAGGTATATTGTTGTGACTGAAATACTTTCAATCTCATAATTTTGATGCCAATTACTGGCTAACTCTGTCTATGAATCTCTTGCAAGTTCATTCACATCATATTCATAAAAGAATATTCCAGTACTAATAAATCAATAATTTGTTATTTACAGACTTCATCCGCCCGATCTGCCTGCCATTCGGAGACCTCCAACAAGACGCCGAATTCTACGCAGCTGGTTGGGGAGAAATCCCCAACAAAGGTTACTACGCTCATGTTAAGAAAATGATTCGTCTGCCCTACTGGTCCAGGGAAGAATGCCAAAAAGCATATCAGTACAATCACATCCCAGAACATGTCATCTGTGCTGGTGGCGAAGAAGGAATTGATACCTGCAGGGGTGACTCGGGTGGACCCTTAACCCTGGTGAAGGATACCATCGAATTGTGGGGAGTTACCAGCCATGGAAATGTCCACTGCGGAACCAAAGACTCTCCCGGCATCTATACTAATGTAGCTGAACATCTGGATTGGATTCAGACTGTTCTTGAATCATAGTGGAAAATAATTGACCTAGGCTTTAATGAAATGATTTTTGTATGTAAATATTATTTTAATGACAGCAACGCGATAAAATGTAAAAAAGAAGTTTTAAAGTTCAAATATTTTAAAAACTGACCAATGATCTCTTAATTTTAAAAATGTTAATATTTTTTATTTAAATTACATTTTATATAATACATTTAAATGTAGATTAATTTTAATTTAAATGATGTATTTGCATTTATTTATGAAATGACATTACACAACCAAAAGTGTAGTTTAGTATTTTAAATGTCATAATTTGTTTTGCAAATTACATTTAAGAAATGAAAACTAAAAAAAAAACGTTGTTTCGGTTTTCTTTTGTTTTTAAAAGTAAATTATGATTGACTTTGCTTTCACATAATAATTATGTATTTTTACTAAAGACTGTTGGTACTTGCAAAAATAGTATTTATTCCACTAATCAGATTCTGAAATTCAGTACTTATTGCCAATGTTCTTTGCCTCTAAATGTTCTCACATATAGCTATAGTACATGCACACATTGTGAAATAACTTTAATTTATTTATTAAGGTTTTTCAACCAATTCACTGTCAAAATGTGGGGTTACTATTCTTCTGCCTACCAATTGAAGAATACAGGCGTGAATGTGTTGTTAAACCTTTACAAAGCTAGACAGCTAGTGATTTTATCGCTTAAAATTGTGTACTAATACTGCTATAAAATCAACATTATATTATTTAAGTACATAAAAAGCGAAAGAGTTTAAAAGTTTTTTTTTAAATAAAAATGTATGCAGGCTTTAGATATACTACGATTCTTTTAAAGCCTTCTGGGTGTGTTGAGTTGTCTTTTTGAGATCAATTATTTATTTTATGTTAGAGTGTTATGCAATTGGTAAAATCCATTGCCTGCATACCAAACTCTTTGACGACTGTACTTTCAATTTGCATGATTTGTAATTGACAGTTGTGAATAACTATTCATTTTTGTTTTACATAAAAGAGGTCATGTTTCTTTGCTGAAAATTGTAATATTCTTTTCGTAAATTCATGTCTTGTCTTTGCGAACTTTTTGTCAATCTGTAACAATTTAATTTATTTATTTATTTTTTAATTTAAGAAGTACGGTAAACAAAAAAGATTCCTATCCACTAGATTTAGATTACCTTTAATAAATTATTTATTTTGTAGTTGTAAAAAGGGAATTTAAAATATTCTTGTCAGATGGGAATTGCTTTAAATTGTTAAACAAAAGTGCCTTATTGTTATGTAAAAAAGTGAATGTTTTAATAGAAAATCATTCAATATTCAAAAAAATTCGACAATTGAAAATATACTGCGAATGTGACAAAGTTTTACCTTTTATTTCGAAATTAGCTTTTCCTAGAAAATTATGACCTGAGAACTCATCATCATCTGCCTAACCTTTTCCCATCTATGTTAATGTCAGCTTCCAAAATAACTGTCTGTGGCTGAATACGAGTATTTTACATGGAGTTACTGCCTATCTGTCCTCCACGACAACACGATACCCCATGGCGAGACTGGTTGTCAGACTTTCAGGCTTCTTAACCGTGACAACCGTCTTAGGTCTACAAATAAAAGCCAGGAGTCGGGGCATGAACGGGACTCAGTATATCACCTATCATCCAGGGATCTCGACAATGCTGATTAAAGGCGTATGACGGGATAACGGTTGAGTATTTCCATAACCTCCTCTTTGCTTAGATGTCGGTTAAAAACTGTATATTAAAGTCATAGGGTGCTTGATACAACTAAAGAGCTTCACAAAAATCGAAAGCTAAGCTGTATGTAGTCATTGAGTTACATTGCGACGATCAATGCTGTACCTCCAGTGTGTGTCGCACCCCGACTCGGGCAACAGGAATTTCTCATACGAATATTCAACAGATGTTTCAGTTTATTTCTGAAAATTTTACCGAGTATAAAACTACCCTCCACGGAACCGTGAACCAAGCATCTAAACAACAAACTAAGTAAAAAAACTCAAAAATGATTGCTGGGGAACGACTTTTTTTTTGGTAAAAAAAAAATACGGTAACACATTGTGCTGATAGATACATTGAATAGTACAGGAGTTGTGGTGGTATTTAAAGTTAAGTTATAAGTTTAAAACATTCAAAACTTGTATTAGTAGAAAGTATGAAAAATTTCGAACTTTGATCCCCCCTATATCTTCGTTAGAGTACGTGGTTCCCAGGTAAGTTCCAGAACAAAAATGATCGCAATGACGGGGAGAACAAGTGTCTTTCGGCTTCGTTCAGGGTATCTATACACCCATTAGATGTACAAAGATCTTTTTACGTGTGCCCAAAAGCACCACTTATGCCAAAACATTAACAAAACCAATAATTTTTTTTACCATCATCATCCCTGTGATTCTGTAAACGTCCCGAAAGAGCAAAAAGATCCATGAAACATTTACTTGTTAGGGCTGCGGGACTGTTCGAAAGAGACACCGTGGCCCTGGAACACAAAGGGCAAAGAAGGAACATGCATGGGTTTTAGTCAGTACAAGTGTGACACTCCCTTCCGCTCCGCCCAGAGTGGGAAGGGTCACTTGATGATTTCCCATCCGAATGAAAAAAAAAAAAAACATTTACTTGTTTAGTTTGATCTGTTAGGTTTCCATGGCAACAAATAATAGTACTTACAAAGAATGGCGACGCACGCGACCACGAGAATAATCACGTTTTCCTTAATTATAAATATATTATAGTATCGTGAGGCAGACACAAGAGGAAGTCTTATCGTAAATCACATTTAGCACGTCAAAATAACGTTTCTTGACCATGTTCGTTCGAACAGGGAAATATGCGTATTACCAACGGGCGATAAATTAAATCTACACACTTAAATTTAACGGTTTGTTAATCTACACTAATATTATAAAGCGGTAAAGTTTGAATGTAGGAGGTTATCTTCGAAACTAATAAAAAAAAAATATATATAATTTAAATGTTATAATATAATTTATGTTGTACTATTTTATTTTTTGTTCTATTACCGCTGGATGCGAGTCACACGTAATTTATTTATAAATTATATTATCAAATTTCATCATCTTCCTGCCCTTGTCTCATTCTATTTGGGGTCGGCACACACGTTTTCTTCTTCCATTGTCCCGGACACGTTTTCTTCTTCCATTGTGTCGGACGTCACAGGGGAGATTATAATTTATTTATAATTTTATATTATAAAATAATTTATTATTAATAATTATACTATAAAATAATTAAATATGATTAAATTATTTTTCTGTCTCGTTTGCTGCTAGTGTGTGTTCTGCTTTCACTAGTATTTTTTTACTTTATCTCTTGACTTATGGATTGCATTCACTCTGTGTATCCTTATTTTTTTTTTTTTTTTTCAGCAAAAAGTTTTTGCTTTTCTAATTGTTTATATGAGCTTTCCTTTTTATTGCAACATAAATTCTACATCTCGAATTCTGAAGGGTTTTCATAGGTGTTTAATGAAACATCTTTTAATATTGCACAACATTGCGATTCTAAAGTATTACCGTATTTTAAGGAAAAGAGTCAGATGACTCGAATACTTTTATAGAACCTTGTTTAATGGTTATGGCATATTGTGTTTTACCTTAGCTAAGTATAAAAACATATACCTACAGGCAACATCGTTTATAAACAACATAAAAAACCCGCTCCGAGTGTGTCTAAATACGGGCAGTGCAGGGTTAAGCTATAATGTGCATAAGATTTTTGTTTAGTTCCAGAATGCTGTAAATAAATTGATTTAAAACACATAGTTTATTTTTTTACTAACTGTACTTTTTGACATGCAAACTAATGACGACTTGAGAACATCAATTGTAAATAAAAATTCGTTTGATTTCTTATGATGACGCATCGGGATTTCTTGTAAGAAAAATAAATTGGTGATGACTCGGAACAGTGATGAGTCGGGCATAACTCGAACCGTTCACAATATTCGAACCTCATCATAAGCCTAGACTTTTCCCAGCTATGTTGGAGTCGGCTTCCAGTCTAACCGGATTCAGCTGAATACAGTATTTTACATGGAGCGACTGCCTATCTTACCTCCACATCCCAATTAGTACTGGGTATGGGTAATACGCTACCCCTTGGTAAGATTGGTTGCCAGACTTTCTATCTAGCCACTGACTACTTGTAATGACTGACACAGATCTACAAATGACACGGCTTAACGTGTTTTCAGAGGCACGGATGAAAGTCGCTATGTAATGGGTCACACACAATGATATTATAAAAAAAGATACGTTACTTTCATCTGAGCGGCGTTCAAATATCGTTGCGTTGTTACGACTGCAATAGATAATACGGAACGTATGATACAGAAAGAGATAGCTATCGCGCTTGAAGTACTTAACTTACGGCAATTGTCTGAATTTGTCTGCAATAATTTGCGCGAGCTAGTGCGTAATCTACTTTTTTTAAAATTAATATCATTGACCACACATTCACGGACCAACCTAGGCAAGTGCGGCTTAGCCTGAAGATCGATCTGAGCGGCTGAAATTATTGAGCCACGAGTTCCTCTTAAGTATAGGTAAACTCTTTACATTACGCAGGCTTTAAAAGGTAAACAAATTCTGTGACGCACCGACTATTTGTTACTGGGTTAAAAATATTACAGAAAAAACACAAAATAGTACTTACACATGACATACTTTCACTTTAATAACAGGAAACGCCCATATAAGGCTTCTTGATGAAAAGGAAACATGAAATTTACCACACTAACAAAACACTAAATCGAATAGGTATGTTTCTGTGGTGAGATAAACGTCATTGTCGTCCATGGTTGTGATTCTAAGGGCGTTTGTGAACTACAAGGAATTTTACTGTCCGGCAGTCCGATTTTTTACGGTCCGATATGGCACGCCATACATGTATACCCTTCTGCGAAACAGTCATGCTAGTGAATTAGGTGGCGGGACGTGAGAGGGAAAGAACCTCACGTCCCAGCCGCCGCGGGAGACGCCCTGGGCGTCGGGGGTCACGTGGTGGCTCCCGGCCACCGTAGGCGCGGGCCTGTGGACGGCGAGTTATGGGCTAGCTCGCCGTCCGGTCGTCTTATGACGACAGGCCCTGTCGACAGCGCGTTCGTGTTCCACGCGCGCCTCAAAGAGATGTCAGCAACTGAGTAGGGGTCCGCATGGGCCGATGCCTGCCAGGGCTGCGGGACTGTTCGAAAGAGATACCGTGGCCCTGGAACACAGAGGGCAAAGAAGGAACATGGATGGGTTTTAGTCAGTACAAGTCTGACACTCCGCTCCGCCCAGAGTAAGGGGGGGGGGGGGGGGGTCATTTGATGATTTCCCATACGAAAAAAAAAAAACATAATACATGTATACAAGGTGTAAACGGACCCTTTACAAAGCCGTCAACCAAGCATTCTGTACTTCAAACTAAGAAAATTTATGCTGGGAAACGACTTTAAAAAAAAAAACACGTTTTACGGTAAAACTCAATTGGTAAAACATTATGCTGGTGGATAAATTGAGTAATAAATGGGTCATGGAGGTATTTAATGTGAAGTTATAGCCTTAAACCCTAGTACCTACTAGATAAAAAACTTGTGAAAAAAATGAAACTTTGACCTCCAATATCTCCGTAACTAGAATGTTCCCAGGTATGGTCTAGAACAAAAAAAAATGATCGCAATGACGGGGAGAACAAGTGCCTTTCAGCTTCTGTAAGGGTCTATTTACACCCTTTATACTAGTTTGTGCACTATACGTAATTTTACCGTCCGACATTGTACTTTCCCCATTCCAGGCCGTTTTAAAAACAATCATAAGTAGCTGTAGACATCCGACAGCAGTTAAAATAAACTCTTTCGTCCTGCCTCAATTTATTGTGGTTTATGTAAAATGACCCTGTCAGGTACCATTCACTTATAAGGGGATGAACCCAAAATTGTTTTTGTATTCAACGTCTTGGCACGTAGAGTACGAGTAAAGCAAGCAACTGCCGACGCTCCAAGAAACTAACCATCATCATAATCATTTCAGCCGAAAGACGTCCACTACTGGACATAGGCCTCCCCCAAGTGTCGCTACATTGACCGGTCCCGTGCGTCTCGCAGCCACCTGATCCCTGCAATCTTCACCAGGTCATCGGTCCACCGAGTAGGAGGCCTTCCAACGCAACGTCTTCCGGTTCGCGATCGCCACTCCAGAACTTTTCGGCCCCATCGGCCATCCGTTCTGCGAGCAATGTGCCCTGCCCACTGCCACTTAATTTTGGCTATTCTTCGGGCTACGTCGGTAACCTTGGTTCTCTTGTGGAAACTAATCGTTCCTAGCGTAATTACGCGTATGTGGCGTGTAGTTTCAAAGAGAGCTACCCTAAACTGCGCCGCACCGTTCCAAGTAAAGACGGAGAAGTACACAAGCTAATCATCCGTATTTTTCATGCCACATCATCATCATCATCATCTGCCAAGCCTTTTCCCAACTATGTTGGGGTCGGCTTTTAGTCTAACCGGATGCAGCTGAATACCAGTATTTTACATGGAGCGACTGCCTATCAGACCTCCACAACCCAGTTAGTACTGGGTAATACGATACCCCTTGGTAAGACTGGTTGTCAGACTTTTTGGGCCACTGATTACCTAACGACTGTCAAAGATCTACAAATGACAGCCAGGACCAACGGCTTGACGTGAAACTCGGTATGTAATGGGTGGTCACCCATTACATACCGGCTGTTATTATTTAGCCACATCCTACCGTAAAAAATCGGACTGTCGGACAGTAAAATTCCTCGTAGTGCACAAACGCCCTAATGATGTTTTTTAAAACCGAGTTTAAGAATAACATAACTTCGAATAAGGCACGTAAAAGTGTCGTATTATTGGGGTCGAGTCAAGCGCTATTAAAATACTGATACATACAAACACATTATTATTTAACTTAATTTGGTATTAATGGCTTACGCTGTACTAAATGTAATAACAAAACATAACATCACGCCTGTAATCCACGAAGGGTTAGGCAGAGCTGTACCTAATAGTACACCCACAGTGCATCTTATGTTTTAAGTCCCATGTAATAGGGGCTGAGCCTATTGCCATCAACCGGGAATCGACCGGGAATTAAACCCAGGACCTCATGTTCAGCAGTCTCAGCAACGAGGCAGCATTAAGAATATCATAACTACGAATAGGCATGATGTGCTAAAGGGACGAGCCTAATGCCATCAACTTGGCACAAATCAGAGAACAGTGGTAGCCCAGCGAGGGAAGAGATGAGAAACTGGCACTTTCACAACACGTACAGGTCCGCGAGGTGGATTACAACCCACTACGTCATGAAAGAGGTCTCTTATGTCCCAGCAGTGGGATCGCTATACAACAATACTTTTAGTATTTGCGAAACCTGAATATAGTTTGTCCAGAATAAGTAACTGAATCGATTCCAATAATTTTTAAATCATGTTATATTTCGTCCCAAAAATATTTAAAAAAGGCTACAACTTTGATACCGAGCGATAATAAGTACCTATCGCAATCATTTAGTTACCTGCCCATTATCAATGAGCTCAAGACGATGCTGGAGGCGCGTGCGCTGGTGCGCCTCGTGTTGACCACGTTTCTGTGCGGACAACCAGGTACCAGAACAAGCTTATAACTTTGTGATTTTCACATTACAGTTTTGAAATTTTGTACATAGATTCTTTACACAAAAATACTAGACACGTGTTACAGGTTTCGCAAATACTAAAACAAATGTTGTATACTGGTTATTCTTATGCTATTGCCATCAACCGGACGAAATAGCTCATGGCTAAATAATAACAGCCGCTCGGGTCGATCTTCAGGTTAAGCCGCGCTTGCACAGGTTGGTCCGTGGATGGGTGATCATTCACCCATTACATACCAAGTCTCCTCTGTGCCTCGGAAAGCACGTTGAGCCGTTGGTCCTGGATGTCAGTTTCTGGATAATATGATACTCCTTGGTAAGAAAGATTGAATTGTCAGATTATTGAACTTCTGACTGGCTGTAACGACTGTGAAATATCTAAAAGGGTGTAGTCTAACGAAGCCAAAAGGCACTTCTCATCCCTGAAGGTTCTCCTAGGAACCTTCTAGTTACGGAGATATCGGAGGTTGAAGTTCCAACTTTTTTTTTAAAAACAAAATTTTAATGTTATAACTTTACTTTAAATACCTCCACAAACCCCGTACTATTGAATGCATCCATCAGCACAATGTTTTAGTGCGTTAAATTGACTCCTATCGTAAAACCTTTTTTGATTGATTTGATTTTTACCCCAAAAAATAAAATAGATTCCCAGCAATATTTTTTGCGTGAATTTACTTAGTTTGATATAGAGAATGCTTGGTTGACGGCTTCGTGAAGGGTCGCATGTACACCCTGTATAAGCGCCATGCTCGGAAATCAATTTATTTATCACCAAAGAGGCTCGCTTAGTATACAGCTGCATCCGAAATATTTACAAATACATACTCGTCACCATTCTCCTGAAATCATACCGTAGGCATACGTCCCGCATCCTTGGTAGAAGTCCCCCGTGTCAAGCGATTCACGAACTTAATGCCGACGTCAATTTATTCACCTTTGCCCAGTGATTCAGTTAGTCCGGTAAGAACTCAATCCATTCCTTGTGTTGAATGACGTACAGACAGGCGGACAGTCCCTAGAGCCGACCTAATTTTATAAAGATGACTATAATGAATAGACTGGTCTAGCGTTCGGTCTAGTTACTAAAGCTTCTGAGTAGGGAACTTGGTTTTTCCTTTATTAGTTTACACACATCACTGACATTGGTGACTAAACGGCTCGTGGCTAAACAATAACAGCCGCACGGGTCGACAATTAAGGAACTTTTGACGTTGATGATCCGTGGATGGGTGAGCATCCATTATGTACCCAGTTCTTTCTGTCCTAGGAATGCACCATAAGCGGTCGTTCCTGGCTGTCTTTCAATATAGACTTTTATTTAACTTGCCTTGTTAGTTAGTTTGTTTGGTCAAATCTTGTAATTGAATTTCAAACCAGTTCCGACCAACCGATTGAGCTGAAATTTTAATGTACACCGATAAAATTATTTTCATTACTTGGTCCATTGGGATGCAAATGACAGTTGTCAAGTGTCGAAAACTAATAACGATGGATTGATTCACATATGAACTATTTTTTCACTTAAGGATTCATTTTGTTGTCAGAAATTTCACTTTTTCTCTTTTCTATTAATATACAAACGCCAGCACATCAAGCTACGACAATCTGTCAAAGTTTAATAGATTTTCAACTTTATCGCTTCAGTATTAGGTTCAAGGTTGATTGGGAGAATTTGACAGTTTCGGTTAGCTAGATGTGCTATTGTCTGTACCTACGTATTATTTCGTGGTAGTAAAGATGACTTTGTTTCGTGTTTCAAACGTTACCAGTGACGTACTGTTGACATTAATTAGGTACTTTGACTCAAACGTCACCCGGAAAATAATGAGGTGGGTAGGTAAATTATTTTTTCATCGAAGTGCACATTATTATTACCAAAACTTTTCCGACGTACGGACGATCTCACGTCAGGTAGACTGACCATTTGTGGTCTTTGGTGGTCTGGCCTTATTTTACCTGTGTTCACATGAATCAAAAACTTAGCCTGAAAATTATGGAGGAAAGATTTCACCAGCACTAAACTTCTTGGAAATTCACCGATGCACTTCCAAGGTGTATCGTGTTACCTGTTAACTGGGTCGTGGAGGTCCGATAGGCAGTCACTCCATGTTAAAATTTGGTATTCAGCTGCATTCTGATAGACTGGAAGTCGTCCGCGACAAAAGACTAGGCAGACATACATAAAATCACGCCTTTTTCCCATGGGGTAACTCAGAAACCATAGAACGCCACCAGCTACGATCCTTACATACTCCTTCCGCCTGGTCCACGTTCATACATCTGGTCACACACGCACGCCGGTTGCGAGTAGTTTTTGAAGAACCTCACCAATAAGGTCAGTGCATGTCCTTCTAGGGCATCCCCTCCTGGCGGTGCCACACATATCTGCCTTGTAAATACCTTCTGTTAGTCGCTTTTCACTCACCCTCTCCACATGACCAAACCATCTCTAAGCACACTCTTTTAAATTTTTGTCACTGCATCTTCTTTTAAACCGCAACGTTCTCGTAATAACTTCATTCCTCAATTTATCATTCAGAGTTACACCACACCCGCTAAGACTAGGCATATGCTGAGATGTTATCCCAGTTTATTTGGGGCTCCTCTATTAGTCGTCATCTCCTTCGTCCAGGTCGACCTCTACATGGTGGGGAAACATTTAGGTGAATAATAATAACATGGCGAAGAACGAAAAGGATAAGCAAATCAAGTATCTTGACTTGGCTTGCGAGGTTGCCGACATGTGGGATGTGAGTTCAGCGATCATTGTGCCGATAGTCGTTTTAGCCAATGGCTTAATTGCCAAGAGCCTCGACGAATACCTGAGGAGGCTATCGTTAGGCAGCTGGATCAAGGGCTTGATTCAGAAATCGGTACTCCTGGAAACGGCGCGTATTGTTAGAAGGTTCTTCCCTCTGGAGCCCTGACCGCCGGTAGCTTGGACCCTGTTCCCGATACCGGTGGGCTACTATATTTTTTGAGTTTGAAATATTTAAGAACGTAATTTATATGGATAGATATGAATGAAGAAAATAAAACATGGCGAAATTAAAATATTAATGAAGCCATCTCATCCGCCCATTTCCATATACGGATTATTTCTCCTAATTTAGCGAACTATAGAAATGATTGAGTTCTTGAAATTAATTATTGAATTAGGTTTTAAGGAAAAATTTAGATTGATATTGACTTACCTTATTAAATATGATTATATTAGGTAAATATTATAGGTATTTAGTATGTTTTATGAGATAAGGTAAGGGAACAATATGCGACATCCGCATTCCACTTAAATTCAAGGGAAAGATTTTATAAAACCATGGTTAGAACCGCTGTCTTGTATGGATCAGAATGTAGGGCCACAAAAGAGATTAATGAAAGGATGCTGCATGTGGTTGAGATGAGAATGATAAAAGGGGGATGTGTGGTGTAACGCGAATGGATAAAATAAGAAATGAGTACATAAGAGAAAGTCTGAAAGTGGCGCTGTTGACAGAAAAGTTGTGTGCTAATCGGAGGTCGTGGTATGGACATGTGATGCGGAGGAATGAGGAAAATGTAGTGAAGGCAATGTTGAGTATGAATGTAGATGAAGACCAAAGAAACGATGGATGGACTGTGTGAAAGCTGATACGGCTAGAAATGAGGTATCGCTGAGATGACGAGTAATAGAGAAGTATGGAAGAAGAAGACATGCTGCGCCTCAAAACAAAATTGGGATAAGGACTGCAGAATGAGAATGAGATGATGATTATTAGATAAGGTAAGTCATTCGATCAACGTTTTCAAAATTCTTTCAATCTATACTTATTTTATAAATGAGTAAAGTAAGAAAACTTATAATCTGATTACAGGAATTCTTTCACTGGTTCCGAAGCGCGGCTTCAGCTGAAGATAGACCCGAGCAGCTGTTATTATTTAGCCACGTATCTTAGGTCCGACCTGCCAATAGCCCAACAACTATGGGCCTTGGACTGTTCAGTGCGAGGTCGTCAAATCGAACCTGATTATGGAAAAATATATGAACAAGCCAAAAAAACTGACAACCAGCCTAACCAAGAGGTATCATGTTACCCAGTAACTGGAGGTTTTGGAGGTCAGATAAACAGTCGCTCCTTCTCATAACTATCTGCCTAGCCTTTTTCCAATTATGTTGGGGTCGGCTTCCAGTCTACCCGGATGCAGCTGAATACTAGAATTTTACATGGGTCGACTGCCTATCTGTCCTCCAGTCCCTCTTTGTGAAATGCTGAAATTCAGTTGCATCCGCACTGCATATGAATTCAGCCTGAAAGCCGACCCCAACATAGTTAGGAAAAGACTTGGCAGATGACGATAATCTTTTTCTAGACTATGGAGTCGCTTCCAAGCTTGCAAGGATTGCCCAACCCTACCGGTACTAATGTAAAAAGACGGAGACATGGTCGGTGGAACGTTAAAGGTATCTTAAATTAGTAAAAGTTAAATCAATCTTTTTTCCATAGGTTCCTTTTCTACTTTCTCCCGCCCCCTCCCCCTCTTAGCCCTCAATAATGCTTCATCGGCATGATAGCCAACCAATGTCGTCAATACTCCTCAATCGTAGGAATGTGGTTTAGGCGATCGAGAATCCATATTTTCCCTGTAAACGCCACTGGATATATAAACCCGTTCAGAACGACGAAGCGAACCATTGCTAGAGGTAAAATTGACTGAAAATAACGTTATGAGCATTTTAATTGATTTAAAAAAATAATTTAATTTGTGGTGCGATTTTAAATTCATCTATGATTCGTTTATTATTGCTGTTATCATGTCTTCGAGACGTTTTGGCTTTTAAATTGTTGCACGGTAAGTTTTTTTTTTTATTGTGAAATGTTTTCCATCAGTGCTTTCTTATGATGTGAAATTATTTTTTAGTCACTTTCCTGTCTTTTTTGCCTAAAATGGACAGTCAAAAAGGACTGATTTGAATAAATTATTTTTTTAATTGTGTCCTGAATATTTTTTTTTTTTTGTTTTATTCTGAACGATTTTTATTTTCTAGTGTAAATATACATGTATTTAACAGAAACGCGTTGCCCATTTTTATTTACTAAAATTTTCTTTTGTTTACTAGGCCCTACCTGCGGTGTAGAAGCAAGTCCCAACCTGATCCACCACAACCCATGGTTGGTATACATTGAATATTGGCGCGGCGACCACCGGAACGACATCAGGTGCGCTGCTACCCTGGTAGATAGCAGGCATCTCATCACAGCAGCGCATTGCATAAGGACTCCCAAGTTTACCAGGTGAATACCTTTTTAACCGACTTTTTTCATTTTTTTTTTCAAGAAGTAGGAGGTTATTAATACGGATGTTTTTTTTTATGTATGTTCGGGCATAACTGTGTCATTTTCGTCGGATTTGCAAAACTCTTTTTTTTGTTCGAAAGGGGTTTAATAGATTACATTTCTCTTTATAAGAAAAGACTTCACATTCCCCATAGCAATAAAAAGAAAGAAAGAAAAGACTTTCCATGCCTCATTCATTGCTAAGGTCCGAATTTGAAAGAGAAAATTGGTCCTTATTTATTTTCTGGTCTTTTAGACCGATTTCGTCTTTCTATTAAAATAACTGGCCAAACAGGTGCTAACATGCTTGGGAAAATCCGGGAAAATCCTAAGGAAAAAGATATGATAATAAAAGCTAAAAAAAGAATGAATAATTGTTTGATAAGCCGATATCTGCGGTTAAAGCGCGAAACTTTCCGGGAAATAAAACAGTTCCCGGTTAAATGTGAAAGTAATTTTAGTTCTGTTCTTTTAATAATGTTGATCTTTTAATAATAAAAAGTTGAGTTTTTGTATTTTTTTTTTGTTTTTTTGCGTTCTTAAGACATATATTATAAAGATTTAAAGCATCATTATAATCAAGATAATTATTATCCTTAAAATGAAAATGATTAAAAATGAAGTTCTTAATCCAAAATACAATAATAATCAAAATTACTAGATCACTTTTTATTTGTTGGTAATGAGATTACTTTCAATTTCGTCATGTTTTCTTACTCAACGCTGTCAATTTCTTGACTCACTCCCTTAGGTTCGATAACCTATTAATACTCTTTACTTCAAGCAATCACATTTTGAACAAACGTCATAAAATCACCTACCGTAATATTACATCACCAGGAATTCCCTCATTATAAATATCGCATTATTATTGAATCATGTGGTCGATTCTTATACAATATGTATTTTATTTATTTATAATATAGGTTTTGGGAATTCCGTATTACCTTAACAAAAAGGATTTAAATACCGTTTTTTTTTTAAAAGATTTGTTTGATTGGCCTCTTTTTATCTGTTCTTTTTATTTTTGTTTATAGAAGACTTGGCTTAAGAGTGTATTTTGAGTATTTTTCATAAAATGCGTCTAATTTGTGCTGATTTTTTTCTTTTTTTCATACTTTGTCTTTTAATAATTATTGTGACCTATTGTCATTTTGATACCCTAATTTCTCTCATTCCTTTCTCTTGTACCTTACAAATCTTCCCTATTATGGCCGATATCTATAAACGCTACTATCTCCATCCCCATCTCTATACTGCAGCCGTAGATTGACATAAACAATTGAGCGGCAGTGACAGGAAAAACGTTTACCCAAAATACATGCGTAACGTTTATAGATATTGGCTTCAGAACTTGATCAGTTGTGAAGGTTTTCCGTGCATGTTGTTTATAGATTTCAGCGCCAGAATTCTGTCAGTTTTGAAAATTACCTTCATCCTATCGTTAAGACCTCCTTAACCTTCACCTTCCTTCCTTCTTTTTTCTTCTTCTATATTTAACGTAATCTTTCTTCTTTCCAGGTTAGTAGCACGTCTTGGAGAATACGATTTAACTAGCCGTGAGGATTGCGTCGGTGAGGTATGTGCAGACCCGATTGCCAGGCTCGAGGTGGAACAGATCGTCGTTCACCCCGACTACGATGGAAAGAGCCATGACATTGCTGTTCTGAGGCTGGCTGAAGATGCTCCTTATACCGGTAAGAATAGCTTTTCATTTCTGAAGATTTCTTCAGCATTTGTCAAAGGACCATCATCATCTTTCTGCCCTTCTCCTATGGTACTTGGGTTCGGTACGTCATGGTTTCTTCTTTAATTCTCCTCAGTAATTCCCTCCCCTTTCTTTCATATATCACTCCTCACACAATCTATTCCTCCCTCTCCGTCCATCAAAATGTATCAAAGACTTTCGTTTAGATAAAACATCGGAATTGACAACTTCCTCCTTTTTGAAGTCGGTTAAAAATTGGTCCATTGATCTTAAAAAAGCAATTTGACTCCTGATAATAAAAATGCAGATTGTTTTAAGTGTTTGTTTCTTTTCCACAGACTTCATCCGCCCAATCTGCCTGCCATCTGGAGAACTGGAACACAACACCGTTTTCGCGGCAACGGGATGGGGTGAAATTCCCCAAAAGGGGTACTACAGCAGTACTAAGAAAATTATTCCCTTACCGCTTTGGGGAAGAGCTGAGTGCGAGGCTTCATATAAATTCTTCAAAGTGCCTGATAATGCCATCTGTGCGGGGGGTGAAGAGGGCATGGACACCTGCAGGGGTGATTCCGGAGGCCCCTTGGTGTGGGTCAAGAACAGGGCCGAGTTGTGGGGCGTGACCAGTTCAGGGAACAGCCGTTGCGGGACGAAAAACTCCCCCGGAATTTACACCAATGTGGCTGATCATCTGCAATGGGTCGAAGATATCCTTTCCGGGAACTATGAGAAGCCTGAATACGATGAGTTTGATGTGCTTTAAGTTATTTATGAACCTCTGATCAGAGGTCTGGCTCCTTCTTTGGCCAAAGAATTAGCATTACCAGTCAAAGTGGCAATGCTGCCAGTCTTCAAGATGCGTTGGTAGGAGCACTTTTCCACCTAAGTGTCCTCGTGTCCTGTTGTTGTCTTAGTATTTATTTAGTTAAGTTTATTTTATTGTAGTTTGTACAAAAACAAGAAAAATAAGTCTGAAACAAAAGAAAAATAGAATTAAGTGAAAAAAAAAACAAAAAAGCTTTAAGAAAGAAAAAAAGTAAAATAAGAAAAAATGCTACTAAAATTAAAGTAATTTATAAAACAAAAAAGAAGAAAAAAGCTGAGAGAACACAAAAAAAATGTAATAAAAGCAAAAAATGCTATTAAAACCAATGGTTAATTTCAATATAAAAAAAAACACACAACAGATAAATAACAAAAGAAAACTATGTTACCTCTATAGTTTATTTAAATATTTGTCGTTTTAAATATAAGGAGGGTAAGTCAGATAATATTCTTGTCAGTTTGGGGTAAAAATCCTAAAAAATATGTATAGTATTTACATTTTGTCAATTTTAATACCCTGAAAATTAATTTTATGTTTGATTTTATGATTTAATATGAGCTTGAAAATGTTCCTACTTTTAGCTCACTGTGTGAGCTTTTGAGATGTGCCAAAAAAGTTGTGAAAATGATGTTCCTATAATGTAATAAGTTATTTATTGAAAAAAGAAAAAAAAAGTTTGATTTTAATAAAAACTTTTTAAAAACGATGTTTTGGTTGTTTTTCTACATTTCCCTC
The DNA here is from genome assembly GCA_963576755.1 of Noctua janthina. NCBI lineage: Eukaryota > Metazoa > Arthropoda > Insecta > Lepidoptera > Noctuidae > Noctua > Noctua janthina. Next base: position 3,362,232 of record OY755074.1, read on the forward strand.
CAATTGAAAACCTGTTACAGAAAAAAACTTTAAATAGATCAAGTGCTCACTCTATTTTGCTGTTGTTACAAGGTATCATAATACGGAAAATGAGTTATTTATGATGTTTTTAGGAATTTGCTGAAACGATTAAAAAAGATTATTCCTGGCAATCGTATTCTTACACCCGTAACTATAAACAAGTCAAGATTACTTGAGTAAAAGTAATTACTTAAGTTACGATTTTTATTCTGTAGTTTCGTAATTGCTTGAAGTTAGAACTGTCAAAAGTTAGAATTATTAGCTTTGCTTTCTTTGTGGTTCTTACTTTGTTCAAATTCTAGTCTTTTGCATGAAAATAGTTGCTTAAGTAATTACTTAAAGTCAAGTAATTACTTTAACTTGACTATAGACACAAATGGTAGTCAGACTACTCACGAAATTATATTAAATCTTATTTACGAAAAAGTGTTCTGTAAAAATGGGCAAAAGAAATATTGTGAAAGGGGTTTAACTAAAAGAAGGAAATAACTAGTACTTCGCCCGCGACTACGTCCGCAATAATTGTGATAGCTCAGCTAATTTCCATGATATAAATATAATTTATAGCCTTGGTTAATTCCTGATAATTTAACTTTCTATTGGTGAAAAATGGTTAAAATCGGTCCAGTAGTTTCGGAGCTTATTTGGTACAAACAAATAAAAAAATCTTTCCTCTTTATAATAGATTAGTACTTAATAAAAACATCACTATTTATCTAACATTTATTCGTTTCATATCTAGATCAAAATTGTATAGAAACGGAACAACATTTCGTTTAAAATGAATATTATAATCAGTCTTTTTGTAGATATATTTTTATCAGTTATCGCTACAATTTTATAAAATTCGACTTAAAATAGAGGCGGTTCGCTTAAGAAGTGACGACCAATGCAACCAGATTGGATTTGCGACCAAGCGATCCTTGAGACCAAATTTTTATCCAATTCTTATGAAATGAAATTATTTGCGAAAACTGTCAAATTTCTCCAAATGATTTAAAACCACAAAATGTTGATAGTTAAGTACAAAATCGAATGAGAAAAGTAGTCAGTTCGTAGTAACTTGATGCGATGGCGACTGTACATTGCAGGTGGTCGCGTTTTTTTCACAGTTGTGTTTTTTTGTAACTTTCGTCACATTTTGTAACACCATTAATAATATTATTATGTCCACACTAAAGAACAATGACATCACAGGAAAATAGTTAATTAAATCTTAACAAACAAGCCTAGGTAACTGATTACCTTATATGGTTGTTAAAAAAATACATAATAAATTATAAAAAAAAAACAATATTTTATTAAAACGCGTTTTAAAAGAAGAAAATCATATTTATTTATCAAAATTGGACGCGTATACAAAGTTTCGTGTCCGTGCTATTAACCGTTGAGGAGCTCTCTCGTGAGGAAATGATCCTGGCTGCAGGTTCAGCTAACGTTCGTCATAAAAATGTAGTGTCACCAGAACCAAAGGTGTGTGCAAAATTTCAGCTCAATCAGTTGGGGAAAACTGGTTTATAAATCAACTAGTTCCCTCTGAATTCGAGCGAGCGATCGATTCGAGCGATCGGCTGCTGCGCTGCGTGTCGCGGGTTCGATTCCCGCACGGAACAAATATTTTTATGGCCTACAGGTAGTTGTTCCGGGTCTGGCTGTTTGTGTATGTGAGTTTAAATGTTTGTAAACGCACCCACGATACAGGAGAAATTCCTTGTGTGGGCCAACGATTAATTTAAAAAAAAAGGTGGGAAAAGGCTAGGCAGATGATGGTGCAAACAGGCTGGGAGCAAAATGGACCACCTATAGCGTTTCCTCCTAATTATTATCTTACTATGCCATATACGCAAGAAACCAGGGTAAAATTAAAATTGCCTTATTTATCAAAATATGACCTGGGTTTTTCAAACTATACTTGTTCACATTAAATACTAATTAACCACTACGGTCTACCTAAAGCACCATTCACGGCCAAAGGCGAGTGACGCGCGTTGCGTCAAATGACCCATGCGATTGTCACTTGTTTCTCGTGTGAGTACCGTCATGTTTCTTGATGTCGTGGTATCTTTAGAGATTTCACGAAATCCCCGATTTCCTCATTTCACTGCGAGAGCTCCGTAAATCACGTGATTTTCGTGGTATGCTCCAAAAAACTTTTATCAGCTTTTATTTAACTTGCCTTGTTAGTTAGCATGTATTGGTCAAATCTTGCAAGTGAAATTTAAATTAATTTCCCCCAACCGATTGAGCTGAAATTTTGCACACACCTTTGGTTATGGTGACAATACAGTTTAATGACAAACATGACCCGATCCTGAAGCCAGGATCGTCTCCTCACGAGAAAACTCCTCAACGGTTAATAGCACAGACACGATACCTTTTACACGCGTTCAATGTTAATAGATAAAAATGATTTTCGTATTTTAGTGGATTTATTAATAAAAGCTTGTTTTATTTTAAATAAAAATATTTTTAATTTGTTTTCTACGCTACTCGCATGCCGCCGCTTCAACGCGTAGTTCGTGGCCAAGAGTTTACAAACAAAATAAAGTTCAATGAAACGTACATATGAGTAGGAAAAGTCATTTAAATGAGTCTTATTTGCGATATCATCAGAAGTAGGAATGTAAGCACCTACTGGTTGATGAAAGTACGTCATTGGTAGCGGTCGAGTAGTCACTTCTTACGCGAACGATCGTAAATAGTTAATACATGACTAGATACAGCGTTAATAAGACTATATTGACAATTATTTACAATGTTTTTTTTTTAAGCTTGGGTTTTTTGAAAACGCTTTGTATTTTTGGCTCAATTCAAGATTGTATTGAAAATAGCTAGAAATATCTGTGATAAATGACGAATGATGTTCGTATGTCACTGGCCTAAAAATTGCAAGTTTTTTTTATTCATTTTTCGTGTACACACGCTTAGGCACGATGACTGAGAAGGGCTCTAAGAGCCTCGACCAAAGACTTATTATGGCCTAGACAGAGTGATATTCTATAATAGCGATAAGGATGGTCGAAAATTCAAAATGTTCAATATCCAGTTGTAAGTCGTTGTGGAAGTGCTAAGTCTAGGCTTTCAGAATCCTTAGACACCTTATTTATTTACCTTATTAATAGACCTTAACATCACATTTTCATAAAACCCAAGCTCACAGATTTTGTCTCATCACCGCAAAATATGTCAATACATTTTAGATTGAATTTCACTAATGAAACTGAAATCTAGCTGAAGTCTAGCGGTCGCAAGCGCGACTGCTGGTCCTGGGTTCGATTCCCGGGATGGCCAAAGCGTTATTAGGTTTTTCCATCAGGAATTTCTCAGTAGCAGCCACGGAATCTGGATTTGTGCTCGGTTGATGGCAATAGGCTCAGCCCCTACATGGGACTTAAACATAACTAGTGGTTTACAATTAGGTAGACCTCTGGCCGTTTATGTTCAGTTTCATTGGTGATGTTCGCTCTAAATTCTTCATCAATGATGCGGTGGTGAACAAAAGGTAACGTACAGTCAAAATCCACCAGACAATTGACTATACAACATTATTTTTAGTATATGCGAAACCTGAATATAGTTTGTTCAGAATAAGTAACTAGTAAATTATTTATTCCAATAATTTTTAAACCATGTTATATTTTTCCCAAAAATATTTAAAAAAGTTAAAAGTTGGACACCGAGCGACTTTTAGTACCTATCGCAATAATTTAGGTACCTACTGCCAAATTATTATTATCAATGAGCTCAAGACGACGCTAAGAGCGCTCGCTGCGTGATGACCACGTTTTTGTGCGGACAACTAGGTAACAGAACAAGCTTATAACTTTGTGATTTTTCATGACACAGTTTTGAAATTTTGTACATAGATTTTTTACATAAAAATACTAGACACGCGTTTTAGGTTTCGCATATACTAAAACTAATGTTATATAAATGCAGTTAATATGTACATTACCCAAAGTTATATACTAAGCGAAATGGCTCGTTGTAATTTATACTATATTGTATTTGTTTCAAGCTAAACTAAACTAATGAAGCTATATTATTGATTAAGCTGACGAATGTGGATAAAAAATTTCATGTCTGGTTAATTTTGTCTGTAAGTGTAAAACCTAGAATTATTTTTACATTCCAAGGCATTCAGTTTGTATTTAAGAATGCAATACTTGTAGATTTTCTTATTTCGATTCGATTTTGGTAAATTACATTTTTGGTATGATTTCATTTTGTAGTTTTTTTAAGTTTTCTTGAGACTTTCTTGTTTTGATTTAATTTGTTTCAATATTGACATATTTAGGCATTTTTGGATTGATTTCCATCGTAAGCACAATCAGGATACTTACATAAATAATAACGACAACTTTAAAATATTTCAAGGGATAGGTACAACAAATTCTTAAAAGCTACATTCTATAAATAAACAATTAATAATATTTAACAAAACTCAACAGGGACTTAATTTTAATAATCATTTTTATTATTACGTCCATAAAATTCTTTTTCGAATGGGGTTCGGTGCTTTGCTCAGCAAAAGCCCCTTTTTGGCTCAGTTAACTAAGCCCCGCTTAGTAATACTTTATATTAGCTGAGTAGCCTAAGCCCCGCTTAGTAACATTTTTCATTGGCTGAGACAACAGAGCTTCGCTCAGTAGAATTCATTTAGGCCGCATTTAGAATGCAGTATTTTATTTTATTAGTAGTATTTCATAGATTCACCATACCGCGGCAAAAAATGTTCATGTTTCTATTTCGATGACAATGAGATTTGAATAATATTGTCTCGCTCACTCATACGGCACATTGTATCTATCGTTTCATGAGGGTTGCACGAGCAAGGTCTTCTCTGTGTTAAAAGTTTTTCGCGCGACCTAACTACAGTGAGGACCACAGACTGATATCTAGATAACTTCGCGTGCCTGGTAAGCTTAAAAAATTATGCTTAACGTGGCTACTGTCGCAGCAGTCTATTTTTTAAAACAACAACGTTACAACTCAAGAACTTAATTCTAGACATTTTAAAGAACAAAAACGTAGTTATTTTGTATAGTAACTAAATAGTGCTTATGACAGGTAAACAGCTGGTGACAAGTTATAATAGGTAGTCAAAAAATGGCACGCTTGGTTTTATTTATTTAACACTTCAAGCACAAAAGTACAGAGGCGGACTTAATGCCATAGGCATTTTCTACCAGTCAACCTTTGGGTGATGCAGAGACAAGCAGTGGTAGGTGTATATCTGAAAATAAATTTAATTAATACTAAGATTAACTACAAATATATAAAATACTATAAATATACGGTTACTGATACGGTAACCGGCCCCCGGGTTCCGGCTTCCCGGAACGGTTTTCACACTTATCGGGTTACTTGCGTTATCTAGGTATATCTGTGGTGAGGACAGCTCTATGAATTAAAGCTATGATATATTGGCTAAGTTTACAGAGTTCCATTGAGTTGAACTCCTTATTTTGGCTAGGTTAACTAAGCCCCGTTAAAATGGAACATTTTGGCAAGATTTTGGGCGTCAACATAATTATGTGTTTCGAATACTAAAATTATAAAATAACCATTGGAAAGTATTATAGGTACCTAAATTTTATTGATAACAAGTTGAAAAAAATAACTAATTTCTTTTGGCACATTCTTTTCCTGTTTTGTAACGAAAGTGACGTTAACGTTATGAAAGTATGACGCAATGAAGTTTTTCCGCAACTAGTGTCTTTCCTGTAAATACGCTATCAAAGATTGGCCTTGGCCCGGTGAGATGTAAAATCACTTTTTCAGCGTTATGTTTTTTTAAAATGACTTCTAATAGAATGACTTTAAGATATTCGGTAGATTGGCATTTCTTTGAAATTAAATCGAAAAAACGGGGAAGGGGCCCTTGTGTCCAGTGGGAACAATTATAGGCTGATTATAATTTTGCTTCTAGCTCGTGGCTAAATAATAACAGCCGCTCAGGTCGATCTTTAGGTTAAGCCGCGCTTGCCTAGGTTGGTCTGTGGATGGGTGACCACCCATTACATACCGAGTTTCCTCTTTGCCTCGGAAAGCATGTTAAGCCTTTGGTCCAGGCTGTCATTTACAGATCTTTGACAGTCGTTACAGGTAGTCAGTGGCCCGAAAGTCTGACAAACAGTCTTATCAAGGGGTATCGTATTACCTAGTACTAACTGGGTTGTGGAGGTCAGATAGGCAGTCGCTCCATGTAAAATACTGATATTTTATGATTTTGCTTCTTATTCTTTGCGTGGCTTAAATTATATCGGACGAGTAGGTATGATTTTGCCCGGAATTGGTACTGATTATCAAAAGCCAGTTCAAAAAAGGGAAACGTGTCATCTCTTCTCCTTCGTTTCCCTCCCCACTCCTCAAGTCGGTATGATGGATCATTCACTGTTCGTGCTGTGCGCCTTTGGAATTCACTTCCTCACTCCTTCCGGGGTAGCCCTTCGTCAGAGGTGTTCAAGAAAGGAATAAGGGAACATTTTCTGTCAACATGATCAATATGTATGTATGTATATTATACAACATGTAACGTAATTAACGCACACCCTCAGACACCCCAATTAGTATATTATGTTATAATCATAATACATACACTGAATTTTTAGTTAAACATATATGAGCATTGATTATTGATTGATTTAGTTATACTAATTCCGGAAGAATGTTGTGGTCACAGTACAAATCCACGAACGCAGACAGTCGCACACGTAGGTATGGGGGTCTTGTTAGCCTAGTAGGTATTCGCTCGCGTTCGAAACGAGTTAACGAGTTTTTACTGTAATTTACGTAGTTTTAATTATTTTTGGGAAAAAAAAAATACCTATAATAAAAATTATAGAAATCGATTCGGTAAACGATTCTGAACAAACTAATATCAGGATGTGCGTTAATTATGTGACATGTTGTATATGATTTTATAGGTATGTATATATATGTACTATATGTATTACGTATATTATATTGTATGCATGTAGTTTAGTTTATAAAATTGATTAATTTAAGTAACAGAATTAAATTGTAATGCACATAAGTATATCCTCTTCTGCAAATATCGCAGTCAAAATTTGGTTTGCTGTAAGAAAACCTAATTCTGGGTTAAGCTCGCCATTGTACATAAGCTATATTATTGCAATTTGTATGTAAATTTGTTATTTTGTGTGCAATAAAGAATAAGAATAAGAATGTATTTTCGATGAAATGGCTATTCAATTAAATGGCTATTCGATGAAGTGGCTATTCGATGAAACGGCTATTCGATGAAGTGGAAATCGACGAAATCACTCTTCGTTGAAATAGCGTAATAGAAATGGCTTTCGATAATCAGGTCCAATCCCTTTGCTTACCTAATATGACAGCGATACCTCAGTAGGTATTAGTAATCCCTCAGAGGTATAAAACAATGTATTTAGTGACAAATTACCAATTTGAAAGGCCCAACCACGGGTTTTAAAATAGATTTTATTTAATAAGAAGAAATTAATATTAATAAAGTGTTATTCACCGTGTTATTTTCGACAATTTCTACAAATGGTTTTGGTTACTACCTTATATTATTTGGTGTTTTATAAAGTGTTTTTTTGCCTTTTATAGCTATATTGTTAAATGAGTCAATTCCGGGCTTGTCATTGGAGGAAATCGTGAATTTGTTATTGCATCAGATTTACCTACGGTTTGTTTGTTACTTATGTTGGTAACTGTCAAACGAGTGATTCATTGTCAAATAATTTAAAATAAATTAGGTACAATTTGATAGACGTCATATAGCATGTGCTTTTTATAAATGTGATGAATAATACCGATCAAGTCCCGTTTTCAGTAACAACTAAATGAATGCCTAAATAATTTGTGTAAAAATACCCTTAACGAAGCCGAAAGGGTTTTCCCCGTCATTGCGATATTATTTTGTTCTAAACCATACTTGGGAACCTTGCAGTTAGAGGGGTTGAAAGTTACAACTTTTTCACAAATTTTTAATGTTATAATTTTACTTCAAATACCTTCATGTAGGTACCTACCCCTTACTATTCAATGTATCCATCAGCACATTGTTTTGAGTGCGTTACTTTGAGTCCTACCGTAAAACGTGATTTTTCATTCCAAAAAAAAAGTTGTTTCCCAGCAATAACTTTTGCGTAGTTGGTTGTGCAGAATGTTTGTTTGACGGCTTCTTGAAGGGTTCGTTTACACCTTGTATGTTTGCACTAATGGAAATTCAGGCGCTGAGCCGAACTTACATGTAGTTGTAACTTAGTGTAGTGAATATGGGAATCATGTAAGTTTAGTGCTGTTACAGTTCTTGTAGAACAGATTTTTCAACAATCAAATAACTATTTGAAAATTTTGACAGCTTTTGCACAGAAAATATTTAACACTGTTTTGTTTGATATTTAGATTTTTTTGGAGTCATGTTTTTTTTTTTTCAATTTGATTTTGGCAGTGTCTTAGATGTTTTGTTTCAATTTCAGTAAATACTTTTTGTAGGTGGTTGCAAAAATCTGGTCCATCGGAGAAGTTTTCGTTTTAAAACGAAAGTTCTTCTTTGTCTAGTTATCTATGGTGTGGGGTTCTGCAGACTTCTGAAAAGGAAAAAAATATGAATTTGAAAATTCAATTAAATACTACTACGCTAAACAATAATGACAGGAGTTATTAGAGAAGAATGGCATTATTGGAATCATTTAATTTCAGGAGCGTCCGTGATTGAAAGTTTGTTGATTTGAGCAAGAACGTAGGGCCGTCCGACCTTACATATTTCGACCAGTACATTATGTGAAGCAATTATAGGGCTTTACTTTGTATGTTATGTTATTTTCCAAAAATACCTCATAACATCATCATAATATCACGCCTGTAATTCTCGAAGGATTAGACAGAGGTGTACCCATTAGTACACCCACAGTTATGTTTAAATCCCATGTAATAGGGAGCGAGCCTATTGCCATCAACCGGGCACAACTCCAGACTTCGTGGCTGCTGCTGAGAAATTCTTGATGGGAAAACCCAATAACACATTTGCCCAACCTGGGAATCGAACCCAAGACCTCATGCTCAGCAGTTGCGCTTGCAACCACTAAACTAACAAGGCAGTCAAATATATTTTCTAGTTTAATATAAGTAGTAAAAAAAATTAAAATAATAAAAGCTTTGGCCCTAAGCCTGGCTGCATATTACGAGGGCGGGTCAATAAGTCCGTGACTTTTTGAATTTCTGACCACTTTACTGAAACAGCAACACTGCTCCTGTCAACAGGCATCTGTCAGTTGACTCCTGTCAAAATTTAAACTTGCTGCGTCAGTTAGTTTGTGTTTGACAGCTATTTTTATCAGACTACTCACTAATTTGAGGAGAAAATGGAAAAAAGTGAATTTCGTGTGCTTATTAAGCATTATTTCTTGCGAAAAAAAACCATTACCGAGACCAAGGCTAAGCTTGATAAATACTATGGGGACTCTGCACCATCGATTTCAATGGTAAAAAAGTGGTTTACTGAATTTCGTTGTGGCCGTACAAGCACTGAAGATGCCGAACGTCCTGGACGCCCAGTTGAGGTCTCTACACCCGAAACAATCGAAAAAATTCACAATATGGTGTTGACCGACCGAAGATTGAAAGTGCGAGAGATTGTGGAAGCCGTAGGGATCTCGCATGGCTCAGTGGTTTCAATTTTGAATGATCACTTGGGCATGAGAAAGCTTTCCGCAAGATGGGTGCCGCGTTTGCTCACAGTCGACCACAAACGCAATCGTGTAACAACTTCACAGGAAGCTTTGGCGTTGTTTAATCGCAATATGGAGGAGTTTTTGCGCCGTTTTGTAACCGTGGACGAAACATGGATCCATCACAACACACCAGAAACCAAACAACAGTCAAAACAGTGGGTTTCTAAGGGTGAATCGGCGCCAAAGAAGGCCAAGGTGGGTTTGTCAGCCAATAAAGTTATGGCGACTGTTTTTTGGGATGCACGCGGGATAATCCACATTGACTACCTTCAAAAGGGAAGAACAATCAATGGGGAATATTATGCCAACTTATTGGACCGATTCAATGACGATTTGAAAAAAAACCGACCTCATTTGGCCAAGAAAAAAGTTCTTTTCCACCAAGACAATGCAAGGGTGCACACATGTGCAGTTGCCATGGCAAAAATCCATGAATTGGGCTATGAATTGCTCCCTCATCCGCCCTATTCTCCAGATTTGGCTCCGAGCGACTACTTCTTGTTCCCAAACCTGAAGAAATGGCTTGGTGGAAAAAGATTTGACTCCAATGATAAAGTCATCTCGCAAACAAAGGCCTATTTTGAGGACCTCGACAAATCATTTTTTTTGGAAGGGATAAAAAAATTGGAGAAGCGTTGGACAAAGTGTATAGAGCTCAAGGGAGACTACGTTGAAAAATAAAATTATTTTTTATCAAAAAATCTGTGTTTTATTCCAAAAGTCACGGACTTATTGACCCGCCCTCGTATCAACGTATTCATACTTACTTCTTGGAACACTTTTTAGTGTAGATTTTGATATGCTGTCACTATCTTCGGATTCTGAACACACTTGGAAACTCGTTTCTGAAAAAAGGAAATTTTTATCGTGAATATTTGTTGGATAACACACACTTATGTAGAGGATGATTGGTAATGGAATGCAACCAATTCCTTGAAATGGGTGTTATAAGACCTAATTTACAACAATTTTGACCTCAACAACTTATAGTCCAAACTAGGTTGTTTTAGAGAAATCGAACTTTTAAAGTTTTTTGGAAATTTTCCACCTCTCCACCGTAAACTGCTGATTATGAGAAATCTACGGCGTTCAGGATGTTAAACTGATACTTTTCTGATAGCTTAAGAACGAATGAATCCTTAGAAAACCAATTTGTCAAAAAAGTACATCTGCCTTTAGAAATCAAGCAACATAAAGGTCATGTTCTACAATTTTCTTGAAACTTCCTTAATTTTGCGAGGCAGTTTTCTCAAAATAAATGTATGACAAGTGCAAATTACAGAAACGACTTTCTTGATCCATTAGCTTTCTAAAATGACGTAACAGTTACCACTTTTAAGGATGAATTCCACCAAACGGCTCGCATCGCATCGGATCGGAAAGAATATGAACGGGTGCGGCGACAACTAATCGCATCCGGCAGGATGTCGACGCATACGATCGGCTCCGTACCATGGCTTGCGAACGGGTGCATTTCGGTACCTATTTAAATAGTTTCCTACCGTGTTGACGTGTTCTTATTGCCGAAAGGATTCGATCGGATACGACGACAGGCGAACGGAGCAGATCGTGCGTCGCAGAATACTTTCGGCTAAGATCGCGTGTCGCGGAAGACGCCCGCGGTCAAGCTGCTTTGCGCGGTTTGGTAATATAGACTTTAAATACTGTGTACACGATTTAATATCGTTTAAAGATTGTAAAATGGAATGGATGGATTGGATTGTGGATGGATGTGTTTATGGATTGTAATTGGTTGACTGGTAGAGAATGCCTTGTGGCATTAAGTCCGCCTATGTATCACTATTGTACATGAAGTTTAAATAAATAAATAAATAAAATCCGTTCCGATCCGATGTGATACGAGCCGTTTGGTGGAAATCATCCTTTAGGGTAATGCGAGTAGATGCAACGTCAGTATTACCTGTGTCATATCTATGTTTTGCATGTCGACTAGGCATGTCCTGGTTCTCGACATGACCGAAAGTCCTGAAGCCCACTGCGAACTGCGCGTATGGACTTATCTCGTACAGTTCTGAAAGTAAATTATCATAAGAAACTCGTGCCCGTAGTCCGGATTTTTACATTGAACTTGACCATAACTGGTGAAATGTGGGTTTACCATAGTTGTACGTCTGCCTAATGGCAGGTTAGCGCATTCCAGAACTACGTCAATTTATGTTATAATATCGCGTTTGGTTTTTTTACGATTCCGTACCTCACTTGGCAAGAACGCAACCCTTATACTTATAGGATCACTTTGTTGTCCGTCTGTCAAGACCCTTTTGATCCGGAATGCGAGGAGGTATCAAGCTGAAATTAATATCAAATATTCAGGTCTGCCCCTTGGAGCAGTGAAAAAAACAAACTTGAAGGTCAACGCGATCAAAATTACGTCGCATATTTTGCTATTTCACAAGGGAATTAATACGCATAGGGTACTTCCATTTTTTTTTTTTCGGATGGGAAATCATCAAATGACTACCTATTCTGGGCGGAGCGGAAAGGAATGTCAGACTTGTACTGACTGATACCCATCCATGTTCCGTCTTTGCCCTTTGTGTTCCAGGGCCACGGTATCTCTTTCGAACAGTCCCGCAGCCCTGGCAGGTCCCTTTGACCTAGAATCATGAAATTTGGCAAGAAGCAATGTTAAGACATTGCTTCTTGCCAAATTTCATGCCATCTTCATGCTTCTTGCCATCACATGGTAAAGAAAATATTCTGAAAACCGTAAATATGTAGTTTAGTAACAAAATACCTACAAGTTTATACGAAACCCACGGTGCGCGAGTACAACTCGCACTTGGCCGGTTTATTTATTTAACGTTGGTACTAGTTAGTAACTACTCCTAGTTTTAAAGGTTAATAAATAAAGGAAAACATGAATAAATCGATCTAGTTTTCTTGGAGTCATTATGTAAACTGTCAATAATATTATGTGGTTAGGTACATTGTTGTGGTCTATTTATCTAAATCCCTAGACTACGGTTACTGTGCACATGCTTTGACGTAAGATCAACTTAGTTAAGGAAATATTTACATATTGTAATTATGTCAGTTATACGGTAAGGCTTCGTGGCTAAATGATAACAGCCGCAAGCATCGATCTTCCAGGTTAAGCAACACTAGCCGAGGTTAGTCTGTGGATGGGTGACCATTCATTACATACTAAGTTCCCTAAGAGGCTCGGAAAGCACTTTAAGTCTTTGGGTTGTGCAGTCCTTCCACGTCAAATAGATGCTGATATTCTGCTGAATTCAGTTGGAAGCTGACCTCAATATAGCTGGCAAAAGCCTTGACAGATTTGTTTTACGCTATTGCATTCTATAAAGGGTGTAAATAGACCCTTAACGTAACCGAAAGGCACTTGTTGTTCCCGTCTTTGGGATATTTTTTTTGTTCTAGACCATACCTGGGAATCTTCTAGTTACGGAGATATTGGGGGTCAAAGTTCCAACTTTTTCACAAGTTTTTTTTTAAATACGTGTTTTTAATGTAAGTTTTTTACTCTACACACCTCCACGACCCCTGTACTTTTCAATCCATCCATCAACACAATGCTTTGAGTGCTTTCCATCGAGTCCTACCTTAAAACGTGATTTATCACCCAAAAAAAAAGTCGATTCCCAGCAACAATTTTTGCGTAAAGTTACTTAGTATGATGTACAGAATGCTTGGTTGACGGCTATGTGAAGGGTCTGTTTACACCCTGTATAATCCGGTATTCTATAAAATACCTAGGTTTTCTGTAGAATGCCTTAACCGATAAGCATTCTATACAATAGCCAACGTTCAGTCCACAATGTGTTGAACACGCGGTTGGCGGGATGGTGAGAGTGACTTCAGTAACTGCAATTTAAAGAACCCAACGAATGAAGCGCTCGCCGGCTGGTTCCAGGTCTGGTACCGGTCGCTTCGCTCGCTCGGCTCGCGCTTTTTGTCACAGTTCTAACCTAACCACCTGACATTTTATTATTAATTAATATTAATATGCGATAGTTGTTTCATTTTATATTTTACCTGATCTCCTCAAGGCATTGACTAGGCAGGGAATATAATGATGAACGATTGATAAAATATTTTATGCATTGTCTAGACGAGTTCAGCATTGTAAATAATGGCTGAATTATATGCTCAGCCGGTAACATAACAGAATTACAAACTAACAATCTAGTCAAAGTCAAAGTCAAAATTATTTATTTGCTGTAAATGTGGTACAAAAGATGGTAAAAATGACAGACACGCGGTCGCGTGTCAAGCCAACTTTAAGCTAACAGAACTAGCGACCAGCACCGTGTGTAATATTACACGAACCATTTGGAGCCATTTTTGACCTCATAACTCAAAAACTAGTTCATATACTTTTTCTGTAATTACCTAAGTTTAATGATTGACATAGAAACAATAACTGCAGATTATTTTATCCGTTTTTATTCCTTACCACAATGACGTTCACGCGTTACACCTTTTATCAATAAAACTTAATTCACTGGTTTAACTATTAACGAACTTCCGTAACTTATCATTCTAATTGAACTCTAAATACGTCACAATTGATTGGCAATTGTTAATTATTAATTATCGCTTTATCCAGCAACTGAATTGAACAGATCAGTTATGCAGTCGTTCCATGTAAAGTACTGGTATTCAGCTGCATCTGGTTAGACTGGAAGAAGACCTAAATATGATTGGGTTTTTGTCTATCTTACCAGCTCAAACTGATTTCAGGTCGAACTAGTTTGTCCTAGGCCAAACCGGTTTATGGTGTTACGATGACTTATTCGTCAACTGGCGAGTGTGAAACTCGCGGGTACGCGCGAGTTGGCACCTTCCGATTATACCTTTTTTTTTTGTCGTCAACTTGCTCGACCTTAAAAATCTGACGTTAAATACGTCAGATGTACAGTCAGCTACAAAAACTTCTTATAAAATGTATAATATAGGTACCTGGTGGGTCCTTAAATGTATAAGACATTTTATACGACTTGACTTTAATATACAAACCCAAACGCAAATAAACTTTAATATAAAAAAAAAAAACTTAGCCCCACACTAGGAATTTCTCCTGTATCCTGGTGCTTACAAACATTTAAACTCACATACATAGACAGACCCGGAACAACTACCTGTAGGCCATACAAATATTTGTTCCGTGCGGGGATCAAACCCGCGACACGCAGCAATCGCTCACCCACTGCACCAACCGTGCCGTCGAATTATACTGCAACCAACTTGGATGTAACGGTTGCCGACCGCTGCCGCGGCACCGCTAATACCGAATCAACCATCAACCGGGCACAAAAACAGACTCAGCTCTGAGGCTGCTACTGAGAAATTCCTGATAGAAAAACCTAATATCACATTACTCTACGAGGGCGCTCAAGTATTACGTAACGCTATTTGGGGCAGGTAACGTTTTATAACCCCCCCCCCCCCCCGGGTTTTAAAACGTTACTATGCGTTACAGGGGTGGGAGGGGGTATCCAAGAACGCGTTACGTAACATTTTTTTTTTTAATTTAAATAAAAACTAGGGAATTAAAATCGCCCAAGTTGGCAACACTTTTCGTTTATGCCTTACGGGGAATCCCTCGATTGTATTGTAAACGTAGCAGAAGCTAGCAGTGGCACGCAGCATCGGTGCGCGAGAGGATTGACGGCATAACAAAGGTATTTTAGCGCGACTTTCCGGTACTTTGCGCAACATAATTGTGACTTTATGGTCACTTTGGATGTTACGTAACGTTTTGGCAGGCGGAGGCAGGTAGAGAAAAACGTTACAGCTAGTTATATGGGGAGGCGAGGGTCTGAAAATTTAAAAAAAATTGAAACCGTTTATTTTAACCGTTTTGCTTTACGTAATACTTGAACGCTCCCTAACAGGGAATCGAACCCAGGACCCCATGTTCTGCAGTCACGCTTGCGACCACTACACCAACGAAGTAGTCGACGAAGTATCAATATCGTTCTGTAAATACCTACTTATAATCATTGCCATAGAAACAATGACTGCAGAATCCTCTATCCGTTCCTTAATGACGTACACACGGCGGCACATGAAACTGTATATTTCCAGTATAACTTGGTCTCGCTTTGTCTAGATTTCCTATACAATCCGCATAAACTGGTTTTGTATAGCTTGATTAGCCGTCGTGCGTACTCTATGGAGTTAGTACACGTTTATCAATAAAAATTAATTTAATAATTCATTAACTTCCGTAACCCATCATCCTAATTTATACTTAAATGTGTCAGTATTGGTTTGTTAATTGATTTATTGTTGTATCTGTTTCAGGTTTTCCTTGGTGATTTGGCGTTTCTGTGAAGTTAGTATCCTGTGGCAATGAGATCATTAATTATTTATCTGTGTGATGTCTTGTTGCTAACTAGAACTCCTGAATAAAGTTCTGGGTTCGATTTAAGGCCAGTTGCGGACCGGCTGGAAACCGGACCAACTCCGCGACAGCCAAAATAGGTTTACATACTGCTCTTTTAAGATCAGTTAATAATAAGGAGCCCATGGCTTAATAATAACAGCCGCTCGGATCAATCTTCAGGTTAGGCAGCGCTTGTCTAGGTTGGTCCGTGGATGGGTGACCACCCATTACATACCGAGTTTCCTCCGTGCCTAGGAAAACACGTTAAGCCGTTGGTCCCAGTTTTCATTTGTAGATCTTTGACAGTCGTTACAGGTACAGTGGCCAGAAAGTCTGACAACCAGTCTTACCAAGGGATATCGTATTACCCAGTACTAACTGGGTTGTGGAGGTCAGATAGGCGTCGTTTCATGTAAAATACTGGTATTCAGCTACATCTGGTTAACCCAAACTTTACCTTAACCACTCTCCTAATATGCAATGATGAATCCACAGAACGTGGAGGCGCCAAGGCGGCCGTTGGTAGACGGCATTGTTAACACTTTCTTTAGAACTCTAACGTATAGCGCGTTATTTGCTCCACGACACTAATGACGACACCAGAACTTGTGTTTTCCTAGATATTGTCTAGAAGAAAAAAAATATCCCAATGATGGGCCGAATATGTGGCTTTCGTTTTCGTCAAGGGCCTTTTTACATCGTTTAAAAAACGATGGCTTTAGAGGTGTTTAGAGACAGAAAATCCGTGGTTAATGTACTTCCTTTATTAGTGCTGCACATCAGTGTTACAAAAAACCAGAATAAGTTTTTTTTAATTCTCATCTCATCCTCCTCCTCCAGGACTAAAAGGTTTAGTTTAATTTATTTATTAATAATTATCAAAAATTACAGGTCATATTTTGAAAAAAGTAAAAACACAAATTATTATACATTAAAAAGAGCATCGAAAACAAATATGATCATTTTAAATTAAAATAAAATATAAAATAATAACACACAATAAACAAAATAATAGAACCACATAGTATAATAATCACATCAAATTACCTAAAACCCTTCTTTTAGGTCATATATCCATGGATCTTCGACAAGATGTGCTGTGAAACCTTTTATAGTTTTTTTTTTTTTAAGCTTATTGTACTTTTTGGAATACTATAAAACTTGAAATACTTATGCAAGTGCTGTGCACACCTGTAAGTGACATATTCACCCTAGATTTTAAGTTTCATTGTTACATTACCCTAAAATTGTATTAGTGAATAAATCGTTGGAGTGCCATAAACAAATAAATAAATAAATAAATAAATCTGTGAACTGTCACAGCCAGGTATCACGACGGTGCAGTTCAGGGCATACGACAAACGTGGCCAGCCCACTCCTTTTCTTCAATGGAAGATGGCCTCTTATTATATTAAAAGTCCATACTAAGCTAAAATAATAAAATAAGATAGACCTGCAGTTTCAGTCTTTTGATCCTACTGCCTTTCATCTTTAAATGCTGCCTTTGCTCTGCGGATAAATTCGTCAGTAACTCACATAGCAACAGAATGATTTAACTTTACCTGCACCTACTTTGTCGCATACCTTATACGTCATAATTTATCAATTGAATGAATTTAATTGAATTATACAATCGTTTTCCTTGAAACAGTGACGTTAAATATGACCGGTACTGGACCACAAGTATTTTATCAATGAACGTTTTGTACTAAAAAGGTTGATTAAGATTTTCCTGTAACACTATGTTTGGTAATGACCTCAAATTTCCGGTGAGATTTTTATGGCAAAGCACGTGAATATTTTTCCGTTTAAATAATAATAATAATAATGGGGAATATTTTATTTGATTTGTCCTAACCTTAAGATTGATAACTTTTAGGAAATACAGAGGTAATAAATTGTTAAAGCAGCTGCAAAAAATTACTTCCCTATTTCAATCGGATTTTGTTAACAATTTCAAGGGTATTAATTTTTTTGCACGGAACTAATTATTTTTCTAAAATAAAAGTAAATCTATATTACTTCTTATAACATCAGCTATCTGCCAATAAAAGTTCCGTCTAAATCGGTCCAGCCGTTTCGGAGATTTGCGGGAACAAACCGATAGACAAAAATTAAAAAAATGTTTTTTTTGTTGTAAGTACCGTATATCCTTTCACTACGCATTCAGTAAAACGCTGATATTTTGGACAGGCAGATGATGATGATGATGATCTTAGATGTGTCCATAGGTGGTGTTTACTACTTCGTTTGTTTAGTTTTTTTTTATTGCCCCAGTGAGGAAAATTCGCCGTCAAACGAAGTCGCTGAAAAAATCTTAATGATAGAGTAAAGTATCTTACCATGTTTACTGTTATTCCTCATATGTATAGGAGCGCTGTATATCCTGTTCTGTGCGTTCATCGCGTTCTCCTTCACGTTGGCGAGGTTGGTATGTGAGGTGTTCGCCGTCAGGTTGCCGCTCTCTGACTTGTTGTCTACGGTTATTGAGTCGCGGTATTCTGTTAGGTTGCCGGTTCTGGAATCAAAAAGATTATGTTGAGTTAATGAAAGTTTGGGGGTATGAAAAACAGGGTGTAAAGTTCTTCATCCTCTATAGAAGAGGGAGGATCCTCCAACCAAACTGGTGTTATGTCTGATCTTTGAGGATAGACAAATGGATTTTGATATGTCTAAGGGTAAGTTAAACCTGGACATACCTCTGCCTCTTCACAAGTATGTAGATACAGCTGAGTAGGCAGATTGTGAGCAGTATTGAGCTGCAAATTATCACTAGCATGTTCAGATCGAAGAGCTCTGACGGTGGACCAATTTCACCTGGAAATAAGAAGAACAATATCTATGATTCGAGTAAGTTTATCCTCTGTAGGAAAAATAGGTGGATGATTGTGTTTTAATTGGATTTTTGGGTCGAGTGTTGAAAATCCGAAATTGTGATTTAATTTAGTTATTCATGAAAGGTGTCACCAGTATAAATAATATTATAGTTCAGAAAAACTATAAGACTCTTTCTCATATTCTTCTCAGCAAACCCTTTCATTTGATACCCATAACATGGGAATGCATAACAAATAAATAGTCAGCTATCTTTGGGTGTCCGCCATATTGGATTTAAAATGACGTCACTTACACCAAACCATGCATTATCATTCAAACGAAACATGAAATTTCAGCTTAATCGCAAACCGGGATGTGGGTAAGATTTTTTAAAATAGTTATTTAGTTATAAATGATAAATGACTTACTGCCATCCTCGTTCTTAGTAGCATAGCTATACGTCGTAGAAACACTGCCAGCCTCATTGGTAGCAGTCACTCGCAGCTGGTACCACGTGCCCGGGGACAGGTCTGATATCGCGTACGTTGGGATCTTCGTCTGGTAGAGCGATGACAGGCTCCAGGATGAGAGGTCGGAGTATGGCTGTGGGTCATAAAATCTAAATTATAATGGGTTGAAAAAATACCCTTAACGAAGCCGAAAGGCACTTACTTATTCTTCCCGTCATTGCGATCACTTTTTTGTTTTGGAGCTTACCAGGGAACCTACTAGTTACGCAGATATTATTATTGCATAAAAGTTTAAAAAAACAAGTTTTTAATGTTAAAACTTTACTTTTAACCTCCATGACCTCCGTACAACTCAATGCATCCAACAGCACAATGTGTTGAGTGTGTTACATTGAGTCCTACCGTAAAACGCTACTTCCTTGCTTCCTGTTTCTCATATATTTAAATTACTTCAGTATACAATCAATTCTTACCATATTATTATGCGCTCTGATCCAAGCCCTAGCACCGAGCTGCTTGTACTCCACATCGAGTACTGTAAGCGCACACCCGCCGTGCTCCCAGCCAGCTAGTTGTACGTACAAGTGCGACGCGTTGCTCCACAACCACTCGTTTGACACTGGTGGTATTGGTACTGAAAATATATAAAAACGAAATGGTTAGCCAAGTATAGATCGCTGGAGCATACTCATATATATAGCTTTGAAAAACTTCTTCTCGTGTATTAAAATTTCGATTTGACGGAGTCTCATTCTTGGTTTTTCAGATGTGAACCTGAGAAATCATTAAAAGTAAACCTACTTTAATAGAAGATACAGGATACCTCATGTCTCTCGTAAAAAAAAGAGAGAGAAAATACTGAGCTAACTATAGCACAAGAAAAGTCAGATTGTTTAGAGCCTTCCGAATTTTGGGGCTCCACAGTGAGCATTTTGTTGCCAGATTCGGCAATGCTAAATAATGAAAATATAAATGAAATATTTTTTATTTTACCAGATATAAATCCACATACAACATTCAAAAACAGACACTAAAATAAAATAAATTAAAGCTAAGCTAAGCTTCGGCCTTAAAGGCGTTTAGCTCAATATAAAAAAAAAACATAATTCCTGTTCTTCATCTTGCCTAAAGATCTATGTGGAATGCCCTTTGCAAACGGACTTTACAGACCTCTATTTACATGATACTCTAATTACAAAGCATATTACTAAATGGAGCTGTAACAGACTTATTTTTAAACACCAATATCCAAAAAGAATAACTGTTACTTCCTAACCAATAAGTGCTACTTACATCCACCCAAAGTACTGACATCCAAATAAGCAGGTTGCGAGGTTCCCACTTTGTTAGTAGCAGTGATCCTCAAAGAGTACTTGGTGCCACACTTCAGCCCAGTGAGGACATGTTTCTGGACGCCCGATAGGTTGGGCAGCTTGTTCGCTGGCCAAGCTTCTCTCCAGGGATTGTTGGCTTCTTTCCAGGTTAGGCTGTAACCTACAAATAAGTTTGATTACTACAAAACGATCATTGTAACAATAACTTAAACTCAAGTACACATTCTGTTGGAACATAATACTAACTTCAATACAAAAGCCCAACTCATCAGGAAATAAATTCAAAATCGAAGTTTATCGTCATCCTCAGTTTCCAAGAGAGTAGTGTATTACTTGTAACGCCCAGATATACAAATATACATCCACTATCAAAATCAAAATATTTAATTGACTGTAGGTATTTATGACGTAAAAATCTTGCAAAGACCAAGACTTAAGAGCATTACTTCAAAGCTATTGTGGTGACAAAATATAAATTTTCTCGGAGCTGATGGTTGCTGGAGCATATCTTCCAAATATCAGATTATAAGTAAAAAGGCAGAATGGGACTAAACAGGTAGACCATAACCTTGGTAACCATAACAGAGGATACTTTTTAGCCTACGTTAATGAAGGATAATTTCCAACATCTACGCGAGTGAAAAAGAGGTTTTCGATATTGGAAATCGCGTTACGGAACTCAAATGGAGTTGGGCAGGACACCTAGCAAGACGCAGTGATAACAGGTGGACTAAGGCTGTCACCGAATGGCGTCCAAGAACTGGCAAAAGGAACGTGGGTCGTCCGGCGGCGAGATGGGCAGACGACATAGTTGCCATAGGGGGAAAAACCTGGATGAGGCTGGCACAGGACCGGGGAGATTGGCACAAGAAAAGAGAGGCCTATACCCAGCAGTGGGTGAGTTCGGGCTGTGGATGATGATGACGCTAGTGAAGCCGCGGGAATACTCTGGGTTAAAAAATCATAACTAACTTACTAATCTTTTGCCCCGCACTCCTATTGCTGACTGTATAGTAAGGCTGCTCCCACTCTACTAGTATCGAGTCCTTGTACGGCGTCGCTCGAAGTATCGGCGCCTCCGGTAGAGGCAGCACGATGACTGTGTATTCCACCTGGTCGGAACCGTACAGGTTCTTGGCTAGGCAGGTGTAGTTGCCGCTTAGGGATTGGTCTATATCTGGAAATGGGAAAGTTTGATATTAGAAGCTGAACTGTATGGTTGGCAACAGTAGAAAAACTGATGTAGAAGATTTTTGTCATAAGATATTTGGATCTTGTAAGTCAAAAAATCGATAGCCAAAATCACAAATTACTTTTAAATTGGTATTAAAATATCGGGTCATCACACAAGTGAGAAAGAGGTTGAAAAATTTTACTTTGTTATTTTGATAAGTGTAGTGAAGCTTACATTGAACCAACAGGTAGGAGAGAAACGAACTTGTCGAAGCAGAAAACCAAACTATCGATTAAGAAATAAATGAACTGTCTATTATTTTTACCACTTTCTTCTGTTTTCTGCTGCCGTCTCAGAGAAATCATCAAGATTCCTAGTCCATACCTTCAATTCTTTCTAGCACATCAATGAAGACATTTCTTTTATTTTTCTACTTGAAAATATTTAGCTGTGGGGTACTTACTGTTAATAAGGAGGCTGTCATCATGGTTCCTCGTGAACCTAGGATGGTGAGTGATGATGTTATGTTTGTGATACCACACCGTGCGAGGCGGAGGGGATCCTACACACTGACACACTAGCAGGAGAGAACTGCCCACTCCTACTGATACTGTCCCTCCGAGAGACGCCACACCTGCCACAACTGGAATGAGCAAAGATAATATTCTTAATGACATAGATTATGCAACACTAAATATTTTCGTTAATAAAACACATTACTGTAGGTAACTCTATAAACCCTCTAGTCACAATATCGAAATTTCTGAAAGACATACAATTTAATAAGCTCTCCAAAGATCTCCTCGCATGAACCATAAGAACACGAGTTCTTTTTGGGCCATCACAAAATAATTGCAACCATGAGATCCTTCCATCCATCATTGATCAGATCATTCTAACCGGAAAACGGTAATACAGAGCCTGCTGCATTGTATCTACCAGGTAGAATAAAATAAATTGTATAATTTTTAGTAAAAAAAACACCACAGAATATGACATTTATCAAGTGGCGAAACAGATTATAATTCTCGCTCTGCCTAAGTCATGTTTTTGAAATACAAAGTAATATTGTTTGAAATTAAACACAATATTATTGTGTTATTGCAGAAATTGAGTTAGTAGTTCATTGCTATCATTTTTAGAATTCTAAACAAATAGGTATTCGAACAAAAGTTTGCGGGTTACCTCTATGCGTCGGCGTATGCGACACTCTTCTAGTGGCACCCCCCTCCCCGGCCGCTGTGCTAGCGGTGACCCAAGCCTCGTACGTGCGGCCGGCGACGAGCTCCTTGACTTCGGCGGTGGAGCGACCTTCCGAGTCAATGCGGAATGTCTGTGGCGGACCATTGCTGCGGTAAAGTTTTACTGCTGTAAATGTAGTTGGCAAAACTTCGTTCATAAATATTAGGTGGAGGTTCAAAGTACCTTTGAGACTTATCCAAGGAGAATTCCTTATTCCTTCAACAATAGATTTTATGCAACTAATGTAAGATTCACGGCCTGTGTTAGCTAAAGATTTTAGGACC
The DNA here is from genome assembly GCA_963576755.1 of Noctua janthina. NCBI lineage: Eukaryota > Metazoa > Arthropoda > Insecta > Lepidoptera > Noctuidae > Noctua > Noctua janthina. Next base: position 3,385,678 of record OY755074.1, read on the forward strand.
GTTGAATACTTTATGGTCACCAATTTGGAGGTGAAACGATTAAGAACAATAGAACTTGTTGTGTGATTCGATAGGTGTAAACAAACTTGAAAGGATACTTGAGTGGCTATTAAAGCCATACTCCGTATAATCTATGAACACAGGGATCTAATCTGTTAAGAGCGTTAACGTCTTACGGCATTTCATAAAAAAATTCAAATAATTTTGTTTCGAAATGACTGAACCGATTTTAATGAAACTTCGAACACATAAGCAGAATACATAAGTCTAAAGATTTGACAAAGAAGTTTTCGAAAAATAGTGTTACAGCTAAATTAGACCGATTTTAGATTTTCCATAGAAACAGAAATTTCCAATTATCTTTTTTTTTTTTTATACATTTCGAAAAGTTCACATTGCATAGCACATCTCTAGTAAAATAGCCTAATACTGATCATCGAGGATATGGAACAGCCAATTCTAAAAGCAATTAAAACTGACCTGGACGTAGGCTTCACATAAACAGTGTAGTGCAGCAGTTCTCCGTTAGGATGGAGAGGTTTCTTCCAACTGATGAGGAGTGATGATGATGATAGCACCAGGACTTTGATATCGGCTGGTGGACCGGGTACTGGGGAAGACGAGTGTCATTTAGGAATAGGGGTTAATATCACGGGTAATTATACCACTTTTCACCCTTATGACCAGAATAATAAGGAGAGCGGTAGTACATCACTCACCATCTTGCAATGTAGCACAAACAATAGGATAAGAATAAGGTCCAGCTCCAAAGTTTGAGAACCCAGCGACCTTCACTGTGTAGTTGGTGTACTTCAGTAGACCTTGCAAGTAAAGCTCCGAGTGCAAGGAGGTTTGGTTCTGCCATGCTGCTTCTGAAAGAAATCTTGAGTATTATGACATCATAGAAATTGTAAAGAAAGTTTTTTTTTAATGTAGTTTGCACCTGATCAAATTTTAAAGGTGTTCAAAAAAAGTTGGATCAATAAAATTTTTGCAACGAATTTTGAAATACTTCAGGTTTAATAAAACCTTGGATAATCGAGGATATAGGAACCTGTTAACTGAACACTCTTCAGTTAACAGGTTCCCAAAAACGGACAAAGTACTCCTAGTAACCGGTTACGATCAATGCCCCTAAAGCGAAATCGAATTAGGTTAACATTACCGGTTTATGCGGAAAACCGGTTTTTCATGAATTTTGATTTTCATAGAGAAAATTAACCGGTTAAAACCATTTTTGATAGGGTCCCCGCCCCCTGGCTCGAACGGTCTGGACGTTGCCGTAGACTAAAAAAAAAAGAAAATTACGAATTATGGAATTAACCGGTAACCGTTATCATTCACTTGTTTAACAGGTAAATGAAGGAACGATATATTTACCGGTATTTAATCGAACTTAACCGCTCTTTTTAAACCGGTTCCGAGCCCTGATATGCTGTGACTTTTTTGAAGAATTACAAGGTTAAAATTACAACTTACCATCAGTAGCAAACAGCACAGTGTACCCCACAAGCGAGCTGCCCTGACCCGGCAGACCGATGGGTTGCCAGCCGATACGAAGAGACGTTGACGAAACAGCTGTACATTCTACTGATGATGGCGCTTGTTCTGGAGCTGATAGTAGAAAAAGCTTTATTAGTAACTACTTGAATGAAGAACACAGAGACTAGTGAACAGTGTTAAAATAGTGTAATGTAAAACTACGTGGCTAAGAAGTTTTTAAATGTCTATACAAAATCTTGTCTTCGGTGTTCAGTATTCAATGTCTTGACTGCTTCGTTGGTTTAGTGGCCACAAGCGCAACTGCTGAGCATGAGGTACTGGGTTCGATACCCAGGTTGGGCAAAGTGTCATTGGGTTTTTCCATCAGGAATTTCTCAGAAGCAGCCAGGAGTCTGGATTTGTGCCCGGTTGATGACAACAGGCCGTCCCCTATTACATGGGAGTTGGTGAACTGCTAAACCCTTCGGGGATTAAAGGCGTAATTTTATGTATGTATGTCTAGACAGAATTTGATTGGATCTTTAACGAAAGGGAACGAGAGCAGGTACGGTATTGACTGTACATGCTTTAGTCAGCTTACCATTAGCAAGATAACGGATACAGAGATGGAGGGATCCTTTCCCCCATTTCTTCAGATAAGAGGGGGCTGGTAAAGAAAGGGCACTGACTGACCTACTGTAACAGCTGCTAAACGCTTCAATATCTTTAAGGAGTATTTATTCGGTGGAAAGTATGTAAGTGTCAAAATCGTCGCTAAACCGCGCTCACACCGTAAGCCGACTTTAAACTTCGAAAGCGATAGGTGAGAGATATTCTATCTCACGTTTTGTAACAGTCTGGTACCTTGGACTGACTCAATTTAAATTGCCATTGTCACGCTAAGAAGAAGCCGTATTTATTCTTACCTCCTTCTCTTGTATCTTGAAACACAGGCAACGAGAATGGGCCCGAACCCGCATTAGTGAAGGCTGATATTGACACAGCGTATCTAGAAATATTAACTCATGTTAGATATAAATAGACCTTTACATTACAACGACGGCCAGTTGATAAAGATAAAACAGCAGTGATAGCCCTGTGGTGTGACCGGCTCGGACTGCCAAGTCAGAGGGCTCGAGCTCGAACCCAAGACATACACCTCTGACTTTTCGGATTCATGTGCGTATTGTATAGTTATCACTTGCTTCGGTGAAGGAAAACATCGTGAGGAAACCAAACCAGCATACCTGAGAGATATTTCTCGACGGCATGTAAAGCCAAGTCAGAGGCCCATGGGCGGCATAAAAACTCTGACACCAGGTTAGGCACTAACCACACGATAAAGAAAGAAGAAGTTGGTAAAGATTATACTCCATTAAATACCTTGTATTCTTCAGTAATCCGCTGAGCAAAGTTTCTTGTTTGCCTGACAATTGTGATACTTTGATTGTTCGCGTGTCAGCTTCATCTGAAACTAGATTTTATGATGAATTTGCATCTGAAAATCTAATCTGATCTCGTGTGATGAGGAGGAAACGCATGTGACTAAAAGAGCAATGGACATGAATGTTGATGGATGGAGAGGGAGAGGCAGGCCAAAGAAAAGATGAATGGATTGTGTGAAGACTGATATGAAAGAGAAAGGAGTAAATGATGCCATGAAGTCTAACAGGGGCGAATGGAAGAAGAAAACGGATTGCACCGACCCCAAGTAGGATAGGACAAGGGTTGGGAAATGATGTTAGACCGACATTTTTTTTGTTAACTACCTACTATTTCATCATGCGATGATATACGATAAGAAAATAAAGAAACTGTCATATTTCCATTTTTTTTCTAATATCAACTTACCAGTCCCAACACTCTGTGCTACCGCTTTCACATGGTACCCAACAATGACTCCATTATGAGTCTCCTTGAGCGGTGCCGACCACGACACATGCAGCTCTCCCGGGTTCTCTGTCTGCTCCACTTGTACGCTCACTGGCGCTGATGAGGGCGCTGAAGACAAAAAAATATGATGATCCAGAAGAACGGTGAGGAGTTAGTTTCGCAGGGGGTTTAGTATGTGAGTGTGCCATAAGAGCCTAGTTTGAGGGCTTAGACACTACAGAACAAGAACATTTTTTATATTTTTTAAAACACTTTTAATTTCAGAATTAAAAGTGAGATTGTCTGTATCTACTTTAGCTTGGATGGTGTCGTGGCTTTCACCATAAACGCTGCCTCGTTGGTCTAGTGGTCGCAAGCGCGATTGCTGAGCATGAGATCCTGGGTTCCATTCCCAAGTCGGGCTGTGTTATAGGGTTTTTTTCAATAGAATTTTTTTAGTTCCTGCCACGGAGTCTGGATTTGTGCCCAGTTGATGGTAATAGGCCCCTATTTCATGGGACCTACTACTGGTAAACGTGGGTGTACTATTAGTTAGACCTCTGTATAACCCTTCTGGAATTACAGGTGTGATGTTATGTTGTGATATTAATCAGGAGTTTAGTACATACCTTCTTCATGTGTAGTAAAATGCACGGGCGCGGTATACAAGGAGACGCCGACTTGGTTCCCCGTCGCCACACGGACTGCATACGGCGTGGCTGGACGTAGGTTCTGGAGTTCTACTATTTGACGGAGCTCTTGCTCTTTTCTGGAATATGAGACATTTAATTGAACGAGGTGATCCAACAGAGAATCAGAGTTGTTGACATAGCTCAGAGAATAAGTAAGCTGAAGTGGCATTGGGTCGGTCATATTAGATGATCGATGACCGTTGGGGTAGACTTGTTCGTGAGTGGAGACCGCGAATCGGCAAATGCTAAGCTCGGTGGAGCGACGATCTTCGCAGGGTGGCTGGTAGTGACTGGATGAGAGTTGCTGAGAATTTAGTTTAGTGGCGTGCGATTGAGGAGGTCTATATCCAGCAGTGGACTGCTGTAGGCTGATGGAGGAGATGGATGAGGATTACAGGTGCGAAGTTATGTCACAAATTGAACGAAGAAGAATACTGGGGGTCAGTAGGATAAGAAGTTCATTATTTGTCGAAATTATCATTTTATAAAATCAAAGACTAGGACTGGTGCTTTCTTGGCTTTCCAAAGTGTAAGGTGTCCAATTTAATTTTGACAGCGTTTATTATTCCACAGAAGTGAAGACATTTGTTCTAGTCATTACGAGTAGGTAGATACCGAAAGTCTGACAACCAGTCTTGCCAAGGAGTATCTAATTACCCCGCAACTAGGTTGTAGAGGTCAGATAGGCTGTCGTTCCATGTAAAATACTAGTATTCAGCTGCATCCGTTTTACTGGAAATCGACAGACATCGATGGGAAAAGGCTAGACAGATGAAAGAAAGAAAGAAAAAATATTTATTTGTCGCAGGGACATGACGTGCATCATACAAAATTACAAAAAATAAACAATTATCAGATGAGGATGTTAACGTACCTGGTAACATTCATGGTATTCGCGTGTTCCCACACGGCGTCACTGTAGTGCACGTGCGAGTACTGCAGCGTGTAGTGCCGCGCGTGCGCTCGCAGCGTGTCGCGCCACGACACTGTGGACGTGCGCGAGCGGACGGTCTCCACGCGCAGGTCTGAGGGAGGAGTGGGGGGCTCTGGAAAAGAGATAGCTTAGTTGTAAGTTATTGTTGAATCTGAAGGTCAGGCGTAGTTCCTAGCCAAAAAAGGCTACGCATCCATTATCTTAACACACTAGCTGCGGCAAAAAAATCATAAACTTTTATCTGGTGCGGTGGCGGTCGGAAAGAGCATTCATCAACCTTTTCGACAGTGCTTATCAGTTATTTTCGACCTGACACCACTGGATATATTAAAGCGCTATAACTTTGCCAAAACATGGTGTATCTTGTTTTTTTATACTGTTAAAATAATCCTGAACCCAATTTCTTTACGTCTGTTTCGCCCCTAAATCTGCCAATCAGGGAATGAGAAATCAACCAAGGAAAGTGTCTCTGTCGAATTTATACAAATATCGAAAATAATGTAATTAGGAGGAGAGGAGGAGCTCGTGGCTAAATAATAACAGCCGCTCGGATCGATCTTTAAGTTAAGCCGTGCTTGCCTAGGTTAGTCTGTGGATGGGTGACCACCCATTACATACCGAGTTTCCTCCGTTCCTCGGAAAGCACGTTAAGCCGTTGGTCCCGGGTGTCATTTGTAGATCTTTGACAGTCGTTACAGGTACAGTGGCCAGAAAGTCTGACAACCAGTCTTACCAAGGGGTATCGTATTTCCCAGTACTAACTGGGTTGTGGAGGTCAGATAGGCGTCGCTCCATGTAAAATACTGGTATTCAGCTGCATCCGGTTAGACTGGAAGCCGACCCCAACATAGTTGGGAAAAGGCTAGGCAGATGATGATCGAAGATAATATAATTATTACGCACCAGCGAGAAAGTTATAGTTTTCACCGTCCGCAGCAGCGGTAAGTACCGTGTTGGGGCGATTTTGTTGTGATCCGCAGTGAAGGTGTTAATGGTACTTTGTTTAAGGTACTCAACATTGCACGGAATCAACATGGGCTCAACAAGAGCCGGTCGTAACAGACACCTCAAAAATAAAAACACCAGAGTCAGTGATATGGCATAGTTTTTCTAGATTTTTAACGAAAAAATATCTCCCCGTGTCGCCTTCGTTAAGCAACGTACAATTAAATATGAAATACTCACCCAATATAGTAAGATACACACTAAAGCTAGCAGATCCATAAGGATTGGTGGCTCGACACTGATACAGTCCTGCGTCGCCCGTCTCCGAGTACTGAAGGTTGATGGTGCTGATCACTCCGAGGGCTGTCTTTGATTCAGATATTTTTGCTCTGTAACAATAATTTACTAAAAATCTTCCTTTTACTAATCTGAACACTTGATTTTCGCATCACTGCTTACTATGCGTCAGATGTTTCGAAGTATAGAGAACTTCTTCCAAAAGCACACTTTTACAAACAACCATATTACCGCAAAAATAAAACTAACCTCTGGCTTATAAAGTCCAAGGCATTTCCATCATGCGTCCATGTGACTCTGATAGGTTCGTCACCTAGTGGCCGGCATTCTAGCGACACTGGATGCCCCAGCCGTGATGTGACGTTCGTGGAGGAGGATTCAAAGTGGACAGGCTCTGAAACGTTAAAATTGTGAAGTTCACAAACGGCATTTTTTATACACTTCTGGAATATGGCTGATGTGAAGCGATAATTCGGCCTAGGGTGGAGCACCTTGCCTAGAAAAAACCGATTTACTCGAACTCAGAATAGATCCAGATTATAATGATCAGAGAACAGAAAAGCTGTCAGTGAATTCCCGTACTGGTGGTTCGCACAATAAATGTGCATAGCGCTTTGTTCGGGTCCGTGAAACTTCAATCATATAACGGTGGTTTTGCCGTGTCTCGTCCGATGATAGAATGAGGATGGGGAAATGTGAGGGATCTAAGAACCATTCTTCATGGAATACATGGCCGACCTATGGCAAGGTCGCAAAGGAAATAAAGCTCGATGGGATATCTTAAGACATAATGTTGGATCTGCTTTTAGTTTGGAAATTAATGTAGGAGTATGCAAACCATTCATTAAAATATGGCTTATGTGAAATTTTCTTGTCTTGTCTTTATTTTAGTATTGCTGATTCAAGCCTATGCAAAAATTTTGAAAACACAAACAGTTTTTTTTCAATCGTCGAAGAAAAAATCTGAAGATGCTTACGAGCGATCCTAGTTTACTACACGTTCTTCGTCGTCAGTATTCGGAAATGTCTTCACCAGAAGTCCTGAAGAAGAAGTAGTATGATTATTATAGATACTTACTATTAACACTCATCCACACAGTCTTGCTAAGCGGCTGCCCGACTCCATTTTCCACATTGCAGGAGTACAACCCTTCATCAGTTAGAGACACTTCCTCAATGATGAGAGTCCCGTTTGGTAGACTGAGTATTCCACCGCCAGCCAGCTCTAGAACCGGTTGCCATGTCCCGAGGAGAGCTGAAAAATATTGAAGAATCTTATAATATTTGACGCACCATTCGTCAATTCTATTCCATGTCTACGTGATGGTCAAAGCACCAGGGTAGCCCGCGAAGTTCAATTTTTTTTACGTTTTATTTCGGTTGGCGCAGTAGCTGAGCGATTGGCTGGTGCGCTGCGTGTCGCGGGTACGATTCCCACATGGAACAAATACTGGTATGGCCTACAGATAGTTGTTTCGGGTATGGCTGTTTGTGAGTTTAAATGTTTATAAACGCACCCACGATATAGGAGAAATTCCTAGAGAAATAGAAATTCCCTTCCTTCAAATGGGACCACCACGCAGACTTCCTCCACTACATGAAAAGAAAATCATCAATTAAAAAAAGGAATGGAAAAGAGGATCATCCTCCTTTTTGCAAGTCGGTTAAAAATGTTATCCCATATCTCAAGAATGACACGTTATATTGTACCGTCAAAAGCCAGTTGAAAACGAATTTAGTCTCTCGCGTTGTCCCGTCTTTCGTCAGATCATTTAAATGCCATGGGTGCTTACCATCTTTCTTCATCCAATGCACTTGAGGCTGCGGGTAGCCGTTTGCACTGCAAGATACAGTTCCTCTTCTGCCGAGGAGGAGCGAAGAGTTGTTTGGTTCTTCTAGCCATTTTGGTGCAACTGAAATAGTATAAGATAAGACGGTACTAAACTATAACTTGATTAGTAAAAGAGATCAAATGAGACTTTTCCAGTACGTCATGTTTGTAGAAAAGGAAGAAATGTTTGCAGTTCAAGAACACATAAACTCACGATTTTTTCCCATGGTGAAAGGCAGAAACGACAGAACGCCACCTGCTACGAGCCTTACATACTCCTTTCGCCTCGTCCACATTTATTTATTTATTTATTAAAGCTTTATGCACAAGTAAAAACTGTACAAAGGCGGACTTAATGCCAAAGGCATTTTCTGCCAGTCTACCTTAGGGTGATGCAGAGACAATATACGGTAGGTGCAATAACAGAAAAAAAAGACTGGACAATATTTATAACTAAAACATATAAGAATAAATACTTATATACATACATATATTAAACTTTATAAAGTTAAGAGAGATAAACAAGAAAAACTACAACAACTTAGTTCAGAGACGAATCTGCTAACTTCTTGTGAATATATTCCCGAGCTTTCACTTTGAAAGTGAACTGACTGGTCACCGTCCTGATACTCTGAGGGAGCGCATTCCAGAGGAAAACCGCCTGGACAAAGAAAGAAGATTTTATAAAACCAGAACGGTGAGAAGGACATCGTAAAAGACAATTATTAGCAGAACGAAGATTCTTGCTGTGCGCAGAGCATAAATATTGACAATTAGACGTCAGATAAGAAGGAGAAGTGGGTTTGTGAAGAAGAGAAAACAGGGTTGTCAAAGCCCTCAATTCTCTGCGCTGCCGGATGGGCAGCCATCTTAAAAGCGATCTATGCGTAGATACGTGATCATACTTGCGGAGATTGAAGATGAATCGAATGCAGTTATTAAGAAGTCGGTCAAGTCGGCCATATTCATACATCTGGTCATACACGCACGCCGGTTGCGAGTACTACGCACCTGACCTTTCTGAAGAACCTAACTAATAAGGTCAGTATATGCCCTTCTAGGGTGTCCCCTCCCGGCGTTGCCATCTACCTTTTGTTAGTAGCCTTTCATTTTTACTCTCCACATGACCAAACCATCTAAGCATACTCTTTTAAATTTGGTAACTACATCTTCTTTAGTTTAAGAAGTTCTTAGTTAAACTAGTCAGTAGCGTTGCTGTTTTGGTTGGTGCTGATAAAATTACAGAAGACTTGAGAGTCGTTTCAACCTACCTCTAAGGTTGACACTAATGTGCATTTGAATTACACGAAAATAGAACTAGAGCATACTCAAATATGATCGAGTAGGACCAGAACGAACACCTGTCCATTGGAGCGGAGAACAGAGAAGAGGAGCGGAGCTGTGCCAATTTCAACCTACAGAATTGCATAAAATCTCAACCCCGCTGCTCTCCGCTCATTATATGCAACCCTGTTGGCCAAAATTTGCACAGCACCACTCCTCCCTTCTCTGTTCCAGTGGACAGGCAACCTTATGGGCGAACTCTAAACAGTTGCAAGTATTTCCCATTAGGTAGATCATAGGCCTGTTTAGCAACCGATTGATGAAATTTGGACTAAGTTAACATGGCCCTAAAGTTGAAATTACCTTTTATATACAGTTCAGTAGATCTATTGACTTTCGCCACGTGGTTGGAAGCGACGCATGTGTAGGTACCACAATGTTCTAAGGACACTTTCTTGATCACCAGTGCACTGAACAGCTCGGAGTTTCTTTCAACTACCTGTAAATAAGAAAGTCGGAGTTATCATCCACCCATTACACGAGCCGACTATGTAGTAGGCATAAGGGTAAGCCAAGCTTTTAGACTTGTTTTTTTATTGCTTAGTCTCTATTGTTATACTGCTCGGCAAAGGCCTCCCCCATAGTCTTCCACCCTCCCCCTCGTGCGCCTCTAGGCCGTCACGTCAACGTTTCTTAGGCCTACCTCGGTGACGACCCCGTCTTCTGGCACCCACTGCGTGACGACTGTATGGACTGTATGACGACAGTATGGCTATGATAGACTTGTATGAGAGTAATTAATTTAGTGATTTTTTAGGCAATTTCGGATTGGGCTTTATGCCCAGTTTCACTAACTCTGGGTGGCCTACCTAAATAAATCCCGAAATGAAAGCGCAGTGAGGTGAAATTCGCGGCGGTAGATTCTCAAATAAAGTAACAGATTACTACACAAGGTGGTTTACAAAATATGAACTTGGAATTTTTGACAGCTTCCATCGCAGAGAATATCACATACAATCCATTATGTGTGTGCAAAATACTGGATTGCAATCTCACCTTCAAACCGCTTGGAATCCTCTTCCCATCCTTCAACCACTCAAAATGTATCGGCAGATCCCCAGTCCTCACGTTACAATAGATATTCACAATCTGTCCCTCTTGCAGATTCGTTCCCAACAGCAGATCATCTAGTACTGGAGCTTCTATGACTTGCATCTCGAAGGCTCTTCTAGCCATCTCTCCTGATGGACTCGTCACTATGCATGTGTATACTGAAAAAGTCAAGGTTATACTATTTATTTCAATAGAGTCATGAATAAGCACTTTTGGGTGTAGAAATGTACAAGGAATTGATTCTAGTTGCCCATTCGGTGATGACAGTCACTTGACAAAACTGAATTATTAGTTTTTGAGAAAATCGCGAACTAACAAACATATGATTTATTTTTGAACCTCCTTTTAAGTCGGTTCAAAAATCAAGTTGATGTTTCAATACACGAAAAGAAAACATAACCCTCCTTTTAGTTTTCACCGCAGTCGGGTAGTGAACAAAATTAAGTTTTTGGTAGCTTAATAGATTAATAAAGATATCTGAAGAATCAAATCCATCTGGCAAGAATATTTAAAATACAAGTTGGAACCCCGACGCACAAACGGTTACCACGCATTGAGAATATCATTCAGAACCTCCCCCCCACATAAAAAAAACCGTAGTATCTTACAAAAGTGCAATAGCTACGCGGTCAAAATGACATATGGAACAGCAGTTTTTTTTTTAATTTCCGCTGAAAAAAAACTGAATTTTTGTCCCAGTACACTTTAAGAAAAATGTGATATTATCATCACTCAAACAGAGACCACGGAATGAGCCAGTATTTTTGTATACAAGTGTGATTAAAAGTATTGCAATCAAACCTGCGCCGTTGGACTCTTTAGATATTTCAGGTATGGAGAGGATTCCATTCAGGTTGACGCTTGGAGCGTTCCGTCTGGTCTTGCGTTTCTGGTGCGATCTCTTGTACCGGGACTGGAAGATCGCGTTTGAAGTTAGCAGCTTGCCTTGGAATTCCCAGTCAATTTTGCTGGAAGGAAAAGATGTTTTGTTAGAGGACGTTTTATAAAGGAGGATCTAATGATGAATATTATTTTGCTTTTGACTCTAATGTCATAGAAAGACCACTTTAATGAGTCCTCCGCCTTGCACCATCAAAGGCATATTAAGCGTCCACAAAGTCATAACAATATCCCACAGGTTATTTGCTTTAAAATAACCATAATCCACGTAGGTATTACGATACTAATTGAACCAATACGTGATCAACCTTCAGAATATTCCTTTTAAATTAATACCTTCGCGAGGACTCATTAAAGCGGTCGGTCTATTAAAGGTACGCTAGGATGCGATGGGTAATAATCAAACCAAATTTTAAGGTTATTTTATGTTTAAAAAACGATACGAATGTAATGTGGTGTTTATTTAAAACAACCTCTGAAACCTACGTTTAATACGATAAAGTACATTCAGTGTCCTACACTCTTGGCTTAGGTATTCATCTTGTAACATGAGAGATAATGCAGGATTTCGTCTGTTTTTATGTATAAGTATTTATTTGTTAAGGACAAAAAACATATGATAAAAACGGTCAACTTTTAACAAATTCAGTTTTGTGTTTTTGTTATTTTTATAACATAACATCACGCCTTGTAATCTCCAAAGGGTTAGGCAGAGGTGTACCTAATAGTACACCCACATTTCGCCAGTTATGTTTAAGTCCCGTGTAATAGGGGGCGAGCCTATTGCCATCAACTGGGCACGAATCTAGACTCCGTGGCTATGAGATATTCCTGGTATTGAGAAATTCCTGATAGAAAAACCAAATAACTGTTTTTATACTTCCATAGTTAATTATTATTTATTTATTTTAAACTTCATGTACAATAGTGGTACATAGGCGGCCTTAATGCCACAAGGCATTCTCTACCAGTCAACCTTTGGGTCGAGTTATTGTGATTATTCGTACCTTATTGGGTATCCATAAAACGGACACCTCAAATTAACTGATTCTCCACTTTGTACTTTTACTGGAGGCAGAGATCTGATGTATGGTGGTCCTGAAATTGGAAAGAAGAAGAAAATCTAAAGTAAAATGTGTACAATTATCTGAAAAACTAATTGTTAATAAACATAAACATAACAGCACGCTTGTAATCCCCGAAGGGTTAGGCAGCGGTGAAACTAATAGTGCACCCGCATTTCGCCAGTTGTGTTTAAGTCCCATGTAATAGGGGGGAGCCTATTATCATCACCCGGCTACCAATCCAGACTCCGTGGTTGCTACTGAGAAAATTCCTGATGGAAAAACCCAATATCACTGCCCAACCCGGGAATCGAACCCAGGATCACATGGTCAGCAGGGCGCTTGCGACGACTTGACCAAATGAGGCAGTTGCTATGTTGTCTTATTTTTGTAACTCACCATAAACATCCAGTCTGTTCTCATGCGAAGCCACATGGTCACCTTCCCTGGCTGTGCAAGAGTACAGACCTCCGTCTTCGACCCTCACTCGAGTGATGTTCAGTTGTGATGCTACAGAGTTGTCAGATGTCATCAATTGACCGAGTGCGTATCTGGAAATATTGGCCGGCCATATTAGTCGCAGAACTGATGATCATTGGGGTAGACGTGTTCTTGAGTGGAGACCGCGAATTGGCAAGCGTGTGGTGGAACGCCTTCAGGCTTGGTGGGGCGACGATCTTCACAGGGAGGCTGGTTGCAACTGGATGAGAGTTGCCGAGAAACAGGTTGAGTGGCGTGTGATTGAAGAGGTTTGTGTTCAGCAGTGGACTGCTGTAGGCTGATGATTACCACGAAGATGTCACTTGGATTTTTGGGTTGCGATTGTCGACTTCAACGTTTACAGTAACTTTGAAATCTGCTTGCATAGACGCAAGGCTTTCAAGGAATGATGTGACTGTACGGGAACTAAAGTAATGCCACAAAATCAAAATCAAAGCATTTATTTCAAGTAGGCCAGTTACAGGCACTTTTGAATTGTCGAAACAAAGACAACAGTAAAAAATAGCTACAGTCCCAGTCACAAGGCACAAAAACTGTGAAAGTACTGTAGTTGCCCATTCCCTAACGTAGATCTCTATGGAGAAGAACGGGCAAGAAACTCCATGGACACTCTTTTAAATCAGAATACTTTCATATCACATCTTTCCCGAAGTAGTTGGCAAAGACCGTCCATTGTTCTTTTTACCAAAGCTTCTTTTTTTGAACTTGATCGTAATTGACAATCACTAAAAATTACCTTGGATCAGTATTACTCGACACAATAATGCCGTCTCTTTCCCACACGAACTGTGGAGGTCTGTCGCCGCTTGCTGCACATTGCATGCTGATCTGAAAATATATTGAAACACTTATTAATTTACTTTTGCTTCAACCTCGAGATTCGAGGACTAAAAAGGCACTAAATCCGATGGAATGAAAAAATCTAGTCAAGTGAGAGTCGTCCCACTCACAAAAAAAAGAGAATAAAAAAAAAAGAAAAAAATAAGGAGCAATAAAGAGTTCCGTGGTCAGGATGAATTACGCATGTAAAGTATTGATTTTATCTAGGATCCGGTCACCGGCACAGAGATGACTTAATAATAGTGGTTCCATTTTTGGTATTTAGCTACCGAACCCTGACAACAGGAGGCCTTTGTCCAGCGTAACTAAAATTTTATTGAACTATTGAAACATGGTTTTGCTCTTTCTCTGTCACGGATAAAGGATGTTAATTAAGTGCTTTCGGCGCCTGTAAACGACTTTTTGGTTTATCTGTCTATTAATAGTCACACAAATACTTATAACTTTTATACTTGTCAAGAAGACCACTTTATCTTTGGTCTATCAAGTCGAAACTTTGTTCACTGTTGACGATACTCTAGCCGCTATAATTTTCGCATGTAAGGCTAATATCGATATGTACATCATCTTGATTGGTTTACACTATAACTTTAGTAGAAAAACGTAACAATAGTAGTAGCATTGAAATGTTTTTTGTTTAAAAAGATCCTTAACGAGGGCGAAATACACTTGTTCTCTCCGTCTTTGCGATAATTTGTTTTTTTTTTTTTATTCTGAACCTTCTAGTTAAGTTACGGAGATATTGAAGGTCAAAGTTCCAACTTTTTCGCAATTTTTTATAATTATAACTTTACTTTAAAAACCAACTTAACCTCAGTGATATCCAATACATTCTTCAGCATAATGTTTTTAGTGCGTTACTTTGAGTCCTACCATAAAACGTATCCAAAAATAAAGTTTTTCAGCAATAATTTTTGAGTAGAGTTACTTAGTTTGATGTACAGAATGCTTGGTTGACGGCTTCGTGAAGGGTCCGTTTATACCGTATAGTATATAGCCTTGTCGATCTAGTGGTGTAAACGCAACTTCGTCCACTGACACTCTAATAAACCTCTCAGTACTCAGAATATAAATCAGAAAAACTACTTACATCACCTCCCGGTGTAACAGTTCTTTCAGTGAAGTGTTGTGTGATTACTACCCGCATATCAGCTAGTCTTTTTCTTCTGTCAAGGCCTGAAACAAAGAGAAAATGATATGAGATGGATAAACAAGAACATTCTTCTAGCAGGCATAATTATAACACTAATCTTAGGGCCAGTTTTTATCATGGAAAACACCTACTCGATTGCGTTAACTTGGATTTGTATGGAATAATTGTGATTCCCATAAAGAATGACCACAAGGTTTTTTTCCCATTCCGTTTGTCTTGGTATGGACGATTAGATATATAATGAGGAGGATGAAACACATGTGACTAAAAAAGTGATGGACATGAATGTTGATGGATGGAGAGGGAGAGGAAGGCCAAAGAAAAGATGAATGGATTGTCTGAGGAATGATATGAAAGAGAAAGGAGCAAATGATGCCGTGACGTCTGACAGGCAGAATGCGAAAAGAAAACGTGTTGAATCGACCCAAATAGAATGAGATAAGGGCAGGAAGATGGTGATGATGGATCGTGATTCCCACAATTATCTCCAGAACAGAACAGCACTTGAGTTGTTCGATTACCTGCAAATATAATTGCTGGACACTTATTAATAAATCTGAGATAACTTAGGATTGTACGTAATTGACTATCGACATTTTTAAAATACATTAATTTGTCATGAATTTGTGACAGTAATTGGCATCGTCTGCATTTAGGCGTTTGAAATCCGTCCTATAATAATGATACAAGGAATTTAATGCCCTCGAACGGCATTAAAAAAGGAGTGCTGTTGGTGAAGTTTTGTAAAATTGTTTTGAAAAACAAGATTAAGGCGTTCGATCCGACTTAGTCGCTTGTTAAATAATCTTGTGCTCATTCTTAATTGGTAAGTTCGAAGGGGATGACGGGGTCAAAATAAGGTCTCGTCTTAAAACTATTTCCGACTTGAAACAAATAGATTTTCCCAAAATGCCCATCAGAGCGAAAACACCAATTATCTTCCTGGTAAATTGGGAACCCCAAAGGGTAGGGGCGTTAATAGGCATTTAGTGACGTCACGAACTAGCTAATTTACATAAATTGGTGTCTAGTTTAGGCGTTGCTAGGCAACGGTTACGTCATAAATATGGGACTGATACAGGCTGGTCGTAAAACGTTGATTAGAAGCTCTTGCTCTAAGAAGGACTAGTAAGATGTATACTGCAGGACAGGAATATTGGATGGATCCTAATTAATTTACGGTGTTTTAAATTTTCTAATGAACTCATCATTCTCTTGCCATTATCTCAATTCATTTGGGGTCCGCGCAGCATGTTTTCTTCTTTCATACTTCTCTGTTACTCGTCATCTCATCAGACACCTCCTTTCTTGTCATATCATTCTTTACACAGTCCATCCATCGTTTCTTTGGTCTTCCTCTACTCAAATTTTCTTATGAACTTTAATATGACTATCCACACTTTTGGTAGATAAATTAGTGTTTTTGTTGTTTGTTTTTATCTGATTGCCAAAGAAGGGTTATGTTTTTCGCGCGTATGTTTGTTTTTTGTAAATTTCTTTATTACCTGTTCCAAATGGCTCGATGGATTTCGACAATTAAGGTAGCATTAGATTCCTCTCAAAAACCCAAGTGTCCTTAGATAGGTGTTTAAAATAAAACAAAATGGCGGATTTTTGGCGCTAAATTGTAAGTCGCTAATTTAGTTTTTTCAACCAAACCTATCGAGTAGGGTAGCAAAATGAAGGAAATTAAACGGAGATTATAATTATATTTGTTGTCGGGTTTTTGATATTTTTAATCAAATTTATCAAACTTGTTTTAAGCAAAAAGCAGATTGTTGGTGCCTGTTAAAATCATAGCACTACTTTTTTCCGATTCCGTCGGAAAACTAAACTGTTGATTTAATTTATTAGAAAACTTTATACTGTAGTGGCACTGCAAAGAATACTACAGCAACATAGAACAAAAAGTACTACAGCGCCATCTATGACACAGACGATGAACTAAATATCGAAATACTAAATCCTACATCGCGCAAGTAAAGTTATCCACGACTTAAGACTATTTAAAGAAGAATCCGACAACAACTGTCGGGCAGTAGCCCACCAGACATAACACCCGTCTAGTCGGAGGATCCTCCCTTTTCTATGGGGGATGAAGAACTTTACACCCTGTTCTCCCATACCCCCAAACACAAACTGGTAAAACATGGAGACAATCCAGAAAATTAAGCAAGGTTTAATGATAAAAATTTCTTATCCTAACAAATCCGTTTTCACTATTAGATACATCCCTACATATCACTAATCAGGGCTCCCAACTAACTTGAACCTAAATTGTATCTAAATATAGTTCCCTGAACATTAATTGGCATCAAACGTGTTGAGAACTAATCAAACGCGGATGTGAACGTTTCCGACAGCGATAGGCAAGTATCAAATCAGTTTGGTGTAGTATACCTAACCGTTACGTCCGTCGGCGACGTGACTGGTGATGCGACTGGCGATGCGTCTAGTTACACGACTTGCGACTTGCGGTGCGACTTGTGACACGACTTGCAATGCAAATTACGACATGGCTTGCTACAAGGCTTGCTAGGCGACTTGCTACAAGATTTGCTACACGACTTGTTACACGAGGTAAAGTGTAACATCACAAGCAAGCGCAACAGAACTTTCAAGTCTCTTATCATTTTCATTTCTAGATATATTTAAATATTTTTTTCACATTTTGGTTTCATCTTGTTCAAATTATTAAACGTAATAAAAAAAAAATGGAACCTTCTCCATTACCTAACTATCAGGCTCTAATCACAACATCATACGATACGGCTTACGTCGGTGACTTTTATCAGGTATCACACGCGTGCTTGATGACCTAGTGAAGGTTGCAGGGATCCGCTGGATGGGAGTCGCACGGGACCGGTCAATGTGGCGATACTTGGGGGAGGCCTATGTCCAGCAGTGGACGTCTTTCGGCTGAAATGATGATGATGATGATGACACGCGTGCTTCACAAGTTTCCGTCACTTTTGTTGACTCATATCTCTCAGTAACTTTTTGTTTTTCATTTGCCGCCGCTGTCGCAACACGCGTGTTCGTTGAACGTGCAGCTCGTGGCCAAGTCTAATGAAACGTAGAAGTGAACACTCCAGTATCAAATCAGTTGGGCACCCTATCCGTGTTATAGGAATTTAGGTAAGATTGAATTTGTGATCGTCTGATGAGAATTGGATGGGAACTATCAGTGTAAAGTGCCGGGGGTTGAATTTTAGTGTTATAACTGCCAAACTGATAGAAATATCATCATCTGCTTAGCCTTTTCCAAACTGTGTTGGGGTCGGCTTCCAGTCTAAGCAAATATTGCTGAATGTCAGTATTTTACATGGATCGACAGCCTATCTGACCTCCACAACCCAGTTGGTACTGGATAATACGATATCCCTTGGTAAGACTGGTTGTCAGTCTTTCGGGCCACTGACTACCTGTAACGACTGTCAAAGATCTACTAATGACAGCCGGGTCCAGCCGGGTCTAGTCACAAAAACAACTTTTGAGTTCCTGGGTTCAATTGTCAGGCAGTGTTATTGTGAATTTTCACCTGGAATTTCTCATTAGTAGCCACAGAGTGTCGAGTCCGAATTTGTGCTCGGTTCATGGAAATAGGCTCACCCCTTATTATATGGGACTTAAACATAACTGGCAAAATGTGGGTGTTCTATAGATTCCATCTACCTAACTCTTTGGGATATTGCAGACGAGATTTCATATCATGTAGACGACACATGAACTTCGGGGACTATCTACAAGCTAAGTAAAAATGTTCAATGCGCTGCTATTTTAATAAATAAAAATGAAATGATCACTATATTAAATGGTATATAAATTGCTTAGTAGCAACACTGTTCAGTCTGCCGTAAACCTAGCCACTACACCGGACATCCTGCAACTGACCTGTTAAAGCCTGCTATTTGTAAACTGGAACATTCAAAGGACCTGCTTCAGACGAGGAAGGAGATCAAGTTATATAAAGTGAACTGAATGACGGTTTACAACATTATTTTTAATAAATGCAAAACCTGAATATAGTTTGTTCAGAATAAGTAAATGAATCCATTCCAATAATTTTTAAACCATGTTATGTTTTGTCCTAAAAATATTTAAAAAAGGCTGTAAGTTGTCCAACCGAGTGATACTAAGTACCTATCGCAATAATTTAGGTACCTACTGCCAAATTATTATTATCAATGAGCTCAAGACGACGCTGGAGGCGCGTGTGTGGGCGCGCCGCGTGGTGACCACGATTTTGTGTGGACAATCAGGTAACTGATAAGCCTATAACTTTGTGATTTTTCATGATACAGTTTTGAAATTTTGTACATAGATTCTTCACATAAAAATACTTTACACGTGTTTCAGGTTTCGCATATTTATACTAAAACTAAAGTTGTAGAGGGCCTGGAAAAGAAGCAGTCAAAGTTATCGAAGTGTTAAGTATTTCTAAAACAGCTTTTATAATTTTTTACTTATGACAAAGATTTCATTAATTACTGTGTGCATTATTTACGACACTACAAATAGATCTAAAATAATTATAAAAATATGTACAAGTATCAAAATGAGAAAAGAATAACAGGGCTACAAAAAAATTCGACAGCCTCCTGGTCACGTAAAGCGTCGACCAACCGCTTGGCGATATCCCGAAATACTAGGTAGGCACCAGTAGCGAAGGGTCAATTTTTTTAAAAGATAAGCCGGAGTACAAATCTTTAATTTAATTTTATTATTTGTCTATGGAATACTGATTGTGCCCGTTTTCAAAGGGAATCCGGTAAGAATCGAGTTGTATGGTACCTTCGCCACTGGTAGGCACTCAGACCCCATGGCCCTAGTGTTTCAAATCCAAATAATGGTTCCGATATTGGAAGGGGCCTCTTCTGCCTAATCTACCATGCAAGTTCATTGCGTGTTCTAAGACATGCCGGTTTCCTCACGATGTTTTTTTTTAACCGTTCTGGACTGTTACCAGTGGGCCACCACTGCTCTTGGAGACAAAATATTGCGCCCCGGATCTAAGATACCTACGTATCTCCATTATGGTCTTCTCACAATGAAGACAAGACAATAACCTTTAGTAGTTCAATCAATTAGCACATACATAACTACCCAACAGTACAATTCTCAAGCAATCCATCCAACTATTGGAGACTGGAGTGCATATAACACAAAATAGATAGGAACAGAAGGTCAGTTCCATACACGTGCGAAAATAGGCACAGGCACCTATACATGTGTCCGTACAGTTAAACCATAAAATTTATGCGCTTCGGTAATTTTCGTGTTAGCAAAAGAACACAAACTTCTTGCTGTCTAGACACCCCAAACAGAGGCAAAGCTAAGATTTGTATTGCCACGTTTTGCAGTAGTGTACCTATCATTACCAGGTGGTACGAATTAATTTTTTCATTGCGACTAAAAAGTTTTTTATGTAAGAAAAAGTGCATAGAGTTGTTATTCTATCAAATTCATCAGCATACGAAATAGGCAAGTAATTCATTGGCTTCAGGTCTGTTTAGTTACTTATCATCGCGTGTTTATATTTTATTATGCTCTCAAACAATAAATAATTTTACCAGTTAATAACATTGACGACCCAGAAGATTCAATTTATTCACCTATCTAGACTTTAGTAAAATATTCTGCAATATTGTCAAATCTTACACGGTTCAATTTAATAATAAGGTGCAATAAAATTTAAACTCGCTAATGATTTTGTTAAATTTTTGCGCAAACACCTGAAACGGCCAAAAACTTTTTGCATTTATATTGTGCAACATCGAACAGAGCCCGCTTCACAGATAGGCGACCTTAAAGAAATGACAGTTGCGAGTGCATTCGTGTAGTGTGTGTGTAGTAGTGTATTCGCTGTAAGTAAAGCGTGTCTATGTGTGCGAGCGTTTTCGCTCATGATATGGACTTGACCTTCTGTACTCATCTATATTGTGCCTGTACTATGCGTATTGCAATTTCAGAAGCTCCTTTGATGTGGGCACTCGGAGTGGAAACTGATAGGATTTTAATTAATAAGGCTATTGGCGAGTTGAAAGGTTGATAATTATTTCTGAGAACGCTTTGCTTGCTGTTCATGTCATCAGGTGCAAGAGAAAATGAATACAAACCCTAGTGATAACATATTAGGCTGCTTATGCTGAAGTGGTAACAAATATCTATTAATAAACCGCCTTATTAACTTAGTGCCGCCTTACGAACCTTGGGGTAAGCAACGCTTGCCAAGGTCAGTCAGTGGATGGGTGAACATTAATTACCACCGAGACCATTCCGTGCCTTGGAAAGCACATCCCTTTGGTCCCGGCTGTCATTCGGAGATCTAAGACAGACTTTATTTATTTTTATTTTTTTCGGATGGGTAATCATCAAATGAGGTCCTACGCGGAGTGGAAGGCACGACACGGCCTGTCGTCATAAGACGGACGCACGACGGCGAGCTAGCCCATTACTCACCATCCACAGGCCCGCGCCTACGGTGGTCGGGAGCCACCACGTGGCCCCCGACGCACGGGGCGCCTCCGGCGGCGGCTGGGACGTGAGGTTCTTTCCCTCTCACATCAGACTTTGCGTTTAGTCAGCCTTAAAATCTGATAACCAGTCTTATCAAAGAGTGTCGTGTTATCCAGTTTCTGGGTTGTGGCTAACTGTCTAGCTAACGATAGACAGTTGCTCCATGTAATATACTAGTATTCAGCTGCATCCGTCAGATAAGACTGAAAGCTGACGCCAACATAGATCTTTTTCTTCCATATTTCTCTATTACTTGTCATCTCATGAGAAACCGCAATATCATCCTTTATACAGCCCATCCATCGTTTCTTTGGTCTTCCTCCACTCTTATACGCAGGCATATGATGAAGATATGCACTAGACTTACATTTCTAACTGAATTTTCCATCATATCTGCACTTTTGGTTCTGAAGCGAAGTTCTATCAATCAATAATAATGGTGGCATGTTGGATGAATCTGTCATTCGCGGCGTTCGTGGACCATCGACTTGAATTTGTGTGCTGACATATATCATGAAATACGAAGCACGCTCTAAAGCTCAGCGGCATCGAATGTTTTATACAAGCGTAAGCAGGGTTCTTCTTTTAAAAGTTGAAGGCAGGGGCTAAAACGTGTGGTTTCTATTTCGCTTGCAGTACTTAAAGACTAAATCTATAAACACGTTGGTATCTTGTCTTTCTATCTAACATTTTAAAAGAGTTCTAAGATTTATCGCAAAAAAGTTGATGATATAGCCAAATTTGCGCCAACATCGTCCGTTTAGCTGCTAAACCATAAAAACAAAATATTTCTTTAGAAACAAGAGGGTCAGTGGATACGAAACGGGGCACTACGAAATTGTTGACGTAGCCCCGCTACGCGGGGCTCTTATTTCTGTCTACAGGGTAAACTGAAACCTAACCTAACCTAACGTCGGGGTGCCTCAAGGGGAGGACCCCAACGAAAAAATATTTTTTGCAAAAATTTTCTAAGTCTTTTTTCCTCAGTGCCCCGTTACGTATACTCCAACCCAATTTTTTCTACCTACCATCAGAAATATTAACAGTCCAAGTCACATTTCAATCCGATAGAACACGAAATTTTAGACATACCTAGCCAACGCCATCCATTTAGCCATTGGACCAAAAAATTTACCATTTCTATTGAACCCAAAAATTCACTATTTTTCAACGAAGATCAAAACCTGCTACAAAATTATCCATTTTATCTAAAAAAAAACTAGCAGTGCCATCTAGTCGCAACGTTTCAAAACAGACGAACCAATAATCGGACCAAACGCTTTCAGGTTGCCAAACACTTTGTTTAGGGCTCCGACCGAAAAAAATCCGTCTGTCATTGAGGCATTTTTCTGTTATTTCCGTCACCAACCTAACCTAATTTCATACCATACACAGCCCCATCCACGTTTCACCTCAACAGTTCCATTTCTATCCGACAGAACACGACATTTCCGACATATCTAGCCACATTTGAGCCAACGCCGTCCGTTTAGCCGTTGGACCGCAAACTTCAATTATCGTAAACGATTGCCTACCTGTCGGTTATCGTGTGACTCCTCTAGCTAAATGCTAATATGTCGAGCGAATATGCAGGCGGAAAATAGCGTTCGTGCTGTGGTGAATATTGCTAACGTCTGTATTTTGACGTAGTTGGTTGCAGTCCCTATGTTTAACGAAGTCGAAGATGGTTTCAAGAATTGCTGGCAAATTCTTTCAGTTTAAATCACTCAAATTAGGCAGAGAATCAATGCTTTTGAACGTTAAAATTGTAAAAAAACTGTCAGTGGTGATTTTTAACTGAAAAGAAGAAGTGGTGCGCTGTTTTCTATCCCACTACTTTGACAAGAATCATCATCTGCCTAGCCTTTTTACAACTCTGTGGCTGCTATTGAGAAATTCCTGATGAAAAAACCCAATATCACTTTGCTCGACCCGAGAATTGAACCCAAGAGCTCATGTTCGCGCTTGCGACCAATCGACCGAAGAGGGAGTCCCATCAATCTTAAAATCATAAAGGAACCTCAAACGAGATCACTCACTTAATTCCAGGGATTGAGCAACTACAACTACATACGTAGATTAGTCGAGCTTGCAACGACACCTAACCGCCTCACTCCCATGGGAGGCATAATAACTTTGAAACCAGGCTAGGCACTAACCACATGATAAAGAAAGAACGTCACCTACGGCTGATACATTATTTTCGTTAAACTCATGACGAAATACGAGGAAACTAAATTCTGACCAACTACATATTTATGTATTAGGGACTTTTCATAAATCGTCATTGAGGACTTTCCCCAATACTTAAATTAGTTTATGAACTAACCAAATAGCACAACCTTAGAATTATTCTTACACTATAATAATGGTGAACATGTTGACAGAAACATATTGACGAGAATTGATTAGCAACAGTGGCGGGGGACTGGTCACATGATGAGAATAAAACAAGAGAAAGGGAGCAAAATAATAACGAATTGGTATCCCAGAAATAGTAAACGGTGTAGGAGAAAACCAATAAGGAGATGGGAGGATGAGGTAAGACTTACAGCGGGCCCTAACTGCAGGAGAGTGACTCGAGATAGAAAACAATGAACACTGCTTGAACTGGCCTTTGCCGAGAGGCATGTTGAATTAATAGATATACTTTAACAACACACAAAAGCAAAGAAAAACTCTGAGTAAAAGGCTTAAAAATAAATAAATATTAATGGTGAAGGAAAACATTGTTGGGAAACGGCATGTCCTAGGTGGAAAAAATAAAAGGCAGGTGATGTCTAACAAACTGTGTGGGTCCGCTTGGTGGACTACGGTCACTCCCTCTCAAAGATAAGCGGGCCTGTGTCCCAGCAGTGGGAACATTTTATACTGATTATGCTTGCCTAATACAATTAGTAAGTTACTACCATAATTCCAAGGACTGGGAAAAGGAATGTTGGTCGTCCGGCGGCGAGATGGGCAGACGATATTGTTGCCATCCGGAGAGAAACCTGGATGAGGTTGGAACTGGACCGAGGGGGGATACTGCTGGGGTGATTGTGGAGAATGCAATTGTGTCCCCGCACCCTGGTCAGAAGTGACAAAGAGGAACACCGCCCGGTTTTAATCAGTAGGAGTATGACAGATCCTCCGCCGGCCTCAAAGCTGTGGACATCCATTGAAGAAATCAACACGTAAAAAGAGGCGGGGTTGGCATAAAAAAACAGAGGTACATACCCCGCAGTGAGTGAATTCAGGCTGTGGTTGATGATGATGACGATTATAATTCGTCATCGAGGACTTTCTCCAATTTATTGCGAATCGGCCAGATTTTCAAATGTGGTTAAGGAAAAATAGTCTTTATTCCATACACGTGCAACATTTTCCAATAAAAAAGCCCTATACAAACAGAAAAAAAAACTTGTTCTGAACAAAACTCATTCTACATACAAACTATACGAGAGTTAGGCGGGCTGCACACGTTCACACTCAATTCAAACATTTGAGTCGGCGCCCGAGAGATAAATAATGGCAATAAATAATCTGGCCGTGACACCGGCCGTGTGGAGTGGGCTTTACTTCGCGTCACCGATTGTGAGTGGATGCTTATTACACGGTGGGTAAAAATATTCTGTTTTTATTTTCGTATAATACACTTTTTTCCCAAAAATGTGTCATATTTTTTACCATAATGTTAAGAGTATTCTTTTTTGCTAAGCGTTGGTATAACATTTTCATTTTCTTCATGGTTTTGCTAGTTTGTTGCAGACCTACAGTTGTTGGAGTGTTGTAATTAATTTTGTTGAAAATAACTTGATTGATTTGTATGATCGCTAATGGGGAACACAGTTTAGGTCGTGAGGTTGTACTCAGTGGCGATAAAATAAATTAAACAAAGTCTTACTTTATCTGGAGTTTCTATGGAATTTCTTGCAAATTTTTCTCCATAGAGATCTACGCTTTAGAATAGGCAACTACAGTAATTGTTGTGACTGGGACTGCAGCTTCAGCCTTTTATTTTGACATTCAAAAGTGCCTGCAATGGTTTACTTGAAATGAATGCTTTGAGTTTGATGCTCTCAAACGGTGAAAATAAATTCATTGTGAGGAAGCCGGTATCTCCCAGAAAGAAGATTTGCGAGTTATGACTTCCTTCAACCACACTGGGGCGTGGTTGTGGACTACTATCAACTCCCTCTCTTCTTTATCGTGTGGTTAGTGCTTAACCAGGTGTCAGAGTTTTTAATGCCACCCATTGGCCTCTGACTTGGCTTCCCCGCCTCCTTTCCAGAGAGGCTTTTGTCCCAGCAGTGGGGGTGTTATATACTGATTAACAGTGGCGTGTCTAGGCTAATTTGCATTAGCCTTCCGTAATAGAGACTTCTTAATTTAAAGGTTTTTGGCAGACTGTCCAAAAACCTTTAAATTAAGAAGTTTTAGTGCAAGCCAAGCTTATGGGCTTGTTCGGGGGTATCGCCACTAAAACAGTTATTAAGTTAATGCCATTTTTTCATTCTTTCAAACATTTAAGTGTTCGCTAGCTCACTTCGGTGTAACAGCACCTCCTATTTATTGGAACGCCTTTTGTTGTTGGTCTGTAGATGGTCGTTTGTTTTGTTTTACGTACGAACGGTAATGATTCATGGCATACGCTCCAACGCTCTCTGAGTTGTTGTAATTCACTCTGTTTTGGGTGTCATTGTTCATACTCTGATGTGCTTTGATCTCGTCGTTTTGAATTAATCTCAACCTTTTAGGTTCTCGTCGATATTTTTTACAGTACTTTGGAAGGAAGCTGAATAGTCAAGCCTTGTGGTGAAACTGCAAACGTTACAGAAATTCGCTTGTTGCATGGTAAGACAGAATTGGCGCGAAACAAATAAATGGCGTCAAAATGAGGAAGCTTCAGTAGCAGGCAGCTGCTAACGAAAGCAATAAATGACGATCATCTTTATCATGTGGTTAGTGCCTAACCTGGTGTCAGGATGTGACGCCAGGTTAGGTTAGCCTTGACTTTAAATGCCGTCGAAACATATCTCGCAGGCATGCTGGTTTCGTCACGACGTTTTCCTTCACCGAAGTAAGTGATAATTGTGCAATACGCACATGAATCCGAAAAATCAGAGGTACGTGTCGGACGTTCACACCGCTAGGCTATCACTACTCTATGAATGACGATGATGTGGTGCTAATGTGTAATTTTAGAGAACCAAATGCGGTGTATTCCCGTTGACCCCACCGCCCTTAACCCCACTGGTGGGATCAGCGGGAATTGATAAAAAAATAAAAATTGTTCCCGTTAACCCCACCAGTGTGGCCATGGGCGGTGGGGTCTACCGGAGTTGATAAAATAATTAAAAATTGATTCCGTTGACCCCACCACTGGAATAGGGTACTGGAGCCAACGAAACGACGGTTTTGATTTTTCCCGTTGACCCCACCAGTGGGACTGTGCCAGTGGAATGTACCAGAAATACCAGACTATTCTTGAGACTTGTCCTTTTTCAAGATGTATGTATAAATAGCCATTAGTCAGACTTTTGTATGCCAATCCTCATTTGTTTTGATTTACTGCAATAATTCACGGCATACACTCCGACGCTCTCTGAGTTGTTATACTTCACTCTGCTGGGTGTAATTTTTCATCTTTTCAAGTGCTTTAATCTCATTGTTTAGGATTAAAAGCTGTGTTTTACAACATATTATCAGTAGTACTCTTCAGAAAAGTAAGCAGAGGTTGTTCTTGACACACATATTTCGCTTTTTAAGATTCTTGTAATAAGGATTTAGCCTATACCTATGCTGGCCGAGTGTGCTGCGTGGGATGAGCCATGCCGTACCCTCGATACAGAGGTAGGAGAAGACTTGTCGCTGCCGACCGTTGTTCGCTCGATGGTCGGCAGCGCATAGTCCTGGGATGCCTTCTGCGAAACCGTTATATAGCAGAGGGAAGCTGTGGAAAGGGTGACGGCTGTCCCCAAATCCGCCCCCCCTAAGCACATCTGATTTGGGGACAGCCGTCACCCAGCCCCCAATGCACTGGACCCGAGATGGCGGCGCTTAAGGGGGAATTTTACACCTCACTCCCCCCGGGACGAGGCCTGCAGGTCCAGCGGGCTCCGGGGCAGTAGAACTCGCATTGCCTATTCTTATCAACCGTATCTTTTCTGTTCCACGCTGTACATCATATCGCACAGGACACACAACACATTCCAGTTTTATTTTCCACTTCAATAACTATCCAGCTCACTCAGATGAATAAATAAAAAGACATCCGTGATCCGTATTGATGGATATCCAATTTTCCTTTCTTATCCATTGATTCCGTACAGCCCATCATGTAGATACAGGAATATGTCAGAAATGTAATATTAGGATCAAAACAGAACGTGTTTTTCTTGTTACGTTTGACAAAGGAACTGCTGGGCCAGTAAACAGGTGGGTGCACAGAAGGTTTAGTATTATAAGCTGAGTATTTGAATTGTACACATGTTGCAGTGCTTTGCTTGTATCTAGAGATGGTGGTATCCATTCATTTTATCCCCCCCCCCCTTTGTAAATAGAAAACAGTATGTATAGGTAGTTAATAATTTCCGTGTTTTTTTTTTATTCCCTTTTTTCTTATCATTCATACATTCCCAACGTTAACATCATCATTCTCTTGCCCTTATCCCAATTCATTTGGGGTCGGCGCAGCATGTCTTCTTCTTCCATACTTCTCTATTTACTCGTCATCTCACCAGACACCTCCTTTCTTGCCATATCATTCTTTACACAGTCCATCCATCGTTTCTTTGGTCTTCCTCTACTCATATACCCATCCACATTTATACTCAAAACTTTCCTCACAACATTTTCCTCATTTCTCCGCATCACATGCCCATACCACGACAACCGATTACCACACAACTTTTCAGTCACCGGCGCCACTTTCAAACTTCCTCTTATATACTCATTTCTTATTTTATCCATTCGCGTAACACCACACATCCCCCTTAGCATTCTCATCTCCGCCACATGCATCAACCCAACATCATTCATCCCAACGTTAACACTGGTGTGGAAAAAAAAGTCCCGTCTGAACCACCTTCACACTGAACTTTGAAAGTGTGACAGTGTGAAGGCTGGAAAAGAAATTTCTCCACGTTAACACTGGTGTGAATGTTCAGTGTGAAGGTGGGTCAGTCGTGGAAATTTCCTGCTTCTTCTTAGCGTGTCGATGGAAATTTTTTGTTTAATACATTTGGCCCAAAATTCATCTATTCGGAAGGTGGGCCATTGTCTGTGGAGACACGCCGCATACATATTGTAATCTGAGCCGTCCATGAACCTTCATCTGTAGAGATTGTCATTGCTCCGGCCGACTTGGGTTCGGTGTCTATTTAGAGATTTCCAAGTCGGCCACAGCAAAGTATGCCCAGGTGGAAGGCTTTCAGAAAATGGCTCGATGAAGCCGTCAGGGCCAACGTACCCAAAAAATTATTTTGACTAAGGAATTTTCAGATATTCAGATATTTATATACAATACACCATAGAAAAGGGAGGATCCTCCGACCAGTCGGGTGTTATGTCTGGTGGGCTACTGCCCGACAGTTGTAGTCAGGTTTTTCTATACGGTCTTAAGTCGCGGATAACTTTAATAGCGCGATTTTGAATCGCCCATGTGGCGAAATCAGTACGGTGCGATGCTGCAACGCATCGTGATGACATGCTGTATTTACTTTATGAGTTTTAGTTACAAACGCTGTTCCAATTAGAGTTATGATTATCGACTGCCTACGTCATTTAAATTTTCGATATTTAAACTTGAATCAGAGTGTACTACTACTAACTTTTTTTTTTTTTTGAGTGGAATTTCTGTCATCGCTTTCTCAGTGGCCAGATTCAAATGTCAAAGCTCATAACTTCGCAACCGATTGCACACGGTAGTACAGTTGGACGCATAAATACGAGAATATTGTGTTTGCAAGCTGCACATAGTGAAATTATACTGCGATATGAAATTATTATTGATATTTTGTGGGGGATAAAACTATTTGCTCTGAAGTATTGTGGTGGAATGGAAGTTTAGTCTGAGAGGTTTGGTGAGGTCAGTCTGTGGATTGGTGACCTTGTCATCTGAATATCAATGATTGAGAAGAGTGACTACCATGTTATCATCTGCCTAGCCTTTTCCCAACTAAATTGGGATCGGCTTCCAGTCTAACTGAGTACAGCTGAATACCAGTATTTTACATGAAGTGACTGCAGTAAAGCAAGCGCCGCCGAGGCCGGCCCAGAAAGAGGTGGCGGGACGATTTGGACGCGTACCGCGAGGGCTGGTTTGAGGAGGCACGGAAAAAGAGCACATCGAACGCGTAGCATGAATACCGTAGAAACGGGTTTTGTCGACGGAAGAATCGACAAAATAACAGATTTCTTTTGTTGATCGCGTGCTGATCTAGGTTTTTATCAACTTACTGGTAAAAGAAATATAACGTTCGTTTAGACGACAACTTTCTTTTCGTATTACAAGTTCCATGCAATAATAAAATCAAGCACAGACGTTAAAAGAAAATGTTTACACCACAAAAATATATCAGCAAAAATATCCTAAAGTTTATTAAATTAAAACCAATAACGTAATTACAACTCCCAAAAGAATATCCAAATCTCTTAATGGAATAATTAATTAAAATGAAAACACAGAGTTATAACCTATTTTTATTATTTTTCATTTCGTATCAGGGAACTCGATATCCATTATTTCAAACCATTGAATTGTCAAAATGTTGGAAACGTGAACTGTGAAAGACCAATTTCAGTAGACCTCTCATATAGTTGAATCTGTATGTGCCGGGGGTTCAGGATAAATTGACAAAAGTCTGTTAGTTATAACAGGATGCCCGTATTTTGTGACTTGTATATTTTTATAAACAAAATTATTTCGTTGACAGTAATTTCTAGAGAAAGGTACCTACATTTTTCTAGATTTATTTTAACTATGTATGTGGTCTATGCCAAGGAAAAAATGTTTTATCACACAAGTGAATTGAGCATCAAAAAAATCCTTTATATATGCCTGTTGGTTTATACAATTACTTTTGCAATTTTCAAGTCAATGAACTAAGAGAAAAACATTACATAACATCGTGCATGGATTCTTCAAAAACTGCTCATTTAAAACTGTCATGCATAACCTATCGTCTATGGCTGGTTTTACATGTAGAAAAACAAAACTTTCTGCAAAAAAAAAAAAACTTTAAAAAAAAAGTCTAAAATAACTTTACTTTAATAAGTCGGTGACTTTGTTTATTTTACTGACTTTTTTGCCACCGAAAGTAAAGTTTTTTTAGATTTTTCGTATTTTTGGAAGTCGGTTTTTTATTTTACCCTTTTTAGTTGTAGTATTCCACACAAATTCTTGTTATGAATAATTTTTCACACTGTGACTAGAAGTTATTAAAGGATCACATTGTCTTCAACATAGCCCAAAGAAGAAAAAAAACGTATTAAAGGAAAAAAAAAAACAAATTACTCAACCGATTTTGATGAAATTTCTATGGGATCAAAGAAATAATTTTTCAAATCGATTCATAAATGACGGAGTTATGAGGTAACAAACATAAAAAAAAACATACAACCGAATAGAGAACCTCCTCCTATTTTTGAAGTCTAGTTGATTTGCCTTATGTCGTGAACGGGGCGTAAAAGCCAATTCA
The DNA here is from genome assembly GCA_963576755.1 of Noctua janthina. NCBI lineage: Eukaryota > Metazoa > Arthropoda > Insecta > Lepidoptera > Noctuidae > Noctua > Noctua janthina. The sequence goes on from OY755074.1 coordinate 3,416,788, forward strand.
CACATAATCGGTCATGCACGAACTGTGAACATAAAATCTTTGCATCATTGTATTTGAACAGCGAACGTTACCCGAATACTGACGAGTTTTACCGAATGGTATCGTCGAAATCACCATCTGCCTAGTTCTTTTCCAACCATGTTGGGGTCGGATTTCAGTCAATCTGGTGAAAATATGAATTTAATGTAAAATTTTTGTTTATTATTTATTTAATCCTATTCTATTCTCTCCTGTCTGCTCCGACTTTCGGTATCTCGGTTCACTTGTGCAAAGCGATGGCGAAATAGATCGTAGTGTAAAGCACAGAATTAACACGGGATGGATGAAATGGCGGCAGGTCACGGGAACAATCTGCGACTCCCGCATTCCCCTTAAACTTAAGGGGAAGATTTATAAAACAATGGTTAGACCTGCTGTCTTGATGGATCAGAATGTTGGGTCACAAAAGGGATAAACGAAAGGAAGGCACTTGCATGTGGCGGAGATGAGAATGCTAAGGGGGATGTGTGGTGTTACACGAATGGATAAAATAAGAAATGAGTATATAATCGGTTGTCGTGGTATGGGCATGTGATGCGGAGAAATGAGGAAAATGTTGTGAGGAAAGTTTTGAGTTTGAATGTGGATGGGTATATGAGTAGAGGAAGACCAAAGAAACGATGGATGGACTGTGTAAAGAATGATATGGCAAGAAAGGAGGTGTCTGGCGAGATGACGAGTAATACAGAAGTATGGAAGAAGAAGACATGCTGCGCCGACCTTAAATGAATGAATGGGATAAGGGCAAGAGAATGATGATATTTATTTAATCCTATTACAAGAGTGACAAAACATGCGTTACTCGCGTTAAAAAACAAGTTTATGTGGTCGGTGTAAGTTCGAATATGTGTTTAATCAATCAGAATTTGTGTTTTTTTGGTTTTAATTCTTTAGTTTCTTTACCGAAGTCACTTTTTCACAAATAAAAAAAAAAAAGTTTTACTAATATACATACCGTGTATACGTTCATAATAATATGTATGTATGCATTCAATAAAAAGCTGTTATTTTGAAATTACAAACAGACACTTCAATTTTATTTATTTGTATTAAAATTAAAAAAGTGATCAATGCTTGTTTTTTATCTTTCATGTCCAAAAATCTCTTTACAGTTTTACAGGCTAATCAAGTTGTTATGAATAGTATATACACCGTGACTTTTTAGTCGTCTTACAACGGCAGCCCACTTCATGTAATGACTACTAAACATTCATAAAAAAAATAGGTATTTATGAGGTTTATTAATTTAAAAATAAAAATATTTTTCAGTATTATGACGCATGACGTAGTTAAAACACCTTGTTGCGAGCGATTATCTACTCGACTCGAGCGCTGGGTATGGGTAGGTATGTTCTCGCTTTTGACACGTAAACATCATTCACGGGATGTTTCATAATTTTATTCTAATGTATAATTTATTTTTCTTTGGACCTATTATGGTAGGCAAAAAAAAATCGCGCCTAGAGCTATTTTATATCGGGTACATTGAGTGGACCACCTTTGTAGGACGACTAAAAAGTCACGGTGTATAATACTAATCAACCATTGAACTACAAACCTATCAAGTACTATCCCCCACAAATAGAAATAACATTTCCCCCACAAAATACCATCACATAATTTCGAAATAAGCACCCATTTCATATAAGATAGTTTTGAAAGGACGAAATTATGGGCGATACCACCGGACGCCGCGGGAGGGCACCACAGAACCACTGGCTTGAATAATTCATAATTCACTGCATCTTCGGCTTTATGCAAGCTATAAGTGCAACACAGCCTTAAATATGGAGGAGTAAGTCAGAATATTAGTGCTTTATGTTATACAGAGGAATATTTTAAGGATTTATTTACGTGGCTTTTTGAATATGTATATTCAAGGCAACTTGAAGTTGTTGGACTCGGAAATCGGTTTTTTAGGGGAAGGGATATCTTCTGTTATTTTACTTGACAGCTTAATTATTGGTCTAGTGGTCGCAAGCGCGGTTGCTGAGCATGAGATCCTGGTTTCGATTCCCGCGTCGGGCAAAGTCTTATCGGGTTTTTCCATCAGGAATTTCTCAGTAGCAGTATCGGAGTCTGGATATGTGCCCGGTTGATGGCAATCGCCTCCTATTATATGGCTTTTTTTTTTTTTTTTTTCGGATGGGAAATCATCAAATGACCCCCCCCACTCTGGGCGGAGCGGAAGGGAGTGTCAGACTTGTACTGACTAAAACCCATCCATGTTCCTTCTTTGCCTTTTGTGTTCCAGGGCCACGGTGTCTCTTTCGAACAGTCCCGCAGCTCTGGCAGGCATCGGCCCATGCGGACCCCTACTCGGTTGCTGACATCTCTTTAAGGCGCGCGTGAAACACGAACGCGCCGTCGACACGGCCTGTCGTCATAAGACGGCTGGACGGCGAGCTAGCCCATAACTCGCCGTCCACAGGCCCGCGCCTACGGTGGCCGGGAGCTACCACGTGACCCCCGACGCCCAGGGCGTCTCTCGCGGCGGCTGGGACGTGAGGTTCTTTCCCTCTCACGTCCTGCCACCTCCTTCACTAGCATGACTGCTTCGCAGAAGGAGGTGACGGCTTCCCATTCCCTCTCGCTCCGGACCATGGCTTGAACCAGGGCCGGACGCGAGAGATCGCCGCCGCCAATCGCTGCTACAAGGACACGGCGGTGCTCCGCCCAAGCGGAGTGTCCTCCGGACGATCCTCGCAGTGGAAACACCCGGGCGTTTCCTCCCGCCCGATTCGGTGCAGGAACCTCCCGAAACAATAGTGTCCGGTGCTGCGTCAGGCGGTAGGTGAGGGCGCCGTGGCGCCTCTCTAGCCATTCCTCAAAGAGGGGACTTATCACCACTATGGTAGCGTGCCCTGCACGGGGTTGCAACAGTCGCTCTCTCCATGTCGCCATGAGATCACGCCGGAGGTCTGTCCGCTGAGCGGCAATTTGCCGCGGCAGCGGAGTTTCCCCCCGACGTAGTGCCTCCGCGCGCCATTCGTGCAGGCGCGCGAGGACTATCGCCTCCAGATCCCATGGCGGCAATCCGGCAAGGAGGCTAGCCGCCTCGCCGGAGATCGTGCGGTACCCCCGGATTAGCCTTATGGCTATCACCTTTTGGGGCGCGTTCAAGTAGTGGGCGGCTTGCCGCCTCAAAGAACGCGCCCACACCGGGGCCCCGTAAAGGGCCATGGACCGCACGACCCCCGTGTAGAGCCTCCGGCAGGAGGCGTTAGGACCCCTCAGGTTGGGCAAAAGCCGCTTGAAGGCAGCCCCTGCCCGTTCCAGTTTGGGAGCCAAACGTCGGAAGTGCTCCACGAAGTTCCACCGGCTGTCGAGGACGAGTCCTAGGTACTTCAACGTCGACCCGACGCCGATGGAAACCCCTCCTGCCGTCAGTAGGGATCCCGACGGTGGCGCATTCCGAGGCCCTATTATATGGCTGACATGGGATTGGGCAGGTCACGTCAGCCGCATGCACGATGACCGCTGGGCAAAAATCTCAACACAATAGGCGCTTAAAGATGGTCGGGGCCGCCGAGGCCAGCCCAGAAAGAGGTGGCGTGATGACCTGGACATAATGACACTATAACGTGTTTAAAACCTGGGGGGTTACTATGGGGGGTTACCTGGGGGTCTTAAAGTATGAGTAATTCCAGTGTGGGGAAGAGACAGAGCTATACAGGTCATCTAGCGCCATCTCTTCCCCGCACTGGAATTACTCCTGCTTTAAGACGTTATGGTAACCCCCCTGAACTGTGAAATTATAGTCGAGAAACCGCCGCCGTAACGATAGCCTGATTATAGAAAAAATAGAAATACCAACATAATTACAAAGACGACGAACATTCGTCGGAACGGTTCGACGCAGTGGCTGAGCGATTGACTGCTGCGGTGCGTGTCGCGGGTTCGATCCCCGCACGGAACAAATATTTGGATGCCCTACAGATAGTTGTTCCGGATCTGACTGATTGTGTATTTGAGTTTCAATATTTATAAACGCACCCACAGTACAGGAGAAATTATTAGTGTGGGGCTAAGTTTAAAAAAACAGAAATAAAAGGCGCGAAAATCCCAACCATTTCCTTCCCGTGCAATCTGATTAAGAAAGTGAGTAGAACAAAGATATCAATTATGATAATGAAAACATTTCTCAACCTCACTAATCACCATCAAACGATTGCTACACCCACTCTACCCGACCAAATAAAAAAAAAAATCGCCATCTTTTTTTTGCAAAAAGCTGAATCCAATAGGTTTTTATTAAATTCTGGGTTATGCATTTCCTGGTTAGTGTCGACGGATATGAACTGAGGGCATCTGGTTCAATAGAGCGGAAACTGCAGGGCGTATCGGCTTGTTTTTTTCCATATTTATATTCAAATATTTTTTATTTCCGTGATTTTTACAACGTGACACCGCTGCGCCCGTTAATGGGAAATATGATAGTTATTAAAATATGTTTGAAGCAGTTCGTTTTGTTTCTAAAATTAAAATTAGGGTTTTGTGAAATTTGAAATGAGTTTTTATTCAAACCAGGCATTTGTTTATTGGATTTTCATTAAGTGATTTTAATCTCTACTAGAGTGTCGCATTATACACCTTAATACATAAAAGAAAAAGCTCCAAATGTCAAGTCAACACGAAACGCTTCAACCAACTTATCTGTGCAGGCGGAAAAACACAGAACTAAAATAAATGTACCAAGTTTCGATGTAAATTTTCTTGACATGCAACGCATACAGTGGTCATACTATAGGTGCATAAGAACTGCTACGCTGACGGTCGCTCATTGGACGTTGGTATATTTTAACATTTAATTATACAGGGTGTAAACGGACCCTTCACGAACCCGTCAACCAAGCATTATGTACATCAAACTAAGTAACTTTACACAAAAATTATTGCTGGGAAACGGCTTTTTTTTTGGGTGTAAAAAATCACGTTTTACGGTAGGACTCAATATAACGCAGTCAAAACATTTTGCTGATGGATGGATTGAATAGTACGGAGGTCGTGTTTAAAGTAAAAATCTTACATTAATAACATGTATTTAAAAAAAAAACTTGTGAAAAAGACAGGTCTAGAGGTATGGTCTAGAACAAAAAAATACCGCAATAACTTGGAGAACAAGTGCTTTTCGGCTTCGTTAATGGTCTTGTTACACGCTTTATGGTAACACGATCTGGTTGTATCATTAATTCATTGAGGAGCTCGTGGCTAAATAATAACAGTCGCTCGGGTCGATCTTTAGGTTAAGCCGTGCTTGCCTAGGTTGGTCTGTGGATGGGTGACCCATTACATACCGAGTTTCCTCCGTGCCTCGGAAAGCACGTTAAGCCGTTGGTCCCGGCTGTCATTTGTAGATCTTTGACAGTCGTTAGGTAGTCAGTCAAAAAAAAGTCTGACAACCAGTCTTACCAAGGGGTATCGTATTACCCAGTACTAACTTGGTTGTGGAGGTCAGATAGGTAGTCGCTCCATGTAAAATACTGATATCCAGCTGCATCCGGTTAGACTGGAAGCCCAATAGAGTTGGGAAAAGGCTAGGCAGATGATAATCTGGTTGTATCATTCGCCTAATCGATTCCTACTTGACCGACACCGCGAAAATGAACGAAAAAATAATAAAACAAAATGCATCTGTGGTGTTCCTTAGTGTTAAGATTATAATCCGACTACATCTGTACTAAGCTCTGACGTCACAACTTACGTCATATCGCTCCAGTGGCTTGTATCCGTCGCACGCTGTACCACAGTGTTGTTGACGTACAGTAGCGTGGCTTCTGCGGTAAAGATGGCGTGTGGTTCACGGAGAATGAACACGTTTCTCTATTCGAAGGATATAAAAGGGTTATCTCTGTATTATCTATACCTACTTTTATACTAATATGATTGCGACGATTGGCCGTGGTGGAGCTAAATGAAACGTGTAGTGGACTGTTATAACATATATTATGAAATTACAACGTTCGGTTGGAAATAAAAGGAAATATTCGACTGTTTTTTTTTTTTTTTTTCGTATGGAAAATCATCAAATAACCCCCCTACTCTGGGCGGAGCGGAAGGGAGTGTCAGACTTGTACTGACTAAAACCCATCCATGTTCCTTTTTTGCCCTTTGTGTTCCAGGGCCGCGGTATCTCTTTCGAACAGTCCCGCAGCCCATATTCGACGCTTAGAGAAACGCGTATGCGCAGTCGTGCGTGGAGGTGCGCAACAGCTGACTGGTGTGGTGCGGGGGCCCGCGCTTGGCCATCGGCCGGCAGACTCCCCGCTGTCCCAGCACCCCTCGTTCACTGCCGCTGGCGTACGGCGATGTTGGGAGCAGCGGTCTCAACAAATATAATAAAGTGGTAAAGTTTATCAATAACACTAGAAATGGGATATTTACCATGTTTAGGTACTGTTTGTTTTGAGTTCCCGACATTTCGGCGCTGTTCAAACACACACCACCACCTGCAATAACCTCAGTTTATCCGTGATCATCGTGCTTGCAACAGCTGCAGCGCTGAAATATCGGGAACTCAAAACAAACAGTAAACATGGTAAATATCCTGTTTCTAATGTTAGTAAACATGGCAGTTTAAAAACTTATATTGTGTTAAAATTTGTTTGTAAGTTTGTGTGTAGGGGGTAAGCTCCGGAACTAATGATTCAATTCAAAAAATTCTTTCACTGGCAGAAAGCTACGTTATTCGTGGATGCTATAGGCTATAAATTATATTTATACCATGCATATTAGCCGAGCTATCACAATTTTTGTGGTCGAAGTCGCGGGCGAAGTGCTAGTGTATTTATATCTGGTTTGTCAAATGGACTTTGTAAACATGAGTATTTATTAATCCGTATTGAAAAGATTCAAGTCTTCAAAGTGACTGCAATCTCTATCGACCTATATCTATTTTTTTTTTTCGGTTGGGAAATCATCAAAGGCCCCCCCCCCCTTCACTCTGGGCGGAGCGGAAGGGAGTGTCAGACTTGTACGGGTTTTAGTCAACCCATCCATGTTTCTTCTTTGCCCCTTGTGTTCCGAGGCCACGGTATCTCTTTCGAACAGTCCCGCAGCCCTGGATCGACCTATATCTTCCGTACCTACTTTAATATGTTGTCTCTGAATATTTTGAAGTATTTATCGGATTTCAATTCGACTAATTTAAAAGGCAATCTCCAAAGCCTTGAACATCGCCGCAAAGTTGCCAGCTAATCGGTTAGATTTCTGAGAGTGTGTTTTGGAATTACATAATTTAGTTCCCCTATTCCCATTTTATCATCGGACGGGCAGAGATACGGCGAAGCGTCACCGTTATATTTTTGAAGTTCCAGGGACCCGAACAAAGCGCTATGCTTCCACATTTATTGTGCGAACCGGTAGTCTGTGGAATTCACAGCCGGCTTCTGTGTTTCCCGATCATTATAATCTAGATCTCTTCCAAATTCAAGTGAATCGGTTTCTTCTAGGCAAGCGTGCTACACTCTAGGCCGCGTCATCGCTTCACATTAGGCGTGTTTCGGCCAAACGCAAGCCTTTTTATAGTAATAAAAAACAGGCCAGGTTCGAATCGTACTCACACGCACACAGGGTTCCGTAGCACTAAACAATATACCTAATAAAAATATTTTGAAGGTTCATTTATATGTTGTATTTATTACATTCAACAGCAAAACTAAATTTGTTTTTCATAGTATCTTAATGAAAACCAAAGTCACCGCTACAGTTTGTTGTAAAAGTCCCATATCTCATAAAACTAAACATCAAATCTTATTAAAACCAATTTTCGTTGAAAGTTTTTTTTACGTTCTCCAATCTTACATTTTTTCAGAATTTTCCTACTCTTACTTTAGAAATTAGAGGGCCACATTTTACCACTTTGGAAGTGTCTATCTTTCAAACGATTGACTTTTGTTTGATAGCATGTTTTTTAGTTTCATGTTAAAGGTTTAAGGCCTTTAACATTTCAACCAAATTCCTAATATCCCCAAATCATAAATATTTTCAATTTTCCACTTCCCTAATTCAACAATACCAGACTTCACACATCCAACATATCGATGCTCACATTACCAAGCGATGCGGTGGCCAGAAAGTGATATCCAATTTACAAGCCTGTTGGCTCGCGTTGAACGGACAGACGGACAAAGCAGATATACGGAGGCTATGATGCGGAAAATAACATAGGAGGGACAGTAATAACTATTTCATATATCCTTTTCAGGGTTTTATTCTGAAAGAATCTTTTGAGAAAGGATGGAATTCGATGTGTGAATGAATTTAGAAATCATTTTATTTTTTAGAAAGGAGCTCGTGGCTAAATAATAACAGCCGCTCGGGTCGATCTTTAGGTTAAGCCGTGCTAGCATAGGTTGGTCTGTGGATGGGTGACCACCCATTACATAACGAGTTTCCTTCGTGCCTCGGAAAGCACGTTGAGCAGTTAGTTCCGGGTGTCATTTGTAGATCTTTGACAAACTTTAGGTAGTCAGTGGCCCAAAAAAAGTCTGACAACCAGTCTTACTAAGGAGTATCGTATTACCCAGTACTAACTGGGTTGTGGTCAGATAGGCAGTCGCTCCATGTAAAATACTGGTATTCAGCTGCATCCGGTTAGACTGGAAGCCAACCCCAACATAGTTGGGAAAAAACTAGGCAGATGATGATTTTATTTTTTAATTCATTGCTGTACTGTACATTATTTATAAATTACAAGTAGACCTAAAATAACACGTAATACAAAATAAATATGTACAACTATCAAAAAGGGAAAAGAATCATTAAAATATTCGTCTACATCGCTGTAAATAGAAAAAGTGCCCAGAAGGCTGGCAGCATTGGCAGCATTGCCAAATTGGATGGCAATGCTGATTCTTTGGTCAAAAAAGAAAGCCAGCCCACTGGTGATGTGAAGTATCGACCTATCTCTTGGCGATATCCCGAAATACTCGATGGGAACTCGGACCCCATGGCCGTAGTGTTTCAACCCCAAACGTGTGAATTGAATTTAATACTCATGCTTATACAGCGTGTACCTGAATGTTGTGGTCATATTAAAAAGAGTAAGACAGACCATTAAACTAAACAAATTTCTGCATGAGACATCGTTTTCGCGAAAAAATAATCATCTGTCCCACACGATTTATTTATTTAAAACAAAAACTGCTGTTCCAAACATTTTGACCGTGTAAGTATTGCACTTTTGTATGAAACAGCTGTTTTTTTTTTAATTACCCATGAAAAATTTCTGTGCAAAACAAAAGAGCACAAAGGTACCGCTAGTTAGCAAGTTTTATTTTTTGTTGTCCTTTTTTATTTTTGTTATTGTTTTATCCTGTTCGAGTGAAATATTATAAAATTTTCTTTCTTTGTAATGCATTGGTTCAATACATCAGTTTAAAACTAAAAATGAAAACAAAGTAACCAGTTCAGTACCGGTTCAGTTTTTGTACTATTGTTTTTTTTTTTTTGTTTTGTCCCGTGTGTCTAATAAATACTTTTTCTTTCTTTCTTTCCCCCAAAAAGCACTTGTTCCCATTTTTTCATGTTTCCAAAGAGTTATTTTGCTAACATAATGTTATTCTGAAATCTGTGTTATCCTCTCACATCTGTTTCCGTCGTACATTTCGCGCCAGTGGCCCGCAGGCACGCACTTGTTACTGTCCACTTTTAAGTTGATTCATGCTTTTAGATATTTTAGAACAGCTTCAAAATTATTTAACTTAATATCTTAACATCGCGCCTGTAATCCCCGACGGGTTAAGCAGAGGTATACCCTAATAGTACACCTACATTTCACCAGTTATTTTTAAGTCCCATGTAGATGGCGGCGAACCTATTGACATCAACCGGGCACAAATCCAAATTCCGTGCCAGAAATTGTTAAGGAAATGTCCAATAACACAATGTCCGATCTGGAAAACGAACCCAGAACCACATGCTCCGTAGGCGCGATACCCCTTGTCAGACTTTCGGGCTTCTCACAGACATACAAATGACAGCCGGAACCAACGGCTTAACGTGCTTTCCGAGATACAGACGAAACTCATTATGTAATGGATGGTCACCCATCCACGGACCAACCTTGTCAAGCGCCGCTTAACCTTGAAGATAGACCCGTGCGGCAGTTATTATTTAGCCACGAGCTCTAAATGCAATTAGTAATTTGTGGTGCAAGCTGGCCTAAAACCAGCAGCGCATATCCGTTGAGGTCCACAAAAAAGGAAACAAAAAGCATTGACCTAGATTTTATTCAGCGTCCGGTAGTTAGTTTAAATCCCAGGAAAGCAAAGACCACACTCAAAAATAAACTATTTAAAAGCCAACAGAAAAGCATAATACGTAATTCTGTTTCCAAAAACCAGCTGAAGCTAACTAAGGGGTGCTACACATAACATGTTCCACGGCATGATTCGGTACTGCTAAAATAAATATCAAATGTAGATCAAATTTCGGGTAAAAACCGGTCGGCTTCATCATCAGCCTGCAACAGTTCAGTGCTGGACATAGGCCTCTTCAATCGCACGCTACTCAATTCGATTCTCTGCAACTCTCATCCAGTTACTACCAGCTAACCTGCGAAGCTTGTCGCTCCATCGAGCTTAAGGGCGTCCCACCTCACTCTTGCCGATTCGCGGTCTCCACTCAAGAACACTAATTATTTGCACATCATGTTTTTGCAACAAAAAATTTCTTTTTCTTTCTTTCCTTCAACTATGTCGACTATGAGTCTAATCATACTATTAGATTAAAACTTTTAACTCATCATCATCATTTCAGCCGAAAGACGTCCACTGCTGGACATAGGCCTCCCCCAAAAGGGGGGTTAAAGTTAAAGGATAGTTAAACTTTTAACTATGCTTCCTTTATTACCAGTTTTTATCACGAAACTACTGGCTAATCCACCTTCACAACCCAATAACAGGGTATCATAATCCCTCTTGTTACAGAAAAATTGACAGATTTTGGACCCGAACAATTATTGTGCAGTAGTCCCAAAAACTGATGGACACAATTTAAAACTCAAGCAAGCGAATTCGTGGGATGTAGTTCAAAATAATTGGGAGCGACGTATTTTTGCAACATAACAAGTTGTTGGGAGTTTATGCAAGCGAATCTGATGCATGTACGAATTTAGATGCTAATTTTAAACGGGGAAAGCGTACCGCGTTTGCCAAATTATGGTTTGACCAGACATTTTCGGTTGAAAGTTTGTTGACGCGTGTCGGGGACGAGTTGTCGTCGTTTTTACACGGTTTTAACTAGGTTTTGATATTCAGATTCATTTTTACAGACCTGAAGGTAAGCATTACATAGTTTATGAATAGAAAGAAAGAAAGAAGAAAGAAAAAATATTTATTTGTCGCAGGGACATGACATGCATCATGCAAAATTACAAAAAATAAACAATAAACTATAAATTCAACAGGACGGAACAAAAAAAGAAGAAAGTTAACAGCTTGCACGTCGTGACTGCGACAAGCAGGTTACCACTCAGCATGATACTGTGCTATGGGGGGCCCACAACACAGCGCTGATTTTCAGTGGTCACCCGTGAAAAAAACGTACCGTAATAGGTTTTTGTTTATAAAGCACAGTTGTTTTATTGAATACTAACTTTAGATCACGGTTTCGATCGCGTGGGGATTGGACTGTCGGGATATAAGCTACCAGTATGTAACCCAAGTCATGAGCTGTACGTCAAGTTTCTTCGAAATCCCTTCAGGCATGAAAAGATAAGATGAGATAGACATAAAGTGTCTTTTTTAGGATTTGGTCAGATAAAAAAGATACATATGAGTCTTGTTACTTGAATTGAACTAGTTTTATTTTTATTTTATTTAATTATATCATCCTTAAGGCTTTGTGATGAAAATGTTCAAGATACTTGAATTTAGATAGACAAAAAAATAAAAACTAAATAAAAACTCCTTGTAGTTGGCAAGTGACAGTCACTTGTTCAGGTCACACAGTTTTCAGTGAACAAAGCCACATACACTTCCCTTATCAACCTCAGCACTATAAACCCAACAGAAATTACGAGTTTCAAAACTACCCTCGTATTTCATAATCAACAAACCCAGACCAACAGTGGACAAATTTTCCTGACCGCAGTTGTAGTTATAAAAGCTACTTGTCGTAATATCTAAAACCGCGTACAGACATGGCGAGGCGTGCGTCGCGAATGGTTCGTCACGTATGCCTCAACCTGAGGCATACGACGGTACATTTATGCATGCGTCCCGAACGACACATGCTCAAGCTGAGCATGCAAACAATTGTGCCGGCTCACACTGAGGCGGCGTTCGCAACGATCGTATGACGCGAATGTTCACTGTGAGCACACACGTCCACACAGCCCGAGGAATGCGAGACGAACCATTCGCGACGCACGCCTTGCGATGTCTGTACGCGGCTTAAGGTGGCACACGCACACCGCCTCTCCGCGCCAACCAAATCTCCGCCACCATGCACCACTACCCGACCGCACGGACGAACGGTGTAAATAAAGAAAATGTATGTATTTGTCTCACGCAGGACAAATCATCAAAATCAAAATCAAAGCATTTATTTTCAAGTAGGCCAGTTACAGGCACTTTTGAATTGTCGAAACAAAGACAACAGTAAAAAATAGCTACAGTCCCAGTCACAAGGCACAAAAACTGTGAAAGTACTGTAGTTGCCCATTCCCTAACGTAGATCTCTATGGAGAAGAACGGGCAAGAAACTCCATGGACACTCTTTTAAATCAGAATACTTTAACAAAACCTTGGTTACATCATTCATTTTGAGATGGTACATTATGTGAGAACGATGCAGCAAGATGAGTACGTTAAAAGTGTCCATAGTAAAAACAATTCAAAAATAAAATAATTAATTCAAATAAGCCGTGGCAAATAAGAGATGACCAGTCACAACTGACAGCGCCCGTTCACGAACATGACGCATGTATCAGCACCATTCAACTCAACCATTTTGAAGGGAACTAAATGATCCGACACACGTGTCACCATCAGCGAGACATTTGAGTGAGCATGACATACTCCTAACCGCCAGGGCACATTCAAGTCAAGAAAAAACGCAGGTTTCCAGCGAATGACAGCTTTCTAGTACATAGTACTCACACAATATGGGCTAGGCGGCTATATAATACAAAAGAGATTGAATTTATACAATGCAAAGATAGTTATACAATCTTCAGCAGCTCCAAAAATACTATTTAATGCTATCAATTTAGGCGCTCCTGTTCTTGTGGAGCAGGACCGGCATTGAGCCAAGCATTTTTATCAGTGATATAATCGTCCAACTTATAATATGCTTTCTTACATATTGTGCGTTTAATGCATGTTTTAAATTTCGTTTCATTTAGTTCAAGAATACTTTGTGGAATTTTATTATAGCATCTCAAACAGTACCCCATGAAAGATGAGTCTACTTTAGCGAGTCTGAAGCCTGGCTGAACTAATTGGTCTCTATTTCTAGTACTGTAATTGTGTCTGTCACCCCTTTTATTAAAAATATGTAGATTTTTTCTTACATACATTATGTTTTCGTAGATGTATTGACAATGTACCGTCATGATGTTAATTTCCTTAAACAATTCCCTTAGAGAATCGCGCCTACGAAGAGTATATATGGCTCTGATGGCTCTTTTTTGCAGAATAAATATAGACTGAATGTCTGCAGCCCGCCCCCATATTAAAATGCCATAAGACATAATACTATGAAAGTAACTAAAATAGACCAGTCTAGCGGTATCTACATCAGTATATTGACGGATTTTTCTTATAGCATACGCTGCTGAACTTAGCCGCCCCGCAAGAGATGTTAAATGAGAACCCCATTGTAGCCTTGAATCAAGCGTAATCCCCAGGAAAACCGTTTTATCTACAAATTCAAGTTTCTCTTTATTCAATACTATATCACAATCGCTACTTTTAACATTCGGTAAAGCAAATCTTACGCATTTGGTTTTTTTTTCATTTAACACTAAATTGTTTGCTGTGAACCAATTATGGACCTGAAGTAGGGCATTATTCACGTCATCTAGATTTTGGGCCCGTCTATTTATCTTAAATTCATCATTACTCTATTGCCCTTATCCCAATTCATTTGGAGTCGTCCTGCCCTCCTCTTGTCCTGACCTCCTCGCGCAGGACAAAAACCAAAATGGTTAAATTAACAAAAAAACACAATTTAATAAAAAATAAAAAAATTAAGACAAACTAAATTGGCCCTGTACGAGTCCAAAAAGCCCCAGTTGGAACATAAAAAAAAGTCACAGTGATGGCACGTTCAGATACGTGTGTTAGCAAAATCCTGCTGAACTATTTTATTGCCAATGAAAGTGGCAATAGTCTAAGGGCAAAACAGTAGGCGTGGCATAAGAAAATTCATGATTTCGATCCCAATTCATGGGTTGGGGTAGAACACATAAATCCTCAGCTGTTTGTTCAGTAACGCGTATAGGACCAGCCTGGTGGGCTATGCCAGCTCACTCACACAGAGAGGAAGCTATGATCAGCAGTTCCAACATTATAGGCTGATATTCTTGCACTACTATCGTATAAACCTCACGCCATGACACCTATAATCCATGTGCGTGTGGATTGAGAGATCTTTTCGAAAAACTCTTTCAATCGCAACCAAATTATAAGAGGATTTAGGAAATAATTGTGAAAATTCATGGTAAGGTATAAAATTTGTGAAACCTAAACAAATAAAGTTAGAACTCATTAACTGGATCTCTCAATCTGGACAACTGAAGAAAAAGTCACAATGCGTATCCAAGAATATACTGCCTATGTGTCTATAATTTGCATTTTAATTAATTGTAAAGGATTTGTGAAAGCTGCTAAACAAAATTTCGATTCGTTTCAATGCCACGTTTAACATTTATAACGGTTTATATGGATCACTCAGAGGGGACAATTTTTAAATTGAGTGATCTTGTAAAACACGACCTAATACTGAAAAAAGTATGAATAATTATCATGTTTATTGCAAATTATGCTTCTGGGAAAATTTGTGAAACAAAAATCGTGATTGAAATCTTACTGGTTCAAGAGAAAATGAAAATCTTGTTTTTTGTCGATCGTCCCAACTGAGAGATCATTATTTTGAACGATATTTAATAAATCAAAACTTATAGGTAGAAGGTAGATACATCAGAAATTGTGAAAAATGTTGTACTAAAATTTGACGAATCAGTCGTCCCTGTAAGTGTTATACTTAAAAAGATTAATCAAGTTTTCACAATTATTTCCTAAATCCTCTTATAATTTGGTTGGAATTGGAAGAGTTTTTCGAAAAGATCTCTCAATCCACACGCACATCTATAATCCTTGAAGGGTTAGGCAGAGCTGTACATAATAGTACCTTCTTTTACCTAGATTTTGACATTTAACTTGGGACCATGTATAAGGCCTCCCACTGGGTAGACCGATGACCTGGTGAAAGTTGCAGAGATCCGCTGGATGCGAGACGCACGAGACCGGTCAATGTGGCGATACTTGGGTGAGGCCTATATCCAGCAGTGGACGTCTTTCGGCTGAAATGATGATGATGTATTAGAAGGCTAGTGTATTGCAATCAACGCTTGATTTATCAGGAGTGCTCAAAGTCTATTACTTTATTTTCAGTCTTTCTTACAAGCCAGCAACAAATCTAAAACATAACATAATCGTTTTAAAAATATTATTTTGGCAAATGCTAGATCACTTTTCTCTTATCTCCCACATGCATCTTTCCATCTACTTTAAGAGCTTTCCTTTCACACACATATTATTTAAATCTCTCGCATACAGACATACTTTTAAAACCATCTTCATCAGTGCACCTGTAGGAGTTGTTGAAAATTGTTTCCACATTATCTCTGCCGTATTTTTCCTACCAAATGCGTTTAGGCAAAGAGTAGTACAGAAGGTTGGGTAGCGAAAACGCACGCACACATATACACGCTTCACGTGCCGCGAGTGTAAGCGTACTTGCGACTAACATTGGGCTGAGATGAAATAAGATGACGAGCAGTGATGGCCTATTGATAAGCAGATTCGAAATCAGCTTTTATGAAAGTTTTACAAAGTCAAGTAGACACTTCACACTTTGTGTAATTTATTTCCTCACCATCACAATTTCTGTTACTTTTTACTAGCCAGTGACGTCACAAGCCCCCCCCCCCCCTCTCTTGAACTTAGATGTGCAGTGCTGTATCGTCGTCATTTTTTGATTATGTGACAAAAGAAAAAAATACGTGTCCAACTTTTTATGGTGATCTAACAGACAATTTTTTTTTTTTCTATATTGTCATACAGCTTATTCCAGGCGTGATATTATGTTATGTTACACTAAACAGAGATCGCCTTTCTAACGTGTCTCTCTCTGTCTATGTGTGGTGTGTGGATGCTGTTTTTCTCTTGCTATATGTAGCTGACCTTCTGTCAGTACTACTCTGTGGTTAGGGATAACGTGCGGAAGAATTGCTCTTACGTTTTCAGTCACTGAACAAAATGTTTTAACAAAAATATATCTTTAACTTTTCGTGACCTGTGACCTTATTTGGGATATAAATCGTAAAAGCATTTTTTGCATGAAGGGAACTGAAAAGTGTAATGCCGAGAGTGCGCTAGGAAATTATTTTATTTGGTGATAAATATTGTGACATTTTAATTTTAGCGGTAGTTTAATGACAATATAACATCACGCCTGTAATCCCCGAAGGTTTAGGCAGAGGTGTACCTAATAGTTCACCCACATTTCGCCAGTTATGTTTAAGTCCCATGTAATAGGGGGCGAGCCTATTGCCATCAACCGGACACAATTTCAGACTCCGTGGCTGCTACTGAGAGATTCCTAATGGAAAAACCCAATAACGATTTGCCCAATCGGGGAATCGAAACCGGGATCTCTTGCTTAGCAGTCGCGATTGCGACTCCTAGAACAACGAGGCAGTCAAAAAATAATAATAAGCTGTAATTATTATTTACATACATACATTTATACTCACGCCTTTTTGCCATTGGGGTAGGCAGGAACCACAGAACTCCACCTGCTACGATCATTACGTACTCCTTTTGTCTCGTCCACGTTCATACATTTGGTCATACACGCACGCCGGTTGCGAGTACTACGCACCTGATCTTTCTGAAGAACCTCACTAATAAGATCAGTGTATCCTATGGCGTCCCCTCCCGCCGTTGCCACTCACATATTTCTTCTTCTCAGTCGTTCACTCTTGGCAGAGTAGTCGTGGTCATGGGGGGTCGCCCACAATTGCGGTCGCTGCCTTCGCGTTTCTTTTCCACCAGTCTCTGTTTGCAGTATGGCGAGCACATTCTGCCAGAGGGATCCTGATGACGGATTTGATGGAATCTGTCCATTGTGTTGGTGATCGCTCACGTGATCTCGTGCCTTTGACTCTGCGCTCAATTACCAAACGCTCCATGGATTCATTGTTGCGGGTAACGTGTCCAAAGAATCTGATAATTCGTAATTGCACAAGCGACGACAGTCTTTGTTTAATATTGAGTTCTTTGAGTATGACATGCATGCGTCTCCAACACCACATCTCAAGGGCGTCGATCTTGCGTACTAATTATTATTTACCCACACAAAAAATAAGTCTTCATGGAACCCTAGTACTCGCACAATACACATTCAGACCATTGACCTCTCAACCGTCCAGGTGCTCAAACTTCCACTTACCAGGTCTGTTTACACAATGCAGGTATAACAAGAAAAGTTTTAATAGACGTACCTACCGTGGTCCGAGGCTCATTATGTGAAACACCTATTTTGACAACCAAGTTCGGTAACAGTACTTTAGAAGTTTAAGTGTTTTCTGAATATAAAAAGTTGTTTTATTTAGCCGAGAATGGAGTTTTACTCGTGTTTTTTGGGAGTACAATGTGTTTTGTGTTTTATGGGGGTTGATGTAGGTAGGTTTTTCTTTGTTGTGAATGTTAATCATGGTTAAAGTAATTTTGGAATACGTGGAGTTTAAGGTATATAAAAGCTTATTGTGCATTTGCATGTATCGGGATGTGAAGAACCTCCAGGGTAAAAGATTCTCCTACCAGACGGGTGTTGTCTGCGGACCGACAGTTGTTGGGGAGTTTTTATAAGTCGCGGGAAGTGCGAATCAGAATTTTGATTTTAGTTCTTCATTTGTGTCATAGATGGCGCTGTAGTACTTTTTGTACTATGATGCTGTAGTACTTTTTGTAATTCCGCTAAAGATTCTTGGATAAGTGACGTTGTGCGTCTTAATGGTCACACATCTGAAAATCAGCATCAGGTGGTATACTGAGCTGAAGCCTTTTTGGCGTTATTTATTTATTTGGCTTAATTTAAATGTGTTTCTGTTTGTAATTATGCCAAGAAACACAATTTTACTAACAATCCTGGTTCTAATTCATACTTGTAATCATATAAAAGGTCTTAAGCAACAGAAACAGGATACCGCAAGTTCCAACTAAAAGTTACATAATCTAAGAGGTTTTGCAAGTCAAACTTCAACTACAGCAAGTAGCGTAGTTTATACGGTTAATATTGGAGCGAACCATGGAAGAGAAAACACGAAAGTTCTGTATTTTACTTTCATGTCTGAGTTTATTATGCGTTTACGGGAGATGGCTCGTGGCTGACTATAAACAGCTGTATAAATTGAAAGTAAAGTTACGTCTGCTGATGTCGTTTTGTGAAAGGGTGACCCTCTATTACATTTGAAAGCCTCGGAAAGCACGCTAAGCTATCGGTCACGGCTATTATTTGTAGATCTTTGTCAAGTATTTATCTGCCAACGCGACATTATGCTGCTGCCTATCCCCTTATTACCAAAGGGTTGTCTTTTAGTCTAATATAATGCAGCTGAATACTAGTCTTATTTTTTTCTTCTTATCGATGATTCTCATTGTTATTTAATTTTTTTTTTCGACCAGAGCACAAACACATTGACGGCGTTTGTAGCTGCTTTGGAAAGGTCCCTAAAAGTGCAGGTGGAGTTGCACAAAGAGCAGGCCATGGTTTGGGCTGATCCACAGTCACTGGGCCTATTTGGCGTAGCCGTGAGACACACAATATAATCTCCTTTTTTTTGTCGTTTTGTTTTAACATTTGTATAAATTTAAGATTTTTATTTTTTTTTATATTTTTTTGTGCTTGTTGTGTGCACTTGTGGCATGGGTCAAATAAATATGTTTTCTTTCTTCTTTCTTTCTTCTTTCACACTCAGCTTTATCGGTATACCCCCATATCATCATCATCATCATCATTTTCAGCCGAAAGAAATCCACTGCTGGGCCTCCCCCAAATATCGCCAGATTGACCGGACCCGTACGTCTCACATCTAGCGGATCCCGGTAATCTCCACCAGGTCATCGGTCCACCTAGTGAGAGGCCTTCCAACGCAACGTCTTCCGGTTCGCGGTCGCCACTTCAGAACTTTTCGGCCTCATCGGCCATCCGTTCTGCGAGCAATGTGCCCTGCCCATTGTCACTTAAGTTTGATAATTCTTCGGGCTATGTGGGTAACTTTGGTTCTATTGCGGATGCCTTCATTTCTGATTCGATAACGCAAGGAAAATCCGAGCATAGCCCTTGCCTCTCCATTGCCCTTTGGCTGCCTTTAAAGGCCCATTGTGAGCGACCACGTTTCGATCCCGTAAGTACTCACTGACAACAGACACTGGTCATAGACTTTCGTCTTGAGACACTGCGGTAAGTTGGACGAGAAGATACCACGCAACTTTCCGAACTTTCAGGGGCCTATCTGACCTCCACAAAACAGTTACAACCCTGTAACTGTTTACGAACGTGATAGTCGTACATTGTCGTAATTATGTTTGCGTTTTCTCGTGTGAGAACGCGACCCGCTGCAAGCGTCGCCTCTCCGTAAAAGGAAAAACGCGCAACGCACTGCGAGACTCCACGCCGTACGCGCCGCGTCTCCGTAAATGAGCCCTAATAAAAAGAACCCACCTTAGGAAGTTTTACTTAAACTTGAAGATCGATCCGAGTAGCTGTTATTATTTAGCCAACAGCTCACGTTCGCGTCACCTTCACGTTTGTTAATCAACACTAACAAATTAACCTATTCCATTAAAATCCTCTAGCGCATTTACATCAAAATTTTCAAATGCAAACACGTGAAAACCGGGATGGCTTTCAAATATCACTTTGTAGGTTTCATTACCTACATTAAGTATTCCGTTTGAGCCGATGGATGGACTTATAAAATATGCAGTGTACTAACTGTAACGGGAGCTGTATTTATGTAGCTTTTGCATGTATTTATGTAGGTGGGCTGGGTGAGTGATTGCAGATTTAGTATTGAATAGGATTGATGTTTTATCGGCTTATGTTGATGCAAAAGGGATGAGATTTGCTTGTTTTTGATTTTGCGTCAAAAAACAGTACAGTGATACAAGGAACTTTGTTAGAGGGACACTGATGGTGAAAATTCGTGATTTTGATAAAGGTATTAAAAAAACAAAATGGCGGCCTAAGTTCTGAATAACATCACGCACTAAAAGATTCTCCTCATCAACATCTGCCGTTCCCAACTATGGTGGATGTTGGATTCAGCTGAATACCAGTATTTTACATGGAGTGACTGCCTATCTGATCTCCACAACCCAGTTAGTACTAAGTAATACGATACCCCTTGGTAAGACTGGTTGTCAGACTTTCGTCCACTGACTAGCGGTTACAAAGACAGACACGATAAGGGACTTTTTGTTTGTTAAAAGAGACACAAAACTGTTAGATATTCTGACATAGAAAAAGTAGAATATTTCCGTAGTCACAGCAAAGTCTAGTAGGTAAGTACACTTTAAATACTAAGTAATTCTGTCTAAGACACTAGACTTAAATCAAATTCAGGACTCGTTTATTTAGAACAGGCTAGAAAATGGAGTTCCGAGCGTTCTCTAGTAACAAAAACAGTCTAATCTGACAGTTACATTCGCCAGTGTGCCTCTAAATGACCTCATTTACAGAAGTAACATTTAAGCCAAAGGCTAGTTAAGAAATCTGGAAACGTGCAAGCGAGTAGAAAATGTAAACAGTCTAAAATATACTCAGTCTATTTTACTGTGTAATAAGGTTCAAATTTTATCTTTCGAAATTTAGATAGATAGTCTCAGTTATTTGAATGATTCATACTCGTATCCAGAACGAATATAAAAGGTGTAAACGGACCCTTCACGAAGCCGTCAATCAAGCATTTTGTACATCAAACTAAGTAACTACACAAAAAAAAATTGCTGGGAAACGACTTTATTTTTGGGGTGAAAAATCACGTTTTATAGTAAAACTCAATGTAACACACTCAGAACATTGTGCTGATGGATGCATTGAATAGTAAACGGGTCAAGGAGGTATTCAAAATGAAATTATAACCTTAAATCTACAATAAAAAAAAAAAACTCGTGAAAAAGTTTGACCTCAAATATCTTCGTAACTAGGAGGTTCCCAGGTAGGGCCCAGAACAAAAAAACGACCGCAATGACGGGGAAAACAAGTGCCTTTCGGCTTCGTTAAGGGTCTATTTACATCCTTTATTTAATATGACCCTGATTTATGAATGTGAATGAACTGAGTACAATGTTACTGCTAATATATTCTTCTGCTACAACACCTGTTTATTTATTTATTTATTTAGGATCTCCAACAAAGGATATACACAAACACATGAAATAAATAATCGACGACAAAAGTATTACGTAGGTGTACTCCTTCACTTACAGGAGACCACAGCATGCGTAATAAGATGTATAACTAAGCTAACAAAGTTATAGTAGCATTTAAACATTCAAATCAAATTAAAACACAACACATTATGTAGTACTAAAATTAAATTTAAAAAAATCAAAAAAATAAAAATAATTAACAAAGTCATAATACCAATTAAAAAAAAATTAAATACTGTCATCTGGAAATACTGTTGGAAAAATAAAATTTAATAATAATATCCTTCCGACTGAAGTTGGTCACGGCGGCCTACCTCCACAGAAACTAGCACAGGACGCAAGAGATATTAAAGTGCAAAAGTTTCTCCTCCTAATTCCATCTTCTCACTCTCGTTAGTCCGGTCAGATGGCAATTTGACATTGGTGTGGAGAGATCAGGTGCAAGACCAACGGTTTTAGGTGCTTTACGAGCCCCGAAGGTGTAACACGACCAACTTACAATATAGAAAAACTACTAATAGAGAAACCAAAGACACTTTTCGCGACCTGGAAATCAAACCCAGTTGTCGCTCAGCAGTTACTATCAATTAGCCTGAATATCAACATAATAAGAAGGAGGAGCTTATGGTTAAATAATAACAGCCGCTCGGGTCGATCTTTAAGGTTAAGCCGCGCTTGCCAAGGTCGGTCTGAGGTTGGGTGACCATCATTATATACCGAGTTTACTCCGTGCATCAGAAAGCACGTTAGGTCCCGGCTGTCCGGTTTTGGCAGTCGTTACGGTTAGTCTGTGGGCCGAAACTAACCAAGACACACACGGCCAGTCTTACCAAGGGTTACCGTATTACCCAGTACTAACTGGGTTGTGGAGGTCAGATAGGCAGTCGCTCCATATAAAATACTGCTCGGTTGCTTTCGGTAGGACTAGAAGCTGACTTCAATAAAGTAGGAAAAAGTCTAGGCAGATGATAATCAACATAGCAACAAAGAAAACGACCTAAAAAGAGTCCAATAACAAAGTATTTAGTTTCATCGCCATTCATCAATTTTTCCTTCAGTAAATTCGTTAATAATACTGATTGACAAGCCAGCGCTAGGTTGAAACAAAGATGCTTCATAAATCATCGGTTGTTGTTATCGCCACAAGATAATGTTGGAACAAAAGGTTCACTTTTTACAAAAAGGTTAGAAGCTAATACCTCGGCAAAGGCCTGCCCCAATCCTTCCACTTCTCTTGATAGTGTGTTGCTTTTTGCCAAATCTTGAGGAGGTCATCCAAGACGTCCCGCCATCTTTTCCTTGGTTTGCCGCGCCCCGTCTAACTCATTTTATATAATAGTAGGTACATTTGACTGCCTCGTTGACCCTCGGTCCGTCAAATTTGTTATTGAGTTTTTCCATCAGGAATTTCTTATTAGCAGCCACGAAGTTTGGATTTGTGCCCGGTTGATAGCGAAAGGCTCGCCTCTTATTACATGGTGCTTAAAAATAACTAGCAAAATGTGGGAGTACAATAGTACACCCACATTTTCACAGGACGTAATAACGTACACCTCTGCCTAACCCTTCGGACATTACAGACGTGATGTTATGTTATATGTACATGTACCGACACGTACAAAATAAGATTTCAAAGTTTTGACATTCTATTGTGGTCCTACCGTACTTTTTTTCTTTGTGGTTGCTACTGCTGTATCATCGATGTAGATTATCGTTTCAGCTTTCGTTGCAGCTGTATTTTGTTAAGGTTCGTTAGCGACTGAGGGTTAGGCTTCATTGTTTTATGGGCTAAGCAAAAACATGAAAGTGGGCTTAAAAGCAAATCGTAGTTGTACCTGATGATGTTCAAGTTTTGGGGAATGATTTGGATCTGGTGAAAAGCAATGTGTGTATCCATTGAAATTCCAGCTGGTGTTAGAAGACTAAAAGGAAAACACTGTGAGGCCTTACCCAACCTTAAAATCAAACCTAGAATCATATGTTTAAAAGACCAACGACTCGGGAGTAAGACCAAGGGGTCTTACTCCCGAGTCGTTGGTCTTTTATATTATTATATTTTTATCATCATCTGCCTCGCCTTTTCCCAACTATGTTGGAGTCGGCTTCCAGTCTAACCAGATGCAGCTAAACACCAGTATTTAACTTGGAACGACTACCTATCTGACCTCGACAACCCAGTTAGTACTGGGTAATACGATAGCCCTTAGTAAGATTTCTTTTGGGATTACTTTTAGATCTAGAAATGACAGCCGGGACCACCGATTTAACGTGCTCTCCGAGGCACGGGGCAAACTTGGTATGTAAAGGGTGGTCACCCATTCCTGGCCCGTGTGTCTGTTATTATTTAGCCACGATCTCCTCGGTTGTAAGACTTCTAATATAGGAACACATTCTGGCGTATATTTCTCCCTATATCTTTTGCGCTACCTTCATTTTACGGCGCCATTTCATCGCAAATTCATTCAATTAATTGTGATGAACTCAATCCGTTGATCCGTTTGTTGATATCCCATTATTACTGAGTTCGTTTCCTGCATCCAATTCAGCTCACGTGGGGTTTCTTTTTTGTTTTTAGTCCGCTTTTTTATTTGCTTTCTTGTGTTGTTTGTTTGTGAGAGATCTTTGCGAGTGTTGTGTGTTGTCTTATTTGCCATTTTATATTGTATTGATATAATAGAGTTGTTGCGTGTTAGGAGCTCGTTGCTTAATAATAACAGACGCTCGGGTTGATCTTTAGGTTAAGCCGTGCTTGCCTGTTGGTCTTTGGATGGGTGACCGCCCATTACATACCGAGTTTCCTCCGTGCCTCGGAAAGCACGTTAAGCCGTTGGTCCCGGCTGTCATTTGTAGATCTTTGACCGTCGTTAGGTAGTCAGTGGCCCAAAAATTCTGACAACCAGTCTTACCAAGGGGTATCGTATTACCCAGTACTAACTGGGTTGTGAAGGTCAGATAGGCAGTCGCTCCATATAAAATACTGATATTCAGCTGCATCCGGTTAGACTGGTAGCCGACCCCGATATAGTTGGGAAAAGGCTAGGCAGATGATGATGTCGGTGTGGTGACGATACGGTACAGGTGTGGTTATGTTATTATAATAAAGTAGGTAGGTCATAGGTCCCTGCTTTTAGTTTTCACGGTTTAAAACTAAACTTATACTGTCACTTACGGGATAGATTTTGAGCTCTCGATATTTTGATACTGTTGCAAACGCCATGATTATCTTCATGATTATGGTCATCCCACGATCATGGTGCTTGCCACAGTGAATAATCACGGAAGATATCCCGTAAGTAATTTTATGTTAGGGCTTTCAATGGAACCCGCTTTTTTATGCAGGTACTATGTTTGTAAGGTTAGGTTAGCTGTACCTCTGTAATGACTGCTGTGAAAGGTTAATGTTCGTGTCAAGTATCATTTCAGTCACAATTATTTTCAGAAGATATTCCGTAAGTAGGTAATTATTATAAGTTACGTATTAGTATAAGTTTAGTATCATAGACGTTGTCTTACATTTCAGTCACAATTATTTTCAGAAGATATTCCGTGGGTAGATACTTATTATAAGTTACGTATTAGTATAAGTTTAGTATCATAGACGTTGTCTTACATTTCAGTCACAATTATTTTCAGAAGATATTCCGTAAGTAGGTACTTATTATAAGTTACGTATTAGTATAAGTTTAGTATCATAGACGTTGTCTTACATTTCAGTCACAATTATTTTCAGAAGATATTCCGTAAGTAGGTACTTATTATAAGTTACGTATTAGTATAAGTTTAGTATCATAGACGTTGTCTTACATTTCAGTCACAATTATTTTCAGAAGATATTCCGTAAGTAGGTACTTATTATAAGTTACGTATTAGTATAAGTTTAGTATCATAGACGTTGTCTTACATTTTAGTCACAATTATTTTCAGAAGATATTCCGTAAGTAGGTACTTATTATAAGTTACGTATTAGTATAAGTTTAGTATCATAGACGTTGTCTTACATTTCAGTCACAATTATTTTCAGAAGATATTCCGTAAGTAGGTACTTATTATAAGTTACGTATTAGTATAAGTTTAGTATCATAGACGTTGTCTTACATTTCAGTCACAATTATTTTCAGAAGATATTCCGTAATTAGGTACTTATTATAAGTTACGTATTAGTATAAGTTTAGTATCATAGACGTTGTCTTACATTTTAGTCACAATTATTTTCAGAAGATATTCCGTAAGTAGGTACTTATTATAAGTTACGTATTAGTATAAGTTTAGTATCATAGACGTTGTCTTACATTTCAGTCACAATTATTTTCAGAAGATATTCCGTAAGTAGGTACTTATTATAAGTTACGTATTAGTATAAGTTTAGTATCATAGATGTTGTCTTACATTTCAGTCACAATTATTTTCAGAAGATATTCCGTAAGTAGGTACTTATTATAAGTGACGTATTAGTATAAGTTTAGTATCATAGACGTTGTCTTACATTTCAGTCACAATTATTTTCAAGACTTAACACAAAACTTCTCGTATTTCTATTTTTAATCACACTTTTTATATCACAGTCCAAAATTTTATTACGGAAATGATGTTATATGCCGTTTCCCATCCCAATTTCCTAGAAACATTCCCCGAAAAACCTACAATAGATAACAGACACCGCAAAAGTTTCCAGAAAATTGCAAAAACCCTTCTTTATCATAGCATTTTACTGTTCTTAGGTACAACACAACCGTTCATAGGTACGGTATACAAAGCACCTACCACCAACCAAAAAGATTATTTTGCAAATGAAACCGCTAGGGACGTTGTGTACACAGCAATTTTCAGCTCCACTGAGTCGCGTAATGTTATTTATTTATCTACTCAAATGACAGCATCCGATATAAATAAGCAACATTATTTGTGTATGATACCGTAAAGTATGGGTTTGATAAATATTTAGATTTTCTGATGGATTTTTGGTAAGATATCTTTATATTTGTGTGTTTCTGTAATTTGTTTGGCTGAGTTTAATTTTAGGATTGGATTGATATGGGTTTTCAGATTGGATTTTACTGATACTGATGTTTATAAGATTCCCTGTAAAGGGTAGTATGCAACATTAGTTTTAGTATATGCGAAACCTGAAACACGTGTCTAGTATTTTTATGTAAAGAATCTATGTACAAAATTTCAATACTGTAACATGAAAAATCCCAAAGTTATAGGCTTGTTCTATTTCCTGGTTGTCCGCATTAAAACGTGGTTAACATGCGGCGCAGCCGCGCGTTTGCGTCCAGCGTCGTCTTGAGCTCATTGATAATAATAATTTGGCAGTAGGTACCTAAATGATTGCGATAGGTACTTAGTATTGCTCGGTGTCCAACTTGTGACTTTTTTAAAATATTTTTGGGATAAAATATAACAAGGTTTAAAAATTATTGGAATCGATTCAGTTACTTATTCTGAACAAACTATATTCAGGTTTCACTTGTACTAAAAATAATGTTGTATGAAGAGGGTGTAAATAGACCCTTAACGAAGCCCAAGGTACTTGCTCTCCCCGTCTTTGCGATCATTTATTTGTTATATCCGTAACTAGAAGGTTCCCACCTTCTAGTTACGGATATATTGGGGGTCAAGTTCCAACTTTTGACATAAAGATATATCTTTAGATAAAATAATCTCTAATCCTTCAAAATAGCTCATAATCTGTTTCTATTATTATTGTCAACGACAACTAGATCATTAATGTTTTGTACAAATATATCTTTGAAAACAATCATTAATTCTATTTCTGTAAAATTCTACGTAAACTTACTTCACTACTACTCTACCCCGTTGTGAGCCAATTTCGGAAAATCGTATAGAAACTAAGAAGAATTTTATACAGTAGCGTTTGTTAGGTTCTAATCCTCTTTTAATAGGGCACTGTTGTTTTCCTCTTACTTTTCTGTTTAGATCTTCGGCCCTGGAACACAAAGAGCAAAGAAGGAACATGGATGGGTTTTAGTCAGTAGAAGTCTGACACTCCCTTCCGCTCATCAGGGGCTCAGGGGGGTCATTTGATGAATTACCATCCGAAAAAAAAAAGCTTCACTCTGCTAGTGTTTAGTTCACATACCGAATTTCCCTGGTGGTCACCCATCCATGGACCAACCTAGGCAAGCGTGGCTTAACCTTGAACATTGACCCGAGCGGCTATTATTATTCCACGAACGCCTGAAGTTAGTGAATGGATAAATATAAAAACAAACAGAAATATTTATAATGTTTTTCGACGTTTTGTTTCGCCGAATCCTACTAATATAAAATTAAATTATAAATGCGAAAGTTTGTGAGGATGGATGGATGTTTGTTACTCTTTCACGCAAAAACTTCTAAAAGGATTTGGATGAAATTTAGCTCACAGATAGTTTATATCCTGAATTAACGTATTGGATACTTTATACACCGGTACTACGATCCCGTGGGGCAGTACCGAACACCACGCGGGCGAAACTGCGGAATTAAGCTAGTGTATTTATAATTTTACAGTATTTAATATAGTAGTGTAACCTCATTTTGGGAAATCAGTTAGTAGGTGGGTTTTACTTTTATTCCAGTGCTCTAAGCTGTTTTTTTTTTATATAATTCTCAATAGAAATAAAGTAAAGAGCATTAACACTGACAAATTCTGGACAGATTTGCTATAACATTCAAGTAGCCGCTGCAATTTGCCATAAACACGCAATACCATTTAAACCCAAAACCATACTTAACACCCTCACATAAAGTCCAATTTTATTTACACAGTTTTTCCTCCAACAAATACAAACAAAAATGGCCTCTATAACGTGAGTTGCAAAGATTAAATTACTGTGTTATTCACAAGAAGACGTTTCACTACATCTGACGGGGATTTTGTTTTCTGATTTCGTTCCGTACACAAAGGGTACGAGAAATATTGCTGGCTAAATATGAGAAGACAGCTCTGTTGTTTGTTGCCCAAATATACGGTAGCGTGTTCAGGGTTGGTGAAGAATTTTTCATTTTATTTTTGTCAGAAAATAGGTTGGTATTTTTCAACAGGGAAACAGGAAATCATAGGGGTGTGGGGGGCAGTAGGGGGTTGTGGCTAGATAGTAAAAATTCTACAGGTTAAGCAACGCTTGCCGAGGTCAGTCCGTGGATGGGTGACCACCCATGACATACCAAGTTTCCTCCGTGCCTCGGAAAGCAGGTTAAGGGTCAGCGCAGACAGAGAGAAATAATTCCCGCGCGGTCTCGGGCATTTTCTTTACGGATCCCGCATATCTTCGAGGACGCGCGAGCATTTTTTGTCAGGTTCAAGCATTTATGCACTTTATTGTAATCAATATAAAGTTTATTTCAAGTGCGTTAATAAAATCGTCTCCGATGCGCTCCGTTCTGTCTGCACGGAGCCTAAGCCGTTGGTCCCGGAGGTCACTTGTAGATCTTTGACAGTCGTTACTGGTATGTGGTCCGAGCCTGGCAACTCGTCTTACCTAGTACTTACAGGGTTGTGGAAGTCAGATTGGCAGTCGCTCCATGTAAACCAGTATATTACTATTCAGCTGCCTACGGTTAAACTGGAAGCCGACCCCAACATAGTTGGGAAAAGACTAGGCAGATGATGTGAGGAAAGTGGCCAGAATTTTCAGGCATTTTTTTTTAACAGGCAATTTTTTGTGGAAGGCAATAACGTCCTCTGTTACCTTCTGACGGTGTAAAGTATGGTCGTGTGATGTCAATTTCATCGTTTGAAATTGTTGGAATTGTTTTTTTTTTAGGTGAAAAAATGGCTGACGGCGTTGCCTTTGGTGAAAAGTATTTGTCTTTGGGCACTTGTAATATGCAGGATTTCGATGCGTTGTCTATTGTTTTAGAAAAAGTTGAAAAGATTCATGTATCTGAAATGCAAACGCTCTTCATAATACAGTGATTTCAAAGAGACTGTTCACTCTGTTCAGTGGTGCTTTTATAGGAGTATGTTTGTTTTTGAGGATTCTCTGACTCGGCGATATTTGAAAGTCTCCTCTGCTGTGTTCATCTTTATGAGAAAAGGGATAGAACATAATCTATACAAATAAATAAAATTGAAGTGTCTGTTTGTAATTTCAAAATTGAGGATTTTACTGAATGCATAATGAAAGTATAAACGGTACTTATTACAAAAAAAACGTTTATTTTTATTTTTTTGTTTCTGTCTGTTTATTCCAGGTAATCTCCGAAACGGTGCGAGCGATTTTTACGGGACTTTTACTGGCTGATAGCTGATGTAAGGAGACATAAGGAGTAACTGAGGCTACTTTTATTTTAGAAAAAGAATTAGGGTTCCGTGCAAAAAAAATAAAATCCTTGAAATTGTTAACAAAATTCTATTCAAATAAGGAAGTGATATTTTTATAATAATTTTACGCAGACGACGGTATCAGACAACATCTAGTTTATAATATTATTAGATTTAGAGTTCGAACAAACGTATACATAGGTAATAGGTGTCCAGTAGCAATGATTTGTCGTGGCGGTAGTCAAAAAGAAACTCTTTTACATATCCAAGATGTTCCAAAACCAAAAATTCAGGAATAAAACACGGATTTTTGACAGCCCTATACCAAAGACAACATTACCTTGAATATAAACTTTCAAATATACCATCAGGAGTGTAAGGTTGGCGTAAATTTAATTCAATGAGAAATCATCCCGTTTCATTTTGATGGGTAGGCAGTGATCTTGAGACTGTGCTATCAAGCGGGAAAATGCGGAAGGGTTGCTGTCAATTCATATTGAAATGCTTTTTGGAACGATGGCCGCCATTTTGAAAAGAGTATGGCGTGTAGTTTTGAACAATTTTGAGTGTTGTGTTTCTTCTAAAATTAGCTTGCTTTATTGACCCAGACGATAGATTATGTAGTTAAGAGAGAGATTAACTAGAGATCTAGGTTTTGCCAGCTTGTCGGTTGGCTTATTTGATTATGTCTGTACTATTAGTTTCGAGTTCCCGCCGTTGCAAGCACCATGATCGCGGATAAACTGAAGTTATTGCAGGTGGGTGTTTATGAGCAGACAAATCGGTCTACCCTCTTTCTTGTTCGGTCATGTTCAGTCTACCTAGATCTACAGTTAAGTTGGTAGTGGTGTAAACTCACATTTGACCAGTTACATTCCAAGATAAAAAGATTTCGACACAGGTTATTTCCTAAAAATTTCAATACAAGGTCAGAAAAAAAACTAGACGTCGCAAATATCAGTTTTTTTTTTTTTTAAATTTAGCATTTTCCTCTCCACATACTCGCCCCCTTGTTTCACAATATCCACATTATGTAGATACCTATACTATGATGCAGCTAGTTCGAAACATTAAGAGATAACATCTTAATTTCCCAGCAGACGTGTTCGCATTTGGGTAACGTCCAATAAAAGTAATTTATTGGCAAATAACATATCTTCAGAGATAAGTGATAAAGAACGGGGCACGGAAAATACTTTTTTTTTGCATGACTTTTTTTAAAAAATTGATAATAGAAAAAGAAAGAATAAAGTTTATTTGACGTCAGTTCATAAAGCACAGCACGACGGCGACGGTGTGTGTGTGTGCGTTGGTGTGTGTGTGTGTGTTATAATTTTCCTTTCACTCAAGCTTTGTAATGTCGGCATTACAGTTTTGCCCTAACAATAAGAAAAACCAGGGACAGAAAAGGTTACCCGTTTAAGGGTTTTAATAGGGTTATGTGAAAAACCATAGAGGAACCTTGTGTAGGGTTAATCAACCTATAATAATCACTTGACGCACACACTTAAATTTTTGTAAAAAAAAAATGTAAGAAAGTGACGGAGTTAGCCCGCGCTCGGTGCTTTGTCTCTGTCAATCTGGTGAATCAGTAATATTTAAATCGTTAATTCATATATAAGGATTAACCTCTAACCGGTTATAGGTCTTAGCTGTTAACCTTTTTACCTGATTAATCGGTCCCTGATAAAAATACTTAGGTAAGTACTACTTAGTAGTACTATTACTTAGTTAAGTAAAGTACTACCTATCTTAGTAATAGTAATACTTAGTTAAGTAAAGTACTACTTATGTTAGTAACAGTAATACTCAGTAGTACTAGGTATGTAGTACTTAGGTGCTTACTATCGAGTACACTACCAATTTTCAACTTTATTACTTAGGGCGTAAGGGTAAAAAGTGTAAAAAGTCACTACTTGTGTACTTTTTGCGTAAAGTTACTTAGTTTGATGTACAGAATGCTTGGTTGACGGATATGTGAAGGGTCTGTTTACATCCGGTATAGTGTTCCCACTGCTGGGACACAGGCCTCATCTTTGCGAGAAGGACTTGGGCCCGGTTAATGGCAATAGGCTCGCTCTATTGTATTATGATGACTGTCTATCTGACCTCCACAATCCAGTAAGTACTGGATAATACGATACCCCTTGGTAAGACTGGCTGTCAGGCTTTCAGGCCACTAACTACCTGTAACAACTGTCAAAGATCTACAAATAACAGCCGGGACCAACAGCTCAACGTCCTTTCCGAGACACGGAGAAAACTCGATATGTAATGGGTGGTCACCTATCCACGGACCAACCAAGGCAAGCACGACTTAACCGAAAGATCGACCCGAGCGGCTGTTGTTATTTAGCCACGAGCACCTCCTTTCTGGCTACCAACATGAGAAAAAAAAATGTGAGCATTTTATATGTCGGTTCTTGACACAATCACTTACCTACAAGACTTATAAGAAACCCACAGGTGCTACTAAGGCATATTCTTTTAACAAACTCACAAAACCATCCATAACGATCCCATCACCATATTTCACAACCTTTTAACAGATTAACACGAAGAAAAAATTTCAGAAAAAAACGCAAGACTTTACGCAACACCTTGTCTTACCCCGAAATTATGGCCCACCTAATATTACCAAAGAAAAATTGGGGTAGAGGTTTAAATTTTCAGAGACTACTTAGCGTCTTGAATATTTCAGTGACTACTCAGAACGGAGAAACAGCTGTCGTAAACCGGGATCTTGGAAAGAAAAGCGCTAGAAGCGCTGAAGGATTCACGGATTTTCTTAGCGAATTTTCTTATAGCTTTTTTTTGTGGAAGTCGAAGTAAACGTTTTTGATGTTTTTTTGCTTGCAGCTGCTTCGTGTTTTTGTAACCGCTTGAAGAGTTGATCGCTAAAAAAGACGTTTTTCATAAAGCGGGCATTTTATGTTGTTATGTAAGATGAACTAATAATTATTATAAAAATAAAGATTGTTTGTGGTAAGTTTTTCTTTTAAATTACATGTAAACACATGTAATTTAAAAGAAAAACATTCGATTTTAGTCTTTTTATTTTTGAAAGAAAGCTACAATATTGCCGACTGACATAGGATAATACGTACGAGTATCTTAGACGTGAATGAAACCGTGGGCAGAAGCTAAGCTAGTTAATATAAGAATGAAATGCTGTTTTCCAAGATTATCATCATCAGAGACCTTAACGACTTAATTATACCATTCAAATAATGTAATTAGAGAAAGACATCCAGTGTTGCTCAGTTTACCAGACACGATAATCTCAATGGCAAAGTACACACAAAAACGAGGATTAAAACTCCAATGTTTTCTTCCTAGAATACAGTTGAGATGGATGAATAACATTATCACGAAAATGGTTGGAGTAGACAAAATCCAAGAGATATATAAGTCTGGGTTGTATTGAAGTGTAACTAACATAAGCAACTGCAACGGACATAATTAATCACATTCAATAATATTCACAGTAGTTAGATGTGAAGAAAACAGAGATCTCGCTCCATCATACGATGAAATGGAGCTTGCATTGCCTAAAATACACCTGCCACCCGGATACGAACTGCAGTGGCCAATCTGGAAATCTCTTAACCAATATAATCTGGTCAAATAGGGTATCTTCGATCCATCCCAAACAGAATGCCAGCATGGAGCTCCTCCGCAGGATACACCTGCACAACCACTTGCACATTTCAAGATTTAATTGAAGCAAATGTTAGAGCTGTGCAGGTGGCTACTGGTCTAACACCATTTGAGTTTCATCGACACGTAAAGAAGAATACTGCCTAAATTCTCAAGAGGACTGCATGACTACAAATCTACAGCCTAGAAAATCAGCTAAAAATATAATTCAGTCAGTCAGCAATAATCCCAGAGGTAATAAGGTGTGTATAGAGAGAGAGAGCCTGGAACTTCCAGCTTCAAAGATATAAGGTCACAGTCACAATCAAGCAAAGTGCTTTCTACTTTGTTATAGTGCGACCATATCGTGTTGGGAAAACTTGGGGACTCGTGTTATTAATTTCTATGTGTTTGTGTTGCGGTTGGGAGTAATTAGCTGATTGTTTTTTTTGTCATTTTTCCAAGGGATAAGAATTTTTGATGTGAAACATCTATAGCCGCACGTAAAACCGATTTCTGGCGTGGCGACGCGTCGCCACGGCATGCGTTTAAAGACCGCGAGTTTAAAGACAAACTACCATTGATTTTAGCTGGGGATTTCAATGTAAATTTTGTAAAAGATGAATCAACGCCATTAATTACGTTTCTCCAAGAAGAATTTCAATTTCAAATTAATAATAATTCAAGAGAACCTACCACCAGATACGGAACAACAATAGATGCTGTATTTATTAGATATCTTGATAAAGTTATGTCCAATACTTTTGTAACATACTTCAGTTACCATCGACCAATTGTCACAGTAATACCATCCTCAGAGGCAATATCGAATATAACTATTACCGAAGTCACTGATTAAACGAATTAAGTAGTCACGATTTGAAATAAATTCGTAAATTTTTGTATTTAATGAAAATAAATGTTTATTCAATAAATAGTCATCGTTATTTGGAAAAAAAATCGTAATATTTTATTTTATCATTATGACATATTTAGTTCCTATCACAATCTGCTCTTTTCTGCATATTACTTTTACAAAATAATATCGATGTTTCACATCTG
Organism: Noctua janthina; assembly: GCA_963576755.1. Taxonomy (NCBI): domain Eukaryota; kingdom Metazoa; phylum Arthropoda; class Insecta; order Lepidoptera; family Noctuidae; genus Noctua; species Noctua janthina. The sequence goes on from OY755074.1 coordinate 3,451,471, forward strand.
CCAGGCGTCCCGTGACGGCTCACATTTTTTTTATGACAGAACCGATCTTCTTTGTGTTTGCACATTGAACATAAAAACACACAAATTGAGGAGGAAAGATTCCTCTAGACAAAGTCTTTGTTTATCGTTTGTGTGTTTTTCGTCACAGCTGCTCTCTCGTGAAGAAAATGGCATTTCCTAGAACCAAAAAATTCGAAGACAATCTTGTGACATCCACTAATCCGCAATGGGTCCGCATGGTAGATTTTGGCCCATTCAGAAAAGAGGCCTGGGTCCAGCAATGGGAACATTATAGTCTGATTATCCATGTTGCTTTATAATTTGCGACTTTGCAACGTAAAAGAGACTGGGCGCTTTTGTATGGGCTCCTTTCCCAGAGCTGTATCAAATTGTGGTATGTACCATTTGGAAATGATAAGAGCTTTATTTTAATGTATGGCACCAATATTAAAATGTGTGAAGGCTAAGAGCTATGAGTGACTTTATTATGGTTTGTCTCGATGATGTTCATTACTTCCGACCAAACTTTTTCGTACCTCACGCGTACACCTTTACCCAACCTTCTTTAGATAAGAACCTTGATAATTAATACTAATTTAAATTCTTACCGCACCAAAGCCAAAAAGCGGCAAAGTTAGCCCCAATGTAGGTCACCCACAGCTTAAACGCTCCAACCGATTTAGGCAAATGAGGTGGCATTACGTTTTGTAATTACTCTGGACATTATACTGAGTAGATGAAGTGACGTTAAATTCAATATGGCGGACGATGTATGTTGGTTAGGTTGTAATTTGATCATTTGTGTCTGTGTATTGTTCGTGATTTTCAACAGTATGTTATTACTATTGTGTAGAAGAACAAAGGCTTCGATGCGAATATGTTGTGTTTATCAATTTTGATTTAGATTAACTAAAAAAGTACTTGCATATTTGTCTACATTCTTCTTTATTTTTCGTGTGGTTAGTGTCTAATCTGGTGTCAGAATTTTTATGCCGCCCATAGGCCTCTGACTTGGCTTTACATGCCGTCGAGAAATATCTCTCAGGCATGCTGGTTTCCTCACGATGTTTTTCTTCACTGAAGCGAGAGATAAAATATACAATACGCACATGAATCTGAAAAATCAGAGGTGCGTGCCCTGGGTTCAAACTCGAGACCAGTATGAATTGGCAGTTCGATGGTCATACCACTAGGCTATCACTGTTATGTTATTATTTACTTATAATAGCGGGTGTATTTAGACCCTTCACATATCCGTCAACCAAGCATTCTGTACATCAAACTAAGTAACTTTACGCAAAAATTATTGCTGGGAATCGACTTTTTTTTTGGGGTGAAAAATCACGTTGTACGGTAGGACTCGATGGAAAGCACTCATAGCATTGTGCTGATGAATGGATTGAATAGTACGAGGGTCGTGGATGTGTGTAAAGTAAAAATCTTACATTAAAAACATGTATTAAAAAAAAACTTGTGAAAAAGTTGGAACTTTGACCCCCAATATCTCCGTAACTAGAAAGTTCCCAGGTGTGGTCTAGTACAAAAAAATGATCGCAGTTACGGGGAGAACAAGTGCCTTTCGTTTATGTTAAGGGTCTATTTACACCCTTTATGAAACAGAAACAAGTGCCAAACGTCGGTTAATGATACACTATTACAAAAACACTCCAGACTTGGACGTAAAAAGATTGATCCCTAAATCCATTGAGCACATTACACTCTGCCAGCATAACAGAACAATGCCAGGTGTCTGGCGTCCTATATGATTCTCCGTGCAGGATACATTGTAAACTACAGGATGCTTTCAGTAGCATATCGAAGATGTCAAAGTTACAATCTGACAAAGTGCTTTTTGTGCGTCGCTGTAGAGTGTCTACGTTTGTGAATAGTGTCAGGTGTTTGGGACTTGCTTTATTCCGAATCGTGTTTTTATAATTATTTGAAAATTACGGAGTTGGTTGTGAATTCTTGATGTTTACTAGCAAATAAAAATAATAAAAAATACAATGTGTAAACAGACCCTTCACATAGCCGTCAACCAAGCATTCTGTACATCAAACTAAGTAACTTTAGGTAAAAATTATTGCTGGGAATCGACTTTTTTTTTTGGGTGAAAAATCACGTTTTAAGGTAGGACTCGATGGAAAGCACTCAAAGCATTGTGCTGATGGATGGATTTGAATAGTTCGGGAGTCGTGGAGGTGTGTAAAGTAAAACTCTTACATTATAAACATGTGTATTTAAAAAACTTTGACCCCCAATATCTCCGTAACTAGAAGGTTCCCAGGTATGACCTAGAACAAAAAAAATATCGCAAAGACGGGGAGAACAAATGCTTTTCGGCTATGTTAAGGGTCTATTTACACCTTTTATGAGCATAATAAAAAATAAAGTTAATTAATATAGTTAATTTTGTATCACGTCTGGGTTTAGGTACATGGACTGTCAAAAATAATGACGAAGTTTGTGTTGTATTATATAACGGGCTGGTGTCCGCAACTCTACGCCCAAAGTACGTATTTTGCGCACGGGTGGAAAAATTATTCGATCCACCCCAGTTCTCCGAGAAAGGCCAGCAACGCTTTGGTGTTACTGATGATCTCGCAGAGGTTACCTGGGTTTCCGTACCTTGCCCTGTATGAGGCAACCTCTGGGCATTGTAGAATCACGTAGGCTGCTGTCTTGACTTCCTCCATGCAGGCTCGGCACGATGTTGTTGGCACAGTGATATTTCCAAAACCAACATAAAAATGTAAGCAACTCTTTGCTGGCTTATGACCGTAGAATCACATGTACCAAAGTATCTTCATGTTTTTCTATTTAGAAGATTAATGTTAAAAACTCGCACAAGGCCCGGGTGGTAGATTATGGCCCATTTCCTCCCACTCTTTGACAGTATGCACGTTATAGGCTGATAACGCTATAGTGAATGGAGTTTGACACTTATAAAATTAATTTAATTTCAGTAACTGGCTGACCCTCGTTATCTTCAAGTTCGGAATCAAATTAAAATTGATCACACAGACTTTTGTTTGAAATTACTTTTAAAATGACATTAATTTGAATTAGAAGAAAAAAAAAAGCCAATTCGTAAATTTCCCCAAAAAAAAATTGTCCTGCTGAAAACCTAGTCACCCTACCAGCATCGGCGTGAGTGATAAATGTATGACACACCGCGACACCGGCGAATATCGCCGTACACCTGTAACACTCGCTAGATGGCGCTGTTACCAATCTCATACAAGTTGTGTTATATTGCAAGGCTCTTGTTCGCGTGCGTAAAATTATACGTGCGAACGTGGAGGTGCAATTACTTAGCTTGTTGTATTAATAATATTAGCATGTGTTTGTTTTACGGCATTTCTTGTGTAAAAGCGCAGTGAGCAAAGTGATGATTAATGTTTCTTTATGACCATACCAGGTAACATCATGTTGGCATGAAAATAGACTTCATGAATTAGCAGGTTTTATCCAGCGAGAAGTAAACGTAACAAAACGATAGCGATAATTAAAATATTTGGTTATTAGTGAAAATGTAAGCTCTTGGCTTTTGGCGTAACAGCCGCACGGGTCGATCTCCAAGGTTAAGCAGCGCTTGCCAAGGTCAGTTCGTGGATGGGTGACCATATCTATTACACACCCAGTGTCCTTCTTGTTAGTCCAGTCAAATAAGCAAAAAAAAAGGGGTTTACCACGGAATGAGAGATAATAAGCTGTAAACTCGTATTCACCTTCATTTTGGTATTCTAAAAGTTGTCTCAAAAGTCTCATAACATCCGGTGTCTGCGTCGTAAGTTATTCAAGGTCACAAAAAAACAGTTTATCTTGATTATCTCCGTTTTTATGGCTCCAATGATGTTGACATGTGCATAGAAATTGTAGAGCATAAAATTTGCGACAAATTTTGCATTGAAAATTTTTTCATACGCCCAACTGTTTTTGAGATAGAGGGCAGAGAGCCCTGAGCTGAGGGGCTTATCTCTCATTCCGAGGTGAAACCCTATTATGACTGGACTAGTCTCGGAAAGCACGTTAAGATAATAGTCATAGATGTCATTTGTAGATCTTTGACAGTCGTTACAGGTATTTGGAGGCTTGAATGTCTGACAACCAGTCTTATTAAGGGGTTACCCCCTACAACAACAATAGAAAATTACGCCTATAATCCGCAAAAGATTAGGCATAAGTGTACCTAATAGTACATCTTCATTTATTAGGGGTTATAGGAGGAGGAGCTCGTGGCTAAATAATAACAGCCGCTCGGATCGATCTTTAGGTTAAGCCGTGCTTGCCTAGGTTGGTCTGTGGATGGGTGACCACCCATTACATACCGAGTTTCCTCCGTGCCTCGGAAAGCACGTTAAGCCGTTGGTCCCGGGTGTCATTAGATCTTTGACAGTTGTTAAGTAGTCAGTGGCTCAAAAAGTCTGACAACCAGTCTTACCAAGGGGTATCGTATTACCCAGTACTAACTGGGTTGTGGAGGTCAGATAGGCAGTCGCTCCATGTAAAATACTGGTATTCAGCTGCATCCAGTTAGACTGGAAGCCGACCCCAACATAGTTGGGAAAAGGCTAGGCAGATGTTGATGTAATAGGGGTTATAGGGGGCGAGTCTATCGCTGTAACAAAGCAATAATCCAGACACCGTGGCTGCTATTGAGAAATTCTCTAAAAGTTAGCAGTCGCTCTTGCAACGACTAGACCAAAGAGGCAGTCCCTCAAAATCATACAATTTTACAAATGTTTTGGCACAAAAACATCGAACAGAACTTCAAAAAAGAAGAAGACCAAAAAAAATATATTGTTGTGTCTGTTTGTAATTTCAAAATAACAGCTTTTTACTGAGTGCATACGAAAATTGCTCGCAGAACGGATGGCCGATGGGGCCGAAAAGTTCTAGAGTGGCGACCGCGAACCGGAAGACGTTGCGTTGGAAGGCCTCCCACTAGGAGGACCGGTGACCTGGTGAAGGTTGAAGGGATCCGCTGGATGCGAGTCGCACGGGATCGGTCAATGTGGTGATACTTATGGGAGGCCTATGTCCAGCAGTGGACGTCTTTCGGCTGAAATGATGATGATGATACGAAAATTTATACAGTACTTATAACAAAAAATATTTTTATTAATTTTTGTTTGTCTGTCTGTCAGTCTGTTTGTTCCGACTAATCTCTAAATTCCTGAACCGATTTTGACAGGACTTTTACAGGCAGAAAGCTGGTGTTATGAGAACTAACTTAGGCTAGTACAAGAATTAGACTTCCGTAAAAAAAAAAATCCTTTAATTGTTAACAATATCCGATTTAAATAGTATACAGTAATATTTTTATAAGAATTTCACACGGACGAAGGTCGCGGGCAACAGCTTGTTTTGTAATAAAATCCAAACCAACGCAAATTATCGTAATTATTACTGGCATTTCCCAAAAGGTCATAGTACAAAACAGTAATTATAATTTACCGATATCATTAAAACATGATCTCAGCAAAAAATACTGTTATCGAGAAAATAATTGCGATTTCGCCCTCGTGTCGAATATCTGTTCTTTTTGTATACTTAGGTACTATTTTTTATTGGAATGGGGACATAATGATATGAGATGAATGTTGGTATTTTAATTAAAATTTGTTCGTATATTGTTTCCCTCATTATTTTTTCTTTCAGTGGCTTTTATATTTTATGTTAAACAATATTGGAACTGAATAGTTTAATTATGATTTGTAATATACTAAAAACGTGGGCGAGCCATATATGCTGTAGACTGGATGGAAGATGGGGGAAGAAAGTGCTGGAGTGGAGACCATGGACGAAACGGAGGAATGTGGGAAGATCCGCAGTGGCTACAATGTCAATAAGAATAAGTATAAGAATAATTTATTTAAAAAGTATTACAAAAAGTGTACATTTAAGCGCAGTAGTATTATTTGTCATACTAATTATAAGTACTTATAAGTAAACTATAACTAAAGTATATTCTGCAGTCGCAAGTATTCAATAGTTCAATTTAAATTTCAGCGACCTGCCCGATCTAGGCTTATTCAAACAATGTGTGTGTGTGTGTGTGTGTTTGTTCAATGTGGCCTAGGTGAAAAGAATATCTTATTAAAGTGGCTGGTAGAAACTGGAGAGCCATGACACAAAACCGGCAAGAGAGAGTACACAAAGCATTGGGTGGCCAAGAGAAGAAGAATAAAACGTAGGGATGGGCCACTATATAAGGACATAATTATGTAATATATGTGCATAGTACTCGCAACCGGTGTGCGCATATGACCATGACCAGATGTACATAAAAAGTAGACAAAGGAGGACAAAGGAGTGAGTGCTATGTACTGTAAGGCTACATCTTAAATTTTGTTATCTTTCATTGACTGGAATGTGCCTTGGTGGCTGAGAGAATGTCATGCGCACTCAAATGTCTCGCTGATGGTGGCGGGCGTGTCGGGTCATTTAGTTCCCTTCAATATGGTTGAGTTGAATGGCGCTGATCCATACGTCATGTTTGTGAATGGGCGCTGTCAGTTGGGACTGGTCACCTCTTAGCTGCCACGGTTTATTTTAATTACTTTTTTTTTTTTCGTATGACTTAATCTTTTACTCTGGACGCTCTTAATGTGCAAGTCTTTCTACATCGTTCTCACATATATGTATAATCTTAACATGAATGATGTAACCAAGATTTTGTTAAAAATTTGATTTAAAAGAGTGTACATGGAGTTTCTTGCCATTCTTCTCCATAGAGATCTATGCTTTGGAATGTGCAACTACAGTACTTTCTCAAGTTATTATATCTTGTGACTGTGACTTTTTTTGACATTCAAAAGTGCCTATGATGGTCTAATTTGAAATAAATGCTTTTTGACTTGACTTTGACTTTGAGTATGTATGAATCGTAGTAATTGGTGGCAGTAGTTTCTGGCCTCATGGGAAATGGCGTGTGTTTTACTTATTTATAAGGATGCAACGATACCGATTTTTTTTTTAGAGGATTTGAGTTCGCGGATCCAGCCCCCCCCCCCCCCAACCCTGGGCGGAGGGGAAGGGAGTGTCAGACTTGTACTGACTAAAACCCATCCATGTTCCTTCTTTGCCCTTTGTGTTCCAGGGCCACGGTATCTCTTTCGAACAGTCCCGCAGCCCTGGGTAGATACCAACCTGTAGTTATAATTTCCGCAAACATCAATCAACACGTTAATTACGGGTAAAATCACAGATAGACCATCCATTACACTTGAATAGATTCCAAGTTTCCAATCCTCAATCTTCTACCCTTTCATTTTATGAGTCGCAAATGGCAAAACTTCTACAAAATTGAAGCAAAACTTAAGAAATCTCGCCCAAAACTTATACAGTCCCCTTTGTAAGCCGACTACCGGCGGTTTTCAGCGAAAAAGATGGAAATAAATTAGAAAAATGTTTAATTCATAAAATTAATGTCGTGAAGCTTTAAAGGCTTTTCAGTAGGAGTCACTTTTGAAGTACGCCAAAGATTTGGAGTAATTCTAGAAGGGGTAAATGATCGTAAAGATTTTTATATAATTTTTATTGTTTATTTTGCATTTATTGCTGAAGTTTGAGTGTAAATGTTTGGGAAGTTACTTCCTGAACATTTATAGCACTTGGCTATGAGCTACAAGTGACACACGTATTCAGTGGTGTAGCTAGGGCTAATAGGGCCCTATATCAAAATTGTTGTACGAAGCCGTGTGCGGCGAACACCAAGAAAAAAATTTAAATAGCTTCATGATTTGCATCGCTTAAGCTGTCATTTATTTTACTAATATAATGTAAGAGCAAGCAATGTGGGATAAAACTGTCTGTTTTCTAATAATGTATACTGCATGTCTATTATTGTTTACAACAAATTACCTGATGGCTTCAAAACCCTCAGCTTCAGAACATTTAAATGTAAATTATTTAACTTTCTTTTAAACAAATGTAATTTAACTCGACTGAAGATTTTATGACTGAAAAATTTACCTAAATATTTGACATTATTGCCTAATCATATTTGAAATCCTTGACTTATTTGAAATTTTGACTTATATAATTTATCTCTTTTATTTTTCTTCTTTATTAATTTATTTGTAATGTCAATTCTATTGATTAATCATTTAATTGATGACCCATAATTTTATAAACCATATTTCTACGCCGAAAACGGCAGAATATTAATATGATCCTAATACATTATGAACCTAACAGCTTTGTACAATATTCTGACAAATAAATGCATTCAATCATTCATTCATTCAAAAAATTTAGTAACCACGATAATGGCACGCACAGGTAAAGGCATTCATCGAAAATCCAGAAAAACGAGTTCGAAATATTCTAGCATTCTGGACCGCGACGAGTCAAGTTTTCATTTAAGAGCGAGCAAAGCGAGCTCGAAATTTTTCAGCCTTCTAGACTACGATAAGTTAAATATTTATAATTATCAATAACAATTTGAGGTTATTGGAAGATTTTGTGATTTTTTTTCCTCTACACGTCGGGGCCAATGTTACTCGGGGAACCCATATCATTGATACGGCTGATAGAGCGGTAGCTACACCCTTGCACGTATTACTATATGTACTTAATAACGCCTGTAATCATAGAAGGGTTAGACTAAGGTGTACCTCAGAAGCTGCACCCACTTTTCGTTAGTTACGTTTAAGACATTAAGTCACCCGTAACAGTTTTCAAGTAGGTATTTTAAGTTCCTCGATATTTGTCTTATCCAGTCCTGAACTCATTTAATTCTTTGCTAAGTAGCATAAATTAGAATTTTCAGAATAGGTTCATTTACTGTTCTAACGTTCTGTCGTTTGATATTGTTTCAAATCAGGCTGTCTTTAGACAACAAAAATATTTTTTTCCAAACATCTTTCATTAATATGACAAGATTATAATTAGGTTTATTCTATCAACGTTGAACGCGTATGGAACCCAAGGAGTTCTCTCGTGAGGAGGTGATCCTGGCTGCAGTATTGTCACTAGGATTTTTCCTTTATCGTGGGCGGGTTTTCAAACATTTAAACTCACATACACAAACAGCCAGATTTGGAACAGCTACCTGTAGGTCATATAAATATTTGGTCCGTGCGGAAAGCGAACCCGTGATACGCAGCACAACAGCCAATCGCAGAGCCACTGCACCAGCCGTACCGAATGAAACTACATGTTAACCTAATAAAACGAAAATAGTACTGGCAGTTCAAAAAAATATACATTCATGCATATAGCAAATAACGCCTTTTTCCTATAAGGGTAGGCGGAAACACAGAACGCCAACTGCTACGATCCTAACATACTCCTTTCGTCTCGTCCACATTCATACATCTGGTCATACACGCACGCCAGTTGCGAGTACTACGCACCTGACCTTTCTGAAGAACCTCACTAGTAAGTTTTTTTTTTTTTACTGTCCCACTACTGGGCAAAGGCCTCCCCCAATTCCTTCCATGTGCTCTTTTCCCGTGACTCCTCGAACCAGCCATCGTGGTACGCGTCCAGATCGTCTCGCCACCTCTTTCTGGGCCGGCCTCGGCGGCGCCGTCCGTCTTCCGGCAACCATCGTGTGGAGCACAGATATAGACTTTTGCCCAGCGGTCATCGTGCATACGGCTAACGTGACCCAACCAATCCCATTTTAGCCTAGCAGCCTTCTTGTCAACGTCCATGATGCCCGTTTTGGAACGCAACGTGTTGTTACAAACCCTGTCTTGTCTTTTGACACCCAGAATGCTGCGCTCCATTGTCTTAATAAGTTTAACTCACAGTTTAACTCAATAAAAAAATGCTGGCCGTCAAATAAAAAAAACACACACAAAAAAGACATTCCATAAATTAAATTAAAAAAGTATTTACTGCCAACCTCATTCAGCAAAATTCTTACGTTTGACATTACAGTGAATATTGAAATTTCCCGCCAACTTCCGCGGGTTCGGCTTCGCTTGACGTTTGACAGTTGCGGTCCGTAATTAAAAGTGATTTTTGGGCCCGACATTTTTGGAGTTCCGATCCAACAATATTGACTTTTTCGGAGACAGTGTCACGGTTGACTTTTTGGATGTCGTTTTATATTTTAAATTGAAGTTGGGTTTTTTGTTATCATGTTTTTAGGTTGTTCAATCAGTGGCTGGGATTTTCAGATTACTTGATTATGATAGGGAGTCACAAACACGACGTCACACCTCATAAAACCATTCTTTGTCGCTCTTAAAAATGATGTTGAAATTACACCTAAGATACTCGTCAAATCGAACTCAGCATCGCAGCTGCTAAACGGCAGAGATACGTACTATGGAGGTAGTATTTAACTAGATCTAATTTTTCACATTGAGGTCTGCGTTTTAATATCAATTCTAATCATAGCTCTAACTAAGAGTATTTTGTCGCCCTTTTATGTATTTTTATCATTCCTAAGCTATTGCACGGTTAAAAGAAACATAATTGTAAATATTTTTTTTTGCAATAGCTTAGATTTACGTCTGTCATGCTGTAAATTTTTTGTCGAATAAACTGAATAGTTCCCAGTCAATGGCAGTTAACCCTTGGTCACAACCTACACCCTAAAGCGGTACGCGTAATCGTGAAGCAACTTGCGGAGCCATTGTGTAGCACGCACTACTCATGCGACGGAATAAATCTAAAGATTAAAGAAGAAGAGTATAAGAACCATACATGTCTAAAGAATGCACAGTATATTTTGGTGTACCACTGGGCAGTGTATTGGGTTCTCTACTGTTCCTAATTTATATTGTACCTAATATTTGCACGTCACGCGTGGCAGAATGTGGTGAAACCATGGATTAAAAATAAGACCATATAATGTAATGTTCTGACAAACAAATGAATTTAAATTTGGAAGCGTACTAGAAAATGGAACGACCACGGTATGCCATACGTGCCGTTTGACGCAAATTACGTCGCAAGCCGCGTCGGTCGAGGTTGTTTTCGTGGCCTTAGATTTTCATACACAACAAGCTTTCCAAAGACACTACCACAAAGCCATTAATGAAAGAGACGACAGTCTACAAAGCCAAACTATTACTAAAGAGCTGTCGCCATTTTAACAGCCAGGTAGAATACTCAACTCCCTATTCCAAATGCGCTTTCGTCCGCCCCAATGCGCTCCGTCTGGCACAAATCTTATTTTATTACTATATTCAATCGTTTGCAGCCATCATCTTCAAATAATAAACAGTCTTACTGAGTCCCAAGTTCCAACATTTATTGTTGGTAAATGTAACGCCTTGTCGCGTCGATAAAATTTTAAGACCCTTGTCATGGGCTATGGAGGAATTTTAACAGGTTGAGATAAACAAATTGCTTTGAATGAGTCTGACTGTTACACCGTTTTGTTTTTAGTAGAACTGCTCTTGTTTTAAGAGTGTATAAGGACATTTGAATGCTAAGGGGGGTACGAGGGGTCCGCATGAGCCGATGCCTGCCAGGGCTGCGGGACTGTTCGAAAGAGATACCGTGGCCCTGGAACACAAAGGGCAAAGAAGGAACTTGGATGGGTTTTAGTCAGTAGAAGTCTGACACTATCTTCCGCTCCGCCCACAGCGGGGGGGAGGGGTTGTTTGATGTTTCCCATCCGAAAAAAAAAAACCCCTTTGTATGGTGTTACACAAATGGATTAAATAAGAACATAAGAAAAAGCCTAAAAGTTAACTGAAAAATGTCTGAATATTGGTTTTCATGATATGGATCTGTGAAGTACACAAATGAATAAAATGTCGTTGGGAAAGTTTTAAGTATGAATAATAACAGTAGGGGAAGAGCAAACACGCGATGAATAGACTGTGTGAAAAATGTTGTGGCTGGAAAGAGGTTAACTACTTAGATGATAAATAATAGAGAAGTATGGGAAAAGAATATAAGTAAATTAGGATAAGTGCAGGAGATTGACGATAACGATACCACAATAGAATTTATTAACGATTGCTAGTGTGTTGATCAATAAAAGTGATGGTAGGATGTATTTTTTAGGCAACTGAAATATTACAGTTTTAATAAAAAAATATATAGTTTCATGATGACACGAATTGTTTTAATTTTTATTGAAATTTTATTGTGTTTATTCTGTCTACTAAACATTTTTTGTTTATTCTTCACGTCTACCACAGATAATATAATACTACGACGTCTACCATATTGTTTACATAAAAAAAAAAAAAAACTATTTTTTATTCTGATTTTTATGATCAACCAATAACTTGTATGTATGATGTAAACTGTAAGTATAAGTTGGTTATAAATAAATAAATAAAGGAGAATTAAAGTAACATAAGAACGTACACTAGATGGACGACGGTGTAATAGTCAGAAACCGTTTTAGGTAAAATTTAATATCGTATATTTGTAAAGGAGGGGTCGCTTCGATTGAACCAGCAGGTTTTATTGTGTTAATTATGTTGCCAGATTATATAATTAAAATTTGGCAACGAATGTGGGTTATGTCTTTGATACGGTTGTTGCTGCTAAATGAAAACTGGCGCTGTTCTATAGAGTATTCGATCTTGTGTGTCTAGACTTCAAAAAGTGACATGATATTGAAACTTCTTCTTATAAAAACGAACTCCTTCTTCTTCTAGCTTGTCGATGGCAGTCTTAATTTTGTCGGCCCAGAACTAAGCCACTAGTTTGGCGCCTTCAATAGCGTCCATCGTTTCGTCTAATGAACAAACAACAGGACACGCAGGACACAATATTAAGTGCCCCATCGTTTGTGAAACAGTGACTGACTGATAGATCGTGACTGATAGTTCCTGACACTGCACATAGTGGTAGAACCAACAAAGTCAGCACTCTTGCTGACTTTGTTGGTTTTGTGAAATTTACTAAACTCATCATCTGCCAGCCTTTTGCCAGCTATGATGGGTCGGCTTCCCGTCTAAACGGATGCAGCTGAATACTAGTAGTTTACATGGAGCGACTGCCTCTGTGTATTCTGACCTCCACAATACAATTAGTACTGGGTAATACGTTATCTCTTGGTAAGACTGGTAGACTCTCGGGTCACTAACTGTAACGACTGTCAAAGATCTACAATTGATGGCCGGAACCAACGGCTTAACGTGCTTTCTGGATCTCGGTTTGTAATTGGTGGTCACCCATCCACGAACCAACGTAGGCAAGCGCGGCTTTATCTTAAGATAGAGCCAAGCGGCCGTTACTATTTCTAAAATACACTCACTCATACACTCTCTTTTATAATAATAACTTGAGTACACGATCCACTTGCAACTACTGTACCACTAACCTATATTTAAGTCAAGCTAAACTTTTAATAGCAAAGTTGAACATATTTTGCAACATTTTAATGGTCTAGAATTTCCTTTACATAATATGAAGTGAGACAGATTTATTTTCTTAAGATTTTGTTGTTAAAAAATGATTCGCGCTAGTAAAATGTATGTAGATAAAGATTTATAATACTTAAATCATTAATAAATACATTTAATTTTTATTTAAAAAAATATACAAAACTTAAGTTTCGAGATTAACACAAAACCTCGTTACCAGTAGGTATTACCAAATATAAAAAAAAAATATAAGATTTAGCTTGATATAAAAAGACGACTGAGTGAGATGACTTTTTCATGAAATAGTTATTGAATGGGGTTAAATGAACTTAGAAGGTTGTATTAATTATTATACTTCTGCTACATACGTGTTACTAGCGCGACTCATTTTTCATTACCATACAACCTGACACTGACCTAAAGCAGGAGTATTTCCAGTGTGGGAAAGAGATGGCGCTAGACGACCTGTATAGCTCTGTCTCTAGTCATAGTAACCCCCCAGGTTGTTGTCAGCCGCTCGGGGTAAGCCGGGCTTGCCTAGTTAGGTCCGAGTGCATGTGACCACCCATTACATACCGAGTTTTTTCTGTGCTTGGGAAAGCACGTTAAGCGCACGTTGGACGCGGCTGACAATTGTGGATCTTTGACAGTCGTTACATATAGTCAATGGCCCGAAACAACCAGTCTTACCAAGGAGCATCTTATTATCCAGTACTAATTGGGTTGTGGAGGTCAGATAGGTAATCGCTCGATGTAATTACTGGTTAGACTGGAACCTGACCCCAACATAGTTGGAGAAGGCTAGGCAGATGATGATGGCTAAATTGTAATGTTTACTAGGATAATAAGTCATGTATTCAAAGGTTTCTTTACAGTTTGCACATGCAAATAAACAGTTAGATGTTAAGCATAACCTAACATCACCCCTGTAATCATTGAAGGGGTAACTAATAGTACAAACACATCACAACAAACACAACAACACAACAACAACACAAACAACAACAACAACAATACACACAATACACAACAAACAACACACAATACTACACACAACACACAATCTTTTTTCTTTCTTTCTTTCTTTCTTACACCCACACTTGATACATGTAACAGGATGCGAGCCTATGGCGAGGAGAAATTTAGACACCGTGGCTGCTATTGAGAATTTCCTGATGAAAAAACCCAAAAACACATTGCCCAACCTGGGAATCGAACCTTTGACCTCATGCTCAGCAGTCGCTTGCGACCACTAGACCAAATAGGCAACGCAGTATATGAAGCAATACATTTATTACAATCAAGACCATACATATATTCTAACAAATGGTTTTTGAACTTATAATTTTATGAGCTTATTTTTCACGTTTGTTGAGAAAATGAAAATGAGCAAAAATGAATTCAAATAACTAGCAATAAAATTCACAAAGAGACCATCTACAAATACTAATCGCATTATTAGCGTTTCGCAATTCTATTTCAAAGTGAGATTTCTCAGAATTGTTGAAAATGAAACTTCCTTGATCTTCTATCGCAAACATTGAATATCCCGAACCAGAAACATTAAAATGGACAGTTTATTAAATATGCTTGATTTAACTGAAGTTTATTTCCTATGGTTTTTATTAATATAACATAAGTAGGTACTACCTTTTTTTCTTTTTTTTTTTGGATGGGAAATCATCAAATGACGCCCCCCCCCCACTCTGAGCGGAGCGGAGGGGTGTGTCAGACTTGTACTGACTAAAACCCATCCATGTTCCTTCTTTGCCCTTTGTGTTCCAGGGCCACGGTATTTCTTTTGAACTGTCCCGCAGCTCTGGCAGGCATCGGCCCATGCGGACCCCTACTCGGTTGCTGACATCTCTTTGAGGCGCGCGTGGAACACGAACGCGCTGTCGACACGGCCTGTCGTCATAAGACGGCCAGACGGCGAGCTAGCCCATAACTCGCCGTCCACAAGCCCGCGCCTACGGTAGCCGGGAGCCACAAGTAGGAACTACCTTACACATAACTAGAGATCGGATATTCGGATGCATATTTACCTAAAGTTCTTTTTACCCGGGATATAATACAAAAGTAGGGAAGCAGCTTCTAAAAATGCCTTTTTTTTCCCAAGATCGCAGTATTCCATAAATAATACAGTGTATATACGATGTAGTACTCATAAGCATAATCAATGTTTTAAATCTATTTAAAACAAGGCAAGAAATTTGTTGAAAATAACACGAATATAATAATATCAATAATAGAATAATTTGATTTTAAATTTTGCTGCTGAATATTCGAATGACAAAATGGTAAATATAAAAATTCATTTTAAGTAAAATAATAAAAATAAATAAAATAAACTTGGTCTTTTTCCGTACTGACGCGCACTCCATACTAGTCAACACTCAAACTTTAGGTAAATATGCATCCGACTATCCGATCACTACCACATAACACAACAAATTAACGCAAAATATACCCTAAAGTGCTTCTTCATTGATCTATTGGTTGTAAGCGCGACTGCTGAGCCTGCGGCTGCTGCTGTCCTGGATTCGATTCCCGGGTTGGGCAATGTTATTGGGCTTTACTATAAGGAATTTACCACGTTCTACAGCAAGGATTAGTCTCTGACTAAGGCAAAAGTCAGTCCTTGGGTCACGCAAAATCTTTCTACATTTTCTAAACTATGTTGGGGTCGGCTTCCAGTCTAATAGGATGCAGCTGAATACCAGTATTTTACATGGAGCGACTGCCTATCTGACCTCCACAACCCAATTAGTACTGGGTAGTACCCCTTGATAAGACTGGTTGTCAGACTTGCAGGCCACTGACTACCTGTCAAAGATCTACAAATAACAGCCGAGACCAACGACTTATCGTGTTTTCCAAGGCACGGAAGAAACTTGGTATATAATGGACGCTCACCCATCCACATATTTTTTTTATACTGGACTATACCTGGGAACCTTCTAGCTACGGAGATATTTGAGGTCAAAGTTCCAATTTTTTCACAAGTTTTTTATTTAAATACTAGTTTTTAAGGTTATAAATTGTCTTTAATTACCTCAATGACCTGTTTACTATCCAAAGTATCCACCAGCACAATGTTTTACCGTAGAATGTGATTTTTCACCCCAAAAAAAAGACGTTTCCTAGCAATTATTTTTGCGTAGGGTTAATTTGATGTACAGAATGCTTGGTTGACTTGGCTTCGTGAAGGGCCCGTTTACACCCTGTATGTCTGTGTATATTACATCGAGCGACTGCCTATCTGATTTCCACAACCCAGTTACTCGGTAAGCTCTCAAGTGTCAACTAAACTGGTAGGTAATTAAGAAACTACAATCAAATGCAACAATAAAATCCAACCAAACCGCTGAACACAACATCATTAAGCAGCTTTACTCCTAACTTCTAAAATAAAAAGCAATATTACTTAAGGCGTTGTTACTACATCTCTTTGTCCCAAACGGCCTCCCATTCGCCACTTCTCGCAAATTGTCACTTTTCAACTGTACCTTAACAAGCTCGTACAATGGCGTGCATAGAATATGGGTCGTTTATTTGTTTTGCTACGTTACTGAAAAGGTAGCGTTATAGGGAGTTTGTAAAGGACGTGGATCAATTTTGTATGGTCTATTGTGCTGTGAGTTGGTAATTAGGGTGTGTAGTAATAGGGAAGGTAGATTTGGTTGGTGTTTTGATGTAAATATCTCGGAAACAGATTTTGATGATGTTTATTGACAGCCTGCACCATTCCACACCCGGCTGAAGGCCTCTGTCTGTCTGTTAAGTTTCACGTATTATCGTCTGAGCTGAATTCGAAGAAATAATATTAATAATATCCACTTAGGCAAAGCAGCGAGTAAAGTGTAGTTTTTCTTTTTTTCGTTTGGTTTGCGCCTAACTTGGTGTCAGTGTTTTTATGACGCCCATGGTCCTCTGACTTGGCTTTTGATGCCGCCGAGAAATATCTCTCAGTCATGCTGGTTTAGTTCCCTCACGACGTTTTCCTTCACCGAAGCAAGTGATAAATACATAATTATACGCACACTAGCTTTTGCCCGCGGCTTCGTGAATGTCGAAAAATATCCGATTATTTACCTTCATCCCCCTTTTAAACCGTTCGGGGGTGAATATCAAAAACGCTGGGACATGTATAAATTAATTTTCAATCTTCACCCTAAACACAAAATTTGAAGATCCTAACTTCGAAACTGATGGATTTTCATAGAAACTTCCATCCCCTATTTTACCCCTTTAGGGGTGGAATTCCCAAAAATCCATTCTTAGTGGATACTTACTCTTTACAAAGAACACATCCTCCAAGTTTCATGTCTCTAGGACAAGCGGTTCGGGCTGTGTGTTGATATATCACCCAGTCAGTCAGTCAGTTTACTATTTTATGTATACAGATAAATTCGAAAAATCAGAGGCGCGTGCCTTGGGTTCAAGACCTATGACTTGGCAGATCAACGGTCACACCACTAGTCTATCTATCTGTCTGTCTTCTGTCTGTCTGTCTAGTCTACTGCTTTTGATTTTGAAGTGTAGTAGTGTAAGCTTATCATGGAAAAATAATGTTTTTTATTAAAACCACTCTATAAATTTACCAAATCATCGACAAAAATGTCATTACCACTTTCTTACAGTATTACTCAAGACAGTATTTTTTACTAGGGACAAACCCGCCACACTATTCCCAAACCACAGCAATTCCTAAAAGCCGGAATCAACAGTGGCAACCGCCAGAGAAGCGCCGAGACAATGAAGCTCGATGGAGTCAGTGTAGCAAGACAGACAGTGCAGGACGGTAGTAGCAAGTATAATCTTCGCTCCTCTGCAAAAACCTTGAAACCGATCGCGACAATCAACGATCTCCAGGGAATTTGCTCTTAATCTCTACCCAGGAAATTATGATCGTGATTGCAGTTACTTTTTACTATTTCTTTCTATCACTTAGGTTTAATTCTTACGTATCTTGAAAAAAGAAAATCTCTCCTTACTATTTATTACTTATATTGTATTTAATATTTATTCATCAGATAATATATTACTAGATATTGCCTGCAACTTCGTCCACGTAAAAATTTTGTTGTAAAAGTGTGAGAAAAAAAATCTTATGTGCTATTCTAGACAATAATCTATCTCTGTGCCAAATTTCATCCAGATCCGTGAGCTGTTCTGCGTGATTGAGTAACAATTAACAAACATCGATCCGTCCATTTCAACTATCGCATTTATGATATTAGTATACATTGATCCGATCAGTCGTTTTTGCTTTAAAGACTTACAAAAATCCATACATCCATCCTTACAAAATTTCACATTTATAGTAAAAAAAAAACAAAGTAAGATTATCCACCACATAACAGATTTACATCCACGGCATTGAACGATACAATTTTAACAAACACAACAAAAAATGGAATTGAAAAAATTACTAAAATTTCAAAACGAGATGTAAATTTTAGTATGTTAACATAATATGTACATATATTCGAAAACCTGACAACAACTAACAGCCACAACACCCTGGTCGATAGATAATTTCTAAAATTTTCCACCTTTCTCCATAATCTCCATAATAGTAAAAACACCAATTATTTTTATTTATTTTTTCCTATTTTTATTTTCTCCCTTAACTTCTTTTGCAAAAAAAAAATGCACACACACTGCTCCCCGTAAATTGGGCTCAAAGTGTAATGGGCTCGTTACATCACAAGAGCCCTGCAAACACAAGGGCCCCCGTTTTTCTTAGAGATCTCAATTTAAGTTGCCTTTGTGCCAACCCTATACGCTATTATTAGGAGACTTTACTGATTAGGGGACGGCCTAAGAGGAGTGCAATAGAGTAAAGAGGTAGGAGGACAAAAATGTTTTGATACGGATGAGAAAAGGGTGGACTTTTCTGTGGACCCGTTTACTAGTAAAAGATTCGATGTTTTAGTAATTTGTGCGATAGGAAAAAAGTATACATAATTATGCAGCTGGTCTGTTCTCCAAGAAGACCACTCTAACATAACACCACGCCTTGTAATCGCTGGAGGCAGAGGTATACCTCACAAGTACACCCACATTTCGCCACTAATGTTTGAGTCCCATGTAATAGGGGGCGAGCCTATTGACAACAACCGGGCACAAATCCAGACTCCGTGGCTGCTATTGAGAAATTGCTGATAGAAAAACCCAATAACACTTTGCCCGACCCGGGAATTGAACCCAGGACTTCATGCTCAGCAGTCGCAGTCGCGATCACTAGACCAACGATACACACACCCGGAGCACGGGTATCGGGAGCTCAAAATAATGTACAATCACGGAAGATATCACGTAAGTAACAGTATAAGTTTAGTTATAAACCGTGAAAGTTTAAAACAGTGTTTGAACGAGGCACACTGCACACACACAGACACACCACTCTTTAATGCACATGTCTTTTATGCCATCTCATCAAATGCCTATACCAAGTTTTTCTATCACCATACAAACTTTCAAGCATTCCTTTAAGTACTCATTTCTTGCTTAAGAAGCGCTTATTTACCTCGACATTCGGAATTCAGGAGGAGCTCGTGGTTAAAGCACGTTAAGCCGTTGGTCCCGGCTGTCATTTGTAGATCTTTGACAGTCGTTAGGTAGTCAGTGGCCCAAAAAGTCTGACAACCAGTCTTACCAAGGGGTATCGTATTACCCAGTACTAACTAGGTTGTGGAGGTCCGATAGGCAGTCGCAGTAAATAAAATTCTGGTATTCAGCTGCATCCGCTTAGACTGGAAGTCGACCCCAATATAGTTGGGAAAAGGCTAGGCAGATGATGATGATTCACCTCAACATTCGCATCTCCGTGTTATGCAAATATTTTCATCTGTCTTTTTCAGATCTTTTCCGTCTACCACAAGACTTTGCCTTTACCTTTTAACGCGAACGAATGCGGAAAGTTCAAAAATGTGTTGAACTGACATTTAATAAGGGAACCGATAGTTAATGTCAATCCTTTTGCGTGGCATCACTTGGGATTAGAATATCAGCGCAGTGATATTTTTAGAAGTTGGCACTATGCTGAGGTAGGTGCCTTTTGGCCTCGTACAGGACCAATTTAGTTTAATGTATGTCTTAGTTTAATGTATGGCTAAAACAATAACAGCCGCTCTGATCAATCTTCAGGTTAAGCCGCGCTTGCCTAGGCTGGTGGATGGGTGACCATCCATTATATACCGACTTTCCTCCGTGCCTCAGAAAGTCTGACAACCAGTCTTACCAAGGAGTATTATTACCCAGTACTAACTAGGTTGTGAAGGTCAGATAGGCAGTAGCTCCATGTAAAATACTGATATTCAGCTGCATCCGGTTAGACTGGAAGCCGACCCCAACATAGTTGGGAAAAGGCTAGACAGATCACTTATGTCTTATTTAAGTTTTTATTTTATTTTGTTTTATCCTACGCGAGTCTAATAAATACTTTGTCTTTCTTCTTCATCATCAGCATTCATTCACATATGCTAATTGCCCTTATCCCAATTTTTTGGGGTCCGCGCAGCATCACCACACAACTTCTTCCATACTTCCATCCTTCTATTACATTCATCTCATCAGATACCTCCTTTCTAGCCATATCATCCTCACACAGTCAATCCATCGTTTCTTTGATCTTCCTGTATTTTATAAAATCTATCAAAACAAAAATAATTAAAAGCAGTAAAGCATGATTGTCTTCTTATTCTTCCATACTTCTCTATTACTCATCATCTCAGCAGTCTCCTCCTTTCTAGCCATATCATCCTCATCCTATTTTATAAAATCTATCAAAACAAAAATAATTAAAAGCAGTGAAGCATGATTGTCTTCTTCTTCCTCCATACTTCTCTATTACTCGTCATCTCAGCCTATCTTGAAATATCATCCTTCACACTGTCAATCCATCGTTTCTTTGGTCTTCCTCTACTCTTATACCCATCCACATTCATACTCAAAACTTTAATGTGTCGTATTTAATTTTGTTTTTATTTTTTGTTGTTCTCTTTTTATTTCATATTGTTTTATTGTTTTGTCCTATACGAGTCTAATAAATATACGTCTTCATTCTTTCAAAGGTTTTTGTAGAGATACAAAACTTAGCTCCTAAGTTTGACAGCAGATTTTACCGTCAAGGAAATTGACTAGATTTTCAAAGGCCTACCATATACTAAAACATACATTGACTATTACAACATAAGGCTCATTTTCTCTAACTATAAGGCTCCGATAACTGGAACAACTAGAAGGAAATAGCACAGGAAATTGAAAAACGCTCAATGCGACTATGACAGGCTTGTAATGAAATGTTAAGTTCCTTCTTATAAAAGATATTTGCATGGAAATATGAT
Organism: Noctua janthina; assembly: GCA_963576755.1. NCBI lineage: Eukaryota > Metazoa > Arthropoda > Insecta > Lepidoptera > Noctuidae > Noctua > Noctua janthina. The sequence goes on from OY755074.1 coordinate 3,473,126, forward strand.
TTTTGCTTTTGATGTAAATAATGTCAGGGATCTGCGGTGGCGTTTTTTAAAATGGAAAATTTGTTTTGACATTTGCTTAAGTAGGTGCATGCAATTGAAGGGCTCGTTGACTTTGAAGATTTTTAACCGACTTCAACAAAGGAGGAGATTTTTTTAAATTAAATTTTTCATGTTAATGTTCATCGATATTTTTCCGACAATTGTAGACCGATTTACGTGATTATTTCTTCTTGTTAGTGTATGTTGATGATCTCCTAATATATTCTAGTAAGAATGTAAAATACCCATGACAAGAATTTGTGTGGAATGCTTCAACTAAAATGGAAAGAGAGGATGAATGTATTACGCTTTTGTGAGTCGCCTTTCATTCATGCTTTCGTCATGACCAAGCCATAAAATGTAATGTACTTATCTCAATAATATGATAAAACAGAAAATACTTCACAGAAAACAGCTGTAGTACCTACAGCTAGAACTTTTATCAAAATTGTGGTACCATCGTTATCAAGTCGCCCGCGGCACTTTTTCTGTCGCAATTGTAGCGCAGCGCGGAAACTAAATAATTGGACACAGGAATATTTCCAACATTTTCGTTTCGCTGTCAAGTATCACTATTTGATATCACTTTATGGGAGAATCCACCGCACGGGTGGATTGAAGGTTAACCTGAGGATGGGTGCCCAAGCACTACCCCTTCATACCACGAAAATCTCGTTAAATCTTTGATATCGGCTGTCTTTTGTAGATCTGTCATAACAGTCGTTACGGGCCTTACCAAGTCGTATTGTATACTACTGGGTAGTAATTGAGTTGTGGTGGTCAGATAGGCAGTCGCTCCATGTAAAATTCTGGTCTTCATCTGTATCCGGTTAGACTGAAACCCGCACTAACTGTCAAATTCAAATTCAAATTCATAATATTTTATTGTGGATCATAGGTAGGTACAGTTCTTAAATAGTTGAAAATTATGATCAGCTATGTCCCGCCCGTAGGGCATACAATAATCACACAGAAATTTACTGTTCGATAGAATTAACATTATTACTAATTATTATTATTTTCCCTCTAGCACAATAAATAAAAAATAAAAAAGCCAAAAGGGCACAAATTTAGAGAAATGTCAAATTCAAATTATATAGAAAATAAAATTACATTTAACACTCAAAAGATGAAAAGATAAAGTCAAACATAACACATTAAGATAGGAACATGTCAAATTATACACATAAAATTTAAAAAAAAAAAAAAAAAAATTATTCATAACAAATTAAAATGTCAAATTGTAAAAATCATACATAAAATTCAAAAAATAGATTATACTGAAGAGAATAAAATTAATTAAAGTCTATAGGTCATCGAACACATCATGACTGGGTGAGACTATATTTAAGCAAAATACCAAATGCTGTCGCTAAATACCAAATCGCATGCATATCATAATAGCTACCGTTTACCAAAAGTTTCGGAGTAAAATGGCTGTGACATTCAGACGGACAGACAGACGGACAGTACGAGTCTACAGCGGTTCCGTTTTTTGCCCTTTGGAAACGGAACCCTTAAAAAGCTAGGCATGCGATGATGCACCACTGTCCATTGCACGATGTTTTTTTTTAATTCTGAATAGGGATTGCGTTTGGCTGCAACTCGCCTGATGTGAAGCGATGATGCGGCCTAGCGTGGAGCACGCTTGCCTAGAAACCGATTCACTCGAACTTTGAATAGATCCAGATTATAAAGATCAAGGAACTGAGAAGCCGGCAGTGATGATCAAGAATTCAAACTCCTTAAAGCACAAAAAAACACCAATCAATATCGAACTAAAAAAAAAAACCGTCCTTAATTAAAAATCACGCCTATACCCACAGAAATCACAAAAACCCATTCCAATTTCAATTGAGTCTGCACCCGACACGCATGCTCATTATAACCGACAATACACAGACATTTTTTGTTCACTAATGACGATATCTCGTCCGCATTGTTCCTAACTTTACCTTAACGAGGACCGCATTTTAGACTTTTATCATTGAAAGGATATCTTATGTGTTGAATCAGCGATCTTTTTCCCCCTTTTCGTTGGGAGGGTTAAAGGTAGAGGAGATTAAAGGACCGATGTTGTTAATGCGGGTTCGGTTCTCGTCTTGCGTGTTTTAAATTTGATTGGGAAAAGCTGGGGTATACGGGAGATATGTGATATCCACAAGGGCTCGAATAGATTTCGGCTCGCTCAATTCCACTTCTGTGAACCTGTGAGGTCAGTGCCCCTGTGCTGTGATTCGATATTCAAATGGTATCGAGCATATGCGTATACACCGTGACTTTTTAGTCGTCTTACAGCGGCAGCCCACTTCATGTATCCAATGAATACTAAACATTCATTAAAAAAAAATAGGTTATAATAATTTAAAAATATTATTCAGTATTATGACGCATGACGTAGTTAAAACATGCTCTTGCGAGCGATGATCTACTGGACTCGAGTGCTGGGTAGGTATATGTTCTCCCGTTTGTTACGTAAACATCATTAACAGGATGTTTCATATTTTTTTTCTAATTTTTTTATTTTTTTTCTTTGTACCTATTATGAAAGTTAAAAAAAAAATCGCGCCTAGAGCTATTTTATGTTGGGTACATTGAGTGGACGACAAGTAGCAGGACCTTTCACGCAGAAAAGTTAAATCAAATCAAATCAATCTTTATTTGTGAACATAAGTACAAAAAGGTGTTATTAATACATTTTAGCTAATCTGTATGTTCGGCCAATAATCGGCATACAAATATAATATTAGTAAGCAGGTTATTTTTACTATCATAATTATTAAAGTCTAGGATAAAAGAAATGAAGCAATTGAAAAATGTCATGAGCCGCATACAATAAAGTAATTGAATTATATTATTAATTATTTAGAATGTCAAAGAAAAATAAATTTAGTCATAATTTGTCATTTAAAAGTCTTCAATCGAGTAATACGTCTTTTCAACCAGAAACAGGAACAACTTTTTTTTAAATGGCTGACATTTTCCTCACTTCTGATACACTTTGGCAATTTATAGTATAATTTTGGAGCCATTACGAAAATACTGTTCTTGTATAAAGCAGTTTTAGATCCAACAGTTTGTAGCCGGTCAGCTCGACGCTGACTACCTACTCGGTCAAATTTATACATTTATTATTTTTGATGAACATAGATGTCTGGTATATGTACAATGAGGGATGTTAGAACTTCAATATCTCCGTATCTAGAAGGTTCCCAGGTATGGTCTAGAACAAAAAAAAAACTTAAACGTAACGAACTTGAAGGCGTCCCACCTTACGCTTGCCGATTCGCAGTCTCCCCTCAAGAACACGTCTACCCCAACAGTCATCGGTTCTACGGCTAATATTGCCGGCCCATTGCAACTTCAGCTTACTTATCATGTGAGCTATATCGAAAATTCTGGTTCTCTGCAAATCTACATAAATACTCGAATTTTCCGCCCCACTGTCCTGAATCATTCGGTAACCCGAACATCTGTTCATATACAGAATAGCACTTCATCTTCGGACCTTGATATTGAACCTACTCACACATTACACAACTTTCATTTTCCTATACCCCTTACTTAACTTAAACTCATGTAAACTTAAACTATGCCAGTAAACGCCCCGACCGTAAGCTTAGGCACTAAACTTAAGCAATTATTAAGTCGCCAGAGTACTTTCAAGTTATATAACTGAGATCCCTCCAGATTTATTGGTTGACGTTGATTACGGAGTATAATTTGTTCTGATTACTTTTTAATTGGTGTTATGAAGGATTTTGGAAGGAGCTCATGGCTAAATAATAACAGCCGCACCGGTCAATCTCCAGGTTAAGCCGCGCTTGCCAAGGTTGGTCCGTGGATGGTCGCTCCATGTATAAAATACAGGTATTCATCTTGTCCGACCCGGGAATCGGACCTAGGATTTCATGCTCAGCAGTCACGCTTGTGACTACTAGACCAACGATGCAGTCTCTGGGGAGTTGCTCTGTGAGTAATGTGCAATTTAAGTTAGTTAGTTTAGTTTTATATTTTCTTATGTTTATAAAATATGTATGTTAGTCTATAAGGTATATATGTTATGGGTCTTTGTTACCTGAAATAAATGATATATTATTATTATTATATTATTAAGTGTCCAGGGTCCAGAATAAAATCCATACCTAACCATGCCACCAAGCCAACCTGAGAACCAAATTCTAGGGTTCCACAATCAACAGCGCGTTTACCGTTGAAGCTGGAATACGTCGAGGAGTCAGCTAAGATACTGAGAATTTGTAACTGTATTTGACTACAAACAATTCAAAACATGTATTTGACTACTTATTTACTTACAAGCTCCCGAGAATTTTGTTAAACATTTAATTTTATTATTCTATAAATGCAGATAGAACGTGCAAACAATAGCATTCCTTTTTAAAATATTAAAAACTTGAAGACTTTTGAATTGTAGCTTTCCTTGAAAATATCGCTATTATTATTTATTTATTAGCTTAATATTAACTTACTGCATAGAGCATACTGCCTCGTTCGTCTTGTGACCGTAATCGCGACTGCTAAGCATGAGATCCTCGGTTCGATTCCCGGGTCGGGCAAAGTGCTATCGGAATTTTCCATCAGGAATTTCTTAGTAGAAGCCAAGGCGTGTGGTCTGTGCCCGGTTGATGGCAATGGGCTCGCCCCCTATTACATCGGACTTAAACATAACTGGCGAAATTCGGGTGTACTATTAGGTACACCTTTTTTTTTTTTTCGGGTGGGAAATCATCAAATTACCCCCCCGACTCTGGGCGGAGCGGAAGGGAGTGTCAGACTTGTACTGACTAAAACCCATCCATGTTCCTTCTTTGCCCTTTGTGTTCCAGTGCCACGGTATCTCTTTCGAACAGTCCCGCAGCCCATTAGGTACACCTCTGATTAAACCTTCGGGGATTACAGGCATGATATGTTTGTTTGTTTGAAAATATCGTATGATGAAGAAGAAAAGGTACTGTCGATAAGAATTGGTTCTTACAAACGGATTGATTAAAAAATACCAATACAACTAACAAGGTGGTTCTGTCTATTTGTATTGCAGCTATTGACAGGGAACGGTGACCAACTTTGCTTTTTTTTTTTATCGGATGGGAAATCATCAAATGACCCCCCCACTCTGGGCGGGGCGGAAGGGAGTATCAGACTTGTACTGACTAAAACCCATCCATGTTCCTTCTTTGCCCTTTGTGTTCCAGGGCCACGGTATCTCTTTCGAACAGTCCCGCAGCCCTGACCAACTTTGCTTCAGTTAGGCTGGTGAAAAGTTATCTATTCAGTAAAATAAATAAAAAAACACGTCCGGGTGCGTATCGGACCATGCACAATGACGGACCCCGTAGTTGGGATAAATATCTACGTATGCACATTTTGAAAGTCTGACAAAATGTCTTACCAAGGGGTAACCAGGATTACTTGGGTTGTGGAGGTCAGATAGACTGTCACTCAATGTAAAATACTGGTGTTCAGCTGGATCCGATTAGACTGGAAGCCGACCTCAACATAGTTGGGAAAAGGCTAAAACACACTCACAAATATTTCTGTACTTAGTCCTAAAACTCATTGAAAATACCATATTCAGTCATTGCATATACTGAAAAATACTATGCATTCGTGAATTTTTCACAGCACATTGTATTCCCAGGTAAAGCCCGTTTCGACTCGTTTTTCGCTCGAAACAGCATTGTTCTCGATCCATTTTTAAAAAGTTTTGTCTACTAACTCTATGCCTACAACAGTGTTCATAATATGAAAGTTAACATCATTCTAGTTAGGTATTTTTTAAACCTGTGAATGTATGCTTTTACGTTCATTTGTTTTATATATCTATTTCACTTTAGGGTTGAAGTCGTGGGTTCGATTCCAGGGGCGGGGAAAATGTTATTGGGTTTATTCTATTAGGAAAAGTAGCAGCCACGGAGTCTGAATTCGTGCCCGTTTGACGGCACTCTCCCTCTATTACATGGGACTTAAACATAACTGGCGAAAAGTAGGTGTACTATTAGATAAACCTCTGCCTAACTCTTCGGAGATCACAAGACGTGATTTTATGTTATAAAAACAACAAAAACACGAAACTGAATTTGTTAAAAGTTGACCGTTTTTATCATATGTTTTTTGTCCTTAACAAATAAATACTTATACATAAAAACAGACGAAATCCTGCATTATCTCTCATGCTACAAGATGACCTAGCTATAACAAAGTTTTCGAGGTCAGTCTGTAGATGGGTAACCGTTCATTTCATAACGATCCCCCTCCGCACCTCGGAAAGCATTTTTTTTTCGTTGCCTTACACAAGGAATTTCTCTTATATCGTGGGTGTGTTAACAAACATTTAAACTCACATACACAAACAGCCAGTCCCGGAACAATTACCTGTAGGCCATACGAATTTTATTATTCGTATGGCCTACATTATTATTCCATACTGGGAACGAACTTGCGACACGCAGCGCAGCAGTCAATCGCTCAGCCACTGCGCCAACCGTACGGTCCTGTAAGTAAACTCATCCATAACTCGCCTAATATACAAGTTCCTTCACACATTATAATCTTACGTAAAGCCTTACCCTAATACAACCTTCCCGGATTTACGGCCAATCCCTTGGGACTATGTATTTGATTTTCAACAGTTTCGTTCAGAAACCATAACTTCAGAGTCAACAGTACTTACAAACTTGAATCCTGTAAGATCAGAATTAATCAAAGTAAACCACTTTAGGTTTCCAAGTAACTGGGGATTAAGTTTATTTGTGGAAAGATATTAAGGGTCATATTCTGTCCTTCAAGTTTTATAGATCTTTAACAGTCGTTACAGGTAGTCAGTGGCTCAAAAACTCTGACAACCAGTCTTATCAAGGGGTTATGTATTACCTAGTACCAACTGGGTTGTGGAGGACAGATAGGCAGTCGCTCCATGTAAAATACGGGTATTCAGCTGTATCCGGTTAGACTGGAAGCCGATCTTAACATAATTGGAAAAAGGCTAGGCAGATGATGATTCTGTCCTTCAAGATACAGGTCTTTCTTAGTTTGGGGAAAAGAGGTCTTAGAGCATTTTCCCGCCTTTGTCCCATGATACATAGTGTCAAGGCAACACCTTTTTTTCTTCCATTCTTCTCTGACAACCGTCACGCTATTAGCCATTTTCTCCTTTATCTTTCATATCATTGCTCACACAATCGATCCATCGTGTCGTTGGTCTTCCTCTTCCTCTCCATCCATCTATATTTATAGTCATCACTCGTTTGGTCAAATGTGATTCGTCCCTCCTCATCACATGTCTCATCACACCACACATCCACCTCGACATTCTCATCTTCGCTACATTCAAACTTTTTTCATCCATCTTCTTCACAGCCCAGCATTCCGATCCATACAGTATGATAGCTCTAATCATCTAATCTTAGGAGGAGCTCGTAGCTAAAAAATAATAGCTGCATGGGTCGATCAGGCTAAGCTGAGCTAACCACGGTCGGTTCGTGGATAAGTGATTATACATTACATACTAAGTTCCATGGAACGATTGTTTATTTGACCTCCACAACCCAGTTAGTACTGGGTAATACGATACCCCTTGGCAAGACTGTCGTCAGACTTTCGCGACACTGTCAAAGATCTATAAATGACACCCGGGACCAGCGTCTTAGCGCGCTTTCCGAGGTACAGAGGAAACTTGTTATTTAATGGATGGTCACCCATCCACGGACCAACATTGGCACACGCGGCTTAAATTTGAATATCGACCCGTGCGACTATAATTAGTAGAAAGCTAATTAAACGTGAATGCGTACCACGAGAGCTGGTTCCAGGTGGCACGGAATAAAATGTAATGGATGGATTTGGGTGAGGCGTTTCACAGAACAGTAGATAAAAAATGCAGTTTGCAGCTTTTTTGCAAAAAAAAAATTGTCATGAAAAAAAGGTTGACTACGTTTATGAAAAAAAATTGATGAATTTGTTAAAATATGCTTTAGATGTGTAGACACAAAGCATAGTTCAGGTTTCGGACTAGAAATAAAGTAATTTTCCTGGAATATTATAAATTCTCTTTCAAAGAATACTTTTATAACAAAGCTTTTATAAAACCTAATCATTACTCATTCTTAGTAATTGTTATAACTTCATCTATTTTTTTAAAAGTTTAATAGAATTTTGAAGTAATATTGATGATAGACTAAAACTGGTCTAGACAATAGACTAAATAGTATTATTGTATTTTCATAATCTCGTCTTTGTTCGCATTCGAATATTGTTGAAGTTTTAATCCATCATTATCATCTGCCTAGCCTTTTCCCAAATATGTTGGAATCGTTATTTTTTTTTTAGTTTTATCATACAATCATTTTGATCAGCTGATCACGTCAATTTTTATAGGTTGAAAGGCCAATTTTTTTTCGTATTCCAAGATCTCACATGTGACACACGGATGACACACGGATGACACACGGATCTTCGAAAGTACCCAACGGCGAAACAGGGGCATGTTACTAGTTAATATATAAGGTCTATCTTTTCATGCACGAAATATTTTAAGAGTAACTTCCATAAGTCGCAAAGTCGCCATAGCAACGAAAAAAAAATTATCTGAGTGTTTTTTTTTTTACGAAATTATTATAATTCTAAAATTTTTTGAGACTTTTTGCATAAAACCTTTACTCCCATATTCTAACAATGACAGTAGGTAAATATGATGTAGTATACTAGCGTAATGGATGTTTAAAAATAAGAAGCCAATATTTATTTGTGGGTCAGGTAATTTTAAATTATTTATTTTTTATAAAAAAAATTACTCAGATAAAAAAAAATCCCTTGAAATGGCTTTGTTATAGCCGTTGATGAAAATATTTCGTGTATGAATAGTTAGACCTTATATAAGCTGCAGTACGATTATGATATACATTTATATTAAACAAACACAAAAATCTCACTAATTTCAAAATTGAAAAATCCAGACACATTTTACCACGATTTAATCATTTTTAATTACGGGTTCTAGTAACGGAATTCATTGAGTTTATTGCGAAACCGTAATAGGGGCGAACTTCTTATGTTGTTATGCAATAATAGCTCAAAGGAACCACGTGTAAAATAATTTAAAATATGTTTTTTTAACGCAAACCCTGCGTAGGGAATTACAGCTGTAATGTGTGTAACCCTGCAGCCGGGTTTGCGAAAAAAAAACATATTTCAAATTAGTTTGGTATGGCGACTTCTATACAACATTGATTTGGCTGTAATGTCAACGTGTTGGTTTAATTAGTTCAATACTTTCTTAAATAGATGGCGCTAACGTCACCGTAAGACGTTATTAATGGAACGAAGATTTCGAGAACTGTGAGCAGGGTGCGATGGTCTAATCGGTTAAGACGTCCGGTGTACAGAATCGGAAGGTCGCAGGTTCAAACCCTGCTCGCACTCGAATTTTTCTTTCCATATCAAAAACACGTGTAAAATAACTGCTCAGAGGCCGGTGGGCCTCGAGGTTCTAAACCGTGCGGCAGCCAGCGTCCTCCCTGTCGACGAACAGGTGGTGGCGTCGTCGGCGGAGAGAAATACTCGTCGCTCGAGCTCGACGCAACTGCTGGCCGGTGTCACAGCACTCACGACGGAGTTGGATTCCGGCGGCGGCGAGGTGAAGCTGAGCGACGGGTCCGGAGGCGACAGGCATGCGCTTCGTGCAGCTGATCTCGTCAACATAATTCTAATCTTAATTGCTTTTTACAGACACTATTTAATTTAATACCACGGCTTTAATTGTCCTGGTATTGCTGAATTTTACTTAGAAATAAATGGCGCAGAGGCACAAGCGCGCGGTGTAAACATAACGGAAATACGTCGATTTTTAATCGAAAATTTAACTATCTTATAGCATGTTAGTTTAACTGTTTGCGACAACCACAATAATTATCAACCATTAATATATGGATGAATTCTTAAAATCAAAAAAATGAAATGAGTCATTTAAATTTTTAAATCGTTCGTATTTACGACACGTTTACAACGCGCGCTCGCGGCCTCGGTATGCGGTTATAAGAGAAATCTTGTTCAAAATGAAAAATACCATTAAAAATAAAAATACGTGAATTAAAATGGATAGCCTCCCATTCATCATCTTCCCGTACTTGTCCCATGTCACTTGGGGTCGGCGTAACACGTTTTTTTCTTCCATCCTCCTCTGTCAACCGTCACGCTATCATTTACACCTCTTTCTTTCATATCATTCCTCACACAATCCATCCAACCTTTTACTTGGTCTTCCTCTCCCTCTCCATCCATCAACATTTACATTCATCACTCTTTTAGTCACTTTTTCTTCCTTGATTCTTTTCTGTTTTTGTGACCTGTTTATGCAAATGAAACACCTCGACCTAAAACTTTGGGAGTTAGTCCTACTACTAACAGGCGTTATGTTGCAAAATAACATCCATAGTCTAAAGAAAATCAAAGTTTAAAAAGGCCAATCGAATGACGAATCATCATTCATCATTCATTTCAGCCGAAAGACGTCCACGATGGAGCTACCGCCTATCTGACCTCCACAACCCAATTAGTACTGGGTGATACGATACCGCTTGGTAAGACTGGTTGTCAGACTTTCGGGCCCCTGACTACCTAGAACGACTGTCAAAGATCTACAAATAACAGAAGGGACCAACGGCTTAAACCTGAAGATCGAACCGAGCTGCTGTTATTACTTAGCTACGAGCTCCTCATTATGCAGGGTGTAAGGGATAGCCCTCCACAAACTGACAGAGTACATTCAGATCCTTATTTTTTTACCGGAATTTATCTCCGGAAAATATTACTTTTTTATTGTTACTATTCCTTTATTTCAATGTAAAATTACATTCCGTGTACGCAGCACTCTGTTTATGTAAATAATACGGCTAAAATCAAAAATCCGACAATGGATGTTGAAATAATCTAACGAACAACGCGTGAAATCAGCTGTTCACTTCCTGCCTAGCTACTTACAGAGTTCATCGAACTCGTCGTCGTGTTTGCCGTTCGCTACGTGCGTTTTGCCACGGTAGCGATACATTGCCTATAAGGAAATAAAATAAATCAAAATTTATTGGATTCCCATAACATTCCTGAAATACTGAATTCACCCCATCAGTCTGTGAAGGGCTGTCCTTTACACCCTGTATTTATATCTAAAACAGTGACACTCTCCCAGTTTGTACATAAACATTAAGTATTGTAGGTAAATTCTAAAAAAGAAAGCCTTTTTGTCAAAAACCGTATACTAGAATCAAACTGAAAACCGCAGACCCACACTGCTCGGTTTCAGCAAAGAACTTACTTATGAATGCTTACAATACAAGTACATACCCACATATCTACTTCACTAAATAGATGGACACAGAATTTAAGCTCTATATAACGAGCGCACACATAGACACGACTGCAATAACAAGGGTCATCTTGAAAGTTAAGCAGTATCTGCCAAGGTTGGTCCGAGGATGGGTGATCATTCATTACACACCGAGTATTCTCCAAGCCTCGGAAAACACGTTAAGTCATTATTTTCGGCAGTCATTTGTAGATCTTTGACAGGAAGCCAGTGGCCCGCAAGTTTGTACTAACTGGGTTGTGGGGGTCTGATAGGCTGTCACTCCATGTAAAATACTGGTAAGCCATCTTCAACATAGTTGGGAAAAGACTGGACAGATGATGACATAGACAAGCTTCTCGTACAACGGGTGCAAGCGCACTAGCGACAGTCATTTGTTTGAAGACGTCGTGCGTCCACGTTCATACGTCTGGTCATCATCACCATCATCATTTCAGCCGAAAGACGTCCACTGCTGGACATAGGCCTCCCCAAGTGTCGCCACATTTACCAGTCCCGTGCGGCTCGCATCCTACGAATCCCTGCAACCTTCACCAGGTCATCGGTCCACCTAGTGGGAGGCCTTCCAACGCAACGTCTTCCGGTTCGCGGTCGCCACTCCAGAATTTTTCGGCCTCATCGGCCGTCCGTTCTATGAGCAATGTACCCTGCCCACTGCCACTTAAGTTTGGCTATTCTTCGGTACATCTGGTCATTCAAGTAATATTGTATTTTTAAAATTTTTATACGCAAACCCTGCGTAGGGAACTGCAGCTGTTTTGATATGGAAAGAAAAATTCAAGTGCAAGCAGGGTTTGAACCTGCGACCTTTTGAACGTCACCGTAAGACGTTATTAATGGAACGAAAATTTCGAAAGCTGTGAGCAGGGTGCGATGGTCTAATTGTTTAAGACGTCCAGTGTACTGAATAGGAAGGTCGCAGGTTAAAACCCTGCTCGCACTTGAATTTTTCTTTCCATATGAAAATAATGTATTTTAATACTAACTAGCGACCCTCCCCGGCTTCACACGGGTGCAATACACATATACATATAAACCTTCCTCTTGAATCACTCTATCTATTGCTGAAAATTGCATTAAAATCCGTTGCGTAGTTTAATAGATCTAACCGGACAAACAGCGTAAGCGACTCTGTTTTATACTATGTAAAGATATCTCTACTTCGTTTGTATGGAAGCGACCTTCTATATCTACCTACTAACATCCCCACTCGTCTGACCCTTCGCGAGATTAGGTGACCGCTGCCCAAAACTTTACTAATTAAGAGTACCCAGCACCACTCAGTGTCTGTTAATTAACGTTACATACGTACAATATGTTGTGAAACTTGTGTGGCTCGGTGTACATGGGTTTAGAGTTTTCGATAAATTAATTGCCTTGAGTTCGGAGTAATGGCAAATATGGGAGCAGAGAGGAAGGAAATTCATTATGATTATGGTTTGGTACTCGAGGTATCGATGTATACAAACTTCGGCCATCGGCGATCGAGTTATGGCGACTCTTTGCTTGCGGTTGGCGATCTCCGATGCTAAAAGTATCATGCTAGAATGCTATGAACTTTAAACAAGCTGAATTATTTAAGTAGGCGTGAATGGCCAAATCCGAAACTATGAGGAATAGCGAAAAATACTTAAAAGAATCTCGAGTCCGATTTTGATGAAAACTAAAACTGTATCATTGGGTTTTTGGAAAATCAATATTCCAAAATTTTTTACTTGAGTGACAAAGAAAGATTTCTTTTCATAAACTCTTTCATGGACCAGTAGCTCTTTCAGGCTGTGTGGTCCACATTGGCCCTGGATCGAAGGATTTGGAAGTCATGGGGAGAGGTCTTTGCCCAGTAGTAGGATCACACAGGCTAACAGTAACAGTAAAGTGCGCGCGCGCGTGATTTTGAAAAAAAAGACACACGCTGTATTATTACACTATTCGATAGCGTCGCTATAAAGGATCAAATTCTGGCAAGTATGACATACGGCATACACCGCCCAAACACCAAACTACACTACACAACACTCACAAACGCAGTTAGCGAGGAACTGACTAACAAACAAAAAAAAAGAAGAGAAAAAATCAACATCAAATTTTACACATAGACGCCGTGCCGTCTCGTTTTTCCCGAGAATCAATTTTCCTGTATCTACTCACATAAACATAATCGAAAAACAGATACCATTCCCATGGCTGGGACACAGCAGCCCGGGAGTCGGTGGACATCCATCACATTAGGCCATTGCGGGTTGGTCACATGTCTTCTAATTTTTGATTCTAGGACATGCTGGATTCCTCAAAGATTTTCTTTCACCGTTTTGAGAGCCGAAATCAGAATTGTACTCATGATAACAAACAACACAACTTTCTCAAAAAAACATTTTTTTTTGCAGTCATTCACTTTTATCACAATAACACACTAACAGCTGATAGGTCATTCGTCACGGTTGCGCGTGCGAATTTCATACGGCTGTTGTGTTATTGTGATAAAAGTGAATAACTATAAAAAAAATGTTTCTTTGGGAAAGTTGTTTATTATCATGAGTACAATCACGTGTTTAAGTATCGGTCACTAATTATCAGTCAACCTATATACATTACACAAATAAAGGTGCTTGCTTGGATTCTAACTAGCGTAAAATAGGACTGTTGCCTCAACATTTCCGTTAAATAACCGCAGTTAGTTAAAACTACAAAAATATACAAAACGCCGTAAGCGACGATCCATCTCCGAAATACAAAAAAAAAAGGAAATCAACATCAAATTTTACGTAGACGCCGTCTCGTCTTCCGTGGAATCAATTTACCTGGATCTACGCGTCTACTGAGAATTTCCCTCAGGAAATAAGCTAAGTTTGAACTACGAAATTGACTTAGAAGTGGCGTGCGAGTAACAAAAGGTGTAGTTTGGACGATCGTCTTGTGCGGAGACCTGGGTGAGGTGATATGCGAGGCGACACAGTGTGAAATGTTACCAGGAGATAAAGCACGTTGGACTTTCAACTCTCGGTGTTTTAAATCCTTCTTACTGGCAGATAGCTGATGTTATACGGAGTAACAAAGCCTACTTGTATTTTTGAAAATGGATTAGGGTTCCGTGCAAAAAAACTAAACACAAATGAAACTGTCAAAATCCGATTCAAACAGGGAAGTAATTCTTTTATAAAAATTTCACGGTGACGAAGGTCGCGGGCCATACAAAACTAGTTTATGCAGATCTCTCATTGTACGGGAAATCTATTCAAAGCGAGCCCATATTATACTGAAATGTATAATATGGCGTACACCTCTTGCAAAACATTACATGTTAAGGGTAAGACTTCCAAAAGTTAAACTACTTTATTTGTTGTTCTTCGCTTCATTGGGACGTGTTGCGTCGAACTGGATATTGAGTCGTTTGCATTTTCGTTTTAGGGCCCTAAATTGCGTTTAGTTTTTTCACAGGGTCGGAAAAAAGTATCTAAACTTGGGAATTAAAAGAAGATGTAGTGAAAATTATTGAGGAGCTCGTAGCTAAATAATAACAGCCGCTCGGGTCGCTCTTTAAGTTAAGCCGCGCTTGCCTAGGTTGGTCCGAGGAGGGTTGAGTCGCCGCCCGACCAGCCAGGTCCAAAGAGGTGGCGTGCCGTGGTTCCTGAGCGCCTTGATGAAGCACGTGTGGTCACTGAATAGGCCGCACTTGGTGATGGGGCACGCCGGGAATGGCGAGCTGATACCAGTCGGGGGTGCGCGCGAATGTACTTGTGTCTCCCGGGCCTCCGACACATGGTAGTAGTATGCACAGTCGGTTGTTAGTCGGTTAGAGTCCGACATAACCCTCCGCTCGCCGCAGACGGAGAGCATACATGAGGATGACTCCACACAAAAAAGAAAAGGTTGCTCCGTGGATGTGTGACCACCCAGTAACCGAGTATCCTCAATACCTTGGAGAGCTCATTAAATCAAATCAAATCAAAAATCATTTATTTCAATCCATTAAGAATCATATAATAATGCTGTATGCATTGGTGACAAAATGTTACAATTATAATCAATTAAATACTATAAATTAAAATTCTGAAATTATTATGAAATCATCATCTTCCAGCTCTTGTCCCATGTTACTTGGGGTCGGCGCAACACGTTTTTTTCTTCCAATCTCCTCTGTCAACCGTCATGCTATCATTTACTCCTTTCACCTTCATATCATTCCTCACACAATCCATCCATCGTTTCTTTGGTCTTCCTCTCCCTCTCCATCCATCCACGTTTATATTCATCACTCTTTTAGTCACATGCGATTCGTCCGTCCTCATCACATGTCCATACCAAGACAGTCGATTCCCTTTTAGCTTTTCTGTAACTGGCACAACTTTTAAGCTTCCTCTAATATACTCGTTCCTTACCTTATCCATTCTTGTCACACCACACATCCACCTCAACATTCTCATCTCGGCTACATGCAATCTTTTTTCATCCATCTTCTTCACAGCCCAGCATTCCGATCCATACAGTACGACAGGTCTAATCACGGATTTGTATATTTTCCCCTTTAATTTGAGGGGCATCCGAGGGTCGCAAGTTGTTCCAGTGACCTGTCGCCATTTCATCCATCCTGAGTTGATCCGGTGCGTTACGTCTCGGTCTACTTCGCCATCCCCTTGGACAAATTCTTATGAAATAAAGAATTATAAAAAAAAAATACTAATTATTAAGCCGTTGGTCCCGGCTATCATTTGTGGATCTTTAACAGTCACTACAGGTAGTCAGTGACCCGAAAGTCTGACAACCAGTCTTACCAAGGGGTATACCAAAGGGTGTATTATTACTAAGTACTAATTGGGTTGTGGTGAATGTATAAAATCCTGGTATTCAGCTGCATCCAGTTAGATTGGAAGCCGTCCCCAACATATTTAGGAAAAGGCTAAGCAGATGCTGATGCTTTTCATACAAAGATGCAAAAAATCTTGGACATCAAAATACAATGCCCAGTGCTTCAGACGATTTGTTTTTTCAGCTTTGTGTAAACCTAGTTAAGGTTCGGAATTCAGAGCACATAACTTATAATTTATTATACTTTCTTATTTATGGAAATGTGGCAGTACACACGATCTTTGGCTAGATTTTTGCTGATTTAGGAATAATTTAGAATTATTAGAATCTGCTGACGGTTCATTCTTATTCGGGTTGTTTTTTGTTCAGCAAAAATGCTACAAAAAATAATATCTTTATCTAGTACAGAGATTTTAGTACCTCCAAGGTTACTCTTTCAATATTTTGTTAGTCCTTGAACGTATCTAAAAGAAAGAAAGCGGTGAAGATTTATATAAAGGCGACGCTCCACAGAGGCTCAGCTCACGGCTAAGCTATGCATGTGTACTTAGCTTCGCTTTGTAAACAGTCAGCCCCAAAAAGATGTAAACACGGACAACGAACTATTTTATTGTCTACAACCATTATTCCAAAATTGTGTATACAATGTAAAGCTACAAAACATAGTAACAAAACGTCCTACACAGGCCGGATACATTATAATACTAGCTTATGCCCGCGGCTTCGCCCACATTGAATTCGGTATGTGACCCACGGGATCGTACTACCGGAATAAAAAGTATCTTATGTATTAATCCAGGTTTTAAAATATCTGTGTGCCAAATTTTATCCAAATCAGTTCAGTAGTTTTTGCGTGAAAGGGTAAAAAACAACCATACATCCTCACAAACTTACACATTTTTCCACTGCGACCCACGGCCACGCTACGCACGGATGCGTGGCTGGCAAACAAATGAATTGCACAGCTAACGTGCATATCCTTTGCAGCAGTGGATGATGATGGACGCTACTGACGACGTCATCTCGTAGCTCAGTTCTTACCGACTCAATTTGAAGGGTACAGGAAAAGTACAGGGTATATCCTAATGCATCGATTATGAGAAAAAAGCAAATTAAAGTTTAGAAGTACCCAGTTCTTTTCGCTTTGAGAATAGATAAAAACGTATTTTTAGCGACGCCTGTTGAGTATTTGTAAAAACTAGTGATTGGGAATGCAAGTACCATAGATATAGATTGGTTACCAGTACAAAAGTGTATGTCCTAATGAAATGAGCATGAAAAAGCAAATTAAAGTTTAAAAGCTCCTAGTTCTTTTCGCTTTGGGAATAGTTAAAAACGTATTTTTAGCGACGTCTGTTAAGTATTTGTAAAAACTAGTGATTGGGAATGCAATTACCAAAGATATAGATTGGTTACCAGTACAAAAGTGTATGTCCTAATGAAATGAGCATGAAAAAGCAAATTAAAGTTTAAAAGCTCTCAGTTCTTTTCGCTTTGGGAATAGTTAAAAACGTATTTTTAGCGACGTCTGTTAAGTATTTGTAAAAACTAGTGATTGGGAATGCAATTACCATAGATATACATTGGTTACCAGTACAAAACAATTAAAAAAAAAAATTGTGACATTTCCTGTCCTTTGCTTGTACCCTTCATTTAGATTGCCATCGACACGATAAGAAGTGGATAGTTGACTTTATATATTCAAGGACGTTTCTTTTCAATGGATTCAGACTGCTTAAATAGTGAAGTTTAGTTCACTTAAATAAATAACCCTTTTTCAACGAAACAAGTTATAATGTTTGCTTAATATGAAAACTGTTCCTTGTATTTCTATAACCCAAAACTGTTTTTTTTTTAATTATAGACTCGCAAACGAGCAAAACAATTTTTAACCCCCAAAATTACAGAATTATTCAACGATTCAAATTGTTGCGTTGAAAAATTCAAAACATCCCGTTTTGTATCTACAAAACAGTTTGGTCGTTCTGAAAATATCCTGAACCTTCCTCTCCCTAACATTCCCAAGATTTTTTGCCGCCATAAAGTCTTATAAAAGGACAATTTTTACAGGTGTTTCTGATTTACGTCAAAGACATTTCGGGAGCAAGTATTTCGAGAATTTATCCTTAAACTCCTTTTGATCCTACCTTCAAATTTCATTCTGCGATCAAGATAGGAGTATCAAAGGTGACAATGGGTCCCGAAAAGTTTTTGGGCCCTTCTCAAATTTTCATTTGCTTGGATACTGTGAGAAAAGTTCGGGGGCTCAAATTCCCTTAATTTCGGGGAATTTGAGCGTTCACTGTTGTTGTGTTTTTACGACAAAACGTGATCGTAACAAGTTAAGAGTTCTTTGTAGGTTCGACGGTAATGTAATTTTATAGAAAGTGACAGTGTACAATTCGTTTTGATATGAGGAATGAAGAAAATGTTGAGTATGAATGTGGATGGTTATAAGAGTAGGGAAGACCAAAGAAATGATGGATGGACTATGTGAAGGATGATATGGCTAGAAAGGAGATGACTGCTGAGATGACGAGTAATAGAGAAGACGTATGGAAGAAGAAAACATGCTACACCGACCCTAAATAAATTGGGATAAGGATGGGAGAATGATGATGATGATTTGTGCTCGTATGACGTTGATAGGGGTTGCTGGTAGTAAAAACTTGTACAATTTTGACAGCACGGTTGGCGCAGTGGCTGAGCGATAGGCTGCTGCGTTGCTTGTTGTGGGTTCGATCCCTGCACGAAACAATTATTTGTATGGCATACAGGTAGTTGTTCCGGGTGTTTGTGTATGTGATTTTAAATGTTTCTAAACGCACCCACGATACAGGTGAAATCTCAATCCTAGAGTGGAGAAAAGTTTTAACAAAAAATAATTAGCAATTACAATATTGCTAATGGATCCACCATTGACAGATGACCTGGTGAAGATTCCGAGGATGCGCTGGATGCGAGTCGTACGGGACTGGTCAATGTGGCGACACTTGGGGGAGGCCTATGTCCAGCAGTGGACGTCTTTCGGCTAAAACGATGATGATGATGATATTGCTTGTCCTTTTTTTACTATATAGTTGTTTTTCAATCTTAGTGTACCATAAAGTATATTAAATTCTATTCTCACAGTTTTTCATATAGGTATAAAGGAATATTAAAAGAACCTAGTCCTTCAAGTGTTAAACGTTCAAGGTCGCTTAAAGTTTGCCGCCATCCCTTTATGGTCATATCGGGCTTCATATTCCCGACCACATAACTGCGAGTACATAAGCGGCTTCAGTTACTAATTAACTACTAATGAGTTGTTATAAAAAGTTATACTTACTTCGTTGTGTGGCAAGAGTGAGAGGAGCTCGTGGCTAAATAATAACACTCAGGTCGATCTTTAGGTTAAGCTGTGCTTGCCTAGGTTGGTCTGTGAATGGGTGACCGCCCATTACATACCGAGTTTCCTCCGTGCCTCGGAAAGCACGTTAAGCCGTTGGTCCCGGCTGTCATTTGTAGATCTTTGACAGTCGTTAGGCAGTCAGTGGCCCAAAAAACCTGACAACCAGTCTTACCAAGGGGTATCGTATTACTCAGTACTAACTGGGTTGTGGAGGGCAGATAGGCAGTCGCTCCATGTAAAATACTGGTATTCAGCTGCATTAGGTTAGACTGGAAGCCGACCCCAATATAGTTGGGAAAAGGCTAGGCAGATGATGATGACTTACTTCGTTATGTGAAACTTTGTCTATACATACATCTACGAATACCTCTTCTCCAAAACTCCCGATGGCAACCGTGCATTTTGGTGGGGCTAAAAATCCAATGATTCCCGATGTCCACGACCTGATTGTCTAACACTGGTGGACAGTGACACACTAAAAAAAAAACTGACTTTCCACGATGGACAATGAGACATTTGAATAATCGAAAAAAGACTTAAAAGCCTATGTGACTCTCCTAATACGTCGATCTATACTGCTCTGCTGATAGGTTTAAGAAAAGAATTATTAACAAACCAACCTTCGTTTTTTTTTTTCAAATAAATGAGTGGCACATTTGCATGCTCCTGGCTGAAGGATTAGTAACCTACTAATCCTTCAGCCAGGAGCATGCAAATGTTTTACTAGTAGTAGTAGGAACCGTGGATTTTTAGTTAGTAAAAGTCTGACCTAATTATGGTCTCCCATTCTCCCCAGACGGAGGGTTAACGAAAATTTCCCAAAAAATACCAAAATAAAAAGGTTACTAAAGCTATTGGACTCGACCGTCATTCGTAAATATTTGTCAGTCGTTGCGGGTAGTCAGAGAGCCTATAACTAAAAAACAGTCTTACCTTATTTACTCAGTAACTGGGCTTAGGAGGTCAAATAAGAATAAGTTTTATGTAAAATACTAGTATTCAACTCTATCCGGATATAATTGACTGATGATGATGAGTATGTCTTGAATTAACCTAGAAAAAGTACTATAATTATGTACGAAGAATAGGCAATGAGACGACCCTAATCGTAATCCAATAGTCTTTTGTACCAAAAACCGGCTTATTTCTACACGTGCGACCTTCCCATTCCATATTCAAATCTTTGTTGCCACATTGATGTTATATCAGCTTACAGTATACAGGGCGTCCCATGGCTCTGCCAAACGGAATGAAAGATCCTGAAATATGTATAATAAGGACTTTTACTGAAAGGTCTTGAAGAATAATTTTAACTGCGTTCAAAGATTTTTGAATAAACGTCTGACTGAACCAGAAATCGAACCCGCCAAATGTGAAAAAAAAAACACTTGTTTTGTATTTTATGATAACGATCTTAAGGATTATTTTTTTCTAAAAAACATCAACATCTTCAGTAAATAGAAATATTTGTAATATTCCAGGTACAAAAAAACTGGTATTCAGCTCCATCCGGTTAGACTGGAAGCCAACTTCAACGTGGTTGGGAAATGACTAGGCAGATGATGAATTAACATAACATCATGCCTGTAATCCCCGAACAGCTAGGCAGAGGTGTACTCAATAATACATCCACATTTCATATTGAACTCCCATGTGATAAGAGTAAGCCTATTATACAAACACAGACTCTATGACCGCGACCGAGAAATTCCTGATGGAAAAGCTCAATAACTCTTTGCCCGACCTGGGAATCGAAGAGGGTTGGAGGAAGGAAGAGAGGAGGGGACAAATTTCCCAGTATTTTAATATTTCAGCGAGCAAAAACGAACCAGCTTCCAACAGAGAGGAGAGTTTGAATAACACAATCATTCTACAACATCATGAGGTTTTTTTCTTGTTGTTTAGGCTCTTGTGTTCGGATATGGTGCCCAAAATTTGGTCCTTCGAGCCGGATTTGAGTCAGCGATCTATGGTTAGCTAGCTAGATAGGAGATAGCGTTTATCTTCAGTCAATGGGATTTTTCATCAGGAATTTCTCAGTAGCACCCATGGAGTCTGGATTTGTGCCCGGTTGATGGCAATAGGCCATGAAACTTAAAACACAACTGGCGAAATGTGGGTGTACTATTAGGTACACGCCTCTGTCTAACCCTTCGTTGATTACAGACGTGGTGTTATGTTATCCACAAGAAAACAGAAAGCCGCAAATACTCTACAACCACGAATTTCACTAACAAAAGTTTTCTAGGAAAAATATGTCGTACAAATCCAACACAAACATAAACATCTTTCTTCAAACAAAATCGACGAAGCCCGAACACAACACGAAGTAAAACTTCGGAACCTAAAGTGCATTTAACAAAACTAAGCGGACTAGCGTCCCGAAGTGTTTGAACGGACTTCGGTAACGCTCCGAAGTGTTCATCTCTTGCCCATGGGTTAAATGTTCAAACGACACGCGTCTTGCGACACAGTAAAGGACAGCCCTCCACAACCTGACAGGGTGCATTCAGCTCCTTATTTTAAATCATAATCCACCGAAATTTTTCTCTGGAAATTTTTATTTTTTAATCGTTTTTTTCAGTTACTATTCCTTTATTTCAATGTAAAATTACATTCTCTGTACGCAGCACTATTTATGTAAATAAGACGGCTAAAATAAAAAAAAACCAACAATGGATGATGAAATATTCTAACGAACGACGTGAGAGATCAGCTGTTCAATTCCTACCTAGCTACAGATCTTATCGAACTTGTCGTCGAGCTTGCCGTTCGCTAAGTGCATTTTATTCTTGTATCGGTCATCTTAGTATGATATACTGAATTCACCCTATCAGTCGGCGCGGAGGGCTGTCCCTTACACCCTGTATAATTAATGAAAGAAGTTGGTAAGAGCCATCGTGTCGCAACTCGTGTCACAAGTCGTATGGCAAGTCGTGTCGCTTATTGGTTAGCAAGTCATGCAGCATGTCGTGTCACAACTAGTAATGCAAGTAATGTTGCAAGTCGTGTCACAAGTCGAGTCGCAAGTCGCATTGCCCGATGTCGTAAACGGGGCCTTAAACGGACAGTACCACCCCGAAGTGTTTCCGAAACTCCTTCAGCTCTAGAACATTCTTAGATGTTTGTTTTATCTCGGAAACAATTACTTTTTGCTATCGTCTTTGGATCTTGTCAAGATGTCTGTTAAGAGTTAGTTCGGAATTGAAGAACAACAGGCTTTGGTTACAGAGATCTTGAGACAAAATTCGGTTAGATGTAAGAGGGTTCGCTGGTTCCGAGAAAGCGATTAAGTATTTGTCATTGGAACATTGTAATTAAAAACAAGACTAGAAACAGGGCTGCCGTATTGGTCTAGTGGACGCAATCGCGACTGCTGAGCATGAGGTCCTGGGTTTCACTCCCAGGTCGGGAAAATTGTTTTCGGGTTTCTCATCTGGAATTCCTCAGAAGCAGTCACGGAATCTGGATTTGTGCTCGGTTGTTGGCAATAGACTCGCCCCCTATTACATGAGATTTAAACATAACTGGCGAAATTTGGGTGTACTATTAGTTACACCTCTGCCCTACCCTTCTAGGATTACAGGCGTGATGTTATGTTATGTGACTAGAAACAAAAGTGACAGTCGTCAGGCGATGAGGTGGGCAGACGAGACTGCGGGTAAACTCTGCATGACTTTGGCACAGGAACATGGAGATTGGACCAGGCAAAGATGCCTATACCCAGCAGTAAGTCAACTCGGATTATACAGGGTGTAAACGGACCCTTCGCGAAGCCGTCAACCGAAGCGTTCTGTGCATCAAATTAAGTAAGTCTATGCAAAAAATATTGCTGGAAACGAAATTTCTTTTTGGGGGTGAAAAATCACGTTTCACAGTAACAGTCATTGACACACTCAAAACATTGTGCTGATGGATGCATTGAATGGTACGAGGGTTATGGAGGTATTTAAAGTAAAATTATAACATTAAAAAATGGTATAAAAAAAAGCAAAAAAATTGGAACTTTGACCCCCAAGCCGTAACTAGAATGTTGCCAGGTATGGTCTAGAACAAAAAAATTATCGCAATGACGGGGAGAACAAGTGCCTTTCGGCTTCGTTAAGGGTACTTTTACACCCATTAGATGCTGATGAATTAAAAAATAGAAGCTACCTGACAGCATCAATATACAGACCCAAACTTTCTCACAAATTCAATGTGTTACTCCTAAATGTATACTAAAAAAAGCAACGTCGAGAAAACAGCTTTAAAACGCATTTCGCTTTTCCATTCTATGTCATCTCCGTATCCATTATACTCTGAAAGGAAGCTAAACTCACAGTGT
Source organism: Noctua janthina (assembly GCA_963576755.1). NCBI lineage: Eukaryota > Metazoa > Arthropoda > Insecta > Lepidoptera > Noctuidae > Noctua > Noctua janthina. The sequence goes on from OY755074.1 coordinate 3,497,063, forward strand.
GCATATGAATATTTTAAAGAATTGTCTAGTACCAACCATAGACTAAGAAGGTGCAGAAGCGAAACTTTTGCTCAATAGCGTTTTAAAAGCGCATTTTCGGAGTATGGGAAACGTTCGACAATAACAATTGTCTAAAATTTGAACGCCCCCAGACATTACCTATTTTTAACCGACTTCTGAAAAGGAGGAGGTTCTCAATTCGGCTGTATTTTTTTTTATTGTGCCTCACCTAAAAAGGCCAAAATTTTTTTTTTTTTACAATTTTTTTTTTCTGAGTAACAAAATGTTCGGGATCCAGTAGTTTTAGCATGAAGTGTGAATGTATGCATACCAGCTTGCTATACAGTGCTAAAGTTACGTAAACACATTACTAACTTTTCTTAAAGTTTGCGTACTGATTTCATACAAAATATTTAAAAAAATTAAAAGTCAACACTTCACACATCCTGGGCTGGCAGCGGCAATTTCTGCACGACGCGCAACGCTTTAAAGCTCGCAAGAATATAACAACATTGAAGTACTGTCTGGGGGCACTGAGATCTTGCTTTAGAAGATGGTGTTGTCGTTTGGAGTCGACCTAGGCGCTTTCACTTGATTATCCTTCGACAAAATTGAAGACCTTGTTTTAGTTAGTATGGACTGTACGTCATCACATGGCGGTTCACAATAAAAGTTGGTACAGTACGCGGCCTTTAATATGTATGTCCAATTTAGCTCCAAAAAATGCACGAATTCTTAGAAGGCCGTATTCGTCGTTGACTCATAGGTGGTTTCATTATTTTCTCACGTCTGCGCGGTGGATTTTTGCAGCGCTATTTGTGTCACCTTTGTTTTTTTTCGGATGAGAAATCATCAAATGACCCCTCCCGCTCTGGGCGGAGTGGAAGGGAGTGTCAGATTTGTACTGACTAAAACTCATCCATGTTCCTTCTTTGCCCTTTGTGTTCCAAGGCCGCGGCAGCTCTATCGAACAGTTCCGCAGCCCTATTTGTGTCATCTTGACTTGCCAACTATTACAGTCACTGCAAACTGCGATGGTATGCACCCTGCGTGTGCATACAGGATTGTCGCTTCTGTCATGTTTTTCTTATTCTATGCACTTACCTAGATCTTTCTCCTTTAGGTGTCTCGACTCAAATCTGTAAAGAACAAAAGAGGTTTTAGTTTTTTTTTCTACAAGAGGGTAACATAAAAACTTATTGTTCTATAAACGTTCAAGAGCAATTTGGCCTGTTTGCTGGTCAAATGGGTCTTGACAGGTTTTTTCTATTGAAAACTAGTCGTGCACTTGGCTCCGTTCTAGTTGGATTAATAATATTAGAATACTAAATAAACATAGAAAAATACTAAATATTGTATTTGATAAAAGTAAAAAAAAACAATTGACGCATTAGTTTTTTAAATATCTTGAATTAGCAAAATATTCACGATTTGTTCTGAAATAAATTCTAAGAATTTACTCATCAATTTAATGTTATTTTAAATGAAAAGACACGAAAGGAAAATAACCACGTTGTGGAGCCCTGACACAGTCAGAAGGCGAAGAGATAGACCTCGCAAGAGACGGCGGGGGACGAGCTGGACAGAACTAACGACCAGTGGTTCACATTGGCCCTGGATCGAAGGATTGGGAAGACATGGGGAGAGGCCTTTGCCCAGCAGAGGCAATGACACAGGCTAACAGTAACAGTAAGTAACACAAAAGGAAAGGAATCGAATCGTTCATTGTTCATTTTACTTTGAAGACAAAGTAAAACTTACAGTTTTAATCAACTTTTGTTATTGACTGTTCATATCTATAAATTCATTATCATCTGCCTAGCCTTTTCCCAACTATGTTGGGGTCGGCTTCCAGTCTAACCGGATGCAGCTGAATACCAGTATTTTACATGGAGCGACTGCCTATCTGACCTCCACAACCCAGTTAGTACTGGGTAATACGATACCCCTAGGTAAGACTGGTTGTCAGACTTTTTAGGCCACTGACTACCTAACGACTGTCAAAGATCTACATATGACACTCGGGACCAACGGCTTAACGTTCTTTCCGAGGCACGGAGGAAACTCGGTATGTAATGGGTGGTCACCCATCCACAGACCAACCTAGGCAAGCACGGCTTAACCTGAAGATCGATCCGAGCGGCTGTTATTATTTAGCCACGAGCTCCTCTCATCATCTTTCATATCTATAAATTATTTAACGAAATATTACTATCGAGTTAAATGGCCTAACGGTGATTCAGACAGATGATCAGGTGGTTCAAAACCATGTTTACTTTTCAATATCAAGACTTGCTAATCATAATTTTTTTGAGAAAAAATGTCTACAGTACTAACATTTTAATCACGCAGTCTCGACGTGCCGAAAATAACTCTAATCATATTTTAATAATTTGCACGCCACTCGACCGGGCCCTCTGCTGGCTATTTTGGGAAAAATTTAGTTACTGATTCATAAACAGAATTACTGTTCCTATACCTTCGGTATAGCTCGTGGTTAAATAATAACATCTGCACGGGTAGATCTTCAAGGTTAGTTTTTAGAAAGTTTTTCTAAAATTACATGTGCCGAGTTAGGAATTATATTCTATACAAATAATAAGCGTTTATGTACCTCGTGTCTGTACATCATGAAATATTGACACAATCAGAATCATATACGATGTACGAAAACAATAATTTCTATTTACATAAAAATCCTTTTTTATTACTACAAAATGGGCCTGCTCTTGACCTCGATCACGCCTGATGGAAAGCGATAGATGAGGTCTATGATGGAACGTTGCTAGAATTTATTCATCAATTAAATGTTATTTTAAATGAAATTAAATGTTATTTTATTGTTTACCGTTTTTATAACTTTGGTGTGTCTGAGGAGCTCGTGGCTAAATAATAACAGCCACTCGGGTCGACCCTAAGGTTAAGCCGCGCTTGCTTAGGTTGGTCCGTGGATGGGTGACCGCCCTTTACAAAACAAGTTTCCTCCGTAGCTCGTAAAGCACGTTAAACCTTTGGTCCCGGCAGTCATTTGTAATGCTTTGACAGTCGTTACAAGTAGTCAGTGGCCCGAAAGTCTGGGGTATCGTATTACTCAGTACTAACTGGTTTGTGGAGGTCAGATAGGCAGTCGCTCCATGTAACATACTGGTACTCAGCTGTATCCGGTTGAACTGGAAGCCGACCCCAACATAGTTGGGAAAAGGCTAGGCAGATGATGGTGGCTGTGTTTCTGTGAGTTTGGTAATGCATCAAATAAAAAACAATATTCAATGAAAGGGGTTAAAAATAGTTCAGATAATTATAGAGTTAACAAGAAGTTATTTTTTTATAAAGATCTATTAATTTAAATGTTAAGGCAAAGCGTGTAATAATCAGTTAGTGTCTGTAATATTTTGCCGATTGTACCTGCTGACGTTAATATGCTGAAATGTTATAATTTTGTACTCTTCATTTAAATTTAATTTTAATAATGTAATTTAATTTTAATAATTTATTTTATCTATTGTGATGTAATAATTTCATACAACAATACATTGTAATATTCGTATGGGTTAATGCCTGAAAATAATCGATAAATAAAGGAAAACTTTCAAAAGAATGTCAAAAAGTACCAAAACTGTCACTAAAAAAAGGCCTCTTTTTTAAAAGCCAAATAAAAAAAACACTAGAAAAATAATAAAAACAAAAGCACTCCAACACAAAACTCTCCCGCCCGTAAATACCAGCATTTTTCTTCAGTAATAGAGCTAAGTAGATATTCGTGTAGTGTGAATGCGCTCCGTAGAACAACAGTTACTCAGCGAAACGGTATTTGTGCAGGTAGTCAAATAAATCTAGATTATGACCAGTGAGCTTCGAGTTTAGTCTGCGGCGTCCGATAAATTAGGCTTGAAGCTTTCTCTTGGTTTGAAGACTAATAATAGAGAATGTTTTTTTGTTTTGACAAATTCTTCTCATAAATGTATTTGACATTGTAACTAGAATTTATTTGGTTACGCATGTCAGTAACATAGGCCACGAAGAAAAAAAAAACATATTAATGAGAGGTAACTCATAAACTACTCATGCAAACTTAATAAAAATTGTATGGGACCACTACAAGGCTTCCTCTAACAAATGAAGAAAGAAGATTATCAACCAGTAATCACGGAGAAATCGGTTTACACACATGAAAAGAAAACAAATGCTGGTGGAATACACAACGTCCTCCTTATCATTAACACTAGAGACGGGATATTTACCATGCCATGTCGTGTTGTTATATGGGAGGAGCTCGTGGCTAAGTAATAACAGCCGCTCGGATCGATATTTAGGTTAAGCCGCGCTTGCCTAGGTTGGTCTGTGGATGGGTGACCACCCATTACATACCGAGTTTCCTCCGTGCCTCGGAAAGCACGTTAAGCCGTTGGTCCCGGGTGTCATTTGTAGATCTTTGACAGTCGTTATAGGTAGTCAGTGGCCCAAAAAGTCTGACAACCAGTCTTACCAAGGGGTATCGTATTACCCAGTACTAACTGGGTTGTGGAGGTCAGATAGGCAGTCGCTCCATGTAAAATACTGGTATTCAGCTGAATCCGGTTAGACTGGAAGCCGACCCCAACATAGTTGGGAAAAAGGCTAGGCAGATGATGATGATGTCGTGTTGTTATGTGTGTGTTGTTGTCTTCCGTTTCTACTATTTATGATATTGTTAGTGACTATGACAGTTTAAAATCTTATAACGTCCTCCTTTTTTAGAAGTCGGTAAAAAAGAGCCATCACAGACCTTTTAAATAACAATGTTTTGATATTGAGTAAAAATTAGTGCTCGGAAATAATTTTCCTTCTTTCTGCGTATGTGTAACGATACAGGGGACGGCATTTTAAGTTAAGCTATATAAACTCAAAAATATTTTGTAATTTTAACAGTAATACCTGCTGCATGCGTTCGGGCCAAATAACTACTTTCTGGAGCCCTGACACAGTCAGAAGGCGTCGCGGCAGACCTAATTAATTAATTACGAGCTGGACAAAACCAACGACTAGTGGCCCAAATTAGCCCTGGATCGAAGGCCTGGATAGGTGGCCTATTCCCAGTAGTGGGATGATGCATGCTAACAGTATCAGTAGTAACAGTAATAACACTGTTATTATCACAATGATGTGAAGTGAAGAAAAAGTGACTCCTAGTTTACTTCTTTTCGTGAAGATTCGGTCGAATTTAGTCTTTTACAATGGTTTCACACACACACACACACACACACATAAACTCACGACTTTTCCCATAGGGGTAGGCAGAAACTATAGAAAGCCACCTACAACCGTCCTCTTCTTTGCCTCTATTAAAATTGAATGTAATATAACAAGGATTAGCCAGAAAACCGTAAAAACCGTCAATTTAATTGATTAAAAATGGCCGAAATTTCGGTTAGCGACAGCATAGCCAACGTGTGACGATTTATGTGACGGTTTCAAACCCATAGCCAACCATAATTGGGTTACGATAGATTGGAAATCTATTAGCTCAATGAAATTTCGGTGAAAAAAGTTATTGCATAAAATCACTGTATTCTATTTTTAACACATAACATTTTGAGTCTCGCGCGCGAGTCCTGTGCGAGTGGTCGCGGATGTGTGATTGCCCGATAATGTCCGTTGATACGATTAAGTGTGCGAACTGTAATGTTGTGATTTCAGAAGTCCTTGCCTTTTTCGTAATAAGCATGGCGTTATGGACAACGAAAGTCTCATAAGAATATGTGTGTCGGCGTTTTCTGAGGAGGAAATCGACGAGGCAAAGAAATTGTTATGCAGCACGACAAATATTGGTAAACGACTGAAGTCGAGGCGAAAAGACAAGAAACAAAAGGATTTAGAAGACATGATAGCGGTTTTCAAAACGGCTTATGTTTAACTTACCACCAGATATAGTAACAAATAGCAGACAAAAGTAGTAAATGATCACCAAAATGAAACTCGCATTTTAATGTAAAATTATAACCAAAGTTTTAACACTTTGCTATCCTATTTAAGTAAAATGACTCCAAGTAAATCATGAGTAACCCAAAAATAGTAAATGATCACCAAAATTAAACCAACATTTTAAAGTAAAATTTTAACCAAAGTTTTTAAATTCTGCTGTCCTATTTAAGCAAAATGAGTCCAAATAAATCATTGTTATCCCAAAAGTAGTAAATGATCACCAAAATTATACCAGCGTTTTAATATAAATTATAATCACTAACCTAACCTAACCTAACCTAACCTAACCTATCACAGTGATTTATTTAGGCAAAAATAATACATTAATTTGGTCGTCAAGATTTGGTGATCATATTACTAAATTTGGTGGTCGAATACAATTTAAAGTGGAGTCGTGACTAAAATAGCTGGTACTATTGTATTTTTAGACTTTATTTTTCTGGTGTTAAGTAGATATTTTTGGTTACAAAACTAAGGGTATCAAAGCATTTTATGGTGGTCATTATATTTATCCCCTTTCAAAACTATAGACCCCGATCAATTGACAGTTTTTGTCGCCTACGAGCTACATAAACTGCCCCCTGTGTGTTTCGACCACGTAGACGTCACGAAAATAATAAAGGACTTGTTGATTTTGCGTGCGGAATTAAATGATATTAAAGATAATTCTGTCACTAAGAACGACCTAGAAAGAGAATAATATCAAACAATCATCTGCTTATCAGTTGCAAAATCCGATATTTAACTCCAAAGTAAATAAAATTAGAGGTGGAGGGTATAACTTAAACAGCGGACCGTTTGGATTGTCGCCGCACATACCTTCACAACATTCACAGCTGATTGATTCTGACTCACATTCGCTAACGCAGCTGACAAGTGACCATGACGGGCTGAAGTATCGCTCTCTCGTTCACTCTCATGCACAGGTGCTACCGGCTGTCGATGAGTCTGCTACCACGCCGATAAACTCGACATTCTTAGAAAACACGGATGACAAGAATACAAATCTACTACAATCAATGCAGAGTAATAAAACTATGGTCGAAGTATTAATGCAAGGTGAATGGCCCAAAAATAGTTCTAAAGATGGTTGGACGCTGGTTCAAAATAAAAAGTCAAAGAACCTGCTCGAAGGAAAAACGGGAACCGCAAGCCCTAATGCGAACTTTAAATTTAGGGCTGCGGATTCAAAAACTCCGCTCTTTATTACTAATGTTGACAAAGTGACCACTGAAAAAGATATTTGTGATTACATACAAAATAAAACGCAAGAAATAGTGCAGCTTCAGAAAATCAATATGAAATCTGAACGACCGTATAATGCCTTTAAATTGTTTGTCCCAAAATACAAATTGAATAAATTTTTAGATGACAAAATATGGCCCGAGGGTATACGGTTTAGAAAGTTTATTTACTTTAAGAATAATTCAGCAAAAGTAAATAAACAGCATAGTGTTGAAAATATAACAAACATATAATGGGTTTTATGTCGAACGTTAAGCTATGCACATTCAACTGCAAAAATATAACTCGATCAGCTGATTGCGTTCGTCAACTATGTGCACAAGCCGACGTGATAGCGTTACAGGAGACCTGGCTGCTGCCCCACGATGTGCCCTTCCTAGCGACCATTGATGAAGACTTCGCGTACACTGGGAAATCAGCCGTGGACATCTCATCCGGTGTTCTGGTTGGTAGACCGTACGGTGGTGTGGCGCTGCTGTGGAGGAAGTCGTTATTTGCGTCGGTATCGGTTTTAAATTGTGCCAGTGATCGAGTCGTGTGTATTAAAATAGCGCAGGGCGAGCGGTCTTTGCTAATATTTAGTGTGTACATGCCCACTGACTGTGCCGAAAATCGTGCTGATTTTACGTGTTGTCTTAGTGAGATTATCTCGGTGATTGAGAGCAGTGAAGTGGAGTCGGTTTTTGTGTTGGGAGACTTTAACGCGCACCCAGGGACACGATTCTCACGTGAGTTACTTTTAACGTGTATTGATCAATCTTGGTCTTGCATTGATACAGAACTTTTACCACGAGACTCGCATACTTTTACTAGCTCTGCTGGCTAGATCACTGTGTTGTCACTGAGGCCGCCAGACATCTAGTGAATAATGCATCTATTTTGTACGGCGTTTACGTGTCGGACCATATTCCGTTATTAATAGAGTGTAACATTAATCTAATTAAACCTAAAGTTATTGGATCCAATATTTCTTGTAACAAAGTTGTATGGGGTGAGAGAGATACAGAACAGATAAATGAATATTTTGATTACTGTAATAGTAACTTAAAACATATAGATTTTCCGTCAGAATTTTGTAAATGTGCTGATAATATGTATCACAAACGTGAGCATCGGGTGGTGATAGATAGTTTGTATAATAAATTAATTTGTATCTTGAAAAAGGGAGCTGAACTCACTCATGCTGGTTCTGTTAAAAAACATAATAAAAGAAACTATGTAGTAGGGTGGATCAAACACGTTCGCGAGGCTCACCGTGATGCCCGACTGTGTTATCAAATGTGGCTATTATACAACAAACCTACTTCTGGATTTATTTATGAAAATATGTGTACATAGCGAAATCTTTTTAAAACTAAATTGAAATACTGCCAAAACAATGAAGAGAAGATAAAAATGGATATGTTAGCATCTTGTCATGAAAGCAAACAATTTAATAAGTTTTGGAAATTAACGAATAAATTAAATCACAGACCGGGGATACCGGTGAGCTTCGCGGACGTGAGCGACCCCACAGATATAGCAAATGCTTTTCGAAAACATTTTAATGTAAACTCGCGGTTGTGTGGCTATAGCGAACCGTCAAATAGCGGCGCGGGGGTGGCCGTGGCCGGGGCTCCTCCTGTCAGGTTCTCCGCTAAAGAAATCACGAGATGATACACAACATGGTGAGGGGAAAGTCCCCCGGTCACGATGGCCTCAGCGTCGAACATCTTAAATACGCTGGGGTACACTTGCCGCGAATGCTTGCTATGTTTTTTAACTTATGTCTGAGTCATAGTTACTTACCTGTAGAACTTAGCAATACAATCGTTGTGCCGGTAATAAAGAATAAGACGGGTGACGCCTCCGATATCTCCAATTATAGGCCTATATCGCTTGCCACTGTCTGTGCTAAGGTGTTGGATAGTCTGCTTGATAATATTCTAGCTAAGCATATTGATCTCGAGGATGGTCAGTTTGGTTTTAGATCAAACTTGTCAACGGATAGTGCAATTTTATGCCTTAAGCAGACAGCTACGCTGATGATATGGTGCTGCTGAGCCCATCTATCGGTGCAAGGAGAAGGCTTCTAAAAATTTGTGAAAGTTATGCGGTGGCTCACGGGCTCAAATACAATACCAATAAGAGTGAATGGATGGTTTTTAAATCGGGTACTTTAACCTACGAACAGCTGCCTGAACTCTCACTGTCTGGTTCCCCTTTAGGTCGGGTATCGAAGTTTAAGTATTTGGGCCACTGGGTCACTGATGACTTGAAAGATAATGTAGACATAGACAGGGAGCGCAGGTCGCTGGCTGTACGTTGCAACATGCTGGCCCGCAGGTTTGCACGCTGTTCTGATTCGGTTAAGATAACGCTTTTTAAGGCCTTCTGCCAGTCGTTTTACACGTGCAGCCTGTGGACCAAGTATACCCAGCGCGCATACAGCGACCTGCGTGTACAGTACAATAGCGCATTCAGGGTGCTCTTGGGGTTGCCCTGGCGATGTAGCGCGTCAGGGATGTTCGCGGATGCGTGTGTCGACGGGTTCGCCGCGATCATACGTAAGCGATGCGCTTCCATGATGGCGCGCTTGCGCTTATCCTCCTGTGGCATCCTGAATGTGTTTGCAGACCGGTGGGATTATCCCCTCTTACGAAGGTGGGTAAGTGTGCAGACACACTTATCTAAATAGACTGGTGTGCCATTGAACTGTTCGTTCCACTAGTTGTTTATTATTGGTAATTTTAATGTAATACTAATATTAGGCTAAGTTGTACTACTAACAATATATGGATGTAAGTCTGAAATAATATTTATTTATTTATTTATTTGCATCAGACACAACGATCCATAATTTAGTTAGTAAGTACACTTAAAAATAATGTTAGTTTTAGATTACATAATCAAAGACAAATACACACCACACAATAATGTTTATAACTAAGTAGTACACAAAATAAAATTACAATCATTTTTCGTCAAATAACAATATACAATGTAAATAGTAATAATCAAATTTAAAAATAAAATAAATTAATGTCATTACCCAATCAAACGATTATTATAAAATAAAAATACATTAAAATTCAATACATAATAACTAATCAACATAAAATCACAAAGCATTTTAAAATTATGTGGTGTGTTGAATTTTTTGTTTTACCTGCTCCAGGTCCGATACACAGGTGTATGCAAAACCTGCCAGCGCCTCATGAAAGGTCCGTCCAACCTGTTGGCAACAACTTTAAGAAGACTGTTGCCGCTGCCCCGCACTCTACTCGCTATCGAAGTCGCCCTCTTGCGCATGCTGGCATAAAAACAGTCAATGCGGGCGCTTGCGAACATACCCGATGCACTGCAGAAGCGAGGCAGCCACAGCAGCGCCCTCAGCGCGTTATTGTATTGAACGCGGAGAGCGCTGTAGGATTTCTGCAAATATGACACCCACAGACTACTCGTATAAAAAGATGTGCAATATGCTCGAAACAAGGTGATAAAATATTTGAATTTGAATTTGAATTTGATAACATAACATCACGCCTGTAAACCCCGAAGAGGAGTAGAGGTGTATATTATAGTTCACCCACATTTAACCAGTTATGTTTACGTCCACAATGTTGTTAGTGCGTTACACTGAGTCCTACCGTAAAACGTGATTTATCACCCCAAAAAAAAGTCGTTTCCCAGCAATAATTTTTGCGTAAAGTTACTTAGTTTGATGTTCAGAATGCTTGGTGGACAGCTTCGTGAAGGGTCCGTTTACACCCTGTAAGTAGTTTAATTAAGTTTGTGTTGTTAGTTTTACAATATAAGGCCCGATGAGCCTGGCATGTACATCTGTATAAGAGTCACTAATAATAACTAAAGAGGAAAAAAAAAACTATACTATACTTGTTATTATATACAGTTTTACTCACATTACCTTGTTGACAAAGGTACAGTACGATGTGTATTCTTTTGACTTTATACTCGACTTCCATTACAACAGTCTTTTACAGAGAATTCGAGATACGATACAAACACTGAAAAGCGATGTAAAATATAGATATTAAAATTGGAAACAAACACTGACTCTTACGTTCGCTCTGAACACAATTTATGTGCCTTCTTTAAAAGTATGAACCTTTGTGACCGTGTGTTACACCGTGGCGTAACAAATTCTCAACGCGCGTTTCTGTGGCGCTTGCAACAGTGCCGAAATATCGGGAACTCATAACAAATAGTAACCATGGTAAATATCCCGTTTTTAGGGTTCCTTAGCCGAATGGCAAAAAAAGGAACCTTTATGGATTCGTCATGTCTGTTTGTCTGTCCGTCCGTATGTATACTTGCGGGATAGGCAGACACTTCTAAAGTGGTAAATGTAATGTGTGCCCCCCTCTAATTTCTTAATTCTGAAAAAATGTGGGTTGCAGAACGTAAAAAACCTTCAACGAAAATTAGTTTGAATAAGATTTAATCTTTAGTTTTTGAGATATGGGACTTTTACATCAAACTGCAGCAGTAACTTTGTTTTTCATTAAAGTACTATGAAAAACAAATTTAGTTTTGCTGTTGAATGTAATATAATACAACGTATGAATGAGCCTTCAAAATATTTTGTGTGTACGTGTCAGTAGGACTCACACTTGGCCGGTTTTACTTCTCCGTCTATATGGATGATGTGCTAATATTTTCATATTATAATGTAAAATTGATACTTGACAAGGATTTGTTAGAGTTAATGTTAAAGTTATTGACCATGTCAGTTAAAAAACTTATCCTAACTAACATTATAAATGCGAAAATTCGTTTGTTTATTTGTTTGATACCATTTCACGCCTAAACCACTGAAGCGATTATCCTGAAATCTCCTGATCTGAAACTTAAAACTGAAAAAAGTGGGTGTACTATTAGATACACTCCCTTTTGGGGAATATAGGCGTGCCGTTATGTTTTATGTTATGATAAGCCCCAAATTTAGTCGTAAAAATCCTAAAACATTGTTGCATCTGATACACCACGGTATAAACAGAACTTGTACTGATCTTATAACTTGGCTCCAGTCGAAGCGAAACGTAAACATATCGGGACAGTAAACACGTCCTACCGTGTCGGATAGCCCGATTCTATCGAATATTCGTTTTAAATCGATCCCTGTAATCGTTTTAGGAATATCTAGGTTAACTCGGGTGTGTTTTATCGGGTTTTGGTGCAAAATGTGTATTATTTGTAAAGCAAATGTAACAAAAATGAAAATGTTATTATGTCCATCAAAATAAACTAGATTGCTCGTTTTAACTTACTGTTACTGTTAGCCTGTGTCATCTCACTGCTGAACAAAGGCCTCTCACCGTGACATATTCGATTCAGGGCCACTGTGGACCGCTGGCCTAAAACATTCTATAGTCTATCCAGCTTGTCCCGCCATCTCCTGCGAGGTCTACCGCGTCGCCTTCTGGCTGTGTCAGAGCTCCACAACGTTTTCACTTACTCTAAGTGAAATCTAAAAGAATACCTAAATGTGTATGGGTAATGTAATGGATGGTGTAAATTTTAACCCTTGGTATAAAAAGTTAAAGTTCATCAGCGCGCTTTTATCGCAGAATCATTTATGTATCGCCTAGTGTTTAAATGCCTGGCTTAAAGCTTTAGACGACTTTTACTATTACTATTAATAGACTGTTACTACTACTACCCTAGACTATCACTACTACTCTCTTAACACTACTACTAGACTGTTACTATTATTACTACTAGACTATTACTACTACTAAACTATTATTACTACTACTAGACTATTACTACTACCAAACTATTATTTCTACTAGACTATTACTATTAATAGACTGTTACTACTGCTAATACTAGACTATGACTACTACTCTATTTACTACTACTAGACTGTTACTATTACTGCTACTGCTAGACTGTTATTATTACTATTTCCAGACTATTACTACTACTAATAGAGCTTATCCGGGTGGATAATGAGTAGTACGTCTCTCTCCTAACCAGCAAACTGGCTAATCTTTTTATCACAACATTAAAATATTTATAGACAACAACCAGATTCACAATCAGAGTCTTTGGCGTACCATACACACTGACGCAGCAAAAAACCTTCCTTCATCCCAGTATCCATTTCCCTCTACAAAAGGTGTCTTATACAATTAATAATACCCCGACTACACGTACAGTGTGACTTGTTAAACGAGTGACAAAGCGAAAAAAATCAGTACCCATTTTCGCTTTAAAAAACAGAATCTAGTAAGGACAAAACTGAACACTGATCTAAGACAATCATATCATATTCATAGCATTGAATTATAAAAGGAAAGAGGCCCTAGCACGAGAGCGCGGTGAACGTTACTACGTACGTAAATTCGTCTTAATGCGTTGGTAGTCCTTAAGGCGGTGTTGTGCATTGTACAGCTGTACAACTTCACCATCTTTGTGAATTTTTTTTTTTCTGTTAGGCGATATAAGTATGACCTCCACGAACTGTTACAACTTTTTTTACATACGGCACTTATGACAAAAACACATTTTTTTTTCAATTTTTGTCTGTCGGTCTGTATGTTCCGGCTAATCTCCGAAACGGCTGAATTGATTTTGACGGGACTTCTACTAGCAGTTAGCTGATGTTATAAGGAGTAATGTAGGCTTTTTTTATTTTAGAAAAATAATAGGGGTTCCGTGCAAAAAATTAAAACACTTGAAATTGTTAACAAAATCCGGTTAAAAAGGGATGTAATATTTTTTTATAATAATTCCAGAAGGTCGCGTGTGATGGCATAGCCTTATATTTGAGATTATCCGACTGTTTAATAACTCTCAGTATTGACCAAATTAATAACAAAATAATGTAGCAACGTCGGCTGTCAAATGTGATATAACATTGAAGTATGGCGACGTTGCATTTCAAGAATATTGTTAATTTAATTATCATAAATTAATATTTTGAGAACAGAAAGGTTCTAATTTCAAATAAACCTAATATACATTTTCCCAAAGATATTTTATAGCCCAATGTATTTTATAGAAATAGTTTTCATTGTGGCTTAAAAGGCTTAGCTTCAAAACGAAAGATAGTTCTGATATTTGAGTAATAAAGTTGAATGTTTATTTACTTTATATTGCTAATAAATGAATTAGTAATAATTAAATGATATTTATAATGTTCCCTAGATCTTGTGTTGCAATTTCAGTATATCTAGTTGGTTCAATGTATTCTCTGAACTATCGGTTGATGTTCATATTTTATCCGATTAAACATAAATATTACAAATAAATACATACTAGATTGCTAAATTATGTAATGAAGTTTTAAAATAGTTCCCTTACACAGGATTTGTTAATTATTATCTACGTTATTAGTTATTTAGGTATAATGTATGACCATTTGCCATTGGTTTATTACGGCGGCCATCTTTGATGAGTATGATTATGATTATGATTTGACGGGTATAAAAATAGATGTTGCCGCCAATTCAGGGGCTTTATGCTGTAAGCGTTCTAAGGGTTAAGAAATACCCTGAGTGGTATATTGTGTGTGCTATGTGTATAGCATTACGTTTGAAAGTGACATAGTAATGGAGATACCAAATATGTAAAGCTGGAACCTATTTGGATTACCATTGGTTCTACAATGTTTATGTAAGTTATTTGATATTATACTATGAATATTACTGATAACTATTTGCTAGAAATATGTGTTATAATATGGCTTATATTGCTTATTGTTTACCTACACTGATAAATTGTTACAACTTGAGAATGGTCCAGGACAACGTATAATTGTCCTGGTATAATATTTTAAAAGATTTTACCGTGGAGTTTCTTGTCCATTCTTCTCCACGAAGGTAGGAAGGTAGAGGAAGGTAGATTTGCGAATGGACGTAGCTTGATAGGTAATTGACGTTACCTATTAATATCTGACAAGCCTAACCGAAATAAATGAATAGTCTTGTCTTTCTGTGCTTTTCTTGATAAAAACCCTTTTCCCTACACACCTTTTAGAGATACTTTAGACACTGTAAATAAGAAGTAACCATTCTGACACTCAAAGCTTGATAATCTGTGGATATTAATACATATATACATGTAGTTTTACATCCATTTTCTAACACGTGCAACAGCTAGTGTGAATATAAAATAACTTATCCCTTCGTATATCCCTCGTTTACCCAGCCACCCTGTATAAGAAAAGCGATCACTATCCAAGTTGTCCCTTCATCAATTTACTCGCCCTCATTGAAAGGGTGTCTTTCAAAACAGTTTCAATAGCCGGTCGGAACATTTACTTAGTTAATCTAGATAACACGTATAAGGTGTTGATTAGGGGTTCAGTGTACATTGTAATAGTTTGGTGTTAATAGGATGTTTGGGAGATGTTTCGAATAGGTGAAGACAGGAAGCATTTGGGACTGGACAGACCAAGCTTGTACTAACACAAACAGTCTTACACTCGACACCACTACATTCATAAACTTAGGCTCCTGATATTACACTCACACAACACAAAATACACGCGTTTCCCAGTTACACAAACACACACACAAAATTACACCTCGCATACAATACACACGACTCCCAGTCACACATACAAAATCAACCACATCATTTTACTTTTTAATTTTAATTTAATTTTTTACTTTTTTTTGTTTTTCATTTTTTTCTTTAAATCGCTACATAATAATATATTCGTTTTGTATAATATCACCTTAGCAGCTCTTAATTTCCATAAGGGTTTATAGTGTCAAAGTGGAGGTAGAACACTGACTTCTAAGTCACAGGTATTCCTAGTTTAGGAGTCAGTGTTTCAACTTCTGTGCGCCTTTAAATATTGTGAATTTTAGCTAGATAGTAAGCATATTGTAAGGAATTTTATCAATAAAGTATATCTTACTTATTATTATTTCCTTTATTTATTTTCATAAATATAATTTACATTTTTAAATATTTCTATACAAAGTAAAATAAAAATTTAGGTTAAGCCATACCTGCCTATGTTGGCCGTTGGTCCCGGCTGTCATTTGTAGATCTTTGACAGTCGTTACAGGTAGTCAGTGGGTCAAAAAGTCTGACAACCAGTCTCACCAAGGGGTATCGTATTACCTAGTACTAACTGGGTTGTGGAGGTCAGATAGGCAGTCGCTTCATATAAAATACGGGTATTCAGCTGCATTTGGTTAGACTGGAAGCCGACCCCAACATAGTTGGGAAAAGGCTAGGCAGATGGTGGTTTTTTTTTGCAGATAACATTTTTATTTTACCCTTTATCATACAGAATACATAACCTCTTGCCTTTTAAGAACAGTTCGGTTAAAAATCTACTCCTCAGCTAAAACAGATAGCCCAAATATTTTACAAATACCTAGGTATAAAATCCAGTCTAGTTCTCGTCTGTCACCTAGGGACTTAGCACTTAGGTCCCCTCAGGTATTCTGTAAAGGCATATGCCGTAAATGCATATTGACAGCTCTGTCGAAAGTCGGGAGGCGAATCTTTGAGGCACTTTGTACTGATGGATAGTGATATATTTTAGAGAGGAGAATGCAATTTTGGTGTGTGGGGTAAATGTGTTAGAAGTGTGAATTAATGATAAGTATAGGAATATTATGAAAATTGGCATTGTCGGTTTTTCAAGCAATTTCACTGATAGTCAAGTCTCATCATCTGCCTAGCCTTTTCCCAACTATATTGGGGTCGGCTTCCAGTCTAACCGGAATCGGCTGAAAACCAGCATTTTACATGGAGCGACTGCCTATCTGACCTCCACAACCCAGTTAGCCAAGTAGTAGTAGTTACTGATAGTCAAGTCTGTTATACAATAATCTTATTTCTTGTACATTTCTACTTGATATTGAGCTCGTGGCTATAAGAGTAGAGGAAGACTAAAGAAACAATGGATGTACTTTGTGAAGGATGATATGGCTAGACAGGAGGTGACTGCTGAGATGACGAGTTAAAAAGTAGTATGGAAGAAGAAGACATGCTGTGCCGACCTCTAATAAGTTGGGATGAGGCAGGAGAATGATGATAAAGATGATGAATGACTGGGACCTGAGTCTAACTGAGCTAAGCAATTGACTTAAGACGGGTCTTAGAATAGCAGTGTTATAACCCGGAAGCAAATCATAAGGTAGTAAACTATACAAAGAGTTAAGTTAGTAATTAAACTCATGAGAAAAAACTTATAAAATAAGGCACTAATTAGAAAGATTTTTCAACTCACTTTTCTATATGTTGCGTTGCAAATCTCGCTGCATCTTCAATGTGTGATAATGTTGTACCTGAAACAATATTAAAGAGTACTTTATTACGAGTATATAACATAACACCAAGCCTAGAATCCCCGAATGGTTAGGAAGAGGTGTACCCATGACACCCACACCCACCCACATCTCTCCAGTTATGTTTAAGTATCATGTAATAGGGGGCGAGCCTATTGCCATCAACCGGAAATCCAGATTCCATGGTTGCTACTGAGAAAATTCTGGTGCAAAAACCCAATAACACTTTGCTCGTTTTGTAGAAAACCTTTAAAATACAACCACTTTATGCCTGTCATACCCACACAAGCCTGTACCATAAAGTCTTACTTTTAACCATTACGGTAAAATTTATATTTCCATTATTCGTATTACACATATTAATTACATTTTTAACTATTCCTACACAAAAACATCATCATCATCATCTGCCTATCCTTTTCCCAACTATGTCGGGGTCGGCTTCCAGTCTAACCGGATGCAGCTGAATACCAGTATTTTACATGGAGCGACTGCCTATCTGACTTCCAAAACCCTTTTAAACCGTTAGTACTGGGTAATACGATACCCCTTGGTAAGACTGGTTGTCAGACTTTTTGGGCCACTGACTACCTATAACGACTGTCAAAGATCTACAAATGACACCCGGGACCAACGGCTTAACGTGCTTTCCGAGGCACGGAGGAAACTCGGTATGTAATATGTGGTCACCCATCCACAGACCAACCCAGGCAAGCGCGGCTTAACCTAAAGATCGATCCGGGCGGCTGTCATTACTTAGCCACGAGCTCCTCCTCACATTATTTAGGAGCTGATTTAGAACTACTGGCTCAGCATCACGGGCTGGGTCGAGCAAGGGTCGGGGAAGCGTAAACAGGGACGTCACGACATGCCCCGAGGCGGGAATATCTTTCGAAACATATTTCATTTTATTTCTATCGGTAGGAGACTGTGACGTCTCCTCACCTTACAACAGAAAAAAATAAGCCTAATAATTTGTTTACACACGACAAAAAGGCACTTTTATTATCGCCGACAATATCAAACGAACTCCCGAGCATTCTTCATAAAGAAAAGTGTTTGAGAAAATTATATTTATTTTGTAAACAAACAATCTTTTATTGTGCTTCAAAGGTAATTTTCTCGTCGAATCTAGTAAATATATTATAAACTGTTGATATTTTATAACCTTTGTGAATTGTTAGCCGTTGGATTTTATTTTTAATTTAGTCCATAGTTTATATAAATACTAGCTTATGCTCGCGACTTCGCCCACGTGGTGTTCAGTAATTGTCCCACGGGATCACACTACCGGGATTAAAAGTATCCTATGTATTAACCCAGGTTACAAACTATCTGTGTATCAAATTTCATTGAAATCCGTTCAGTAGTTTTGCGTGAAACAGTAACCATCCATTATCACAAACTTTCTCATTTATAATAGTAGTAAG
Source organism: Noctua janthina (assembly GCA_963576755.1). Lineage (NCBI taxonomy): Eukaryota > Metazoa > Arthropoda > Insecta > Lepidoptera > Noctuidae > Noctua > Noctua janthina. The sequence continues at coordinate 3,515,961 of OY755074.1, forward strand.
CAAAATGCGTTTTCTCTTTTAAAAATATGCTTTTTTCAGGACGCCTTTGTTATGTACCACGATGTTTTTCAAAGGTTCCCAAAAAAACCTAAAAATACAACAACAACAAGTTAAAGTTTAATTATTTATTTGTCAACAACCCGGGACACAATGAATCGAGTACAGTTCCAAGACTCGGGTACAACTCCGCCGTAATTCGACACTGAATGTCGTCCTCCCTCGAGTCGGACCTCATGGCTCCGTATAAGCACACCGTGTGTTGGTAGACTGGTTAGTAAGTCGCGTGATGTCACTACTGTACTCTGGCGTGCTTTCCAATACATTTTACGTCCGTACTAATGACCTGATCCGACATGCTAATGATTGTTAAAATAGTATTAACCAATCAAAAGTAGTTTAGACTGTTTAATAGTTTTGACTGTAACATTTACAAGTACATCTTTTGAGACTGCGTACGTGGTACGTAAATAATAATATGTATGTTAAAATATATTTTTAAATAAATATTCAGGTTTCACGTCAATGCGGTAGCTGGAAATGTTTTATTTATTTTATTTCAAGAAATACTACTGTGTGTTCTGTTAATGTTTTTAATATTTTTAAAAGCAATTTTAAATCCACAAGTCAGTGTTGGTTTTTACCTTATAAATATTTTTCAATACATTTCTAGGATACTGAATATTTCTGAAAATTTTTATGACAGTATTTTGAGAATTTATTTCGGAAGTTTTCATAATTGTGTAAACACAAAAAGAAAAAAATATTATGAAAATGAAATTACAATTTTTGAATATACAGGTAAGTATTATTGATCTCCTTTCTCTATTGTGTGGTCAGTGCCTAACCTGGTGTCGAGAGTTTTTAGACGCCTACGGGCGTCTGACTTGGCTTTTACATGCCGTCGAGAAATATCTCTCAGGTATGCTGGTTTCCTCATGATGTTTTCCTTCCCCGAAGCAAGTTGCAAATCAGAGGTGCGTGTCTTGGATTGGTAAAAAAAAATGGTTTCTCATCCGAAAAAAAAAACAATAAAAAGGTTGTACGTTGGATGTAGGGGATAATCTTCGAAACCAATGATCTGATTTCGAGATTTTTCTCACCAATGAGTAACTACACTACCCACAAGCGTTAAAGGTTACACTCAAAACGTTCTCGTGCGATAATTTTCAACAATAACGCGAGCGCGGCCGCGGGCCAAAGCTTGGTCTATCTATCTATACAACTAATATTCGAAACAGAGAGGATTAAGTGAAGAGCATCAAACCAAATCCTCTTAACCTTACAGTGTGACTATAATGTATATAGTTATGTATCTACAGATGTATTCACGACAATTATCTACAAAGACGCACTTACGACTGTGCTCATTTGATAAACTATTCAATGGGTAAAGTGGTAATATTCAGATCGAGCAGAGGAGCTTGTGGCTAAATAATTACAGCCGCTCGGCTCGATCTTTATGTTAAGCATCGCTTGCCTAGGTTGGTCCATGGATGGGTGACCACCCATTACTTAGTAAGTTTTACATTTCAAGCGAGGAGTTTTTTCCGTGCTCCGTAGCACGAAGGAGCACCTTCGATTCGCATTAGGACGGTTTTTTTTATTCTGTAATATTGTTAAAATGAAACTGAAATTCAAATGGAAACCCAAAAACCCAAAAAATCTCTCCAATTCATTAACACAGATATTTCGACAGCTCTCCTGTCAGAATATCATCACGCACCCTCGTCAGGGTGAGCAGACATTGGTATGTCGGTCAAGACGTGATCCCGGCTTAGCAGTTACACGGGTAATATAGGAAGGGGTAGCCTGATTGTTATATTTAGAAATTTGTTTTAAATTAATAATCAAAGTATTTTTATACATATAAATTTTAATTAATTATATTTACATTATATACAGACTACAAATAGAATGTGGCCCTGGACGACCGAGCTTGGCAGCAAGCTACACTTCCCATTCGCCCTCTTAAACACGTCATTCAATACTGTGGAGCGTGCCCGTCTGCTGGCCGTATGGGAATGGGAGTCGGGGTTATGGCTTCAGGCACTTCCGTCATCCACCATTGGCACTATGATGGATGACGCATCTTTCCGGGTCGCTACGAGTCTACGCTTAGGCGCACCTTGTGTTGCTCCGCATCGGTGTCACTGCGGTGAAGCTGTTGACAGCCTCGGACACCATGGCCTGTCCTGCTACAGGAGCGCAGGTCGCATTGCACGGCACGCCAGCATTAACGACATTATTCGTCGAGCCCTTGCCAGCGCCGGCGTACCAGTGGTTTTAGAACCAAACGGCTTGGTACGTGACGATGGCAAGAGACCAGACGGCATGACGTTAGTGCCTTGGAAGGTGGGTAGGCTTTTGGTGTGGGACGCAACCTGTGTCGACACCCTTGCGCCATCTCACCTTTCAAGCACGGCGGGCTGTGCAGGCGCTGCTGCTGCGGCTGCTGAGATCCTCAAGCGGCGCAAATACTGTAACCTTATTGGTAACTACAGTTTTGAGCCGTTTGGGGTCGAAACGCTCGGGTCATGGGGCAAGGAAATCTCTCGCCGACTGGTCGACACTTCGCGTGACCAGAGGGCTGGCTCTTTCTTTGGCCAAAGAATTAGCATTGCCATTCAGCGTGGCAATGCTGTCAGTCTTCTGGGCACGTTTCCAGATGACAGCGATGCGGAGGAGTACTTTGACGCCTAAGTGTCCTATTGTCGTCGTTGTTTAGATGTTTATATTTTCTTACTTTTAGTCTTATTTTTATCATTAGTTTAGTTCTATTTGTAGTCTTTTAGTGGTAGGGTACACTAATTATTGTGTCTGTGTGGTGAGCGGCAGTAAGTAAAAGATGATGTCGGTACTCACAATTATAATGTTCTCACAACTGGCACGGACACATTCACAAAAACACTTAAGTTCGACATACACGTTGAGACAGACAGATTGTACATACACAGGAAAACTTTGGATATTCCACTAATCCCGAAGGATTCGCGATAGAATCGGGAATACGTGGATAGCACGGAGTTGCGTGGGCTTCGCGTCGTGAGAGCGAGATCGTACTAAAGGTCAACTAAGGTGGCCGACCGCGCGCTGAGACCCGCGACCCCACTCTTGCGCAGCAAGTACGTCACCGCGTGACGTAGTCGCGGCGCGCCTCCACAGTACTGTGTTGGTACGGTATGAGCGTTGGAATTGTATGTTATAATATTGTTGTGTAAAATAAGAATTGTATTATAATGTAAATATTGTTGTGTATGTTAAGTATTGTACTATAATGTAAATGTTGTTGTGTAAGATACGAATTGTGTAATGTAAATGTTGTTAAGGATCGCCACAGTCTGTATAATCAAAGTAAAATCTATCTATATTAATCATATAATAAAGTTGAAGTTCGTTTGACAGAGCGCGCTAAAGACGGAAATGGAATCGGATTACAAAAAAAAATGCATTTTATAGCCCAAGTCTTGAGGAAAGCGGAAAAAAACAAGCCTAGAAAAATAGATTCAAATACTTGCTTTCAATGTGTCAAAATAGCGTTTTTTTTTTAAATTTCCCGAGAAAATTTTTGATTTGTGGCTCAACGCGATCACGAGAAGTGAACGAATCGTACGTTCGAATCATTTTAAAACTCATCACGCTATTAATTAAATTATTTCGTTTTAAGATTTTATTCATATCTATTGCTGATACTAATCGTGCTTTTCGGAGATTTTAAACCAAAAACTATAGAATGGTTAGGTTTTTGATTTTTTTTTAAAAAATTTTTTCGGGCTTTTTTGTACTACTAATGTTGACTTTATTTTATTTTATTTTATTTTATTGTGTTTGGGTGGCTTACAGCTAGCAATAGTTTTAAACGAGTAAAGAAAGTTTAAATAATTTTGTTTGTAAATATCATATTTTGATAACCAAGCTCAAACAACGACACAAAAATAAAAAATAAAAACAATGCTTCAAATCAACATCTTCACGAACAAATCAACAGAAAAATAAAGCATAACCACACTATCGACAGAAACATAGAAAACTAACTCAATTTCTCACAGCCAACCAATCACAACACGCGAAAAGATTTTCCACCACTAGTTACGTACACGAAAAAGAATTTTCCCGGGGCAAAATTCCCTCAGGCATTAATCAGGCGTACTTAGTCTGAATCCCGGGAAAGCAATAAAATATATCGGCGTACAGTATTGACAGTATAATCCTGGTAATTCCGTACCAGTCCGATATATCAGTTTACTTTGACAGCCGGTTTACCCCGCGTCAGTTTTGGAATGTAGGTATTATGACATGTGTCAATTTGGGTGAGATGTGACGAAAATAATTATGGCTTATTATTTGGTAAATGGTTTTGTTTATTTACAAATGGTTTGACAGTTTGTCTGATGGAATGTATAGTCGTGAGCACTTCTTCTCTATCGTGTGGTTAGTGCCTAACCTGGTGTCAGAGTTTTTATGACGCCCATGGACCTCTGACTTGGCTTTACATGTCGTCGAAAAATATCTCTCAGACATGCTTGTTTCCTAACGATGTTTTCCTTCACCGAAGTAAGTGATAATAATACAATTCGCACATGAATCCCAAAAATCAGAGGTGCGTGTCTTAGGTTCGAACTCGACACCCTATGACTTGGCAGTAACAATGCTATTAATTATAATAATAGTGCTAATTAATATTATCACTGTTATTTGCGAGCCCTAATTATGTGTACGTTACGACTCAAGATGTGTGTGAAATTAAACTAAAGATTAGCCATTTATAGGTTAACCGCAACACCTTGGGTAAAAAGTTATGGATCTGATTCATCATCTGCCTTTTCCCAACTATGTTGGGGTCGGTTGTCAAAGCCCTTTCGGCATACAGTTACATAAAACTCAAAAAATACCTAATATTAAGTCTAACCCTTTAAATGATTCATAAAACCCATCCCTCACACTGTTTTACAAATAGTGATCAATCATTTAGACATTCAATTAATTTTGTATTTTAATCTAACATTAAATATTCACAAAAATGTTAATACAATGTTCTCGTTCATAAAAATCATAGAATTTTGTAGATCTTCGTAGCAGCGTAGCACTTTCGTAAAAACTGTGCTTGTAATCCCCGAAGAGTTATTCAGATGTGTACCTAATAATACACCCACATTTTGCCAGTTATGTTTAAATCCCATGTAATAGGGGGCGAGACTATAGCCATCAATAGGGCACTGGATTTGTGCCCTATTGATGGCTATAGTCTCGCCCCCTATTACATGAAATCCAGAATCCGTGGCTGTTCCTGAGAAAACCCAATAACAATTTGCCCGACCTGGAAATAGAACCCAGGACCTCATGCTCAGCGGTTGCGATTGCGACCACTAGACCAAAGAGGCACTATGTACGTTAGGCGCTGTTTAGTTTAAGAAAATGTTAAATGTTGTTTGTAGTGGCCCTGGATTCGATTCCTAGGTCAACCACAACGGAGTCTGAATTTTTGCTGTTTGATGGCAGTAGGCTCGCCCCTATTATGGGACTTAAACATAACAGGCGGACCGAGGGTGTACCATTAGGTACACATCTGTCTCGCCCTTCATAGCAGTGATAGGCGTGATGTTATGTTATGTAGAATATTCATAAAAATGTAATATCACTATTTTTGATCATAAAAATCGTAGCCCTCCGTAGCATCGTAGACGTTCGTAGCAGCGTAGCACTTTCGTAGACGATATTTATTTTAAGAAAATGCTTTATGAAAATTTGAAGATGCAAGCGGGTGTTGTAAGATAGACTGTTCAAAAGAAATTTCTTAATTTTATTCTTGAATAAAGTGGAGAAAGGATTTAATAAAAATGCTGGTATTAAATTTTTAGTTTACAGTGAAATTATAATGAAGATAATTTTGTTAAGTGAAAAATCATACATAAACCATTACTGCATTATTTGATGAAAATCAAGAGATTTATTCATTTTAAGCTTATCTTATCTGCTGAAGGATAGTTTAGTGATGCTGTCAATGTATTTTAGAGACTCGGACTTTGAATTTGGTTAAAGTCCGTAAAATATTGAATATAAAAACTTATACTGTCACTTATGGGATATCTTCCGTGATTGTTCATTATTTTGAGCTCCCGATATTCCTGTAAGTGACAGTTTAAGTTTAGTTGTAAACCGTGAAAGCTTAAAACACTGTTTGAATACAAAAATTACTTATACAATCTGATTTTTATTTAACTCGTTTAGAAATATCTAAAAATAAACCAATTCTTTACGTGTGTAAGTATACTTGTTTTGGCGACTATTACTAAAAAAATGAGCCTTTTCGTACAGAACTGCACGATCGAAATGTATCTTATAGCTGATTTATTAAACGACTTCTAAAAAAGGAGGTGGTTATGTATTCCACCAGCATCTTTTTTTTCATGTACGTTTACCGATTACTGCGTGATTACTAGGCCAATTGATAAGAAACAAATGAAATCACTGACTTCCAAAAGTAAAGTTATTTTAGACCTTTTTAGTATTTGTTTTAGTCGGTTTTTTAATTTGAATTTTTTTTCTAGACACAACAGGTCTGATTGTACTGAATTATTAGTAAGTAAGACTCACGATGTCCCTTCCACCGTAGAATAAAAAAACAAAATACAATCACAAGAGTACCTCTTCACGTTACACTCTATTTTGAAACAAAAACAATCACTTAAACTAAAATAAAAAAGGCCCACTTACCGAACCCATTCTGAATTCCCTATCAAACACAAAAGGATATCAAACAAAGAACTACTTACGAATATTAAGATGGTCTCACATGTACATTATTTGTATGTACTTTTGTAACTATATGTTATCCCCGCGGGATCCCTTGTAAATCCCTCTCAATCACAATCAGGCAGCTTGTTTTATTTACTGGGAAATAAACGTATATGTTATTCACCATATGTAAAAGTCAGTGAGTGAAGTGTGGTGTAAGTCACAAGCGACGAAACTTTTTTGTCTCATGAATACACCGTGTTTTTCACGTTATCCATAAACTTTGGCAAACGCTTCTGTAGCTTTTACAAATCATCTTACAAAGGAAGTAGTACTTAAAAAGGCTTCATTACAAAGATATTTGTAATTGCATTTAATAAAATTAAATTGAGCTGTGCAGTAAGAAAGGGTCTTAATTTGGCCTGCGTTGCCGCTTAGTGCAATTAAATTATCAAATGCTATTTGCATTTCATTTGCACGTACGAGAGGAACCTGAGAGTAAACAAAAGAAATAAAAAAAAAATCATTAATGTGTCCATAATGAAAAATGCTTATTTCCGTGGTCTGAACATCTGGTCGAAGTTTATGTATATACTCCAAAACACGGTGTATTGTCGAGACAATTAAATCCGGTAAGTGTAATCAAAAGTAAGAAGAATTTAACTTATTAATCAAAACGTGACCCAAGAGCTGGCTTTTACCGAGCTTTACACGATTACTGACAAATGCTTGCACTGTCTGGACAGGTCCACTCAAATATGTGTGGTTATTTCTTCAAAAGACCATCTCAGACATTAATCTACATGGTCCTCATATGACTTGAGCAATGTCTGGACTTTAAAAGAGACGGTGACCTCTGAGTTTGTTTCGGATGTTTCTTCTCAGAGTAGTCAGGTACGAAACACCGGCCCCATCTAGTTTTAAAACAAAACATGTTGACATGTAAAAGAGTTTTGTAAACCAATTTACATAAATAAAATATGATTTATGATGTATGATTTACCTTGGCCAGAGTCTAAGTGTTGCCATACAACGTGGGCCGCCAGTCTGTTAGGCACATTACCAGGTGACAGCGTTGAGGAGTTTTCTGATGCCATTTTATAGTTTGTTGTTAGTTTATTTAATTGTTTTTAATTTATCATGTACCTATATAAATATTTAGTTAGTTTTACTCTACTTAATATTTTTTTTCATATTATGCCTAATCAAAACTAAAAAGAATTAAAACGTAAGTATCTTAAAATCTAGCAGTTGTCAAATATTTAGCAGTCCTACTAATAATATAAATGCAAAAGTTTGTGACGATGGATGGATGGATGGATGTTTGTTATTCTTTCACGCAAAGACTACTAAACGGATTTTGATGAAATTTAGCACACACATAATTTATAACCAGGATTAATACGTAGGACACTTTTTATCCCGGTAGTATGATCCCGTGGGACTCAAAAGTAATTGACAGTCCACATTGTGTTATAATAACAGCCGCAAAGGTCGATCTTCAAGGTTAAGGCTTGCCAAGGTAAGTCTGTAGATGGGTGACCATCATTACACACCGAGTTTTCTACGTGCCTCGGAAAGCACGTTATGCCGTTGGTTACGGGTATCATTTATTGATCTTTGACAGTCGTTACAGGTAGTCAGTGGCCCGAAAGTCTGACCACAACTAGTCTTACCAAGGAGTATCGTATTATTCGGTACTAACTGCGTTGTGGAAGTCAGATAGGCAGTCGCTCCATGTAAAATACTGGAATTCAGTTGCATCAGGTTAGACTGGAAGCCGACCGTAATAAACTGGGAAAAGTAAGTTTTTTAAGGTATCTTACTCAATACATTAAACACAAAGTCTCTCGTAACTTCAGCCCCCTCAAAACAATTGCTCCGGCAGCAGGCCGCTTCTCACACACACCTACTGCTACATAATTCAGCAGACCGTCTACCGCCTAATGTATTAGAACCATTGCTAAATATTTATATGTGATCCACCAATCTGCTAATGAATTTTAGTGCACTGGAATAATTGTGGATATCAAAGTTGTGCTCATGATTTATTTAGTGCAATTTGTTGGAATTATTTTGTGAACGTGTGTGTTGCTTGTAAAAGTGATTATTTGGAGTAATTGTGGTGAGAAATTATTCTCATTATACTGTTCGACATCAGCACGAGTTATTCATCAGACATTAGCATGTGTATTCCTTGCTGCTCTAAAAATAGTTTTCAACGTTTTCATGAAAGTCATTCAATGGGGTTAAAATGAACTTAGAGGGTTGTTTAGATGATTTTAATGATTATAATCCTGTAAATAAATACGTGTTACGGTCGCGAATTATATTTTAATCAACATACGACCTGACTGAAATTGCAAAAAACTTAAGACAATTTAAATTTCGTGGGCTACTTTAGCACATCACGTTTTCTTATAACAGAAGGTTGGTGAAATCTTGGGTAGGTACTATTAGTCGTATAGCTTTCAATGTCAGTTCTGTTATATCATATAACTTTCTGGGGCTGCGCCGTAGCTCGTTAAAAATAGCTAAATATTTATACTATACGTTATCCTGGCACTCTACTAATGAATTTTAGTTCACTAGAATAATTGTGGATTTGAAAGTTGTGTTCAGTGCAATTTGTTGAAATTATTTTGTGTAGGTGTGTGTTAGAGGGTTTTGTTTAGTTTTAGTGCTCGTAAAGATAAATGTTCTACAGGCTGTAAATGTACCTTCACGAAGCCGTCAACCAAGCATTCTGTGCATCAGTCTAAGTAACTCTACGCAAAAATTATTGCTGGGAAACGATTTTTTTAAAAATCACGTTTTACGGTAGGACTCAATGTAACGCACTCAAAATATTATGCTGGATGCATTCAGCATAATATATAAATATAATCCGGGTCGTAGAGGTATTTAAAGTAATAGCATAAAAATACTTGCATGAAATATTCAAGAAAAAATTAACGCAATGACGGGGAAAACAAGTGCCTGCGGCAACATAAAATGTGTGTTCGATATTTACGAATAAGATAGCTCCGCGCAAATGTGGCGAATAGACCCGAATACGATTATGCCGATCGGCAAGAGTCGACTGCGTCTGTATAGTGGTTTTTCCGGATCGCCTTTTTAGTTCAACATAAACTCCGTGGCTCCGTGGCTGCTACTACTCAAATCGAACCCAGGACCTAATGCTCAGCAGACGCGCTTGCGACAACTAAACCTAAGTATATTGAGTGTTAGTGTATTGTGTGATTATTGGGTGTTGTGTATGTGAGTTTATATGTTAGTAAACGCACCCACGGTACAGGAGAAATTCTTAGTGTGGGGCAACGTTTTTAAAAAATAAAAAGATAAATGTAAAATGTCATCTCAAAGCAGAGATACTCATTTGAATAGTACCTTTATCAGTATGCAATCAATTACAACTTGCAAATGAACTCAATAACTTGGTACACAAATAAATAAAGTTTCGCTTAAAATAATGTTTTAAAAATGAATATTTTAATTGGTTTGTTTCAGCTGAAGCCTTGCTTTTTTTTTACAAGTTGCATCCATTTGGATCAGTGGCCTTATAGTAAATAATCCTTTGTTCTCAATTGTTAATAAAAAATACGTTTTATTATTTTTATTTCGTTTATTCATTTTTATACACATTTTTACAAAAACATATAAAATTAAAAAAAAAGCTTTCCGCCGGTTTCGGGACCAGGATTCAAATTACCGGTAGTTAGTGCTGCAGAAATAGGAACCTCATCTCAATGCGAGCCGTAACGAAGAGTACTGCCTTCGGAATCAGGCTTTTAATTCACCGCTCAGCAAGAAACTTGACAGATGGTCATCGAGGCTCTTAGCCATCAGGCCATTGGCCGTAACGACAATCGACATAATGATAGCCGAGTTATCATTCCACATGCCGACAACCTCGTGTGTCAAGACGTGTTATTTTATCTTTGTAAACTTTGTAATATCGTATGTAGTGTTATTTTAATATTTGTTAACTTTTTTTTTTGATATTATAAAAAAGCCTAATATCTCAATGTTCATTATCAAAAGGCACACAGGAACACACAGTATTGTAATCACCGAAGGGTTAGGCAGAGGTGCACCTAATAATACACTCACATTTCGCCAGTTATGTTTAAGTCCCATGGTAATAGGGGGACAGCCCGTGGCTGTTTTGAGAAATTTCTTATAGAAAAACCTAATAACAATTTGCTGGAACCGGGAATCGAACCCAGGATCTCATGCTCAGCAGTCACGCTTGCGGCCACTTGACCAACGAGTCATTGATAACATATTTGGAAACTAAATCGCGATTGTGGTAATACGTCTTCTAGCGCGTGTCTGTACAAGTCTAACATTTGCACCGCACAAACAATAGGACGCGCAAACAACACAGCGCTAAGAATGTCAAGTTACCAAGTTCTGATAATGCGAAACTTGGTGTAAACATCTCGTGATAAGACAACGTCTTGTTGAACAAAAGATAAGTTTCGGCGAAGTGGGAGACAGACGCTTTATAATTTTATACTGCTACTTTGAGTGTCAGTTGGGGGGAAAATCTGATTTAATCTATGTAATTATATCATCTACATTTATGCTTAAAACGACTTATTCATCAACTAGCGAGCGTGGAACTCGCGCGTGCGCGCGAGTTGGCACCTTTCGATTTTTCCTATTTTTTTTGTCGTCAACTAGATGATGATGCTAGTTACTTTGTCGCAACTGCACTGTGCTGTTCATTGATAGTGGAGTGAAATTTCACATAAAATGTCATAGTAATAATAAGCTGTTGAGTTTCCAATAAATAAATAAATAAACTCGCTCGACCTTGAAAATCTTTTAAAACTACTATGACTGTAAAAAAATAATGGAATGGATACAAACGATTACCTACAATGATACCGAAATACTTCTGAAACCTTGACACACATTCACACGCATGTACTCTCTTTCACACCTACAGGCTACACTCTCTCTCTCTCTCACTCACATATACACACACACACATTTACACGCACTCATACACACATTTGATTGAATGTCATCATCATCTGCCTAGCCTTTTCCCAACAATATTGGGGTCGGCTTCCAGTCTAGCCGGATGCATCTGAATACCAGTATTTTACATGGAGCGACTGCCTATTTGACCTCCACAACCCAGTTATTACCGGGTAATAGGATACCCCTTAGTAAGACTGGTTGTCAGACTTTTAGGACCACTGACTACCTAACGACTGTCCAAAATCTACAAATGATAGCCAGGACCAATGGCTTAACGTGCTTTCTGAGGCACGGAGGAAACTCGGTATGTAATGGGCGGTCACCCATCCACAGACCAACCTTGGCAAGCACGGCTTAATCTAAAGATCGACCCGAGCGGCTGTTATTTATGAGCTTCCTCACATTTGATTCAATGTAAGTTAATCTTAATTTATGTTAATTCGGGTAGTTTTAACATAAAAATTATACGTTTTGATTTTTGTTAAACACGTCTTACTACGGAAGGACGGCCTCTCCTAATACAGGCATTATCTGCCTGAAAGGAGGATCCAATAAACTTGTTGAACCAATATTCTATTTTATTTTTTCCTTTATTTATTTTTATACAAATCTTCTACATTTTTAAATATTTCATAAACTAAAAACAATATAAAAAACAATTAAAAATATAAAAAAAAAAATATTATATTTTTTTTTTTAATTATTAAAATATTAAATCAACTTCTTCCTCAACACTACTTGCCAGGAAATATGTCGCAAAACAGCATTGAAGGTATAACATAGCATCACCTGTGTTAAGAGCGTTTACGACTTAAGGCATTTCATACAAATTTTCATGTCCTTTTTTTTCTCGAAATGACTGAACCGATGGAAAAACAAAATAACACTTTTCCCGATCAGGGAATTGAACCTAGGATCTCATGGTGAGCAGTGGTGCTTGCGACCAACGAGGCTGTGGCTATGCAGCTGCAGTGTTATCTTAGTATGGGTGTCAAATGACCAATCAATGAAAATAGCAGACTCGGACCTCAAAAAATATCATAGTACTTCCCAGGAGAAGGTCCTTTTTAAAGAGCTCTACAACTTACACCTTAATTTCTAATTCATACCGAAATACCTTCAATCCAATCGCTTATCTTTTAAAATTAAAGTTCGTGAGCACATTCGGAAGAAGTTGGCAGTTTCGTCACAACGGTAATGTTTTCCCCATTGTTTGTGTTTTAATTTTAGTATATTCGTGTAAATGTCTATTTACATTAATCTAAATTTTGATATATATTTATAGTATTTTATAAATCCTTGTAGTTAATCTTATTATTATTTAAATTATTTTCAGATTTACACCTACCACTGCTTGTCTTTGCATCACCCAAAGGTTGACTGGTAGAAAACGCCTATGGCATTAAGTCCGCCTCTGTACTTTTGTGCTTGAAGTGTTTAATTAATAAATAATAAATACCTTTTCGTATGTTGTGATGGTAATATTAAGACGCCACTCATGAGAGACGGGCGACGGCATACATTTCGTTGTTTTAGTATATGTTTCTATTCCGAGCTAATTTCAATTTGTTAAATTAGTTTTATGAGAGAATGAGCTAATTGTAGCGTCTGATATTTTAGTCTAATTTATTGTTTGTTGCAAAGTTTTAGGAAGCGTCATCTTCACATAATACAAATGTGTCTGTCTTTCTGTCTATTTATCTTTCTCCCCTTTTTTATTGATAAACGCATTGAGGAGCTCGTGGCTAAATAACATAACTGGCGAAATATGGGTGTACTATAAGATACACCTCTGCCTAACCTTTTGGTGATCACAGGCGTGATGTTATAATGATGACTAAGACAACATCATTATCATTGTGGGAAAATTTCGTAATCATACTCCTGCCGCTATCCCAAGCATGTCTTCTTCTTCCATACTTCTCTGTTAATGCTGATCTCATTATTCCACCCTCTCTCTTCTCCAAAAGTTCTCACAATCTCATAACGGCGTATTAGTTGTCAAAAGAACTTAACTTACTTACTTATTTATTTATTATTATTAACTTACACACACTATCTTTACAGGATGACCCCAATACAATAGTGGAAACAATAGACCCGACAACAATACGACAGTACACAACACAACAGCACAACAGTACACAACAACAACAGTACAACAACACAACAACAGCAACAACAGTATACAATAGTAGAAATGTCAAAATAATAGGAGATCACGATTTGCAGGAGATTACCAAATACGAATAATTTTACAAATGGATTGTCTTTGGTAAATCATTATGACATTTGTCAAATAGGAGATTATAAATGTCCAAATCTATAATTCAGGTGTCAACGATTGCAATAGCAGACTTGGGCCCCTGTTTTAGCCGCCGAGTAAGGCTGGCTTCCGAATTGATGACACCATCAATCCGGAAGCCATATATACCCTTTTTAGTCAGGGGCTCATTTTTTGCAACAATGAGCTTCGTCTCTGTGATGAAAATTATTATCAAAAAGTGATGATTAATTTTAAACAAACGTTTGTTTTGATGTTAAGCTTTCGCAATAACTAAAATATAGTTTTAATATAATTATTTTATTTTATAAAACTCATCATCACCAGCCACCAGCAGTACACTGCTGGACTCTTCAATCGCATGTCACTCAACTCTCTTCTCGGCAACTCCCATCCAGTTGCTACCAGCCACCCTGCGGAGATCGTCACTCTACCGTCCCGGAGGCCGGCAGCGTCCCTCCTTACGCTTGCCGACCTGCTGTCTCCACTGAAGAACACGTCTACCCCGGCCAATATGGCCGGCCCAATATGAATTCTTCGAAAAAATATAAATTTACTAACCCAATGAAAACCAGTAGGTGTAAATTATATGTCAAATAAATTACACGATGTATGGAAAATAATGGAAACTCAATATTCTGAAAAGTATTAATTTGAATAACTTTTTGGAATTCATTATTTTTGCGCACAGTCATAAATATGTAATAAAACGTTGCTTTAAATAAATTCAAAACTGAAAATATTAAATCAAAAGGGTGTTCTAAGCATACAATAAAATCGTAGCGTTTCAAAACCGTACATTGAATATTTTTGAAAAATCATGTTCCTACTAATATTATTAATGCGAAAGTTTGTGAGGATGGATGGATGTTTGTTACACTTTCACGCAAAAACTACTGACCGGGTTTGGATGAAATTTGACACATAGATAGTTTATAAACTGAATTAATACATAGAATACTATTTATCCCGATTGTACGATCCCGTGGGGCGTGGGTGAGGCCGTGGACATACGCTAGTCATTAATAAATTGATCATATGCGTAAATAAAATACCTGTTATCGGGTTATCTAGTAGTAATTTCCCAGAAGCAGCCCCGAGTCTTGATTATTGCATAGGTTGATAGCAATAGGCTATTAACATGAATACCTCCTTTTTATCATGGGATGGACAAAAAGAACTAGACAAAGTTACATGCATGCTAACTGCGAAAACGATGATAGTGATTTCATTAAATTTATTAAGCTATTTAAGGAGATCGTGGCTAAATAATAACAGCCGCACGGGTCGATCTTCAAGGTTAAGCTACGCTTGCCGAGGTCGATCCGTGGATGGGTGACCAATCATTTCATATCAAGTCTACTCCATGCCTAGGAAACTACGTTAAGCCGTTGGTTCAAACTGTCATTTGTAGATTATTGACAGTCGTTACAGGTTCCAAGAGCAGTCTTACCAAAGGGTATCGTACCTAATAGTATACCCACATTTCGACAAGTCAGATAGACAGTCGTTCCATGTAAAATACTAGTATTCGATGGCATACGGTTAGACTGGAAGCCGACCCCAACATACATAGTTGAGAAAGCAAGGCAGATGATATAACGAAACACTCTGTATACACTACACAGCCACAGACGTTAAGCCAACACACACCTATACATTCACGTATATCTACCAAGCTGTACATATGTATGGCTGTGTACACAGGTGCGCAGCTGCAGTGAACAGATTTGGCCGGCTAAATCCGATTGTATTTGCCTAATTCTATTTCCATATGCAGCTATATACAATATATATATTTATGTATGTATACAGGCTGGTATTATAATATTGAAGCGGGTGCTTGAAAAATAGTGAGGATTATGGTTAACAGATGGTTTTAATGATTATAATTACAGGGTAATGGATTGTTTTTGTAAGCTAAAATGTTTAAAAATATGCTTGAATATAAACAGCTATACTGAAAAAATTGTTTTGATAGATTTTTTAAATTCAGGAAGACTAAAGAAACGATGGATGGAATATATATGAAGGATGATAGTTTAAGTATTGCTTTGACTACGAGTAGTTAATGACTTTAGACAAGTTTTTGCTCAGGGCTTCGGCTGTGGAAACCGAAACTAATTCCATGGGAACTAATACTACTGCCGGGAATAAAATACCCTAAATTAAGTTATGGTCTATCTATGTTTGATTTCATCAAAATTAATTCAGCTCTCAAAGCGAAAAAGGTAACAAACGGACCGACTTACTTTCGTACTTATAATATTATAAGCATGGATATTTGGATAATGATTGAGGAAAATTTAGTGAGGAAAGTTTTGAGAATGAATGTGGATGGATAAGAGTAGAGGAAGACCAAAGAAAATATGGATGGACTGTGTGAAGTATGATAATTATGGCAAGAAAGGAGGTGTCTGATGAGATGACAAGTAATAGAGAAGTATGGAAGAAGAAGACATGCTGCGCCGAACCCAAAAAAGTTGTAATAGGGGCAGGAGTACAATGATGAGATTCTATGAAGGTTTATAAGGTTTTCATGTCTCTCTGTGACAGTAAATTTTGAGGCAGTTTTCGACATGATACATGTGCTCAGCGGCGGTGATTTATCACCTTGTTTATGTAACGTAAACATAATTGGATCACTTCAAGGATGCTTACTTTATCATTTTAGTTGTTTGTATTATTATATCCACAAGGTTTATGTTTACCATGCAATAGTAACAAACATGATGAGAGCCAAGACGGGAAAATGGACCAAATAGGTCACGAATGGTACCCAAGTAATGGAAAAAGACGTAGAGGAAGACCGGTAAAAAGGCGGAAAGATGATATTCCAAAAGATTTCTGACAGTACTGCGGTGGACAGGGAAATAGAGGAGGCCTATGTCGTAAGACAGCCTGACCTGGTAGCTGAAATTGGTACAGTGGTCAAGAATGGTTAATGGCAACAGAGGGTTAACAGCTTTTAGAAAATGTTATTCGTTTTAAGTAAATGTTATTACTTGTTTATGTATTGAGAAGGTCAGAGTTATTAAAGGCATTTTTTTTTGTAGCAAACATTCCTAAATTTAACATGGAAATATCGATATTATGTCAAATTCTAAAATCACATTAGAAGCAGGGATAATTGTAATAAATCCATATTATTATGTAGGTAAAAATTCTTAGCTAAATGCTGCAAAAATTAAAACTTCACTGTAAAATATGTTTATATCTTTCATCTTACACGTTGCTCTTAACACCCACAGCTTTGTCTACAAAACAATCCAGTTTTAAGGGTAATAACTTGGGGAAAACACCGGATTAAGACAATTTAGGAGTAACATTTTATGGTCCGCAGTTTGTTTGACATTCTCTCAACAAAGACCTGACAACGTAAAGGTTTTTACACTAAAATTTTGTTTTTCTTTTTGCAGAAAATAGCAAAAGAGGATCGTCAAGAATTCGTACTACCAAGAGTTCACCGACGGTCTGCCACTTTTCACCCTTATGCCCTAAGTAATAAAGTTGAAAAGTGATCGACCGTCAGTGAACTCGTCAGTACCTACGTAAGCTGGCATCACTTCTTTCCTTCAAACATGACAGAAGCAATTCTAATCGATAACAGTTTACTATTTTTCCCCTAGCCTGCTCTGTCCCACTCCTGGGCAAAAGCCTCCATTCACTCTTTCCATTTCATTTTTTTTCAGTTTAATGACCCTCACCAACAGAAAAATAGACAAGAAATTCCTTAAAATATGGAAACAAAAATGTTTAGACTACATGTAATAAAAGTTTTTATGAATAATATTTGAGTTTTATATTGTTTAAATATTACTATTTACAGATACAAAAACACCATTACAGCACCATTTTTAGATGAATAACTATGCACATAATCAGGCATTTAAATTAACATAATGCATTAAAATACAGTATAATTTATTTATTTATTTTTATTTATTTATTTATTTAGGACCTCCAACAAAGGATATACACAAACACACGAAATAAATAATCGACGACAAAAGTATTGCGTAGGTGTACTCCTTTACTCACAGGAGACCACAGCATGCATAATAAGATGTATAACTAAGCTAACAAAGTTATAGTAGCATTTAAAAATTCAAATCAAATCAAAACACATTATTTAGTACTAAAATTAAATTAGAAAAATAAAATAATTATCGTGAACCCGCGCGTCCTTCTTCCAGTTCTGACGGAACCTGTCCAGTTCGTCCCGCCAGCTCCTTTTTGGCCTGCCGAGCCCCCGTCTCATTGTGTTAAGGCACCCGTTTCCTAATCTTTTTCCCCACAGTTTGTTCAACGTGCTGCAGACATGCCCTGCCCAGTCCTATTTGAATTGGGCAGCCTTTTCAGCCACGTCTGCTATATTTGATTTGGAGCGCAGTTCCTACTGTGGTTCAAACACGACCCGTTAATTTCACACCTAGTATTTGACATTTTGATTACACCTTGACTTTTGGATGTTAGTCGAATACCTACCTCTCTTTCTCTCGTCCGTGCACTACAGGTTAAGACGGGAAGAATACACAAATATCCATAAGTTTGCGTTTTTTTTAACACAATAAAATCTCAGATCATGCAACGAGTCATCGTGATGTGACTTGCGACGCGACGGCACATAGACAAACAAAACAATTGACACACGCGCGTGGATCTTGACGCAAGGCGTTACCATTCAAGTGTCTACATCAGCAACAATCAAAACCTTTTTCTACTACTTTTTGGGCAGTAAAAAAAAATAGAGAGATTTCGTCCACATTCCCACTAACATAAGAATAGTTTTTTTTCTCTCATCCGTCAACAAAAAGCGGCAGAAAACAAGTTTATGACGTCCGTTTCTAGGTCATATGAACTTCCGCACTAAATCTGACACAGATATGATCCAGAAGGTTAATTTTCAACAAAGAATAAAATCAAAATGTACTTAATTACAATAGATTTATTACCTGAATCATTCAAATGCTTTAAGAGAAATATGAATTTCTGGAAGATGAAAGCTTTCCTGCGCCAAGCACAAATTAATTGTAGACAAAGGATGATAACATCTGTCAAAATAGCGTGACATTTTACAAACTACGACCTAGCCATCTGCAGTGTTATTTATTGCATTGCACAGTAGAACACTTTGAAATTTAAACGAAGACTACCTGCATCAATTTACTCTTAAAGTAAATACAAATAAAGTTCGTTTTTGAATACGTGTCGCTTGAGTGAACTTCAAACTGAATTTTCAGAATGGAGATGAGCAAAATGTTTTTTATAGATAAAATAGTACAATATAGTGATTTATAGTTTGGATATATCTGTAGGGATATCTCATAATTATATTTGTTTCCACTTAGCATAAATATGACGAAGTAGAATCTGCACATAAAATCAATACCATATCGCTATTAGTTAATGTACTAATTCCCTTAACCCCAAGTCTGCTTTAGAAACAGCAGATCTTCTGTTATCTTTCTGCCCAGTGGCGCGTAGTTCTCTTAGAATATTTATTAACTTCATGCGTCGTCATAATGTGCTAGGAAAAGTAAGGCTTGCTCTCGCATACGTAATGTTTGAGAGAAACTAGTGTTGGTGTTTGTCACCATATTGTCTTTATGATATGATGCAATGCTTTTTTTTTTTTTTTTTTTTTTCCGGATGGGAAATCATCAAATGACCCCCCCCCACTCTGGGCGGAGCGGAGGGGAGTGTCAGACTTGTACTGACTAAAACCCATCCATGTTCCTTCTTTGCCCTTTGTGTTCCAGGGCCACGGTATCTCTTTCGAACAGTCCCGCAGCCCTGGCAGGCATCGGCCCATGCGGACCCCTACTTGAATGCTGACATCTCTTTGAGGCGCGCGTGGAACACGAACGCGCCGTCGACACAGCCTGTCGTCATAAGACGGCCGGACGGCGAGCTAGCCCATAACTCGCCGTCCACAGGCCAGCGCCTACGGTGGTCGGAAGCCACCACGTGACCCCCGACGCCCAGGGCGTCTCCCGCGGCGGCTGGGACGTGAGGTTCTTTCCCTCATGATGCAATGCTTTCCTTCACTGTGAGATGGTTTTAGTCGTGTTCAAGATCAACTTAAAAAATACATCTTATGTTACTAATATTATAAATGCGAAAGTTTGTGAGGATGGATGTACGATTGGTTGGACGGATGTTTGTTAGGAACTCTTTCACGCCATAAATACTGAACGGATTCGGATGAAATTCACAGACACAGATAGTTTATCATCATTAGCCTATAGCAGTCCACAGCTGGACATAGGCCTTTTCAATGTCACGCCACTTCATTCACGGCAATTCCAATTGCTACCAGCCACCCTGCGGAGGTCGTCGCTCCACCGAACCTGAGGGCGTCCCACCTCACGCTTGCTAATTCGCGGTCTCCACTCATAACATGCCTAACACACGGGTCATCAGCTCTATGGCTAGTATTTCTTATCGTCCTTTGCAAGGTGATACTGCTCAGCAGCACCCGTAATTCGGATAAAAGGTCCTTAAAAAACAACATCATTCTCTTGCCTTATCTCAATTTATATCATGTCATCTCATCAGACACCTCCTTGCGTGCCATATAATCCTTTACACAGTTCATCCATCGTTTCTTTGGTCTTCCTCTACTCTTATACCCATCCACATCCATACGCAAAACTTTCCTCACGACCTTTTTTCATTCCTCCACATCATATGCCTATACCACGACAACCGATTACCACACAACTTTTCAGTCACCGGCGCCACTTTCACACTTCCTCTAATGTACTCATTTTATTATTTATTTATTTAAACTTCATGTACAATAGTGGTACATAGGCGGACTTAATGCCACAAGGCATTCTCTACCAGTCAACCTTTGGGTTAAATAAGAAAACATTGTGATAGCATTGTGTTTATTCGTTCTCAACACCACACATCCCCCTTAAAACAATGTTCCGGTAATAGACCCTTATAAAAAATATAATCATCAAGAACCAGAAGTTCAAAAAAAATTAAAACCAGCAAAAACAGAACTGCAAAAAGCAGAACACGTAAGAAAGGTTTTGTGGCGCCCGCGTCCCCAACGATAAATTCAAGGCTTAGAGCCTTGCAAGCCAGATTTAGAATAATCCCTCAGTCCCACGTAATGGCCTTGCATTGTACAAATGCTGCAGCTAAATGCATAGTATTCGGTGGAGTCGAGTGTAGTTGTGTTTTGAATTGATTTGAGAATGTTTCGGGGTGAAATTGCAAAGAAACAAGCTCGTGTCAGCGGCTTCGCTGGTTGTGTTTTGAATTGATTTGGGAATGTTTTGGGGTGAAATTGCAAAGAAACAAGCTCGTGTCAGCGGCTTCACTGGTTGTGTTTTGAATTGATTTGGGAATGTTTCGGGGTGAAATTGCAAAGAAACAAGCTCGTGTCAGTGGCTTCACTGGTTGTGTTTTGAATTGATTTGGGAATGTTTTGGGGTGAAATTGCAAAGAAACAAGCTCGTGTCAGCGGCTTCGCTGGTTGTGTTTTGAATTGATTTGGGAATGTTTCGGGGTGAAATTGCAAAGAAACAAGCTCGTGTCAGCGGCTTCACTGGTTGTGTTTTGAATTGATTTGGGAATGTTTTGGGGTGAAATTGCAAAGAAACAAGCTCGTGTCAGCGGCTTCACTGGTTGTGTTTTGAATTGATTTGGGAATGTTTTGGAGTGAAATTGCAAAGAAACTAGTTCGTGTCAGCGGCTTCGCTGGTTGTGTTTTGAATTGATTTGGGAATGTTTTGGGGGTGAAATTGCAAAGAAACAAGCTCGTGTCAGCGGCTTCGCTGGTTGTGTTTTGAATTGATTTGGGAATGTTTTGGGGTGAAATTGCAAAGAAACAAGCTCGTGTCAGCGGCTTCGCTGGTTGTGTTTTGAATTGATTTGGGAATGTTTCGGGGTGAAATTGCAAAGAAACAAGCTCGTGTCAGCGGCTTCACTGGTTGTGTTTTGAATTGATTTGGGAATGTTTTGGGGTGAAATTGCAAAGAAACAAGCTTGTGTCAGCGGCTTCGCTGGTTGTGTTTTGAATTGATTTGGGAATGTTTTGGGGTAAAATTGCAAAGAAACGAGCTCGTGTCAGCGGCTTCGCTGGTTGTGTTTTGAATTGATTTGGGAATGTTTTGAGGTGAAAATGCAAAGAAACAAACTCGTGTCAGCGGCTTCGCTCACATGGAGGTTCACGCCTGTAATCACCGAAGGGTTAGGCAGAGGTGTACCTAGTAGTACACGCACATTTTGACATTTATGTTTAAGTGACATGAAATAGGGGGCGAGCTTATTGCCATTATCGTCATCATCTGTTGGATGTACAGATCGTTTGGTTGACGGTTTCGTGAAGAGTCCGTTTACACCTTGTATTTTGGGGCTACCACTACTCTTACATTACATAACTACTATTTCCACCCTTATACTCTCAGACATAGCATCCACATTGCAAATTAATAAATTGACAGAGTCACGTTCTCCACCCCATTAGCTCCGTATATTATGTTAATATAATTCGTCAGCATACAAGCCGTCACGGTATGTAATGCTCCACGGACTGGAGCGGCGTCAGCGATGCACTGACGAGCCTTAATTTGTACAATAGTGTTGTGTTATTGGTTTATATGATGTACTGACTTATTGTAGTACGAACGTATTTACACAAAACATCACGCCTGTAATTCCCGAAGGATTAGACAGCAGTATACCTCATAGTACACCTACATTTCGCCAGTTCTGATCAAATCCGATATAAAAGAGGGCGAGCCTATTGCCATCAACCGGGTACAACTCCAGGCTCCGTGGATACTACTGAGAAATTCCTGATGGAAAAAACCCAATAACACTTTGCTCCACCTGGGTATAGAATCCAGAACCCCATGCTCGACAGTCGCGCTTGTGACGACTAGACCAACATGCAATCGGCCTGCTCGTGAGTGCAAAATACCGACTACCTAAGTAAGTACCTAAGTAACGAGGTAAAAGAAAAAAATGTCGAGAAAAATAGAACTGTATTGTATGGTGTTAGAAAGCAAAAATGTTTGAACGGAAATTAAGATCGATTGTTGCGGAAAAAACATCAAGAACTACATAGGTACGTAAGTATTTTAGCATCAATCAATATTTGTGATAGATACCAAATATCGTGTGCTTTATTGCTTTATAGTGGGGCTTCGCCTAATCTGTCTTCAAACATATTATGTGTAACTTTCTATCACAGTCTGAATATTTTTAAAGGAATTTCATGTTTGCTATCAGAATCAGAATCATGTAATTTTTAAATAATTTTATAAACCCTGCGTAGGGAACTACAGCTGTTTTTGATATGGAAAGAAAAAAAAAATTCAAGTGCCCAACCCTGCTCGCACTTGAATTTTTCTTCAGGGTTTGCGTATAAAAATATTTAAAAAATAGTTTGGTATGGCGACTTCTATACAACATTGATTTGGCTGTAATGTCAACTGCTGTTTCTTAAATAGATGGCGCCAACGTCACCGTAAGACGTTATTAATGGAACGAAAATTTCGAGAACTGTGAGCAGGGTGCGATGGTCTAATTGGTTAAGACGTCCGATTTCTTGCACTTGAATTTTTCTTTCCATATCAAAAACAGATTAATGATGTAACCAAGGTTTTGTAAAAGTATTCTGATTTAAAAGAGTGTCCATGGAGTTTCTTGCCCGTAACGTTCTCCTCCATATAGATCTACGTTAGGGAATGGGCAACTACAGTAATTTTACAGTTTTTATGCCTTGTGACTGGGACTGTAGCTATTGATTGTTGTCTTTGTTTCGACAATTCAAAAGTGCCTGTAACTGGCCTACTTGAAATAAATTCTTTGATTTTGATTTTATTTGTTAAACTTAGGTATAAACATTAAGAGTCTTATAAATAGTAAAGGTTCTTGCTATGTTATCATTCTGATGTATCAATCTAAACAATGTCGTAAATATTTTACAGATGGCAGCACAACAAGCTACAACAATCAGTCAAATTTCTTTAATAGACTTTCAACTTTATCGCCAAAGCATTAAGTTCAAGTTTGATTGGGAAAAATTGACAGTTTTGGGTAACTTGATGTGCTGGCGTCTGTAAAACGATCAAAATGAAAGGCGAATTTTTGGTGCGTTTTTTTTGGCAACGGCCCCATAATCTCTTCATACATAAGCGAATGTTAAAACTATTTCCACAAAAACTACATACATGTTTGTATTGTCATCGCCATTACAATATTGTA
This sequence comes from Noctua janthina, assembly GCA_963576755.1. Lineage (NCBI taxonomy): Eukaryota > Metazoa > Arthropoda > Insecta > Lepidoptera > Noctuidae > Noctua > Noctua janthina. Next base: position 3,540,205 of record OY755074.1, read on the forward strand.
CTCGGTGTAATGGCTCGTACGTCGCGACAGGTACCCGTGTCGATACGCTTCACTGACTAGGAGATTGATGTTAGTACCCCGCTTAGTCGCCGTATCAATGAAATGTATGGTGTTGAGTGATTGTGTGTTTCGATGTGAATCAGTTGGGGATTACAATGTAACAGTTTATTTTTTTTGTGAAGGGCAGATGCGTGTAGTCGCAACTGGCGTCTGTGTTTGGCCAACTGTATGAACGTGGATGAGGTGAAAGGAGTATGTGAAGATCTTAGCTGACACGTGGTGTTCCATTGTTTATGTGTGCGTTTCAGTCTTAAGTCTTTGTAAAGTCTTAAAGTCACCCAAAGGGCAATGGAGAGGGCTATGCTCGGAGTTTCCTTGAGTGATCAAATCGGAAATGAGGAAATCCGCAAGAGAACCAAGGTTACCGACGTAGCCCGAAGAATAGCCAAACTTAAGTGGCAGTGGGCAAGGCGCATTGCTAGCAGAACAGATTGCCGATGTGGCCGGAAAGTTCTGGAGTGGCGACCGCGAACTGGAAGACGTTGCGTTGGAAGGCCTCCCACTAGTTGGACCGATGACCTGGTAAAGGTTGCAGGGATCAGCTGGATGCGAGACGCACGGGACCGGTCAATGTGGCGACACTTGGGGGAGGCCTATGTCCAGCAGTGGACGTTTTTCGGCTGAAATGATGATGATGATGTGTTTCAGTAGCGAAAGGTCAATTTTTATAAGATGTAAGCCGGAGTATATATCTTTAATGTGATTAGATTATTTGTCTATAGAATACTGACTGTGCCATTTTTCAAAGGGAAGCCGGTAGGAATCGAGTTGTATGCAACCTTCGCCACTGGTGTGTTTATGTTTGTATGTCATCCTTGGTAATATTATCATTAGAAGATCGTGGCTTGATAAAATCAGGCGCTCGGGGCGATTTTTATGTTAAGCCGCGCTTGCCTGGGTTTCTCAATGGATGAGTGACCACCCACTACATACCGAGTTTTCTCCCTGCCTCGGAAAGCCGCTGGTTTCGTCTGTCAAATCTAGATCTTTGACAGTCATTACAGGTCCTTGGCCCGAAAGTCTTACCAAGGGGTATCGTATTACCTAGTACTAATTTTGTTATGTAGGTCAGATAGGCAGTCGCTCCATGTAAAATACTTTTATTCAGCTGAATCTGATTAGACTGGAAGCCGACTCCAACATAGTTGGGAAATGGCTGGGCAGATGATGATCCTTGGTAAGGGATTTAAATGTGAGTTGGGGCTGATTCCGGTAATTTTAAATATTTTTATTCGCAAACCCTGCGTAGGGAACTACAGCTGTACTGCTGCTTTGCTGTCGCTGGTTAAAACCCTGCTCGCACTGGATTTTTGCTTTCCATATCAAAAACAGCTGATTCCGGTAAGTTTGGAAACCGATCCCAACATTTGGAAAAGACTAAGCAGATGATAGATTTCTTAGCATAAAATCAGACCTGTAATCCCTGAAGGGCTAGGCAGAGGTGTACTTAAAATTACACCCATATTTCGCCAGCTATGTTAAAGTTCCATATAAAACGGGGCGAGCCTTTTGCCATCAACCGGGTACCATCCACAATCCAGACTCCATAGCTGCCACTGAGAAATTTCTGATGGTAGAACCCAATAACAATTTACCCGACCGGGGAATAGAACCCAGGACCTCATGATCAGCAGTCGCAATTACAGCCACTAGACCAATGATGCAGTCTAGGCAGATGATTTAATTTTCAAAATGAAAGTTTTAAGAACCAATGCATTTTTCTACCAAAAAATAACGCTGGCATAGAACACGAATACTACAATTTCCATTCACCAGCTTGTTTCATAGAATATCTAGACAGACCTTGTGTAACGCATGCAAACATTGCATGCCAACGTCGAGAGCTGAATAAGGGCGTTCCACAGACCATTACAATGAACAATTTGTAGAGATACTGCCTAAAGCCAGGTGGCAAATTGCCAATTTGAATAGTAAGGATTTTGAGGTCTTAGCGGGCTGCGAGAGGAGGAGCTCGTGGCTAAATAATAACACCCGCTCGGGTCAATCTTTAGGTTAAGCCGTGCTTACCTAGGTTGGTCTATGGATGGGTGACCGCCCATTACATACCGAGTTTCCTCCGTGCCTCGGGAAGCACGTTAAGCCGTTGGTCCTGGCTGTCATCTGTAGAACTTTGACAGTCGTTACAGGTAGTCAGTGGCCCAAAAAGTCTGACAACCAGTCTTACCAAGGGGTATCGTATTACCCAGTACTAACTGGGTTGTGGAGGTCAGACAGGCAGTCGCTCCATGTAAAATACTGGTATTCAGCTGCATCCGATTAGACTGGAAGCCGACCCCAACATAGTTGGGAAAAGGCTAGGCAGATGATGATGGCAGGCTGAGAGATGTTTTAAGACGGGTTCTTGGAGGTTAACAAGCGGTTGAGGTGCAATTAAGCCTCTTATGAGTGCCGATACTTAAATAACGTTCGGACGCACACTGAACAATTGGCCTGCTTGCTGATTGGCTAATATTTTTAGCACGGTGTCAACTGTTCTCATAGTTATTAAACATACACCATATATTATTATCTTCTTCTTAGCGTGTCGATGGCAATCTAAATTGTGTCAGCCCAGAACTGAGCTGCTAGTTTGGCGCTTTCGGTAACGTCCATCAGTTCCTGAAGTGAACAAACAACAGGACACGTAGGACACGATATTAAGTGCCTCATCGTTTGTGGAACAGCACCACATTTACACTGCAGGGCAGAGTCATTAATGAATCTCCACCTGAGCAGGTTTTCTTTGCTGCGACCAACCTGGGTCCGGAGTCTATTTAAAGACTTCCAGGTCAGCCATGGCAACTCATATATTATTATTATAAGTCAATACGTGAGTATTTGTAATTGGCTTTCTGGTGACTATGGTTTCCTTTTTTGTTTGTTTTTATAGGACTTACAGCAATGTAAGTCCTCCAAATATAACTAATAAATAAATAAATAATGAATTTGCTTACTTTTTACTTAGGTTTAGTAATTATAGTCAAAATCGAACTACTGTTAAACCAAAACGAATCTCCGAAAACAGAGGTTTATAGATTTGGTTCATCCTTTTGCTGTTGCTATCCAGATGTATCTGCAATCGACATTTTCAAAAAAAAAGTGAGTTCTTTGAGAAAAAGTAATATTTGTATGCACCTAAATCCTTAAAATACCATTGCATATCCGAGTTGGGTAAACTGTTGAAACTAAAAATGTAATGTTTACTAATAAGAACTTAATGTACACAGTTATGCAATAAATATATCTTTATCTTTATCTAAAAACTGTTAGAACTTTAACGACGAATTTTGATATTCAATAAAAATATTCTATTAATCTATCTATCTGTAAAAGGACTGCATCATCTCGTATTTCACATTTGGAACTAAACGTCATCAACTACAGAGTTTCATGTTTCATTCGTGGTACAGTGCGTCTGAGCGTTATACGGGGTGCTAGGGACACCGATGCGAAAACGGTTACCACGTATTCAATACATCATCATTTTGATCGGTTATTAAAAAAAAAGAGAGCAGCGGTGGCCCAGTGGTGGAGACCCCGACTTACGAGTAGTAAGTCGTGGGTTTGAACCCAGCCAGGCTCATTACTTTGTGTAAATTATTTCGTCACCACTGCTCTCAAAACGGTGAAGGGAAACATCGTGAGGAAACCGGCATGTCCTAGAACGAAAAATTCGAAGACATGTGACATCTACAAACCCGCACTGGGCCCGCGTGGTGGATTATAGCCCATTCCCTTTCATAGAGAGGAGGCCTACGTCCCAGCAGTGGGAACATTAATAGGCTGATTATGCTTATGCTATGCTATTAAAAAAAAGTCAGCTGTTCCATACATTTTAACCGTGTAGGTTTTGCACTTTTGTAGGAAACGGCAGATTTTTTTTTTAATCAATTAATCATTTTATTGTCAGGCAACTGAGGCCCATAGATAAAAATACACAAAATATCTTATAAAATAATAAACATATAAAAAACCTTATTTAACTAAAACTAAACACGAATCGTCGACGGCGTCGTGTTTTGCTGCGTCGCGTAACCGTCCTCGGAATCGTCGGTATACGACACCTTTACGGTTTTAATAACCGATGAAAAATTTCTATGTGGCTCAGAAAGATGTACTGAAAACGTGGTAACCGGTTTCGCGTCAGTGTCCTTTCCATCCCGTATGTCTCATATCACAAATATGCAATATCGCACCTCTAATGAAACCGTCAGGTTATAAAATGGTTTTACTACGAGCCCGGCAACTGCATCAATGGCGCTGACGATCACTGAACCATGATTTTACGACGTCCGTAGTGCTAAATGTGTGGATGTGTTTGGTGACTTCATTTTACTGTTTGGTTTGACATACATAAACTCACGCCTTTTTGCCATGGGGATAGGTAGAAGTGACACCTGTTACGATCCTTTCAAACTCCTTTTGCCTCGTCCACGTTCATACATATCGCCATTCAGTGTATGACCTTCTAGGCCCCTCCCGGCGTTGTCTCTTACATCTGCCTTATAACCTTTTGTTAGTCACCTTTCACTCATCCTCTCCACATGAGCAAACCATCTAAACATACCCTTTTAAATTTTTGTCGTATAACCTCATTCTTCAATTTATCAGTTTGAATATTGTCTTATTCGAGCAAGTACAGTGCGACATGTCTCATTTCATTTGCCTTGCGAGAAATATGCAATATTGCACCTCTGGTGAAACCATTAAGCTTGCCACACACAGCACACAGAGCTTTTAGAACGAGCATCAATGGCGCTGACGATAGCTGGACCAAGAATTTACGACATCACGTTCGTATTCGACTGGTTTGCTTTTGTTAACTTTTGTATATTCAAGTTTGTGGTTTCTATTTTGGAGGTACCAATAATAACTTTCCTGTGACAAGCATAGCGTAATTTGTTTTTATATGATCACGGTAAAGTCGAATCTTGGAATTATTCGTCATCATTCTCCTGCCCTTATCCCAATTTATTTGGAATCGGCGCAGGATGTCTTCTTCTTCCATACTTGTCTATTACTCGTCATCTCATCAGACACCTCCTTTCTGGCCATATCATTCCATCCATCGTTTTTTTGGTCTTCCTCTACTCTTATCCATCCACATTCATACTCAAAACTTTCCTCATGACATTTTTCTCATTCCCCTGCAATCATCTATGCTTATATTATATATCGTATCATTATATATCATATGCTTATATTATAAGTGCGAAAGTAAGTCTGTCCGTCTGTTACCTTCACGCTTTGATAGCTGAATGGATTTTGATGAAATCGCACATAAGTAGCCCCATAACTTGACTTACAGTATTTTTGTCCCGGCAGTAAGTTCCCATGGCTAAGTAAGATGGCTGGCTGGCTGGTGGCTGGTAAGTTTCGGCTTCCACGCGGATAAAGCCGGGACCAAAACTAGTCTAAAGTCATTTACAAAACCTAAACTACTTACCCGATTTCAACAGTTTCATGATCAGTCGTTGAGCCATTGCCATCACCAGAATTACAATTAGAGTGATTTATTAAACGCACATTAAAATGTTTAGTGTGCGTCAACCCATACTACGCCAGCTCGCCACTACGCCAGTACGACAGCACGCTGTCTAATTTCGTTTGCGTAGTAATTGTGTCCACGCATAAATTTAGAACACAGTGACGTTTACTGAACAAATTGGTGGTACTTATTTATGCTAGATGTCCTATGTAAGCCCTGTGGTTTGGAATGACGGACTAGAAATGTTTTTCGTAGTACGTTTTGGGCGCCATGTTTTATCCGACTACGCCAAAACGCTAGTAATGATTTTGAAAAGTTGTTCTGAAGCGTTATGAGCACTATTAAAAACCTAATCGAGGTTCTTAAAAAAGAAGTTAACAACCAAAATGTTCCTAAAATGATTAATTAAAAAAGAATTATGACTTTTTCTTGAACATTAAGCTGCTTTAAAAAATATTTTACCGTCAAAGCGGCTACAGGAAAATAAAGCATTCAGGCAAAAACGTAATAAAATAAATCATTAATTATTTAATTACTCTTAAGCCGGAAAATACTTTTATTTCGTACCATTTCAAGTGTACTCTTAACCTAATTTACTCAAAAAGTAATAAAAATGAATCTAAATTAATCGTAATCCCGCAATTACCATTGTTTGATTAAATGATAAGTGTTTCCGACAATAACATAAGGCTTATCCCAACTAACTGAGATTAGCGTGCTCTGATTGGCCGTTACCGGTAGCGAGCGCCGAAATCCGGTCCGAAGCGCTTTAATCCAGATATATGCAGTTCTACATAAATTTGAGACTTAGCTGTGTTTGTAATTTCGTACACATAAATGTATCGATTGTTGTGCCACGTTGAATATTTTGTGAGCGTTTTTTTAACGCTTCAATGGATTTTATGAATACCGTTTTCACGTTATTTTTTTGTAAAAGCAGTTTTCCGATGGCTTTGACTTTTATTAAGTTTCGAGTTCTTTTTTCAGAAACTTATATTTTTAGTAGAATATAAAAGAGTGAGATTTTTTTTATTTTCTTTGGTTTTTATTTTCTAAGCTAATTGGTTCGTCTTTTTTGTAGATTTCGAGAAACGGTATTAAACTCTTTTGAATCTCTGTAGAGAAAGTGTCACCTTTTTTTTGCGTCTGTCGTTAAGACGACTTAGGTTTTATGTCTCAAGGATGGGCTGTCACCCCGAAGCTTTTCAAACTTCTATAAGAAGTATTCTTTTTTCGATGGTAGATATTCACCTATTTACGTTGAGTTAGTATATTATTTATATAATCATAACAATAATATTTATAATCTTGCCGTTATCCCAATGAGTAAATGATGTCACGGCATCATTTACTCCTTTCTCTTTCATATCATTCCTCATACAATCCATCCAACATTTATTTGATCTTCCTCTCTCTCTCAATCCATCAACATAGTGTTTTCTTTTCGTGACACTTTTAATTCAAATATTGGCGACTGCGGAAAAAACAAAAGAAATAAAGGTTTGGAACATGCCACGAATCACGGAGACGCGACTTGTGACGCGAAGGAAATAGTGACGTACGCCCGTGTCGCTTAATTCATGCCGTATTGCTTGCGGTTGCGAACGGGGTGTAAAACTGTTCCTGAGTAATTTACATCAAGAAGTTTACGTATTCAAAGGATAACAAAGTTTACGGCATCATTGACATCTTCTTCCAACGTCAGTAATTTACTTCCTTCGTAAAATTGTAATATTCCTTCCCAAATTAACAAAATACTTCACCACCTGCATTTGTTTTAAGTCTCATAAAACCACAAACAATTGAAAATCAACTCCTTTCAAGACTCCATAAAGTTCGTCATTCCTACGTTGATTCGGTAACGACCGCCAAAATCCGGCTCCCGCTGGATCTAACCAGATTTATGCAGTTCAAACTGGCTTCAGACTTGCGACGGAGGAAATGCAAATGCGGATTTAAAGGTAGATCAAGGATGGAATTGTTGAAGTTTTATGTTGATCTCCTTAATGCTCATCTTTTTTTAGGTTTTTTTTGGTTACAGTTGTTTTTATCTAGGTATTTTTGGAGCTAGACAGAAATGTAGACGTTTCTAGATCTCTTAGTTTAACGAAGTCAACTTTATTTATAGGTTCACAAGGTTCAAAATATAATACGTACAATACAACTGTGATTTTGCGAAAATGATTGAAAAGATTGATCCTGCAATGGGGTCTTCATTTATGAAAATGTCGAAACACTAATTTTTTTATTGTAAAAGTAAATACTAATTATCTAACCGGTTAGACTGAAGGCTTACCTTTACCTATTTGGAAAAAAAAAATATTTCTGTGTTACACGTTAGGATTATTAATCATTATGATTTAGCCACGAGCGTTCTCTCGTTTATTAAGCAGTATCCATCGTTATATTTTTGTTAATTTGGCTTTCTATACTCAAGGGTATAAAAATATGTGAGAATGTATGTACATACTCATAAGACCAGCACTTAACAAAGGTTATTGGAGCCGACGAAGCGATAAAAACTTTATTACATATAATATGATATTACTCTCTTTATAGTTTCGACCTAGACCGAATTCTGTACTAGCACCAAAAACTTATATATTTCTATTCTAGATTGCAAAAGTTTTGTAATTCAAGAGTGAATAGAATTTTTATGAACTGTATTCGTCGATGACTGCCTCGGTGCTCTTGTGGTCAGCGCGACTGCTGAGCATGAGGTCCTGGAGTGTTATTGAGTTTTTCCATCATTAATTTCTCAGTAGCGACCACGGAGGCTGGATTTATGCCCAGCTGATGGCAATAGGGTCTTAGCCTAGCCTTAGCTTATAATAAAAACTATTAGCCATCATAAAACGACTTTTGTTTTTCGTCTGAGTTGGGATTATGAAACAGTTGACTATGCAATACCTACACGGCCAAAAATGTATGCCAATTAAAAAAAAAAAAAAAATTTTGCCTTTTTAATGAGAAAAAGAGTTATTCGCCCAATTGTTCTGAGTGTGATAAGGTAGAGGATACCACCCATATTTTTGCGGAATGTGTCCGGAACGAAATTGAGAGGAGTAACTTTTTCGTAGAAAACTATCTTAAGTTTATTGATGTATATATAATAGTATTTTGGCAGCCCCTTTGTCAGGACAGGCAAAAAACTGTTCAAAATTGTAAACTTAGGTATTAAGCGTAGATAGACATAGATTGCCCCTATGAGGGTGACATAGTCATACAAATACACGATCAAACCCTCAATAAACATCATGATCTGCTTAGCCTTTTCCCAACTATGTTGGGGTCGGCTTCCAGTCTAACCGTATGCAGCTGAATACCAGTATTTTACATGGAGCGACTGCCCATCTGACCTCCACAACCTAGCTAGAAGGTACTGGGTAATACGATACCGGTAAGACTGGTTGTCAGACTTTTTGGGACACTGACTACCTAACGACTGTCAAAGATGTACAAATGACAGCCGGGACCAACGGCTTAACGTACTTTCCGAGGCACGGAGGAAACTCAGTATGTAATGGGTTGTCACCCATCCACTGACCAACCTAGGCAAGCACGGCTTAACCTAAAGATAGACCCGAGGGGCTGTTATTATTTAGCCACCAGCTCAGCGTTCCGAATCCGTTTCAGCGTCAGCGTCCCTTCCACCTTGTATGCTATGCCTTCGGAAAAATATAAGTGCCAGTCACCAAAGAGGCATTGGAGCTATCCAATTTGCTCTAGATGAATGTCTATGTCTTTGTGCTATGATACATAGAAGATATGGTATGATATATATAATGGTAAACTGACTGATTGACTGACTGGGTGATATGACCAGCGGTTTGGGCTGTGTGTTGACACACAGCCCAAATCGCTGGTCTTAGAGACATGAAACTTGGAGGGTGTGTTCTTTGTGAGGAAATGATTTTTGGGAATTCCACCCCTAAAGGGGTAAAATAGAGGATGTAAGTTTATATGAAAGTCCGTCAGTTTTGAAGGATATTCAAATTTGTGTCTAGGCGATTGATTGATTTAATTTATTCGTCTTACGGTGTTTTTGATAATTCTACCCCCGAAGGGTTAAAAAGGGGTATGAAGGTAATCGGATATTTTTCAACATCCACGCAGGCAAAGCCGCGGGCAAAAGGTAGTGTGTTGTAAACTCATAAAATTAGAGTATTTTCCACTTGCTTGAGAAAAAAATATTAAAAAAACTTTCATCATCATCATCATTTCAGCCGAAAGACGTCCACTGCTGGACATAGGCCTCCCCTAAGTCTCGCCACATTGACCGGTCCCGTGCAATGTGCAATGGAGAGGGCTATGCTCGGAGTTTCTTTGCGTGATCAAATCAGAAATGAGGACATCCGCAAGAGAACCAAGCTTACCGACGTAGCCCGAAGAGAAGCCAAAAAAACTTTCGTATCCACAAAATTAATCAGTTATTTTGTTCCAGCTGTCAAACTTCAACAGACTAAAGTTCTTCAGAAAAACAATGCTTCGTAGTAATTCAAGGATATTTTTCCACAATCCTTCTTTATATACTTTACGTGAAAGAGATCTTCAAAAGTTTTGACAAAGGGGTGTTTTTATGAATACTTCAAAGTTTTTTTCTTTTGCCTTTGAACAAAATTACTTAGGTTGTAACTCCGACTTAGTGTTAGGATCAGTCTGTTTTTTCTTTTTGTGACAAGTACTAGAAATCCGCTTACTTTTTAGCTTTTTTCGGGGTTTATTTCGAAATTTTATCTGTTCTTTACTACCCTTGAATTACTGGAATAGAATGCCTTAGGCGTTAAGTCCACCTTTTAATATATTTGTGTAAAGTTTAAATAAATAATTTGTCGGATTGTCAGGATTTATTCCGTTAGGCTCGTGCAATGAAAAAACACTGAGTGCGATACACTGTTTCTATTAAACTAACAAATAACTTAAAATTAAAATTTAACACAATAACACGGGGCACAATGAATCGGGTAAAGTTCCAGGACGTCTCAATTCGGCTACGATCAAACATTGAATGTCGTCCTCGCCACGAGCTTAAAACATCTCGGATCTGTAGAAGCACCCTATGGTGTGGGTAGACTTGTAAGTAGGTTGCGTGACTGGCGTACTTGCGATTCATTCCACGTCCGTACTAATGACCGGATCCGGTAAATTTATGTAATTAAATGGGACTTGGCAGGACAAGGTTTCAGTTATAAATTGAAAGCTTTTTCCAATGGTGGTAGTCAGAAATTTCAGAACGCCACCTGCTACGATCTTTACATACTCCTTTCGTCTCGTCCACGTTCATACATAAACTGGCGTGCGTTTATGCGAGTAATACGCTTTAGAACTTTTTGAAGAACTTCACCAATAAGGTCAGGGATATCCTTCTAAGGCGCCTCCTCTCGGCGTTGCCACTCACATCCTTATACGTAATTAAATACCTTTTGTTAGTCGCCTTTCACTCTTCCTCTGAACATGACCTAACCATCCAAGCATCATTATTCTTCATCATCATTCTCCAGCCCTTATCCCAATTTATTTGGGGTCGGCACAGCATGTCTTCTTCCATACTTCTCTGTTACTCGTCATTACATCAGAAACAAGCATAGTCATCGGCCTTGCCTTTCCAAATTTAAGTGGGGTCGGCTTCCAGTCTAACTGGATGCAGCTGAATACCAGTATTTTACATAGAGCGACTGCCTATCTGACATCCACAACCCAGTTGGTAAGACTGTTTGACAGACTTTCGGGACACTGACTACACTAACGACTTTCAAAGATCTACAAAAGACAGCTGGGAACAGCGCCTTACCTTGCTTTACGAGGCACAGAAGAAACTTGAAATGTAGTGGAAGGTCACCCATTCGCAGACAGACCTTGGCAAACGTGGCTTTACCTTGAAGATAACGAGACACAAACATACATATGTGAGAAATATGTATAAACCTTTCATGGCATACAGATGGAAGGCTCTTTTGATTTTATATTATTTTGAACCTGGGAATAAAATAATAAACCTATCTCTAAAAAACAATTTCAGTAAAAAGACTTACCATTGTGTTCAATTCTCCGACTTTTTAATCTGAAAACAGAAAACGCTTTGTTAGAAAATGATCAACACATTTTTATTAAAAATACTTAGGTATATTAAAATCTGTTTTTCCAGAGAGACTTTTGCTGAAGCTATGATGCTACCTTCAGTTAATTAACAACAGTTTTTATAATACCGTTGAATACCATAGTGTCTTCTCTTGAGTGGTTATGTCATAGTTAATTAGCAAAAAAGGTAGATTTCCATCATCATTCTCTTGCCATATCCCAATTCATTTTGGGGTCGGCGCAGGATGTCTTCTTCTTCCATACTTCTCTATTACTCGTCATCTCATCAGACACCTCCTTTCTTGCCATATCATTCTTCACACAGTCCATCCATTGTTTCTTTGGTCTTCCTGTACTCTTAATACATCCATAGTTATACTCAAAACTTTCCTTACGACATAAATAGAGTTTATTTGTGTAAAATTTAAGGAAGGAACACGTGGATAAGACCTCCTTCTAATTGAACACGTTTATTTCGAATAATTCCGCGATATATCCACCGGTTAGCCAATCACCTCAATATATCCGAGATTTAACACAGTCGCAGGATCCTGTTTTTTCTATAGAGGATGAAGAACTTTACACCCTGTTTTTCACAACCTTACAAGCCAAAGTCTTTCTAAAACAATATAACAGTTCCTGTCAATAAGTCCAAAGTCTGAACAAACAGTAAGGAATCACAATATTTGAACTAGAACCTAGGTAAATCCTATTACCAGGCAAAGTCGAGTTTGCAACTTTTTCCAATCGGCTTACTGGCTGGTACAGTCGTGCAGAAAAGTGTCACCGTTCGGAAAAGGATTTTATTCTGTGCTCTGTTTTATAGCCCATTGCACGCTTTAAATGTTTTACTGGATAGTTTAAAGACGGTACCATTGGAAATGAGTTTATTTTACTCCCTTGGCTGACTTGACTGGTCGAGTGGTTGCAAGTGCGACTGCTGAGCATGAGGTTCTGGGTTAAATTCCCGGGTCAGGCTAAACGCAATTGGATTTTTCCATCAGGAATTTCACAGAGTCTGGAATCGTGCCAGGTTAATGAGGCTCGCCCCCTATTATATGGGTCTTTAACAGAACTGGTTTTCTACTTCTTTCGTGTCGATGGTAAAATTTGTTTAAATTTCTAGGGCCGTGGGTCCTACAAAATGCAGATGTTGAGAACATAACTGGTGAAATGTGGGTGTACTATTAGGTACACCTATGCCTAACCCTTCGAGGGTTACAGGTTTGATGTTAAGTTAAGAAGACCGTGTTAACCTCTACCCTCCTCCTAGTACTCCGCCTGATCAGCCAAGTTAAATAAAATGCAATTTTTGTACCACTTTCTTCTATAACAGTACGTTTCTCCACACCGCGCGCTCGCTAGCGCGTTCAGCTTAAATCTTTACATAGACGAGTGTCGAAGTGCCTTTGTTACTGTTTCTTTGTTCACCTTATTACTTTTTAAATTGAATCTTTATTAGCTATGGGGATATTTTATCGGGAACATAAGTCCAAAAATGACGTCGGTGACTGAAAAGTTGAGTGGTATGAGCATATGACGGAGTAATTGGCGGCACGGTTGGCGCAGTCGCAGAACGATTGACTGCTGCGTTACGTGTCACGGGTTCGATCCCCGCACGGATTGAATATTTGTATGGCTTACAGATAGTTTTCCGGACGTAGTTGTTTATGTATGTAAGTTTAAATGAATTAAAAGCACCCACGATACCCTCTTATTATTATTTAAAATTATTTTCAGATTTACACCTACCACTGCTTGTCTTTGCATCACCCAAAGGTTGACTGGTAGAAAATGCCTATGGCATTAAGTCCGCCTCAGTACTTCTGTGCTTGAAGTGTTAAATAAATAAATAAATAAATACAGGTGGAATTCCTAATGTGGGGCAACGTTTTTTTACAAAAGATTTTTGTGTAAAAAAAGATAAAACTATGAAAATGACATAAGGAAAGTTTTAAGTACCGTAACGTAGGAGGGGGTGGCAATAAAATTAAGGTAATACCAAAAAATGATAGACGGACGGTGTGAAATATAATGGCTAGAAAAGGATCAAGATTAAAACCAGAGAATGATGATAATGAACGTCCTCGGTGCCTGGGAAAGCATGTTAATAAGTCGTTGCTCCGGGGAATTATTTGTAAATCTTTGACAGTTGTTACGGGTAGTTAGTGGCCCGAAAGTCTGACAAAGTCTTACCAAGGGGTACCATTACCTAGTACTAACTGGGTTGTGGGAAAATACTAGGCAGATGATGAATGAGGATAATGAAGTTTCATGAGAATCATTCATAATTATCTACTGAATCTCCACTTACGTATTTAGCTCTCTATCGACTATATTGGGGTCGGCTTCCAGTCCAAGTCAGCTGGCTGAATACCAGTACTTTACATGGAGCGACTGCCTATCTGAGTTTCCAAATACAGTTACTGGTATAAATTCTGATTACCAGTATCGACTTCCAAGGATCTACTCCTTAACCAAAGTCTTCATCATCATTCGCCTGCCCTTATCCCAATTCATGTGGGGTCAGCGCAGCATGTCTTCTTCTTCCATACTTATCACCTCAACAGACACCTCCTTTCTTGCCATATCATCCTTTTTTTTTTTTCCGGATGGGAAATCATCAAATGACCCCCCCCACTCTGGGCGGAGCGGAAGGGAGTGTCAGACTTGTACTGACTAAAACCCATCCATGTTCCTTCTTTGCCCTTTGTGTTCCAGGGCCACGGTATCTCTTTCGAACAGTCCCGCAGCCCTGGCAGGCATCGGCCCATGCGGACCCCTACGTTACCATAAAGTCTTACTTTTAACCATTACGGTAAAATTTATATTTCCATTATTCGTATTACACATATTATTTACATTTTTAACTATTCCTACACAAAAACATTTAAAAATATAAAAAAAAAATAACAGCCCACCGGTATCTAGAATAGGGTGGGTCCAAACTGCTGACCCCTACTTATTTGCTGACATCTCTTTGAGGCGCACGTGGAACACGAACGCGCCGTCGACACGGCCTGTCGTCAAAAGACGGCCGGACGGCGAGCTGGCCCATAACTCGCCATCCACAGGCCCTGCCATATCATCCTTTACACAGTCCATCCATTGTTGCTTCCTCTACTATTAAACCCATCTACATTCATAGTCAAACTTTCCTCACGACATAACAAAAGTATCTGTAATAATTTGTATCGGGCGATAATTATGACATTTGATTCATGCATCACAGCAGCGATACCCTAGCGGTGTGACCGTCGCACTGCCAAGTCATAGGTCTGGAGTTCGAACCCAAGGCACGCACCTCTGGGCTGTGGGACTGTTCGAAAGAGATACCGTTTCCCTGGAACACAAAGGGCAAAGAAGGAACATGGATGGGTTTTAGTCAGTACAAGTCTGACACTCCCTTCCGCTCCGCCCAGAGTGGGGGGGGGGGGTCATTTGATGATATCACATTAAAAAAAAAAAATAAAGCACGCACCTCTGATTTTTCGGATTCATGGGCGTAACGTATAATTATCGCTTGATTCGGTTAAGGAAAACATCGTGAGAAAACAACAATGGCCGAGAGATATTTCTTGACTCGGACATGTAAAGCCAAGGCGGGAGGCGGCCCATGGTCGGCATAAAGCTCTGACACCAGGTTAGGCACTAACCACATGAAAAAAACACATGACATGATATTAATCAATGTTTAATTGTAATAATTCTAACTATGAAATATTAATTTATAATTTTTATTTTTTTGATAATATTGACAATTTTATTTAATAATTTTTAATATTTATCGCAAACCCTGCGTAGGAAACTACAGCTGTTTTGATAGGGAAAGAAAAAAAAAAAACCCGACAAGACGTCGTCCGTAAGACGTTATTAATGGAACGAAGATTTCGAGAGCTGTGAGCAGGGTGCGATGGTCTAGTTGGTTAAGACGTCCGGTGTCCGCTTGTTTAAATTTTACGTGCCTATTTCCAGGCAGAATGTACATGGCTTACACCTTTCTACCCCACCTGTATTTTAATTTAACCTACATTCATTGCAAATAAATGATTTGATTGATTGATAAAGAAAAAGATTTGATTTATGTAGGCACAGGGCGGAGTCGCAGGAAGAAATAGTATGTAAATAAACAAGTGGTTAAGCAAGTAAATTTGTTTTTCACCAACAAATAACAAAGTCTACTTCAAGAGAATAATTCCCTTTTATATTTCTAGTGTTGGAGATCTTCAAAAAGTTTTGCTTACAAAGGGTTTTCTTTGTGATAAGTTTTTTATTTGTCTTTGACTAGAATAGAACTAGAAGTTTTGGGGTTCAAAGAAAAGCTAAGTATTTTGTTGCTTTCAAAGAATAATAGAATTGTTTATTCTTTTACATTTTGAATTTTTTTTGTGCATCATTACATAGTATAAAACAAAATTGCTTCCCGCTGTCTGTCCCTTTGAATGCTTAGATCTTTAAAACTGCGCAACCGATTTTGATGCGGTTTTTTTAATAGGTTTAAGAGTGATTCTAGAGGAAGGTTTATAAAGGGTGTAAATAGACCCTTAACATAAACGAAAGGCCCTTATTGTCCTCGTCACTGCGATCATTTTTTTATTCTAGACCATACCTGGGAACCTGCTAGTTACGGAGATGTTGGGGGCCAAAGTTCCACCTTTTTTTTTAAATACGTGTTTTTAATGTAAGATTTTTACTTTACACACCTCCACGACCCCCGTACTATTCAATCCATTCATCAGCACAATGCTATGAATGCTTTCCATCGAGTCCTACCGTAAAACGTGATTTTTCCCCCCAATAAAAAAAGTCGATTCCCAGCATTAATTTTTGCATAAAGTTACTAAGTTTGATGTACAGAATGCTTGGTTGATGGACATGTGAAGGGTCGGTTTACACCCGGTATTTATATTAAGCCTTAAGCTTCTAGTCTAACCAGGTTCAGCTGAATACCAGTATTTAACATGGACCGACTGCCTATATGACCTCCACATCCCAGTTAGTACTGTTACCGATAAGCATAAGCATATTCAGCCTATAATTTTCCCACTGCTGGGACACAGGCCTCCTCTCTGTGAGAAGGAATGGGCTATAATCCACCACGCGGGCCCAGTGCGGGTTGGTAGATGTCACATGTCTTCGAATTTTTGGTTCTAGGACATGCCGGTTTCCTCACGATGTTTTCCTTCACCGTTTTGAGAGCAGTGGTGATGAAATAAATTACACAAAGTAATGTGCCTGGCTGGGTTCGAACCCACGACTTACTGCTCGTAAGTCGGGGCCGCCACCACTGGGCCACCGCTGCTGTTACCGATACCCCTTGATAATAATAATGTATTTATTGTTCCACAAAATAGGTGACATACAAGTTCAGTACAAATTTATGTGCAAGAGTGAACAGATGATGTACTGCTGGTACTTAAAAAAGGAAACCCTGAGCTATAAGTACCAGCTGCCCTTAAATGACACAGTGAAAGCAGTTCGTGATATTACATGCAAACATGTTAAATGAAGTTGCCGAGACAACAACAATACATTTCATTAATAATATGGAAAACAAAATTTAAAGAGTAGAATCGCTGAAACTAGTAGTAAATTAAGCTTGTGGTAGAGGGGGAGTGGTTATTTGTGTGTATGAGTGTTGTGTGTGTGTATGTATGTGTATGTGTATAGGTGTATGTGTGCGTGTGTATGTGTTTGTTATATTTGTTATTTAACTGGATGAAGGAGTTTCTCTGTCTCATCATAGTTAAGTTTTAGAAGCCAATCAATCACAGCTTTTTTACAGTCATGCTTATGTTTAGGATTAATATTCAATAACTTGTTTGCTTTGGCATACAAAAATCGTCCGAGGAAACAGAAGAATCTCTGGCTGAAGGAAGTCCTGAGAGTGACACCCAAAGGAAGTTTAAGCCTACGAGTAGAGTGATTTTGGGAGTTTATAGAAACATGGTCACTCTTTGTGTTTAATGAATGTTGCCTTAGAATAATTTGAAGAATAAAGAGTTGACGCACCGTTAAAACCTCACAGTACTCATAGAGTTCCTTGGTAGGGTAGCGAAAAGGTTTAAAGGTACTTACTTTTAACACTGCTCTCTGCGCGCGTTCAAGAGCTAATAGATTAGTCTTACAGGCACCGCCCCATGAGGAAATACAATAACTAATCAATGATTGGCACAAGGCATAGTAAACCATCTTTAAAATTTTAGGTTCCGCGACGTGTCTCAGATGTTTGAAAATATAGATTAATTTCCGGATTCGCCCTGTCAATAGTTTAATATGCGGTACAAAACTTAATCTTTCGTCTAGAATCACTCCTAGATATTTGATAGTAGGAGAATTTTGAAGTTTTGGACAGTTGCATATAACTGAAGTATTGGCTGTATGATTATGAGCGGTAATGCAAAATTTGCTTTTGTCGAATTTTTGTGTTTTTTTAATATTGAATACTAGGTACTTGGTTTTATCTACATTAAGTGACAGGGTATTATCGGTTAGCCATTCAGTTATTTTATCAAACCCCACTTGTGCTGCGTTAAAAACTTTCTCCCAAGTGTCCCCTGTAAAAATAATTGCTGTATCATCTGCGAAAGCCAGAAGTTTGCCGTTTGCGATGTCTAATTTGCAAAGTTCATTAAGGTACACCAAGAAGAGCGTAGGTCCAAGGATGCTCCCTTGCGGAACGCCGTACTTTATGGGAAGATCTTTACTTATATGATCGCCGATTTTTACACATTGTGTTCGATCAGTCAGATAACTTTGGAACAGCTTCAGCTGTTTATCTCTGATACCAATCTTCTCTAATTTTAGAATGAGTCTGGGGATGGCGACCGTGTCAAAGGCCTTAGCCAAATCCAGGAATATTGCCAACCATTTGTTGCTCCTGTCCAAGGCTTTAACAATGTAATCAGAGAGATCATGAACTGCGTCATTTGTAGATGTATTTTTGTGATAAGAATAGATGTCAGACTTTCTGGTCACTGACTACCCGTAACGACTGTCAAAGATCTACAAATGACAGCCGGGATCAAGGGCTTAACGTGCATTCCGAGGTACAGAGGAAAATCAGTATGTAAGGAGTGGTCACCCATCCACGGACCAACCTCGCACGAAGCGTTTTGATACTTCATTTATTATGCGCACAGTCAAGGAGTGGAATTCCCTGCCTGCGTCGGTGTTCCCAAGTTCATATGATCCCAATCTATTTAAGTCGCGAGTTAATAGGCTTCGTATCGGTTAGTTCGTTCTATTGTCGACCTTATCTCTGTCCTCAGGACTAGATTGAAGTTAAGAGTAAGATCATTTAATATAAAAAAAACCTAGGTAAGCACGGTTTATCCTGAAGATCGACCCGAGCGGCTGTTATTATTTAGCAACGAGCTCCTGCAGCCCCAATTTACCTGACTTAAAATTTAAAATGCATTATAGATTTATTTCCCTATACCTTATAATGAAATTTAATTCTCTCAGTGACGAAATAATTCACCTCCGTCCGGAAAAAATATCGGATCCGTTTTAAAATTCATACAAAACCGTTCACATGAAACTCCATTACTTTTTATTTCACTTCACATCCTCATTATAATATTAAAACTACTGCTTTATTCGTCACATAAAAAAAGACTTTAAAAGAATGAACGTAACTTTCAATTTTGCTTTTCAATGATCCAACAGAAACAAACAGAGCACAACTTTGTCACTCACATGAAATGGAACCTTTAACTTTGATAGGTAAAGTTGAAAGTCGACTGAGAGTTTCTTGCAAAGAAAATGGGAAGCCGAGGGCTGATTCTTGCCGGTTGCTACTCTAAAATACATCCTCGACGTTAAAGATTACGGTTCAAAATCAAACTTACGTGTTCAGACGATATTTCGTAGCCGCTGCGTCAACATTGGCCAAGTCATGTGTGTTGTGGACGAGCAACGCATCTGCAAACAAACAAAATACTGTTATATGTGTATAGATATAGAATAGGATTTACGTTAGCCTTGCATCCTGAGCTTGGATGAACAAAAAAAATACAGTAGAGTACAAAGGTATTGCCCCCAAGTTGTTGTACTGGATTTTACAGAGGATTTTTTTATTGTGTGTTTTCTATTGTTAGGGGAGCGTGTGGCTAAACAATAACAGTCGCACGGGTCGATCTGACTAGTGTTTGCCAAGGTCGATCCCTGGATGGGTGACCATTACTCTTTATGAGTTTCTGTTAAGCTTTTGGTCCCGCCTTTAATTTGCAGATCTTTGACCACCGTTATGAGTTGTCCCGTAAGTCAGACAATCAGTCTTACCAAGGTGTTTAGTCATCACTCAGTGTGGTGTACTGACGGCTTACAATATGGCGGACTAGTTATTTTTTATGCAATCTTATGATATGGGTATCAAATGAAAGGGTTTTCTGAGAAGAATACAAAAAAATAAATTGGCATCACTCTAAAGCGTAGTTTTTTTTTTAGACACCGTGGCCTTGGAACAAAATGGGCAAAGAAGAAACATGGATGGGTTTTAGTCAGTACAAGTCTGACACTCCCTTCCGCTCCGCCCAGAGAGGGGGGGGTCATTTGATGATTTCCCATCCGATAAAAAAAAAAGCAAAGTTGGTCACCGTTCCGTATCAATAACTGCAATACAAATAGACAGAACCTCCTTGTTAGTTGTATTGATATTTTATAATCAATCCATTTGTAAGCACCAATTCTTATCGACAGTACCTTTTCTTCTTCATCATACGATATTCATTCATGATTCATGGTCATTTGATGATTTCACATCCGAAAAAAAAAAAAAAAAAAGCGTAGTTATTCAGTTCTTTTTAAATTATAATATTGTTTATTGACATTCAAAATGTACTGCACATCAACCTTCTTTGAATAAATAACTTGCGATTCTGGTTATGCCCTGAATCTTTAGTAAAAGTTTCTGTCACAAAGGTTGTTAAGGCTTATAAAGTTAAAGAAAGAAAAATATTTATCTGACACAGCAACTTATTGTAGGTGTCAAAGCTGACTAAGAGCGAACCCAAAATAAATCCACGAAATTCTCAAACAACTAACAAACATCGTTAGGATTCAAGAAAGTTATAATATAGAAGTAAAACATTTTCTATTAAAAATAAGAAGCTGATGTCGCCAAACTTTTTCTTTGTCACTACATAGTATAAAACAAGTCGCTTGCCGCTGTCTGTCTGTCCCTACATATGTTTAGATCTTTAAAACTACGCAACGGATTTCGATGCGGTTTTTTTTAATCATCATCATTCATCATCATTTCAGCCGAAAGACGTCCACTGCTGGACATAGGCCTCCCCCAAGTATCGCCACATTGACCGATCCCGTGCGTCTCACATCCAGCGGATCCCCACAACCTTTACCAGGTCATCGGTCCACCTAGTGAGAGGCCTTCCAACGCAACGTCTTCCAGTTCGCGGTCGCCACTCCAGAACTTTCCGGTTTATATGTAAATATTGCACCCGTGTGAAGCCGGGGCGGATCGCTAATTACACATAATACAAGGTATAAACGAACCCTTCACGAAGCCGGAAAACAAGCATTCTGTACATCAAACTAAGTAACGCTAAGCAAAAATTATTGCTGGGAAACGACTTTTTTTTTTTGGGGTGAAAAATCACGTTTTACGGTAAGACTCAATGTAACGCACTTAAAACATTGTGCTGATGGATGGATTGAATAGTACGGGGGTCGTGGAGGTAAGTATAGTAAAGTTATAACATAAAAAAATTACCTAAATTAAAAAAAAAATTGTGGAAATAATACATAACATAACATCACGCTTGTAATCCCCGAAGGATTCGGCAGAGGTGTATTTGATAGTACACCCACATTTCACCAGTCCATGTTTAAGTCCTATGTAATAAGGGGCGAGCCTATTGCCTCGGGAATCGAACCCAGGACCTCACGCTCAGCAGTCGCACTTGCGACCTCTCGACCAATGAGGCGTCCTCAGATTCTTAAAAACTCCCAAATACAGAGTTTTTGAAATCTCATTTGAAGGTCTTGGGTATTTCATTACCTCAAAACCGACAAGTCGTAACAAGCAAAGTTGGTATAATCCGAATTAAAGGGCTCTTTACTAAGTAACTTAACTCATTGTTGTTTGGTGAAAGTTTCGGGAGGTATTTTTGTGAGGTTCGCCTAAGTTTTGGGAAAAAAAAAATTATATGAAACTTCATGCCATCAGGTCTTTTTTCCATTAAGAGTTTTTTTGTGATAATGTGTAATATATTTTTAAGAGGTTAAATTCTGCACAAGTCAATCAAAGGACTCAATGTAACGCGCCCAAAACAATGTGCTGATGGATGCATTGAATAATAGGAGGGTCGTGGAAGTACTTGGTGAAGTTATAACATTAAAAACTTGATTGAAAAAAAAATTGTGACAAAAATGGAACTTTGTACCCTCTGGGGGGTGCAAAGTTCCATTTTTGTTACAATTTTTTCGCAATTTCAAGGAGAACAAGTGCATTTTGGATTATTTTTACAACCATTATAGTTTTAATAATGTTTAATTAATATCATAGTTTATGGCATTTAAAAACACACTTTTCTCTTCCTATTCTCACATACTAAAAATGCACTCAAAAAGTCCCTATGTAATGTCCATTAAAGTATATAATAAACTACCCGGATCAATAAAAAACGAAGAAAAAACTCACACATTTCTAAAAAAACTAAGAGATTTTTTGTTAAAGAAAAGCTACTACTCATTAAATGAATATTTAAGTGATATACATATAAAGTCATAATTTTAGTAGTCAAAATTAAATATTTATATTATATTTATTAATTATTACAAGATCTCCCAATAGATACCTATTTATATTCTATATTATAAATACCTACTATTAGTTTATCTTAGAAATTACCTACCTACTGTATAATAATTATAATTTACAAGTGCTTCCTCTCTCCTAACTCACTTATTTGCTGTGCCCGACAGGGTCCATGTGATCTAATTTTAAGTTTTACCACCTAAGTACTACATGTGGAATGCAATAAAGTATTGAGTATTGAGTATTGAGTACTATAGTCTACATTTTCTTTTAAATTGTTACTTTCGGTGGTCTGCTGTTAGAAATTTCTTAAGACATATGCAGTACTCAATTATTATAACATAGCATCACGCCTGTTATTCGCGAAAAGTTAGGCGTCGTCCTAATTGAAAGCGAATGCGCGATCATCACGCGAGTTAGCGATGCGACCATCGCGTGCTCGCGCGAAGACAAAAACTGAGTGTCCGCGAATACGCGATCATTGCGCAAACGTCAATTAAGACACCTATAAATTCGACATCAATGTTTGATCGTGCGTTCTTACGAACTAAGTTGCGCGCATCATGATCGCGGATTCGCGTTTTATTAGGACGAAGCCTTTGCAGAGGTGCCTAATGGTACACTTAAATATGATATGTTTATTTTAGTATTATTTATTGACAACAAACAAATGAGCAAGTAATTTCTATGATGTTTTAGTTCGAATTTTGGTTCAAATAGACGTCAGACTCATTTTCCTGGAAACGTCAGAAGCAAATTATTTTACCTTATAACGATACAAATATAACATGACAAGTGAAGTGCTTCTCAGAATTTGTTACGAGAACGTCAAGAAAGGCGAAGGTAGTGGAGTTTTTGATGCTTTTAGTTATCATACGTATCAAAACACGTCTTGTTAATGTAAATTTTAATAACATATCTTGCTATCACGACTGTTAACCTCTAAAGGTTTGGCAGAGGTGTACTACTACCACATTTTGGCTGTTGTTTTAGCCCAATGTAAAAGGGGGCCAGCCTATTGCCATCAATCGGGCACAAATCTAGGCTTCGGGCTGCCACCGAGAAGAGAAATGGTGGAGAAATTCAATAAAACTTGTGAACACTAGGCCAACGTGAACAAGGCAGTCAGTAAATATATGTATGTTACCGGCGAAACCCGATTTCAGGCCAAACTAGGTTATTCCAGGCCAAACTGGTTTACTGGTTTATTGCAAAGCAATTACTATGATGTAGCGCTCGCCGGCCGCTGCCCGAGCACCGCTCGCTACGCTCGCTCGGCTCGCGGGTTGGCCACCCATTTAGTCGGGGTGCTCTATGATTGTCCTTTTGTGATGATCCCTAGTTTGACCTAGGACAAATTTGTTTGGCCTGAAATTGGATTTGGCCGGTAACGTATGCATACATTATAATTAATGTGACTTTATGAAAAAAAATAAAAAATCACTAATTACTTTATATAATTATATTTCTAGCCTCCATGCTACCTCATTGTCTCTTAGCTGTCATCATTCCTTTAAATAAAGAAAATCTCAACACATGAATAGAAAAAAAAATCTCACCACGTTGCTTTAACATAATTATTTACGACACCGAGACGAAAGCAAACTAGGACAACTTGAAGCTTCCTTTCAATCAAACTAGAACATTATAAGCACCCTTATTGACATGTTAATAAGGTCGTGGATCCCCTACACAAATAATACTGGCCATCGAAAAAAACCCACATACACAGAGTAAAAAAGTTCCCCACCACACACAACAGTACGGCAACGTATTCAGTCTGTTTGCATACGGACGATGCTCTGTGTTCATTAAAATGCATGAAGTGACGTCATCCGGACACAGACTAGTGGTTGCGGTGTATTGTGCCTATGTGGAACGTGGCTCAGTGAGGCGTGTGAATTTGGGAGGTAGGAAGATTGGAGTTGTAGGTGATAAGCTGGGAGTATGGTCTCCCCATTTTTGTAGCAGGAATTAAAATAGAATCTCTCAAACAGATCTTGATGACATTTTAATCATTTGAGCATGGTGATTGCGTGCAAATGAAAATAGTAAATAATACTCTGACGTCTGACAGGGGGGAATGGATGAAGTAAACGTGTTGCGCCTACTCCAAGTTGAATGGGACAAGGGCAAGAAGATCATGATGATCATAGTGATAGCGACCAATTTGTGATGACAAGAAAAGCCCACCCCGCACAGTTCTCTTCTAAATCTTCAACTTGTGTAATCAGAATAACACTTGCACGTCACAAAATGACGGGGCATAATTATTTTGTCTTCAATACCAATTTTGATGTTTAAATTTATGACACAGTCCAATCTCCGTGGAGATTATCCAGGTACGCAGGAGATACAGCACAAGGTGGGTGCCTAAATACAGATGCATTTATTATTGTCATAATTCGATGGGACGTCAGTTCGAAACGAACAGGCGCTAGACCAACGGCTTTTTTTTTCGGATGGGAAATCATCAAATGACCCCCGCTCTGGGCGGAGCGGAAGGGAGTGAAAAGCTTCTACTGACTAAAATCCATCCATGTTCCTTCTTTGCCCTTTGTGTTGCAGGGCCGCGGTTTCTCTTTCAAACAGTCCCGCAGCCCTGGCAGGCATCGGCCCTTGCGGACCCCTACATTGTTGCTGACATCTCTTTGAGGCGCACGTGGAACACGAACGCGCCGTCGACACGGCCTGTCGTCATAAGATGGCCTAGACCAACGGCTTAATGTGCTTTCTAAACTCCGAGTTGCTACTGAAAAAATTTTAATGGAAATATCCAATAACTAAATCAAAAAATATTCAAAATAGATAGATACTTAATCAGCAGTTTTTGAACTTCAAAATTTAAAAAAGGTACTCCCCAAAAAGGTTGCCCTTAGCCACTTCCAAGTGTTTAAGCTGGGAAGAAAAAGTTTGATCCGCTACTTTTTCTTTGCTCCCACACTTTGCCCGATCGACATGAACCCAGGAAATCAGCAACCTTGCTTGCAACCACGACACAGGGATCAAATAGCCAACATCATCATCATCATCTGTCTAGCCTTTTCCCAACTATGTTGGGGTCGGCTTCCAGTCTAACCGGATAAAGCCGAATACCAGTATTTTACGTATGGAGCGACTGCCTATCTGACCTCCACAACCCAGTTAGAGCAATTTAATACTGATGACGAATCGGGAACATCAAAAGTAAATAAAAATTCATTTGTTTTCTTATGATGACGAATCGGGACTTCTTGTATGGAAAAAAAATTGGTGACGAGTCGGAACAGTGAAGAGTCGGGCATAGTCAATACGATACCCCTTGGTATGACTGGTTGTCAGACTTTTTGGTCCACTGACTACCTGACGACTATCAAAGATCTACAAATAACAGCCGGGACCAACGGCTTAACGTTGTTTCCGAGGCATGAAGGAAACTCGGTATGTAACAGCCAACACCTACTCAAAAACAAAAGACCATCACCTCTTCTTCTTCCAATCTTTGCTCACTGCGCTTTTATCACCAGCTAAGAGAGATTCTTTTACGATGTGTAATAAAAACAAGTTGCTGAACAAAAAACAGCACTTTTTAGTTCAAACGGGTTCCGTATGCTATCTTACATAAAGCGGAGTGTATGTGAATGTTTTAATGAATTACGAATGAGTGTGTCAATGTGTGTTTTCGGGTGCAATGTTTTTCGACAGCTTCGAGGATGAAATTCGCTGTGAACGCTCTCTGTTTATTCTTTAAGTGCTATTTGGGGATTATTGGTTCTTATTCTGTTTGTGTATTTTAGTAGAAGTTAGTATATATTTTTAACAATATGAACTTGACCATCATCAACTGGGATATATCAACTTGAACTTAATCATCTCGTCATCATCATTTCAGCCGAAAGACGTCCACTGCTGGACAAAAGCCTCCCCTAAGTGTCGCCACCTTGACCGGTCCCGTGCGTCTCGCATCCAGCGAATCTCCTCAACTTTCACCAGGTCATCGGTCCACCTAGTGGGAGGCCTTCCATCACAAAGTCTTCCGGTTCGCGGTCGCCCCTCCAGAACTTTTCGGCCTGATCGGCCATCCGTTCTGCGAGCAATGTGCCCTGCCCACTGCCTCTTAAGTTTGGCAATTCTTTGGGCTACGTCGGTAGCCTTGGTTCTCTTGCGGATGTCTTCATTTCTGATCAGGCAAGGAAGCTTCGAGCATAGCTCTTTGGGTGACTTTAGTCCTTCCGATGAGGCCCATTTTGAGCGACCACGTGTCGGTCCCGTATGTAATCACTGCCTAGCCTTTTCCCAACTATGTTGTGGTCTGCTTTCAGTGTAATTGAATGCAGCTGAATACCAGTATTTTAAATGTAAAACATGTAGTATTTTCTGAAAAGTGTATTTGTCATTTTTATTTTTGGTGCCTTTTTGCTTTGTGGTGATCCGGTTTATTTGTTGGTGCCAGTGAATTTCAGGAAATATATATTTCATAAAATACAGGGTGTAAACGGACTCTTCACGTAACCGTCAACCAAGCATTCTGTACATCAAACTAAAAAAACTACGCAAAAATTGTTGCTGGGAAACGACTTTGTGGGAAACAAAGAGTTTACAGCTTCCTGAAAGGTCTGTTAACACATTGTATGACGTTGGCATAAGTTACCGAAAAATCTATGTCAATGTTTTGTTTATGGGTGAAAAGGTCTTTTTGCCTATGTAACAGTTTGGGACAACCTTAGTGAAGTTTTTATTTATAGGTTTTGAAAAGTTGATCGCCTCGTTAGTCTAGTGATCGCATTTGCTAGTGCTGAGCATGAGGACCTGGATTCAATTCCCAGGTCGGGCAAATTGTGAGGAATTTCGTAGAAGCAGCCACGGATTCCGGATTTGTGTGCCCGTTGAAGGCAATAGGCTAGCAAAAAACATAACTGGCAAAATGTGGGTGTTACATTAGGGACACCTCTGCCTAACCCTTTGGGGATTACAGGCCTGATGTTATGTTTTCAAAAGTGTTAAACCAATACCGAGGCCAACTATACCTACCAAAAACACAACAATCCTACAGCTTATCAGCTTATGTATTCAGATCAATACATAACAATTGTCAGAAGCATGTATGCTACCAATTAGCCTAAATAATTCATAATAGTATACCGCTTCACGTGTCTAATTGGTCTTGAGAGCTGGTTGTGAGGTAGTTCAGTTGAATGCTCGGATACCTTTGAATGGTGACCAATCTAAACTAATACTAGTTTTCGCTCGCGGCGTCGCTCGCGTTAATTTATAATTTGACAACCTAGCGGTGTGAAATATACTTTAGGACCTATTCTCATACCTACCAAATATACATTAAAAATTTCATAAAAATCGGTCGAGCCTTTTCGGAGGAGTGCGACGAGAAACACCGTGACATAAGATTTGTATATATGTATATAAGAAGATTATAAAGCTGAAGAGTTTGTTTGGTTGGTTAAAAGCGCGAATATCAGGAACGAATTGTAAAAATATTTTATTGTTGGATAGCCCATTTATCGAGGAAGGCTATAACATCACGCTACGACCTACAGGAGCGGAGCATCAATGAATACGTTATTCATCACAAGTTTTGTATTTAATTTTGAACGAAATTGCCATTTACATCATTTGATTTCAAATGCGCTATAAAAAAAAACAAAAAATAAAATTTGTACAATTGTGTAATTGATGGATTGTCAACCGACGTCTGTCAATTCGGTTTTATTAAATAGATCATAGAGACGAAGGATGTGTGTGATTGACTGTCGATTACAGTCAAAGCTTGTAAATTCTTTTTTCAGAAATAATATCCCAAAACCATTTAAAATTGAATATAAATAAAACCCGAATAAGCATTACATCTTTAATTACACACCCAATTGGAAATTCCGGAACCAATTTCCTCTATTTGTATTCGATTAAGGCTTCGTATACAGGATGTTACTGAAATATATCGTGTCTATACATCAGCGTCACTTGCCGTAAGAAACGTATGAAGGAATTGACGTGAGATATGACTAGTATTTTATCATAGAGGGAAAATATAATAACGCCTTTTTAGGACAACCTGTGTATGATGTTTTGGTGGTGAGTAACGGGTTCCTATATATTTCTGGTTGTTATTAAAAGAGCTGTGTTTTCATGACGATAATAATCAAATTTTTATTCCCACCGGAGTCACAAGTCATCTACAACATTAGTTTTAGTATATGCGAAACCTTTTTTTTTTTTTTTTCCGTATGGGAAATCATCAAATGACCCCCCCCAATCTGGGCGGAGCGGAAGGGAGTGTCAGACTTGTACTGACTAAAACCCATCCATGTTCCTTCTTTGCCCTTTGTGTTCCAGGGCCACGGTATCTCTTTCGAACAGTCCCGCAGCCCTGGCAGGCATCGGCCCTTGTGGACCCCTACTTATTTGCTGACATCTCTTTGAGGCGCACGTGGAACACGAACGCGCCGTCGACACGGCCTGTCGTCATAAAACGGCCGGACGGCGAGCTGGCCCATAACTCACCGTCCACAGGTCCGCGCCTACGGTGGCCGGGAGCCACCACGTGACCCCCAACGCCCAGGGCGTCTCCCGCGGCGACTGGGACGTGAGGTTCTTTCCCTCTCACGTCCCGCCACCTCCTTCACTAGCATGACTGCTTCGCAGAAGGAGGTGACGGCTTCCCATTCCCTCTCGCTCCGGACCATGGCTTGAACTTGATATGGCCGGACGCGAGAGATCGCCGCCGCCAATCGCCGCTACGAGGACACGGCGGTGCTCCGCCCAAGCGGGGCAGACCTCCACGGTGTGCTCCACCGTGTCCTCCGGACGATCCTCGCAGTGGAGTATATGCGAAACCTGAAACACGTGTCTAGTATTTTTCTGTAAATAATCTAAGTACAGACAACTTATAACTTTGTGATTTTTCATGGTACAGAATTTCACAACTGTATCATGAAAAATCACAAAGTTATAAGCTTGTTCTGTTACCTGGTTGTCCGCACAAAAACGCAGTCAACACGCAGCGCCACCGCGTGTGCGCCTCCAGCGTCGTTTTTAGCTCATTGATGATAATAATTTGGCAGTAGGTACCTAAATGATTGCGGTAGGTACTTAGTGTCGCTCGGTGTCTAACTTGTAACCTTTTTTAAATATTTTTGGGACGAAATATAACATGGTTTAAAAATTGTTGGAATCGATTCAGTTACTTATTCTGAACAAACTATATTCCGGTTTCGCATATACTAAAAATAATGTTGTACACAAATCAGTATTTTAAGTGTCTGTTTGTAATTTCAAAAGAACAGCTTTTTACTGAATGCATATGAAACTATAAGGTGGAAGTTTTTCAATTTGGCGTGGATGGTTAAATCCAAAACTGTGAGTAATAGCGAAAAATACTCAAATTATCGAGCCCAATTTGATGGAAACAAAAAGTAGTAAAAAAAAAACTTAAATAGTATATGTTATTTTCTGTGTTGTCTACTGTGTATGCATAAATAAATAAAACTCCATCATTAGATTTTTGGAAAATCAATATTCTTAGCCAGGAACGGAACCTGTTGATTTTGAAAAAATAAATACACGCTGTATCATTACACCATTCGATAGCTTCGGTATTAAGGAACAAATATTGGGAAGTATTGTTGAAAACCGTAAATATTATGTAGTTTATTAACAAAATACCTGCAAGTTTATACGGAACCCTCGGTGTGCGAGTCCAACTCACACTAGGCCGGTTTTTACTAACATGGTTACATAGACTGCTAAATCATAATCCTTCCTTTTGAATTTGCCACAGTCGGGTAAAAATAATGATCACAGAGACATGATCATAATTTTATGTCTTGAGAACCTTCCGTGGGTATAATATCTTGCTTAGTTCAATAATTTCGTGCAATAGAAGGTAAGTAGGCATAGCTAATCAATGGAATGTGTTTGAGCGTCAATCAGATTTAATATAATCTACATATAGTGCTAAGCATATAGCGATTATGTACCCACATAAGCACGCAGATTATAATTATCGGATTTATGCGTCAAATTAGGCTAATTGAATCGATATATATAGGGAAGACTAAGAGGATACACACACAAAACAGAAAAGCCAACAGTGAATTCCACTGGCCTCCCCCAAATGTAAAATAGTAAAATATTTATGTCAAATTACAAATTATTCATTAAAAATAGTAAATTCTCTAAATTATCGTGAAAACCATATTTATCTGATTCCGTTATATAATTCCTTAAGAAAAACAAAGCAGAAAAAAGCAACTTTGTTTCGGGCCTGTAGACGGCGAGTTATGGGCTAGCACGCCGTCCGGCCGTCTTATGACGACAGGCCGTTCGACGGCGCGTTCGTGTTCCACGTGCGCCTCAAAGAGATGTCAGCAAATAAGTAGGGGTCCGCATGGGTCGATGCCTGCCAGGGCTGCGGGACTGTTCGAAAGACATACCGTGGCCCTGGAGCGCAAAGGGGCAAAGAAGGAACATGGGTGGGTTTAGTCAGTACGAGTCTGACACTCCCTTCCGCTCCGCCCAGAGTGGGGGGATCATTTGATGATTTCCCATTCGAAAAGAAAAAAAAACAGTGAATTCCACAGACTGGCGGTTCGCACAATAAATGTGGAAGTATACCGCTTTATTCGGGTCCGTCGAGCTTCAACCATATAACCGTGATGCTTCGCTGTATCTCTACTCGTCCGATGACAGTATGTTTTTGTTAAAGAAAATTAAAAACTAAACATTAATTAATAGGATATTATATTGCTTGCCTAGGTTGGTCTGTGGATGGGTGACCGCCCATTACATACCGAGTTTCCTCCGTGCCTCGGAAAGCACGTTAAGCCGTTGGTCCCGGCTGTCATTTGTAGATCTTTGACAGTCGTTAGGCAGTCAGTGGCCCAAAAAGTCTGACAACCAGTCTTATCAAGGGCTATCGTATTACCCAGTACTGACTGGGTTGTGGAGGTTAGATAGGCAGTCGCTCCATGTAAAATACTGGTATTCAACTGCATCCGGGTAGACTGGAAGCCGACTCCAATATAGTTGGGAAAAGGTTAGGCAGATGATGATGATTAATTAATAGGATAGAAAATAATTCAAACTTAACAACAAGGAAAAGTAATCAAGCGCTCTTCCTCTCTACCTATATAAAAAATTTGCTGTGCCCGACAGGGTCCATAATTGTTTATATTCTTTTATTTACCACCTGTAAGTGTACATTATGGATATAGCAATAAACGATTTATTTTGATTTGATTTAAACTTGTCGATTATTAAAAACTTGAGAGTTCTTAATTTTGTATTCATGATCATCATCATCATATCAGCCCGGAATCACCCCCTGCTGGATATAGGCCGTCCCTCTTT
The DNA here is from genome assembly GCA_963576755.1 of Noctua janthina. Classification (NCBI taxonomy): domain Eukaryota; kingdom Metazoa; phylum Arthropoda; class Insecta; order Lepidoptera; family Noctuidae; genus Noctua; species Noctua janthina. The sequence goes on from OY755074.1 coordinate 3,571,959, forward strand.
TCTGCCACACTTCCCGGTTCTGTGCGTCCCTTAACTCTTAAGGTTTGCATTAATGATAATTAAACACAAAAACTTAACCCTTCGTTGGCAGTCGGGTAAAAAACACTAACGAGGTAATTTTAATGAAGTTCTAACAATTATTAGAATTATCGGGAACACCCAAAAAAAAAAACTATAATTACTCTTGAGACTCTCAGTCAATGTTATCAAAATAAATCTTGAACACACAACTTAAAGGCACCACCGTTCTCTCGACATAATTCCATAATAATAATATCATTATGAGCGAAAATTCCTCTCCTACGATAATAATATAATATAACAAAGTCGCAAATTATCAAGAACCAATTTGGAACCTCAAAAGGATTTGCGTAAAGATTATTTCGTCGTTATGTTTAAGTACAAAGACTTGCTATGTTGTGATGCTTAAACAGGGTGTAACAGAAAGGGTATAGTCATATGAAAGGATATGCTGCAGTTCATCAAACTGCACAACTTCCTCCATGGGTCCAATATCGTAAGTGCGAAAAAATTATCAGCTGTCCCATACATTTGGGTCGAACAGGCATTGAAATTTAGTATGGGACAGCTGATATTTTATCTGTATGTCGGAACCGGTCATTAGTACGGACATAAAATGAATCGCAAGTGTGCTGGTGGTGACGTCACGCTGCCTTCTTACAAGTCTACCCTCACCACAGCTTACTTCTACAGAGCCCTGATGTTACAGTTTGGAGGCGAGGAGGACATTGAATGTCTGATCGCAGCGGAGTTGAGACGTCTTGGAACTGTACCCGATTCATTGTGCTCCGTGTTATTGTGTTAAATTGTAATGTCAACTAACTTGTCAGTTTATTATAAACAGTGTATCGTACCTAGTGTATTTTCATTGCACGAAACCCATCGTCTGCCCACATGATATACGAGCCAACGGAATAAAATCCTGACAAATCCAACATGTATATATAAAATGGTAAACTGACTGACTGACTGACTGACTGACTGACTGACTGACTGACTGACTGGGTGATATATCAACACACAGCCCAAACCGCTGGTCCTAGAGACATGAAACTTGGAGGGTGTATTCTTTGTGATGAGTAAGTATCCACTAAGAAAGGATTTTTTGGGATTCCACCCCTAAAGGGGTAAATAGGGGATGGAAATTTATATGAAAGTCCGTCAGTTTTGAAGTTAGGATCTTCAAATTTTGTGTTTAGGCTGACAATTGAAAATTAATTTATAGGTGTCTCAGCGTTTTTGATAATTCTACCCCCGAAGGGTTAAAAAGGGGGATGAAGGTAAGTAACCAAGTTTGTTCGGTACGTTCCCGTCGGATATTTTTCGACATCCACGCGGGCGAAGCCGCGGGCAAAAGCTAAAAAATAAAATTGCTCTTTCCTACAAAATTGTGATTTAAAACAAAAAGTTGCTGATGAAATTTTTATCTGGGGGGGGTTCAGAATGATTTATTGAAACGTGGCAACTGTTTTAATGTCGGAGTCCCTTCCACCATGTAGATAAACATTCGCTTATGTGTATGTTATACATAATTAATGACATTGGACTAAGGAGTAGGAGAGAAGCGCTTGGTCGTGACTGGGGACAGATTGCTGGTCTTTTGTGCTATCGTAAGAGGCATAATTTGATATTTCGAGTTGGAATATGTTTACTTCCAACTTTACAAGTAACTTTTACAGCAATAAGGAGAATTTCGTAAATAAACTTGATAGAACTAGAAATATAGGAGCCATTAAGAGTAAAAAAAATAGATTGAGCTTTGATATCTTGAGTAAAAGTTCCTCCAGGTCCTTATAACATTGATATTTAATGGGAGTAAAAGTACCCTTAACGAAGCCGAAAGGCACTTATTCTCTTCATCATTGCGTCCTTTTTAATTCTAGACCATACCTGGTAACCTTCTAGTTTTTTAGATATAGGGGCTCAAAGTTCCAACTTTTTCAAAAGTTTTTTTTGTTTAAACTTTACTTTAAATACCTGCATGATCAACTACTACCAACCACCAACCACCATCCCAACCTACCTAGTTACTACAAAATCAAAATCAAAGCAAGTAGTCCAGTTACAGGCACTTTTGAACTGTCGAAACAAAGACAACAATGGAATGTAGCTACAGTCCCAGTCACAAGGCATAAAAACTGTGAAAGTACTGTAGTTGCCCATTCCCTAACGTAGATCTCTATGGAGAAGAACGGGCAAAAAACTCCATGGAAGTATCCATGGAGTTTCTTGCCAGTTTTAAATCATAATATTGTTACAAAACCTTGGTTACATCATTCATGTTGAGATGGCATGGATACATTTAGCACAACCCAGTTAGTATTGTGAAATACGGTAGGTACCCTTTGGTAAAACTGGTTATCAGATTATTCTAGCCACTGACTACTCGTAACACCATTAAAAAATACACTTCGACATAAATAAAACATGATTCCGGTAACCCAAATAACTTCAAAAGATTAATTAATCCCTCGCATCTCACAAACGCGCGTATCAAAGGATAAAACCAGAATATTGCAATATTCTCCACTTCACACTGCACTGCAATGATAATATTGTACGGACAAAAATACAGCAGAATATAGTGGTTGGAGTCATTAAAATTTGTACGGACCGATGCGTTTATGAGTATCGCTGGAAACAAAGCCGGGATTTCTGTTTAGTAGAAAAAAAAATGTAATGTTTTTTTTTTTTTCATCTCATTTTGACGTTTCTATCCGTCATTATGGAAGGTTACAATTTATTTTGTTTTGAAGGAAAATTATGGTGTAGTAATTGGATGTCGATTTCTGTTTTGTTTTTGTTTGTTATTTTATTGGTTTTTTGTTTGATTTTTATCTTTGTTTGATCTTTATTACCAAATAGACAGGGGCGAATCGGTTTTTAAAATGCTTGACTTTTGAAGATAACGTTAAAGTCTGAGTGTGTTGCGGTGTTCTTTCTTAGTATACTAAGATGGGACATTGACCATGTAATTAAAAAATGTGTTATTTAACATTATAACATAACATCACGCCTCGTAATCCCCGAAGGGATAGGCAGAGGTGTTCTTAACAAGTACACCCACATTTCGCCAGTTATGTTTAAGTCCCATGTAATAAGAACCTATTGCCATCAACCGGGCATAGATACAAACTTCGTGGCTGCTACTGAAAAATTCCTGATGGAAAAACCCAATAACACTTTGCCCGACCCAGGAATCAAACCCTCATGCTCAGCAGTCGCACTTGCGACCTGCATCATAAAAAAAAGAAAAAAAATCTCCAGTTATCACTCCACCAGATAAATTCATAAATAGAGCAGAATTTGTAAAAAAAAAAATTGAAAAAGTAGATTATTGAGCAAGAATGTGTTTATTTATTTAGACTTTATGTACACTATTATATAACAGGCAAACTTAATGTCTCAAGGCATTCTCAACCTTTCTACCCTAAAGATAGACTTCAGATCCAGATAGAAGATAGATTAGATCTTTGGGGATATAGTGATATCTGTACTAGAAAAAAACTATTTTGATACTTTTTTTTAATAATCTTTATGTCCCACTGCTGGAAAAAAGTCTCTCCTATTTTGTAACATATAAATCACTAGCTTATGCCCGCGGCTTTGTTCGCGTGAAGTTCGATAATTGTCCTACAGAATCATACGACGGGATAACAAGTATCTTTTATGTTAATTTAGGTTATAAACTATCTGTGTGCAAAATTTCACCCAAATCCGTTCAGTAGGTTTTGTGTGAGAGAGTAATAAACATCCATCCATCCTCACAAACTTTCGCATTTTTAATATTAGTTGGATTTATTTAGAAGTAGTGGAAGAAACCTTAGAACTTAGAAACTCACAAAATTTTCGTCTTTTTCGTTTATTTTTCTTTTCTACAAGTAACCAAAGAGATAATAAGTACCAAACAAAAGTAACATATTTTTTCCGCATTTTCTATTACTTTGTCAACAATTTGTCTTGCTCGCGACAAATCAGCTACAATTGTTGTCTGGACATCCCGAAATTGAAATCCAAATTCAATTTGTGATAAAGAATTTTGTTTTGAGATAAATAATGTTGTTTGTGTAGTTCGCGAAAGTTGATAAAATAATTTGATAGTCTGTGGCTTCTATAGCTATATATCTTATTCTTATATACAGGGTGTAAACAAACCCCTTTTTTTTTTCGGATGTGAAATCATCAAATGACCCCCCCACTCTGGGCGGAGCGGAAGTGTCAAACTTGTACTGACTAAAACCCATCCATGTTCCTTCTTTGCCCTTTGTGTTCCAGGGCCACGGTATCTCTTTCGAACAGTCCCGCAGCCCTGGCAGGCATCGGCCCTTGCGGACCCCTACATATTTGCTGACATTTCTTTGAGGCGCACGTCGAACACGAACGCGCCGTCGACACGGCCTGTCGTCATAAGACGGCCGGACGGCGAGCTGGCCCATAACTCGCCGTCCACAGGCCCGCGCCTACGGTGGCCGGGAGCCACCACGTGACCCCCGACGCCCAGGGCGTCTCCCGCGGCGACTGGGACGTGAGGTTCTTTCCCTCTCACGTCCCGCCACCTCCTTCACTAGCATGACTGCTTCGCAGAAGGAGGTGACGGCTTCCCATTCCCTCTCGCTCCGGACCATGGCTTGAACCAAGACCGGACGCGAGAGATCGCCGCCGCCAATCGCCGCTACGAGGACACGGCGGTGCTCCGCCCAAGCGGGGCAGACCTCCACGGTGTGCTCCACCGTGTCCTCCGGACGATCCTCGCAGTGGAAACACCCGGGCGTTTCCTCCCGCCCGATTCGTTGCAGGAACCTCCCGAAACAACCGTGTCCGGTGAGGACCTGCGTCAGGCGGTAGGTGAGGGCGCCGTGGCGCCTCTATAGCCACTCCTCAAAGAGGGGACTTATCGCCACTATGGTGGCGTGCCCTGCTCAGGGTTGCGACAGTCGCTCTCTCCATGTCGCCATGAGATCACGCCGGAGGTCTGTCCGCTGAGCGGCAATTTGACGCAGCAGCGGAGTTTCCCCCCGACGTAGTGCCTCCGCGCGCCATTCGTGCAGGCGTGCGAGGACTATCGCCTCCAGATCCCATGGCGGCAATCCGGCAAGGAGGCTAGCCGCCTCGCCGGAGATCGTGCGGCCCCAAAAGGTAATAGTCATAAGGCTAATCCAGGGGGGATTAGCCTTATAGCTATTACCTTTTGGGGCGCGTTCAGGTAGTAGGCGGCTTGCCGCCTCAAAGAACGCGCCCACACCGGGGCCCCGTAAAGAGCCATGGACCGCACGACCCCCGCGTAGGGCCTCCGGCAGGAGGCGTTTGGAACCCTCAGGTTGGGCAAGAGCCGCTTGAAGGAAGCCCCTGTCCGTTCCAGTTTGGGAGCCAACGTCGAACAGACCCTTTACATAGCCGTCAACTAAGCATTCTGTACATCAAACTAAATAACTTTACGCTAAAATTATTAATGGGAATCCATTTTTTTTTGGGGTGAAAAATCACGTTTTACGGTAGGACTCGATGGAAAGCACTCAAAGCATTCTGCTGATGGATGGATTGAATAGTACGGGGGTCGTGGAGATAACAATTCAATACAAGGTCTGTTATACCTTGGCAAAGTGTTATAGAATATGAAGTGGCAGCAATAGACTTTAGAAATGCATCGGGTATTGTTTTCTGCCTTCTCACGTAATGTTCTTATTGTATTTTCTAGTAAGTATTTTAATAAGATGGAGGAGACTTACAGTGTTTTTCATACAAAGTGTAAACGGACCCTTCACGAAGCCGTCAACCAAGCATTCTGTACATCAAACTAAGTAACTTTACGCTAAAATGATTGCTGGGAAACGACTTTTTTTTTGGGGTGAAAAATCACGTTTTACGGTAAGACTCGATGGAACGCACTCAAAGCATTGTGGTGATGGATGGATTGAATAGTACAGGGGTCGTGGAGGAGTTTAAAGGAGTTTAAAAATCTTACATTAAAAACATGTATTTAAAAAAAAACTTGTGAAAAAGTTCGAACTTTGACCCCCAATATCTCCGTAACTAGAAGGTTCCCAGGTGTGGTCTAAAACAAAAAATGATCGCAAAGACTGGGAGAACTAGTGCCTTTCGGCTATGTTAAGGATCTATGTACACCCTTAATAACAATCCCGTGTCATGGTGTTTGTGGTCGCACTCCTCCGAAATGGCTCGACCGATATTTATGATTTTTTTTAATGTATATTTGGTAGGTATGAGAATAGATCGTAAACTATATTTCACACCGCTAGGTTGTCAAAATTCTAAATGAACGCGAGCGAAGCCGTAAGCAAGAGCTAGTAAATAGTATAAAACAAAGTTTATTTTTGACATGGAAAGAAAATCCGATTCAGTACACCGGATGTCTTAACCAACTAGACCATCGCACCCCGCTCCGGTGTACTGAATCGGAAGGTCGCAGGTTCAAACCCTGCTCGCACTCGAATTTTTCTTTCCATGTCAAAAACAGCTATGTTCCCTACGCAGGGTTTGCGTATAAAATATTAAAAAAGTTTATTTTATCTGCTTTGTTTTCTTTAGAAAATATCTAACTGAATCAGATGTGGTTTTCGTGGTAATTTAAAGAATTTATTATTTTTAATGAATAATTTGTATTTTGACATAAATATTTAACTATTTTAATCATAATGTACTGAATGACAATTGGATGTATTGTATTTTAACTACATATTTACCGAACTGCGAACTGACATGAATTCTGTATGCCTTAATGGTGGGACATAGCAGTGTATTTAACACAACCTCCTATGAATCTATACATACATAACATAATATAATCAGCCTATAATGTTCCCACTGCTGGGACACAGGCCTCCTTTCCATGAGAGGGAAGGAGCTATAATCCACCACGCGGGCCCAGTGCGGGTTGGTAGATGTCACATGTCTTCGAATTTTGGTTCTAGGACATGCCCGTTTTTCTCACGATGTTTTCCTTCACCGGTTTTGTGAGCAGTGGTGATGAAATAAATTACCCAAAGTAATGTCGCCTGCCTGGGTTCGAACCCATGACTTACTGCTCGTAAGTTGGGACCGCCACCACTGGGCCACCACTGTTCTCCATGAATCTATGATCCACAAAAAAATATTTGAATATGAATTTATTCTGATTAAAAACAAACTGATTTCTGATTTTAAGGGTGTTATTTTTATACAATACTAGCTTATGCCCGCGGCTTCACCCGCATGGAATTCAGTAAAAGTCCCACGAGATCGTACTACCGGGATAAAAAGTATCCTATGTGTCACTCCAGGTTATAAACTATCTGTGTGCCAAATTCCATCCATTCAGTAGTTTTTGCATAAAAGAGTAACACACATTCATACATCCTCACAAACTATCGTATTTATAATATTAGTAGGAGGTAGGATAACCGTCTATAATTATTATATTGAATCCTTTACCTTCCTGAAAATCCCTGAATTCATGAAATTTTAATGCTATGAATTCATTGATTTTCCGGCAGCCATCGAAATGTTCCAAAGGAAATTAGATTAAAACATAAATTCCCGAATTCGCAGAAATAAAATACATCAAATATGTTACGTATAAAGAACAATGTTTACCTTTAGTTTCTATTTTAAAATTGTCACGCGAAACGTGCTTATTGGAAAAGTGGAATATTTGAATACCCGTATTTACCCTACAGTGCGTTTAAAAACGCTCATTGATCCGTTTATTTGAGAGGAGCTCGTGGCTAGATAATAACAGTCGCTCGGATCAACGTTCAGGATATCACAACGTAATAATCGAACCCAGGACCTAATGCTCAGCAGTCGCCCTTGCGACAACGGCAATGGGGCAATATGTTTGAGGAAGAGGCCTGTTATCCACTACCCGGGCTCAGTACGGGTTCCTACATGTCACATATAAGATATTTTGGTTCTAGGACGTGACAAAATGTAGTGAGGTAATCATACCTTACTACATTTTTCTTCCTGATAGGTCAACATCATAACATATCTTAGACCACAGGTGTAGAATTTGATGCCGGTTATTTAACAACAAATCGACTGTTTCGTACAAAAGTCCAATATCAACGAGAACCACGGTGAAAATTGAAAGGAATAGAAAAAAAAAACATTGCTGGTGTGTTTACAATCACTCAAGGTGTACACGAAGGGACAAACTCCGCACCCGGGCCCCCCCGTTGACGCACGAGTCTCCGGCCTGAGCTCGTGGAGGACGTGGTGAGCGCTCTGTTCCCTTCGCGAGGGGAGCATCCTCCCCGCCTATGGCTCCGCCGCCGCGTGCGGTGCCGGTAGCGGACCACACCGATGACGATGACGACGTTCCGGAGGTGACTGGGGTAGACCTGAGAGTGGCGGTACGCAGGCTGAAAACCAGAAACACCGCCCCGGGACCCGATGGCTTGCCTGGCAAAGCCTGGGTTCTGGCCTCTGAGGCTCTCGGGCCCCGACTGGAAGGGCTCCTATGCGCATGCTTGGAGAGAGGCCAGTTTCCGCTTCGTTGGAAGACGGGGAAGCTGGTCCTCATCCGGAAACCAGGGCGCCCTGCGGACTCTCCGTCCGCATACCGGCCAATCGTGCTGCTCGACGAGGTGGGCAAGCTCTTTGAAACAGTCATTGCCAACCGCCTCGCCGGGCACCTTGCGGGGATGGGACCGGATCTTGCGGAACACCAGTTTGGTTTCCGCAAGGGGCGCTCGACGGTGGACGCCATCATGCGCGTGAGAGCCCTCACGACGGGGGACACGGTGTCCCGGGGCGGGGTCGTCTTGGCGGTGTCTCTTGACATCAACAACGCCTTCAGCTCCATGCCCTGGAGCTGCATTAGGGAGGCACTCCGGTATCACCGGGTGCCGACCTACCTTCGTCGTGTGGTCGAAGACTACCTGACGGATAGAGCCGTCATCTACCCTGGTCGAAGCGGAGAATGGAACCGGCGAGAGATGTCGTGCGGTGTTCCACAGGGATCGGTTCTGGGGCCGGCCTTGTGGAACATCGGTTACGACTGGGTGCTGCGCGCCGACCTCCCTACGCCGTCAGCGTAGTTTGCTACGCTGACGACACGCTGGTACTGGCACAAGGGAGGTCGCACGAGGCGGCGGCCGAAAACATGACACGCGGGGTTGCGATAGTCGTGGAGAGGATCCGGCAATTGGGTCTCGAGGTGGCACTGCACAAGTCCGAGGCCATGTGTTTTCATGGGCCTCGGAATGCGCCACCGTCGGGATCCCTACTGACGGCAGGAGGGGTTTCCATCGGCGTCGGGTCGACGTTGAAGTACCTAGGACTCGTCCTCGACAGCCGGTGGAACTTCGTGGAGCACTTCCGACGTTTGGCTCCCAAACTGGAACGGACAGGGGCTGCCTTCAAGCGGCTCTTGCCCAACCTGAGGGGTCCAAACGCCTCCTGCCGGAGGCTATACGCGGGGGTCGTGCGGTCCATGGCCCTTTACGGGGCCCCGGTGTGGGCGCGTTCTTTGAGGCGGCAAGCCGCCCACTACCTGAACGCGCCCCAAAAAGTAATAGCCATAAGGCTAATCCGGGGGTACTGCACGATCTCCGGCGAAGCGGCTAGCCTCCTTGCCGGATTGCCGCCATGGGATCTGGAGGCGACAGTCCTCGCACGCCTGCACGAATGGCGCGCGGAGGCACTACGTCGGGAGGAAACTCTGCTGCCGCGGCAAATTGCTGCTCAGCGGACAGACCTCTGGCGTGATCTCATGGCGACATGGAGAGAGCGAACCCCGTGCAGGGCACGCCACGATAGTGGCGATAAGTCCCCTCTTTGAGGAGTGGCTAGAGAGGTGCCACGGCGCCCTCACCTACCGCCTGACGCAGGTCCTCACCGGACACGGTTGTTTCGGGAGGTTCCTGCACCGAATCGGGCGGGAGGAAACGCCTGGGTGTTTCCACTGCGAGGATCGTTCGGAGGACACGGTGGAGCACACCGTGGAGGTCTGCCCCGCTTGGGTGGAGCACCGCCGTGTCCTCGTAGCGGCGATTGGCGGCGGCGATCTCTCGCGTCCGGCCTTGGTTCAAGCCATGGTCCGGAGCGAGAGGGAATGGGAAGCCGTCACCTCCTTCTGCGAAGCAGTCATGTTAGTGAAGGAGGTGGCGGGACGTGAGAGGGAAAGAACCTCGAGTCCCAGTCGCCGCGGGAGACGCCCTGGGCGTTGGGGGTCACGTGGTGGCTCCCGGCCACCGTAGGCGCGGGCCTGTGGACGGCGAGTTATGGGCCAGCTCGCCGTCCGGCCGTCTTATGACGACAGGCCGTGTCTACGGCGCGTTCGTGTTCCACGTGCGCCTCAAAGAGATGTCAGCAAATAAGTAGGGGTCCGCAAGGGCCGATGCCTGCCAGGGCTGCGGGACTGTTCGAAAGAGATACCGTGGCCCTGGAACACAAAGGGCAAAGAAGGAACATGGATGGGTTTTAGTCAGTACAAGTCTGACACTCCCTTCCGCTCCGCCCAGAGTGGGGGGGGTCATTTGATGATTTCCCATCCGGAAAAAAAAAAGGTGTATACGAACCCTTCACGAAGCTGTCAACCAAGCACATCAAACTGAGTAACTCTAAGCAAAATTTAGTGCTGCGAAACGACATCTATTTTTGGGTAAAAAAGAACGTTTTACGGTAAGACTAAATGTAACGCACTCAAAACATTGTGCTGATGGATGCTTTAATTAGTACCGGATACGTGGAGGTATATAAACTAAATTTATAACATTAAAAACATGTATTTAAAAAAACAGTGAAAAATTTGGAAGTTATTCCCAATATCTCCATAACTAGAAGGTTCTCGGGTATCATCATCATCATTCATCATTTCAGCCGAAAGACGTCCACTGCTGGACATACACCTCCCCCAAGTGTCACCACATTGACCGGTCCCGTGCGTCTCGCATCCAACGGATCCCTGCAACCTTTACCAGGTCGTCGGTCCACCTAGTGGGAGGCTTTCCAACGCAACGTCTTCCAGTTCCCGGTCGCCACTCCAGAACTTTCCGCCCCATCGGCCATCCGTTCTGCGAGCAATAGCCAAACTTAAGTGGCAGTGGGCAGGGCACATGCCCTGCCCACTGCCACTTAAGTTTGGCTATTCTTCGGGCTACGTCGGTAACCTTGGTTCTCTTGCGGATTTCCTCATTTCTGATTTGATCACGCAAGGAAACTCCGAGCGTAGCCCTCTCCATTGCTCTTTGGGTGACTGGTATGGTCTAGCAAAATGGTGGTATGCTCGCAGTGACGGGGAGAACAAATGCCTTTCGGCTTCGTTAAGGGTCTTGTTACACCCATTATTTGTCCCTTTTGCCTTGTTTACGACAAAAATAGGAAATCAACAATAATAAACAGTTGATTAAAATCATGAGCCTAGACCCAATGTGATGTATCCCGTCATTAATGAAAATTACCACCAAGAGATTTTAAATAGCGATTACAACCACTACGTTTTATTCGATATTGAATTCTGAAATGGGTATTCATACTATCATCAATACCTTTCTCAATTTCAATGCGATTTAATTTTAATTAGTTTTTGATTCAATTGCATCAGAGTGAATTATTATCATTTTATAGTATTAGTGCATAAACATAGCATAATTGGCCTATTAATGTTCCCACTGCTGGGACGCAGGCCTCCTCTCTATAAGAGGGAATGGGCTATAATCCACCACGCGGGCCCAGTGCGGGTTATTAGATGTCACATGTCTTCGAATTTTTGGTTCTAGGACATACCGGTTTCCTCACGGTCTTTTCCTTCACCGTTTTGAGAGTAGTGGTGATGAAATAACTTACACAAAGTAATGTGCCTGGCTGGGTTCGAACCCACGACTTACTGCTCGTAAGGGGGTCTCCACCACTGGGCCACCGCTGCTCAGTATTAGTGATATGTTGGTTTTTGCTAAAAGTACCGACCGTGAATAATGAGGAGTTCGTGGCAAAATAATAACAGCCGCACAAGTCGATCTTCAAGGTTAAGCCACGCTTGCCAAGGTCGGTCTGTGACTGGGTGACCATCACTACATACAGAGTTTCCTCCGTGTCTCGGAAAGCCGTTGGTCCCGGCTATCATTTGTAGATCTTTGACAGTCGTTACAGTACGGTAGTGAGTGGCCCGAAAGTCTGACACCCAGTCTTACCAAGGGGTACCGTATTACCCAATACTAACTGGGTTGTGGAGGGCAGAGACGCAGTTGCTCCATGTAAAATAATTCACACTAGGAATTTCTCCTGTATCGTGGGTACGTTTCCAAACATTTAAATTCACATACACAAACAGCCAGACCCGGAACAACTACCGGTAGGCCATATAAATATTTGTTCCGTGTGGGAAATGAACCCGCGCCACGAAACGCAGCAGTCAAACGCTCAGCCACTGCGCCAACCGTGCCGTCGATATTATTATGAGCTGATAAATATTATGACTGTTATATAATCTCCGAAGGGTTGAGCAGAGGGGTATCTAACAGCACACCAACATTTCGCCAATTATGTTTACAAAAAAAAGCAATCACTTTAGAAGTAACAAGCGAAAACACAAAAGAATTTCTTCCATACGTAAAAAAAATCAAAGAAGACATGAAAAGAAAGTAACATATTAAGATCCAACTCTAAACGCTTTCACAAAAGCTTTGATTCCATAACAATCTTCTTTAACTCTGTCATCTAACTCATCACTCTGAAAGCATAAAAGCTTGCTTTTAACTCTTACAATTTGCTCCAGATGACAACCGGTTAAGCCTTTGTTTTCTTCAGCTAAAGCCACCATATTTTCCTTTTTGTCTCTCGCTTTGCTAAGGGAAGTGAAAACGGTTTGTCTTTCTTACTCCGGCTAATTGAGTTCGTTATGATTGCGAGAAAGTTTGTTGGCTTTGTCGCGGTGTTAGTATTTTTAAATGCAGTTACTGTGGTGTTTTGTTATTTATTTGTACTGGTTCAAATATTTCGTTTCTAGTGTTAATGATAATGAGATATAATTTGTTTCTAAGTTTGTATGTAGGGGGTAATCTTTGGAACTCTTGATCAGTTTCCGAAAATTCTTTCAATAACGAGAAGCTACATGATCCCCGAGTGTCATAGGCTACATTTAGAAAGTTCCCGAAGGTTAATTTCCTTACATAAAGGGGCGAAGCCGCGAACAAAAGCTAGTAATACGGGGTGAAAGGGACAAGAAATCAACTGTTCCCTTCAAAAGTGCAATACCTACACGGTCAAAATGCAATAACAAGAATTTTTTTTTAATAACCGATGAAAAAATTGTTTTCGAAAACCGTTTTCGCGTCACTGTCCTTTCCACCCTGTATGTAGTGTCCCGTTTGTTTGTTTTCTAATGTATTTTGATAAAAAGGGGAAGGAGTCTTTTGTTAACCAGTATCTATCTATAATTATTATAACTAGAAGACGGGATATTTACCATGTTTATTGTCTTCTAGTTATAATAATTTTAGTGACCATGAAAGTTTAAAATCTTAGTATCTATCTATGGTATCCAGTTGTGGAGGTCATATAAGCATTCGCTTCAAGTAACATACTGTTTTGCAGCTGCATATATCTAACCTGGAAGCTGACCCTAGCATAGTTGGGATAAAACTAGCCAGGTGATGATTTTAGTTACAGTCGCGTTTGTCAATATTACGGAAGCCTGCATTCATGTTTTACCTATTTATCACATTCACAATAATTCACCAACTAATCTCGGCTACTTTGCTATAAAATTACCATGATTGGCAGACGGATTTTAATAATTATACTAACTTGTTTTTGCCAGCGGCTGGCTTTGCTCGAAATAAATTAGAATTAAAAAAAAAGTTTCTATACTAAAAATTAAATTCAATCATATAGATAATAGATGGCGCCACGTGTCTTTCTTTCGAAGGACACGCGGCGCCTTCTAACTAAGTACTAACTAACTACATAAGGCAGAAAATAAAAAAGAGCTAAAGTAAAAACCATTTTGGAAAACGCAATTAAAAAATAAATTAAACCAATTGTGCGAGTATTTGCACATGACGTCATATTCGAAAAATCATTTAAAATGAAGCTTTATGAAAGGCAGGCACCAAACACAAATTGGAGCGGCAAACTTGATCCCGAATTAATTTCGTGGCATAATTAAAACTTTGGACTGGCTTGCAAAATTGAAACGCTGTCATTCCTGTACTGGTTGTTGTGTGGAAATTATTTCGTGAATAAATATAGGTGTTGTTTTCCTACCTATTGTTTTGCGGGTACAAAAAATGACGGTGTGGATTGCTTTTTTAAATTCCTCCCTTTGTTGAGTAGAGTAATGAAAAATTACTATCGATCAAAATGCAATGGACGATAGCTCCAATTTAAACGATTTTTTATTGCAATTTTAAAATAGGAAATGATGGCTTATTATTTATATTTAGAATATGGGTCTATTACGTATTTCTTGTACCGTATGTGCATTTAAAAACAAAAATCACTGGACTTGCCTGGGCGCCCTCAACCTGAGTGGACGTCATAAAAAAGTTTGAAAAGGGTTATGCATCTGCCTAGCCTCTTTCTTCTTTCTCTTATAATTAGAAAACCAAAAATTCGAAAGTGCGAAAAAATTTTACTCGTAAGTAACGCAGCGCAAACCCTTTTGCCTATTCACTACTTTACCATCGGAACCATATCGTCGCTTAAAGAATATAAAGGAATTTTATCCATATGTCTTCTATTATATAATTTAGACGTGACTCCGCTACTTAGACCAAAGAAACAGTGGATGGACTGTGTGAAGAATGATATGGCACGAAACGAGGAGTCTGATGAGATGACTAGTAATAGAGAAGTATGGAAGAAGAAGACATGCTGCGCCGACCCCAAATGAATTGACCAGGGTCAAGAGAATGATGATGAAGATGACTGCGCTACTTACCAATATTGAAGGCTGATACTGATGCGAGAAAAATTAACACCTTTCCAACCATGGTGAATGATTCTGAAACAAAACGAAAACGGTCTTTATATTCACGAATATTTTAGCTGTCTTGAGAATGTTTGCAAATAAATCTATTATTTATTATAACAGAAAAGAGAGGCCTATACCAAGCAGTGGGTGAGTTCGGGCTGTCGATGATGATGATTATGATGATTTTATAACATTTAAGATTTTTTTTGAAATATGCATAAAAAGGCATTTAAATATTTTGGCCAGCCTTACTTTTCGTCATTTTATTTTATTTTCAAAATTAACTAATAGCTGGCGTCAATACAAACAAGTATTATACAAGATGTAAATGGACCTTTCACGAAACCGTGAACCAAGCATTCTGTACATCAAACTAAGGTAGCCACGCAAAAAAATATTGCTGGGAAAAGACTTTTTTTGGGTGAAAAGTCACGTTTTACGGTAGCACTCAACGTAATGCACTCAAAACATTGTGCTGATAGATGCATTTAATAGTACGGGGGCCATGGAGGTATTCAAAGTAAAGTAATAACATTAAAACTTGCTAAAAAAAAAAACTTGAGTGAAAGTTGGAAATTTGACCCTCAATATCTCCGTAACTAGAAGGTTCCCAGGTATGATCCGGAACAAAAAAATAATCGCAATGACAGAGAGAACAAGTGCCTTTCGGCTTCGTTAAGGGTACTTTTACGCCCATTATAATACAATATATATTTAAGTGTCTTTCTAAGATAAATTATAAGCGGTCAAAGTTATAATGTATTCACTGATGGCGCCAACAGTACAATTTGAAAATAAGACAGGCCACGGTTCATATAAAAATATCCAAACCCATTATAAGATCGCACTTTTGAAGTCGATTGAATTTAGAATTCTCCGCTGTTCATTTGGTTAGTGTAGTGACTTTCGGCTTCGCTAAGGGTCCCAACACCCGTTGTTAATAGTTTATTACTGACTGTTCACACGGCTGCAGCTGACGAGAACTCTCTCTATGCTAATAGTGCTACACACTAACAAACAACTCGTTTTGAGTTGATGGCTCAACTCATTTTTTTCTATTCGCTGGCAGTAGTAGAACAAAAGCCTACCTCTTCACCCTTTAATTCAAAAGGCCTATTTATAGACAAATGACAATCAAATATGGCATTCGATCGTTTGTCTTCGATCTAAACCACTACCGCATTTCGGTCCAGAGCACATATCATACCAATGGATGAAATACAGGTATCGTTAAATGGAAAATGGCTACTAACATAATAATAATCAGGTAGTTGGGAGCGAAACAATAAGTTTGAAACGCGAGCCGTTATTGTGTATTGATGTTCTGAATGGAGGTGAAAATAGTGATGTAGTATCGATAATTGTGTAGTATTAAAATATTTTACACGCGTGGCGCAACGCTGCGCTCAAAAACAGGAATTACAGACGTAGACAAAAAGGCTTCTAGGCTCAAATGGGATTGTGCAGGTCACGTGAGCCGCATTTATGATGAACGCTGGGCAAAGGTATCAACGCAATGGGTGACTGAGGATGAACGGCGCCGCGGAGGTTAGCCTAAAAAGAGAACCTGTCCGAAGCTACCACCAACGAAACATCGACATGAAGAAGAAGCATGACGTTTGGCTCAGTGTTATTTCTTCCACTGTCGCTCAACCGACAAATTACAAGTACAAGATAAAGCCGAGATTTGTCTAAGTCAACATAATGTGTCGTTATCAGTAAAGATCTCGACCTAAGTATAACCACAGTATAAAAATACAGTGTTTTTTTTGGCTCAAGTTAAATAATTTATGAAGCGTGTCGCAGAATCCTTAAAGCAGACTTAATGAAAACAAAAACATCCACTGGTAGTCACAGCCGTCACGGGGTTCCCCAAAGTAATGGCATAAGTTTTAATTTTTGTTATTTAGACCAAACAACATGCAAAGGCATATTATTAACTGGCTCATAATAATAAAGATGGAAACTTTCCTCAATGTTTTTCTTCCTTTACAGATGGATATATAAGGTCTATCTTTTCATACACGAAATATTTTAAGGGTAACTTCAATAAGTCATAAAGTCGCCATAGCAAGCAAAAAAAATTATCTGAATGTTTTTTTTACAAAATTATTATAATTCTAAAATTTTTTGAGACTTTTTGCATAAAACCTTTACTCCCATATTCTAACAATGACAGTAGGTAAACACGACGTAGTATATTAGCGTAATGGATGCTTCAAAATAAGGAGCCAGTATTTATTTTGTGTGTCAAGTAATTTTAAATTATTTATTTTTATAAAAAATATACTCAGATAAAAAAAAAAACCCTTGAAATGGCTTTGTTATAACCGTTAGATGAGTCCCTGAAAATATTTCGTGTATGAATAGTTAGACCCTATATTTATACCTAGCTCATGGGAACCTTCCATGATGTTTCTGCAATAATAATAACTTTCGAGGTTTATGTCGGTTCTTAAAGTAAAAATTCTGTGCAAGAGAAAATTTAAGTAACTTTTTCGACATTTAATGAGGAGGGATGAAACGCATGTGATTAAAAGAGTGATGGACATGAATTTTGATGGATGGAGAGGGAGAGGAAGGCCAAAGAAAAGATGGATGGATTGTGTGAGGAATGATATGGAAGAGAAAGGAGTAAATGATGCCGTGACGTCTGACAGTGGAGAATGGAAGAAAACATGTTGCGTCGACCCCTAATAGAATGGGACATGAGCAGAAAAGTGATGAGTTGAATTTGAGGTTTGGTTGGATAACTCAATCGTATATTGATTGGGCTACAGATCTAACCAGTAACTCTTGAAATGGATAAAACAAAAGCTATACATTTGGATCAAACAGTGAACGATTTTATGAAAAATGATAATAATATAATATGTATATATATATATTTTTTTTCATTAATTTCATTTTTTGAGGTCTGTATGAATACTTTTGTTGAAAAAAATCTGTTTACAATCGGGATTTATTATGTTACGTAGGCTATATAACGCCTTTAGAAACATTAAAACATGGTTTCATTATCTTATTTCTACGATGACTTAACTTATTAATTTAAATTCTTCAAGTCAATATGTGCAAGTCTTTTTACTGACCCAAATATTATTTACAATGTTCATGTTGCCAGATGTAGGTTTCATCAAAACTTAAAGTTATAAAAATATAAGGTAAGTAGCGGGTAGTTTACGCAAACATCGCGAATATGAAAAACATATTGAAAACACTGTAACAGTGTCTCCTTATCACAGGAACATTAACTGTAAAAGACCTTAGAATCCATTTTCTTCCTCTGCTTGATTGATACTGTTTAAACAACAAAGTCTCACCTAAACTTGAACCGAAAAATCTTCAAACTTCCTTATACATAATGATTCTGCTAATACCACTCCAAGATCTGCTTTACGTAGCTATATATAGAATGGTAAGACTCTTTTGTACAATGAACCATCAGCAAGTATTTAATACCCCAAAATGACTCTCAAAATTTGAAGATTACAAGACGATACCTTGCAAATTCTATTCCTTCGAAACCCGAAAATTCTCAAAACCTTTGTTACATTCATATGAAAATCCTAAAGCTTAACTTTTCCAATATAACGTTGGATATCAAAGTAAACAAATGTTACAGTAAAAAATCTTGTTCTTAAAAAGTTTGAGCACGTCTTAAGCTCCTAAAGTAATACTTAACACGCACTTAAGGATCGCTTTCGCAAGACATCACGGTAAGTTGGTTCAACACTTGATGTTACTCGAGTTAATGGCAACAGGATTTTTTACTCTGATGGCAAAAAATTCTAGGAATATTTCCTCGGCTTAGAAATGAGGAATCTGCAAAGTTCTTTGACACAAAGGAAAATATATTTGAGTCAGTTCTGGTAATTCTTGTATGAAGGGAAAAACATGTAATCTTGAAAAAGTTTTTGATATCAGTGTGAATAACGTTGTCGTTAGATGTTTCTAAAAGTTTATTTTTCGTTATTGGTCGTCTTTGTTAACATATTAATAATAATGTAGCAAACATTTTAGATAGGTATTTAATTAAAAGTATTACATCCATTCAAATATTCATGTTTAACTTTTTCAATATTGTCAGATATTTTCATGTTTGTATCCAACTTTTAGTAGCTGAAATTAAAAAAATAAAGCGAATTTACTTTTAGAGAGGAATTATCGAACTTTTTGTGATTAAATATTTGACAGAACGAAAAATGTTTGAATATGTGATGAGTATGGATTTGATATACCTAATTTTTTATCTATAAATCAATATTAAAGATATTCTGAGTTGAATTAGTTAACCAAACACGTTACCGAAGGCTTTACGTCTTCACATTGAGTGACAGGCCATAATTAATTAGAGAATTTAATGATATGTCACATATAATTACAAGCTCCTTCATTTAAGTACTAATAAAAATATTATAAGCAACTACACAATTTCAGCTACAAAATTTGGTAGAACAAATCTTTTTATCGAACGATTTTTCACAAAGATTACGTCATACATGGTCCTAACTTCGGAACTTTTACGTTCGTAGCAAGCAACCCAATTCCTTACTTTATGTCCCTCCCCGCTGTTGCGTCAAATAAAACATTACGTCTAGATATAAGTTTCAAGAGCAGATGTGACCAGTTACCGTGACCCCTCAAATTCATCTCTGTCTTAATATTTGCTGTTTCATCTAACGCGTTTGATAGACCAACTTATGATGGATGGGTTGTTATAGCATTTTAGTGGTGGCCCCGCCTGTCTAAGTTTTTAGGGTTCTATCCGAATATCTATTACAAAGTTGAATAACTTTTGTGACTTACAAAAATATGAATAGTTTTTGGAAATTTTATGAATGGTATTGCAAGGTTTATGTTTTGGACCCGTCTTATTTCAAAGTTTTATTGTTATTCTTTTGTTCGTTCGTTATTTTATGAAAGAGCGTGTAGAATATTTACAAAGTACAGAGTTTTCAATGTTGGTTTGTTTCTACGCTATGGTGTACTCGGATCAAAAATATATATTTTCAACGCTTTATTACTGCAAAATGTGATATTATTAAAGTAATCAAAAAAACAGCACGCTATAAACTTTATTATGTAAATAAACAAAATGTTTATCTGCTATCTCGTTTATTATAGCTCATATATTATTCAGTGTACTTATTTAAAAGTAGATAAGGGTTGGTCTAAATCACAAAAGACTACAAAAAAAAAAACTCTGCGTTTTTGTTGCAATCGCTAGTGTTGTACATACGGTAAGGGAAAAGCGCCAGGGTAGCCCGCGAAATTCAAATTTTCTGACGTTTTTTGCTACTTGGTTTTGCGTTCAATAACTATTTTATGAAAAAGTAATTCAATAGGATTAAATGAACTTTAAGGTTTTTATTGATGATTTTAATGATTATGACTCTGTTAAACTTTGTTACGATCGCGAATCATATTTTAATCAACATCACAACCTGACACTGACCTGCAATTTGCAAAAAAACGAAAGAAAATTTGAATTTCGTGGGCTACCCTGGCGCTTCCTTAAACATAACTGGTGAAATAAGGGGGGGAATTATTGATACACTTATGCCTAACCCTTCGGGGAAAACAGGTGTGATGGCTTGTTGTTATGTGAAACTCCAGAAACACTCCCGTCGATACTTACTTACTCCTTTTGCTTTGTCCACGTTCATACATAAAATCTGATAAAATATCGGAATGTTTTGGTATTCCAAGCTACACAGCAACATTGTTACGATATTCAGTTTCGGTATCACAGGTTTGAGTTGCAACGTTTTATCCGGTTCCCTGTTATTGTATGTAGTTTTTGCCAAAAACAATGTTGTAATCCGAGGTAGCTGCTCGATTTTAAAAGATACAAAAACACTTTACAAATTGTTTTTTTATTTTCATACTAAAAATATTGTAATCCGAGGTGGCCGCTCGATTTTGAGAGGTATAAAAAATTGTATAATGTGCTTTATTATACTAAAAAACAAATGAAACTTGATGGAATTAAAATAATGGTCATTAATTTACAGCAGTAACAGCTAAGAGATGGAGAGCACAGCGTTCCGTCTATTAAAAAAACCAAGAACAGAACTAATATTAATATTAACGGCCTGGTTATGCACTGGTAACTGACAAATACTTACACTGACTGGACAGGTCCATTCAAATCTGTGCAGTTCTTTCTTCAAAAGACCCTCTCCGATACTACATAGTCCTCATGTGAATTGATCAAGATTATGTCTAAGGTCCAGACATAATCTTGATCAATTCACAAAAGAGACTATGACCTCTTAATTTATTTCGGCTGTTTCCATCTAGTTAAAAAAAAATACGTGTTTGTAAGAACCTATTTGCAAAATAAACTTAATTTTTCATTGAATTTACTTCATTGTGGTATAGTCAATGAGAATTTATTTCAGAGAATATTTTACAATATTTACTAACTATAAATCTATCATCGTAATAAAAATACGAACAAGTATCAAAAGGGTTACAGGGCGTCAAAAAATTCGTCTGCATCGCTATCAACTAGAAAAGTGCCCAGAAGGCTAGCAGCATTGCGACGTTGGATGGCAATTCTGATTCTAGCATAGTCAATTAAGTTAATACGATGGAATGTGCTTATAAATCTCAATTTTCTAGGCAATGCAATTCTTGCTGCAAAGACAAAATCGTAACTAAGTAACAATCCCGACACAGCCTTTCCTTTAAACCAGCCCCAAAACATAAAACTATGAGATATCATAAAGCATATAAAACTAGATGTATAAGACGGGTCAACTTGGGTTGATTTTACGATGTCATACTTATATTAGACTTTCATGGCGGCTATGAATTTTTGTCTTTATATAGCTCACAAGTTTGATGTGCGGGTCGTATTAACATGAGATAATAATATGTAGGTCATATTTTTGTGTACATGTTTATTTTTATTGCTTCATCTAGACTTGTGTCTTTTGGTGGTCTATTTTACTTTTAACACGCCCTATACTTTGCTAAAATTAAAGCGGGTTATAGTTCAGTATTACTGATCATTGACTCGTGACGTCGATCAGGAATGTGAGAAGATATAGGACAGACGGTCTCATTAATGTGGCCGGAAGAAGCTGGATAGCCAGGACACAAAACCGCCAAAAGTGGCGAGAAATGGAAGAGACCTACACTCAGCACTGGGTGACCAAAGGATGGATCCAAGAAGGATCGATCTTCAAGGCTCTGAAGTATTAGTCGAGGTCGTTCTGTATATGAGTTGTAACGGATCGTATCCATCAACTTGAGCCCCTTCCTTGCCTCGGAAAGCACGATAATTTGTTGGTTTCTAAGTTCGCTGTCGTGCGTCGATCTTTGACAGTCATTACGGGTAGCTAAAAGCTCATCAGTCCTCTTGGGACTCAAGATATCGTGTTACCCAGATTGCCAGAGTCAGCAATCACCATCATCAGCTGCCCAGGCGTTTCAAACTATGTTGGGGTCGACTTCCAATCTAAACAGATGCTGCGGACTACCAGTATTTTACTTAGAGCAACTGCCTATCTGACCTCCACAACCTAGTTAGTAATCGCTTCATGTAAAATATAGACTGATCAACGATTTCCATTAAGACTGAACCGCCTACAAAACAGTTGGAAACATAATTTTATCTAGACTTAAGAATTTTATTGGTTTTGTTTCCATTGTTACCCAGCACAATACTTAAAAGGTATTCTGAATTTATTATTTCTACTTTTTTATCAAAATCCTTTTATTTAGATCCTTTGCAATAGATGTTACAATATAAATAATTAATCAGACATCTAACTTTTCAACTCAAAACTTCAGTTTCTATGATATTACAATAAATTATTAAAAGGTCATCATCTGCCTATCCGTTTCCCAACTATATTGGGGTCGGCTTCCAGTCTAACCTGATGCCGCTGAGTACCAGTATTTTACAGGAAGCGACTGATTATCTGACCTGACGAAATGTGGGTGTACTATTAGGTACAACTCTGTCTAACCCTTTGGGGATTACAGGCGTGATGTTATGTTCTGTGATCTATACTCAGTCTAAGAAAATCTTAAATATACAACATTATTTTTAGTATATGCGAAACCTGAATATATTTTGTTCAGAATAAGTAACTGAATCGATTCCAATAATTTTTAAACCATGTTATATTTTGTCCCAAAAATATTTAATAAAGGCTACAAGTTGGATACCGAGTGACACTAAGTACCTATCGCAATCATTTAGGTACCTATTGCCAAATTATTATTATCAATGAGCTCAAGACGACGCTGGATGCGAGCACGCGCGCGCGCCGCGTGTCATCACGGTTTTTGTGGACAGCCAGATAACAGAACAAGCCTATAACTTTGAGATTTTTCATGATACAGTTTTGAAATTTTGTACATAGATTCTTTACATAAAAACACTAGACACGTGTTTCAGGTTTCGCATATACTAAAATTAATGTTGCAGGGCCGTAGCACAAAAACATCTGTAGTACAAAAAATATTTTATCATCGATTTTAATCAACTATGCAGTAGACTGAACAAGTCCAAAAACAATTTTCACCAAAACAGCACGCTCGCTGGCTTCTATTAAATTCAACCACACATTTGCGGTTAAAAAAAAATACTGTGACAAAAAATTCGTCACCGTGAAAAGAAAAAAAAAAAGTCCTCACTGGTTCCGTTCATTTTCAGATTAATAACGGATGTTGTGTCACATGCAGGCTCCTGTGAGAATTGTGTGCGTATTAATTTTGCTGAGTAGTGTGTTAATATGTTTCGTAGTCGTTGGTTTTCTGTGTCATTTACACTCGGGGGTGTTCGATGTTTTACTGTACAGAAGATATTTTTGTAGAAAAAGTGTAAGACTAGGTAGCTTGTCTTAAAATAATTACATAGCATAGTCAGTTAGCCCATAATGTTCCCATTGCTGGAACACACTGCCTCGTCTCTATGAGAGGGAATATGCTGGTTTCCTCACGATGTTTTCCTTCTCTGTTTTTGAGAGCAGTGTTGTTAAAATGAATTACACAAAGTAATGCGCCGGCCTGGATTCGAACCCACGACTTACTGTTTGTAAGTCGGGGCTGCCTCCACTGGGCCGCCGCCGCTGCTCTATATAATAATTATATGACTTCATTATGCAATTTTTTTTATGCGATAGACAGGAATTTTCACGAAGTAAGAACCATCAAAGAAAACAAAGCTAAGATTTATAACTGTTGACAGTTCTAACTTCAAGCAATTACTAAACTCATAAATGAAAAAAATAAAAATCGGATCTTAAGTTATTACTTTTACTCAAAAACTTTGACTTGTTTATAGATTGTGTGTTAGAATTTTTCTGCAGAAAAAATATCTTCTACTTATTACCATCACCTTTCTATCGAAACTAGTTCATCAGCAAAATCTTCAAGCTTTTTCTAGTAAGATTTTTTCGAGGTACAACCAACCGCACGTCGTAGTATTTGAAACAACAAAAACCGCCCTTAGACTTTACAACGACACAATGTCAATTTACTGCCGTATTGTGCCAGTGCGGTAATTATCCCACGGTACTATAGTGTAAATTTTATTCCAGGCTATAAACTAACTCTGTGCCAAATTTAATCCAAATCTGTTTAGTAGTTTTTGCGTGAAAGACTAACCAACATCAATCCCCCCATCCTCACATCCTTTCCAATTTATAACTGTAACCGGCGAAATCTGGGTGTCCAATTAGCAACACCTCTGCTTAATCCTTCGGAGATTACAGTCGTAATGTTATGCTATGTTACAGTGTAAGATAACTCTTGCATTGGCCACATCCTATTGATATATAGTTATTTTTATATATTTATTTTGTACCCTATCACAATGTTTTCTTATTTAATAAATGTTCTGATTTAAAAGAGTGTCCATGGAGTTTCTTGCCCGTTCTTCTCCATAGAGATCTACATTAGGGAATGGGCAACTACAGTACTTTCACAGTTTTTGTGCCTTGTGACTGGGACTGTAGCTATTTTTTACTGTTGTCTTTGTTTCGACAATTCAAAAGTGCCTGTAACTGGCCTACTTGAAATAAATGCTTTGATTTTGATTTTGAACCCAAAGGTTGACTGGTAGAGAATGCCTTGGGGCATTAAGTCCGCCTATTTATCACTATTGTACATGAAGTTTAAATAAATAAATAAATAAATAAATAATATATCTCCAAATTCAACTCTAACGAACCAACACTATACCAAAATCCTCCACTTTTCCTAGATTAACATAGAAACAAGCCCCGTATAGATGTGGCGCCATCTATCGCTAATCGTTAGCTGTTGACAACGTTATTGATGAGCGAGCAATTAATCACGATCACTTGTCCGAAGGGGTTCGGTTTCACTTAGCGTCTGTTTGCTTTTTGCGATTTATTTTCGGGAAGGACGTTTTTTTGAGTGATGCTGGGAAGCTGATTATTAGAAAACATCCGCCTTAGTCCTCGAAGGGTTAGGCACAGGTGTATCTAATAGTACACCCACATTTCGCTAGTTATGTTTAAGTCCCATCTAATAGCGGAGAGCCTAGCCAACAACCTAGTAATAATATAATATAGGTACAATAATATTTTTTTTACTCCTGGCAATAATCCAATTTAATCTTAAAAATGCAACATTATTTGCTCATGAGATACATAAAGAGTGTAAATAGACCCTTAACGAAGCAGAAAGGCACTTGTTTTCCCCGTCATTGCGATATTGTTTTTGTTCTGGACCATACCTGGGAACCTTCTAGTTACGGAGATATTGGGGGTCAAAGTTCCAACTTTTTCACAAGTTTTTTTTTTAAATACATGTTTTTAATGTAAGATTTTTAAACTCCTTTAAACTCCTCCACGACCCCTGTACTATTCAATCCATCCATCACCACAATGCTTTGAGTGCGTTCCATCGAGTCTTACCGTAAAACGTGATTTTTCACCCCAAAAAAAAAGTCGTTTCCCAGCAATCATTTTAGCGTAAAGTTACTTAGTTTGATGTACAGAATGCTTGGTTGACGGCTTCGTGAAGGGTCCGTTTACACTTTGTATGATAAACACTGTAAGTCTCCTCCATCTTATTAAAATACTTACTAGAAAATACAATAAGAACATTACGTGAGAAGGCAGAAAACAATACCCGATGCATTTCTAAAGTCTATTGCTGCCACTTCATATTCTATAACACTTTGCCAAGGTATAACAGACCTTGTATTGAATTGTTATAATGAGTTCAAAGTTTAAACTTCTTGAAGTTGAACTTTTTGTTCATTCGTTACGTTCAACAAAAATTTTAAATCTAAACGTGATTTTTTTTTGGCGTGGTTTTTGAGTGTGACATAAACTGATCACTTTTCTGTTTTTGTTGATAAATGAATAGTGTTTTGTCTCGCTCATTCATACTGAAAATCTATCGTTTCAAGCGCAAAACACGAGCACATTTTCGTTGCATGTAGTATGGAGCGATCCTAATGTCAACAACCGGACCTAAATTCAGACTCTGTGACTGCTACTGAGAAATTCATGATGGAAACTTTTTGCTCAAACTAAGAATCAAATCTGGGACCTCGAGATCAGCAGTAGCGCTTGCGCTCACTATATCAACGAAGTCACTTCTTAAATCATGTCTAAAATGTCTATCTATACAAATAAATAAAATTGAAGTATCTGTTTGTAATTTCAAACTATTAGGTTTGCATGCACATAAAAGTATATACGGTACTTATAAAAAAAAAAACATTTTTAAAAAATTTGTGTCTGTCTGTTTCGGCTAATCTCTGAAACAGCTACACCGATTTCGACGGGACTTTACTGGCAGATAGCTGATGTTATTTTATAAAAAGATTAGGGTTCTATGCAAAAAATCCCTTAAAACACATGAAATTGTTAACAAAATCCTAATTAAATAGGGAAGTAATATTTTTATACTATTTTGACGCGGACGAAAGTCACGGACATTAACTAGTGCCAAATATAATGCTTATTTACCTAGTCATAAGTACCTAAATATACTATGAAGTTCCAACCACGCAATGAAACTTCGCTAATAAGAGTTGGAGTGATATCCGAAAGTTCTTGATAATGTTTCTGAACTATTTAACCCCAGTGTCAGCTGACCTCACCCATTGTAGACGTTTGCGGTTGAATGAGAGGTCAGATTATAATGGAATCTATGGCTTGATATGTACGTCCTGTGGTTCAATATACAGAGAATATTGTGTGGTAGTGTCGAGACCTTGGAAACAAGTTAGCAAGTTGTCTAGACCCGAAATGTGTCCTAAATCTAGACACGAATATGGTCTAGACTCAAAATTGAATTGCTAATGTAGTCACATAACATCACGCCTGTAATCCCCGAAGGGTTAGGCATAGGTGTAGGTACCCATTAGTACACCCTCATTTCGCCACTTATGTTTAAGTCCCATGTAATAGGAGGCGAGCTCATTGCCATCAACAGGGCACAAACCTAGACTACGTAGCTGCTACTGAGAAATTCTTGATGGCACAACTCAATAACAATTTGCCCGACCGGGGTTTTTTTTTTTTTTTATAAACGTTGAACCCAGGCAGGACCTCATGCGCAGCAGTGTCGCTTCCGACCACTATACCAATGAGGTATTCAGAGGACGGTCAAAGTTATGTCGTATAACCTCGTAATTGCTTTATCATCTCAACCCTTAATTGGTCGAGCCTCAAAAGTTACGTGAAAGGTAGCGTGTGGTGGAGGACACCTGGATCGTAAATACAATAACGAAGTACCTACATGCAAAATCACGATCGATACTTGATCATAAAGGACACATCGTAAAGGTCGGTTAGACTTTATCTTAAGTGAAGCTTGAATTTAATGGGAACTAGCTTATGCCTGCGGCTTCGCTCGCGTGGAGTTCCGTAGTTGTCCCATGGGATCATTTTTTTTTTATTAGCCTGTACTGTCCCACTGCTGGGCAAAGACCTCCCCCAATTCCTTCCATGTGCTCTTTTCCCGTGCCTCCTCGCACCAGCCCTCGCGGTACGCGTCCAGATCATCTCGCCACCTCTTTCTGCAGCGGCGCCGTCCATCTTCCGGCAACCATCGTGTGGAGACTTTCGCCCAGGGATCGTACTACAGGGATAAAATCTATGTATTAATCTAGGTCATAAACTATCTGTGTGCCAAATTTTATCCAAATCCGTTCAGTAATACTTAATAGTTGGATGGCTGTACAAAATAGACGTCGCCGCTGGTCGTGCTTTTTTAAAAGAAACTATAACTTATTTATAAATAGATCTTAGAGTAAACAACAAAAACATCAATATTTATAATAATAAACCTGGGTTGTGGAGGTCTGATAGGCAGTCGCTCCATGTAAAATTCTGGTAATCAGCTGCATCTGGTTAGACTGGAAGTCGACCCCAACATAGTTGGGAAAAGGCTAAGCCGCCGGTATTAATTTATATACACAAACTCGCCCAAAACTATCACAAATCCAAAACTTTATAATAAATCCTAAAGCTAAACTAATACTTGAACTAAATAGCATTCGTTTGCATGGTAACAAGTTGGGGCACGCCCGATATTTGGATCAAAACTTCCTTAATTAGGGAACTCCGTGTGATATCCGTGGAGCATCTGTGACTAATAGTTCGTTGGGTGTTATGGTGACTGTACACTGTCGCCGAGACACTCCGAGACAGGCCGAGTGCGAGAGTGTACCTGTACAGCCAAGCGAGGAACACCGAAGCTAAACAAGTACTCCTATACAAATTGTAAACGAACCCTTTACGAAGCCTTCAACCAAGCACTTTGCGCAACAAACTAAGTAACCCTAAGCAAAAATTATTGCTGGGAAACGATTGGTGAAAAATCACGTTTTACAGTAAAACTTAATGTAACGCACTCAAAACATTGTGGTCATGGTTGGATTGAATAGTAAATGGGGCAAGGAGATATTTAAAGTAAAGTTTTAACCTTAAAACTCGAATTAAAAAAAAAAACTTATGGAAAATTTGACCCCCAATATCTCCGTAACTAGACGGTTCCCAGGTATGGCCTAGAACAAACAAATAATCGCAATGGCAAGTGCCTTTCGGCTTCATTATGAGTACTTTTACACATATTATACACTCTCTCATTCGCCCTGTCTCGGAGTATATCATCGTGAGTGAACAGCCACCTTTACGACTTTCGCGAGTTGTGGGCTTATTTTTGATTTATTTTCTGGGTTTTACAAAATATTGTACATTTATTTTTCACAGTTTTGTAAAAATTTCTCATTTACAAGTAAATAAATAAGTAAAAGTATTAATATCTCTAACTGAAGTCAAATATTT
This sequence comes from Noctua janthina, assembly GCA_963576755.1. Lineage (NCBI taxonomy): Eukaryota > Metazoa > Arthropoda > Insecta > Lepidoptera > Noctuidae > Noctua > Noctua janthina. The sequence goes on from OY755074.1 coordinate 3,601,191, forward strand.
AAAAAAGTAGATATTTTTAAACAAATTTGAAAACTGGCTCTTATTACATTGCTTTTAAGTTCACAATATAGTGTATAATAGTAACTTGATTTATGTTCTAGGTTCTTATAATATTGTGGATTTATTTTTCATAGAACGTGAAGTGGAGTCTATTGAGCGTAGTGAGAGTCTCGACAAGTGGCCATCATTTTATTTTTCTACATCGAATAGCAAGTGAAGCATAAGCATTTCGATTGAGATAAGATTTTAGCTTTTATCAAACACATTTATGTCTTCTTTTTGTTTGTAATAATTTTAAGGCTATTTAGTTCCCTAGTGGATGATTACGTAGGCTCCATGTATTTGACGTCACATTTGGCAGAATGGCTGAGCGATTGCTGTAGTGCTGCGTGTCGTAGGTTCGATTCTATAAATATTTGTAAATAAACATACACACACACACAGATACACATTTGTTTATTTGTTTTTTGTTATTATTATTGTTTGTTAATTTTTGTATTTGTTTTGTTTTGGTTTGTGTTTTTTTTTTGTTTGTTGGTTTTGTTTGTTTTTTTTGTTTGTTGTTGTTTGGTTTTTGTTTTTTTTTGTCCTACATTTAGTTGTTTGGGTTCTGGCTGTTTGTGTTTGTGATTAAATGTTTGTAAAAGCACCCACGATGCAGGAGCAATTCCTAATTTGGGCAGAGTTAAAAAAAAGTTATTCACGTTCTATTTGGACAGCTCAAATTAAACATATTATAACACAAACAAATGCCCTCAAAATAAACGCAAGGTATCAGTTTCGTCCGGCAGTTAAAGCCAAACAAACTATTCTTAGTAACTTTATTAATTAGCGAAGTTAGATCAACGGCCGCAGCTTCAGTTGCATGCGGCTTCCTGGAAGTGTTGCTGACAGCACTCTCTGAGGGCTAGTTGAATGTGGTTTTGATAAGCAAACGAGTTGATGATTGTACTAGCTTTTTCTCAAGCCATGGAAATGAATGATGATCATGTTATTAAGTGTGTGTTACAAAACAAGTAACATTTAATTGAAAGTATTAAATAACCCGATACCTTTATCGTTGAAATCCATCCAGCCATTTGGAACATACGAGGTAATAAAGAAATTTACAAAGAAACATAGAAAATACGCGTGAAATATAACATAACCCTTCCTTAGCAGTCGGGTTAAAAAAGAGAAGTTTTTTTTTTAAATCTTGCCCCACATAAGGAATTTCTCCTGTATCGTGGGTGCGTTTATAAACATTTGAACTCACATACACAAACAGCCAGACCCGGAACAACTACCTGTAGTTCATACAAATATTTGTT